>OY796658.1:62871074-64071074 GCA_963680705.1 Rhagium mordax
CGTTTTTCGGAACCACCGTCAACTATATTTTACATTCCTGCCAAACCGCTAGCATGCAAAAACGAACCCCCAACAGAGTTTTTTAGAAATCTCAATAGGAAAAATTTTTCCCATATGTACTCAACTTTATGGCGGACCATGTATATTTTTTTAATGGAACATTCTGTTTGTTTTCTAAAATTTGTACGAGTATTCGGGGATTTTCTCCTTTGAAAAATATAAGCTTTAATGTATTTATCTTTTTTACTTTCAATTATATAGAACAAAAACGTACGTTTTATTTCTTATTTCACAAATAAATGTAAATTATCCTACTGCTAAATTGTCAGTAGGCTGAATGTGTGAAGTACAATATTTAATCGCCTGTCAATAGTCAATTCTAAAAATATTTTTTTCTACGACTTCCCTCGAAAATGACAAAAAACCCACAGCAACCACGACCCGAAACTATCATTTTTCACATGATGTGTGCAAAAATCCGAAAACACAGTACTGTCATGTTTTTCACACAGTCCTGTCAAAAACAGACCGGACATCTGTTATTTGTATTTTTTTAGGTAGGCTAGGCTTATTCAAATTCATAGTAACCGACTTGTAATTTTAATTTTTAATGTAATTAGTTTTGTTAAATAAAAATAGCTATCAAATTGTTTGTTTTTTTTTCCAATCGTAGAAAAAATATTGTTTCAAACATGTTTGAAACCATCTTTTCACACTCATTCGACTTGTGGGCCTCGCCTTCGGCTCATCCCACCAAACTGTCTCACTCGTGTGAAAAGATTCGTTTTCAAAACTTGTTATTTAAAATACTATTGTACGAAATACAAAATACGTTTAGATTATTTTAAAATATAAATATTTTTTGGATGAAAGCTACCTACTGTATTAATATTTTAAAAATGCAATATTATATTTTATCATATTTTGGGACTCGACGATGCGAAAATATTTTTTATTATTATTATTATTATTATTTAAATAACACCATAGAAAAAAACTGGTGGGGTTAAACCGGGATAACATGGTGAGCGATGTGTTCCATATTTACCTATTTATTCCTCACCTCTTCGTTTAACTAACAATAAAACAGCTCAGAATGATTAAATGTTGAGATGACTAGTATGATTGTGTTCTAAATCACTCTGCCCACTAAGAATAACATTATCAGCAGGTAGAAAACAATTTTCATTTGAAAAATTAGGAAACACATAAAACCTTATATTTTTAAAATCAAAAAAAGAACCTGAATCCAAATTTTATAAAATATACTGGATGATCCGTTAAAAAAAATATGTTGTATTCTGAGACTTATCACCGATAGCTTTGCAAGCCAGTTTAAAGTTTAATTAAGTGAATTATGGGTTCGATACACTGTACCTACATAAATACATACCAAATATTAAATAATAAAAAAAAATATCAAATACCATAATATACTTACCTTATTTTGTTTCACGGAACAATATTATGATTATTTTATTGTTTTACAGAAGAATATTTTGTTTTGTTTTACAGAACATATTATTTATTACATCATTATTTAGGTTTTATAAAACAAAGCAAGGTAAGTACAGATATGAATAAAAGATACTGGCATTCTACACCAAGATATTTAGAAAAAAAAGTTAAGTTTACTAGTCTGTTTTAATATTTATTAGTAAGTTGAATATACGTAAATCGGAAGAAGCAAAATATATTGAGCATCCGGGTGAAAGAAATTAGATATCTTTTCCCATATTTACAGACCCCAAACTCTCACACATCAATAATTAAAAAAATTTGAGAATATGCAAGTTATCGAAAGTGGGACTTTATTTTTAACATATATTGGCATCATGTTAAATTGTTTGAAATACATATACCGGGTGACACAGGATACATATGTAACATACTGTAACTTTGCTATTTAAGAAGTTAAAATTTTGAATTTAGGGAAAGTTGTATATTGCATAATTCCTTTTCTGAGTCAATCAAACATTTTTAAGTTTAAGCGGAAGTGACCCAAACTTTATTATTTTAAATGGTGCCCTGTATATTTTCTTTTCCTATCTGATTCGTCCTTAAATTCTCTTTTCAACCATGTATCACAACATGGCATTTGTTTTTAAAATGACAGTTAATAGCCATTTTATGGTGTCTAGGTGGCGATGATATGAAGCTTGGGAGATGTTGATGATTAGTGTGGCGTGACATCGAAAGACCTCTGGTACGCAACTTTGTGTCTCATATTTTTTTGGGCATAATCAGTAGCTGAACTGACTAACTAGATCTTTCTTATTTAAAAAAAAAAAACAACAACGATATCATGAAAACCAAGATAGAAACCCTATTTTTTTATTTGATTTTCTTAAAAAATACTTATTTATCTTTTATTTTTGTCGAATAAAATTGCTATATCCTATTTTGCTTAATCAAGTAGGCAGTAACAATTTTTATTTATGCAATAATTTTCGATACTAATTTTAAAAATATCTGCAATTATTATTTGCTAATATACACTGTAAAAAATATCAATGAATTAATTGAATCGCTTATTGTTGTCACTTTTTAGCTATACAGGGTGTTCCAGTTTTTTGTAGCAGGACTTTAACAGTCGATAGACATTTGAAAAATATTAAAAAAAGTTCATATAAACATAGGTTGAGAAACGCTTAGTTTTCGAGATACAGGGTGTTAAAGTTTGAAAATAAATATGGAATTATATTTATATTTCCAGAATGTTAAGAAGTATCGAATCCAAACTTACCAATTCTTTACATACAATTTAGAGGCCTATTTTAGAATATCAAACTACTACTTTACTTAACCATGGGCGTAGATATATGCATTTACTAAGGCTCTTTTTTACAAAAAAGTAGTACGCCACTGATATTTTCCCATGTTTCCAGTTTAATTCAATAAAGCAAGATAAAACAAAAATTTTATGTCTCTTGGCACTTTTTGATATGACAAGCCGTTGTTCAGAAAATTTACATTTAATCTTTTGATGCACGCCTCTGGACGAATTTTAGACAAACTTGGAGTCGCTCAGAATTTCACCAAATTTGATGGTATGAAAAGTCTTTTAAAAATAAAGAATGAAACATCGCTAATGATGCTTGTAATGAAGTAAGACACTTTTACATGTTGCTATCTTTTGTGTTTGTGTTTCTAATAATTTATTTTAGTTCGACCGTTGCGTTTTAATACATTTGTGTTATAAAAATTTTGATTTACATGATAATAAACTTTTACAATAAATATTTTAAATGTTTCATTCTATCTATTTAAGACACTTTTCGCACCATCATATTTGGTGAAATTCTGAGCGACTTCAAGTTTGTCTAAAATTCGTCCAGAGGCGTGCATCAAAAGATTAAATATAAATTTTCTGAACAACGGCTTGTCATATCAAAAAGTGCCAAGAGACATTAAATTTTTGTTTTTTCTTGCTTTATTGAATTAAACTGGAAACATGGGAAAATATCAGTGGCGTACTACTTTTTTGTAAAAAAGAACCTTAGTAAATCCATATATCTACGCCCATGGTTAAGTAACGTAGTAGTTTGTTATTCTAAAATAGGCCTCTAAATTGTATGTAAAGAATTGGTAAGTTTGGATTCGATACTTCTTAGCATTCTGGAAATATAAATATAAATCCATATTTATTTTCAAACTTTAACACCCTGTATCTCGAAAACTAAGCATTTCTCAACCTATGTTTATATGAACTTTTTTAATATTTTTCAAATGTCTATCGACTGTTAAAGTCCTGCTACAAAAAACTGGAACACCCTGTATATTTTCAATTAAATTTCAGAAATGCCATTTTTTAACTAGATGCATCATTTGCTGTTGAAAGGGGTCATCTCTGCCTGCTCCATATACAGGATGATTCACTTTTCATGAGTACACACTTATATCTCAGAAATTAAAAAACGGATCACGAGTTTTCCAAAAAAAACTATTGGCAATTTTTTTATAAATTTTGATTTTAGGTTCGTATTCAGCATCTTATACCTTATACCAAGTTTGAACAAAATATTCCTTGGCTTAGAATAATTTTTCATGTTCTGTCATTTTATTTGTTATAAATTTCTCATTATAGTTGTCATTTATTAATATGACACATTTCAACGTACTGAAGGAAATACAGGAACGAGACAACAGTTTTTGAGTTTTTAAAATATTTTATTAAAAAAAAATGCAAACTCGTATCTCGGAGAGTCGTTCAATCTTGGTATAAGGGAGTTTTTGATGATGCTGAATATGAAAATAAAATCAAAACTTCTATAAAAAAATCGCCAATAGTTTTTTTTTTGAAAACTCGACCCCAATTTCAACAATCACATTTTGAGTATGTACTTCCCACCAAATTTGAAATTGGTCCGTTTTTTAATTCCTGAGATACGAGAGGTGTAATCATGAAAAGTATTTTGTATAAAATTTTACGTATGCTAAATTCCGTTTAATGTTGAAAGGGGCAATGACAAAACCCCTCTACAATAATCATATCAAAACTATAAAAAATGACTTAACCCCTTTCAACAATAAGCGATTCAATTGTATTTTAGTATTTGAGCATGGAGTATCTAGCCCATAGTATAAGGTTCAAGATGGACTGTGGACTACCAAGACTAAATTTCAAATAGTGTCAGATATCCAATTTACAATGTACAGGGTGTCCCAAATTGCTTGATTTTATCTGGTTTTCCTATTTTCAGACCAGGTAGAGAAAAACATCTGTAAAATGTCAATTTTTGCCGATATCTTGGAAACGGTTAGACATATCGAAATGTGGTTTTCACCAATCGGCGTTTCACAAAAATCGAGCTCTAGACTCATATGTCAGTTTTTCTCTACCTGGTCTAGAAATAGGAAAACCAGCCAAAATCAAGCAATTTGGGACACCCTGTACAGTCGGCGCCACACAAATGTGAACGCAAAATTGTATAGTGTAATTTACACTATAAATCATAGTCCCGGTAAAATTTGAAAATAGTTGTCAAATATATTTGTCATAAATTGTCAAAAGTAAAAGCAAAGATAACTATACCAAGGCATTTAACTAAGCGTGAAAAGCGAAGGCTATAGCTAAATTGGAAGAAAATAAGTCTTCGAGTGAAGTGGCTGCTAATTTAAATGTTAGTAAAAGTTGTACATTTTATATAAAAAAAAGCACTGGTAAGAACAAAGACTGCAAAGACCTACAAGGCAAGGTGTAGGTCTCCAATGAGAATGAAGACAATGCTCTGGTCGAATTTATCCATTAGAATCCTTTCGAAACCGCTGTCAAAACTCGAGAAGAAACATTATTCCCAGGGTCTTTCAGAATAGCACAAAGACGTCTTAAGCTATCTGACCTGAAGAACTGCGGATTTTTGAATATAAAGATTAGTTTTTACCATTTTTGTTTTATTAATGTTTTGCTGAATTATTATATATTGAAATATATTAATTATTGTTAGTGAATATACTTATAGTTTGTCATTTTATTTCTCACAATCGTTAAACATGAATGAATTAAAGGGATAATTAATATTAACCTTCTTCCACTAACATGTAGGTAATATTAGTTAATTATTTTGCTAACTTCTTTTATATTATTCGTGTCGTCCTTCCAATTATTATTATGGTAACAGAAAATAATAGAAGTACATAATATTATTTTGTCAATATACCCTCTTTGTGTTGCTACAATGAAATGCAGAAGAAATTTCCATGACAACCAATATGCGTTCAAATTTGGGTGGCGCCGACTATACCTCATGTACCAAAAATTATGTAATTATTATTATTATAATTAAAATTATTATAAAATAAGTCATTTTAAACATCTACAATTTCTATTGTTACTTCCTTATAATAGATTGAAATTATATATAAAAATATTAAATAATATAAATAATAATACTGTAATGTGGAAAAATCAACATCAAGATTAGAAAGGAATTATACGATATCAACATAAATAAATCCAAAAAAGTATTACTTAAAAAATGTCTGTCGTCAGTCTGGATACTAGATAACATAAGTAGCTTTTAATGCGAGAGTATGGCATAATCCATGGTCAACAATTAATAATTATTATATAAGGGTGGCAGAATAGGCAAAAAAAACAAATTAAAAATAAACTTCATGAATTACAAATTTTATGGACTATTTGCACACGTATGGGTCTGCCAAGTTCAATATCTGATAAATAATAAAGGGAGTAATGAGGGGGGGGTGGCATGAAAATTTTTTAAAAATATAAAAACAAAAATATTTTGACAATATTTCTTTATGCCAACTTTTTTACAGTGTGGTTGTAAATATACCAGATTTTTTCTCTATTTTAGTACTATCAATAAAAACAAACCATAGTTATACTTATAGCTTATTATAAATTATATTTGTTTTTAAAAAAATTACAAATTCGTATTACAACATTTATTAACAAAATATACAAAACTGGGGAAAGAAAATAAATACAAACACAATATCATACAAATAGGAAACACAAACATAAAACAGTAATTTAGTATCGTCTTTATCTTAAGAGATATAAATACTTACTTAAATTTTGAATATTTTCACTGGAATGTATAAAATACACATATAAAAACCAGAAATTACTTAATTTTCAACTTGGTAGACTGTAGTAAACTAAAATTACCATACAATACATACCGATCGCTTAAAAATGGTATATAAAAGGCTCGAAAATATTTATTGGACAATTCTGTGTTTAAAAATGGGTAACTTTTGATGACCTTCCATCTATCCTTTTTATTAGCATAAATGGGCTCTAAATTAGTTTCTTTACCTAAATCTAAGTCTATTAAAAAATGACATTTGTTGATATCAAAATACAAACTGGGTTCTTCTTTATTTTTATCGTTGAAATATGGATGTATTATCGTTGTAGCATTTTCACTACCTGTGTAAGGAGCTGGTAACATACCATTAAATTCAGACTTGATAAATTGTATGTTCCAATTTGTATTGGGCAAAAAAAAAGAATTGGGGTATCTATGCCAGTCTTTACCTATACATACATTTATTTGAGCTTTATCAGGTATTTTTGTCTCTACTGGGTATCGGTTTAATTCCATCATTAGATCAAAAGGAGCATGATAATTTCTATATAATGCAAAAACTCTTGAAACACCTAGAAACAAAGATGTTAATATAGTTATTTACGTAATCAGTTATGAAACGTCTAATTTTACTTGACGAATATAACATTTGCCAGAACGAGCGAGTGAAGCGAGCGACTTCTGTAAATTACATCAGTCAAATAAAATTAGCGTCTTTATAACTAAGGTGAATAATCACAAGCAATTTGGACAAAAATTTTTTTATTAATGACAAGCATCAATTTAAAGGCCAACGTTTCGGTAATCGATTACTACCATCTTCGGGGCTGCAAGAACCAATATAACATTAACAACCAATTACTTTAAATGTACAACAATTTAAAAATAATTTTTTTTAATACATAACAAACACAATCAATCAATTAATTAAAAAGACGTTAATCATTATAAACAATTACTTATTTTAAACAAATTTTTATCTATATAAATCATTCTCTGAATGAAATAAATTAATGACAATTATAAATTAAAGAATTTAAAAAAATTTATTAAAATAATTAAAAAATTAAAAATTAAAAAACAGAAAAGAGCTTACCCAAAATTATTTGAAAGTCATTGAGTCCAATATATTAAGAAACATTCTCATTTGATCTATAATAAAAATAAGAAAAATCGGTATATAAAAAACGTAAATACTACTTAACAATTGCTTTTTTAATTTAATTATCTAAAAGTAAACATGAAACAAACATAAAATAATGCACTTACTTACCAAGATACAAATGAAAGTCAAAGATGTATCTTGGTAAGTAAGTGCATTATTTTCTGTTTTGTTTCATGTTTACTTTTAGATAATTAAATTAAAAAAGCAATTGTTAAGTAGTATCACCATAAGTCACTGGTAGTATTTATGTTTTTTATATACCGGTTTTTCTTATTTTTATTATAGATAAAATGAGAATGTTTCTTAATATATTGGACTCAATGACTTTCAAATAATTTTGGGTAAGCTCTTTTCTGTTTTAATTTTTAATTTTTTAATTATTTTAATAAATTTTTTTTAAATTCTTCAATTTATAATTGTCATTAATTTATTTCATTCAGAGAATGATTTATATAGATAAAAATTTGTTTAAAATAAGTAATTGTTTATAATGATTAACGTCTTTTTAATTCATTGATTGATTGTGTTTGTTATGTATTGATAACATTTTTGTTTTAAATTTAAAAAAAAATTTTTTTTTTTAAATTGTTGTACAGGGTTATTCCATATATTTAGAGAGCGTCTACCTCACTTATTATAAAAGATAGAAAAAAACTTTAAATACAAAAGTTGTAGGGTTTGTCCTAAATCGACAGAAAGTGTGGCGCAATATCACGAATATTTAATGAAAAGTTAAAAAAAAACACCAAAACAATTATTTCTAACATTTCTCCTTCTGTATAACCCATTTTACAGATAGAACGAAAAAAATGTGATACCCGAATAAGCAATAATTATTATTGATGTTTGGAGCATTTGTTTTTTCATGGCAACCGCGATAGGTAAAACAATATAATCACGCTCTTTAAATGCAAAAATCTCGAAAACAACTAAACCAAATATCAACATATCATATATTTTTGAATTCAGATAAAAAAGATCTATTTGATTTTTTGAAAATATATAGGGTGTTCCATTAGAAATTTACCAACTTGGTGTTTTTTTCTAACTTTCCAATATCTATTCGTGATATTGCGCAACACTTTCTGACGGTTTAGGACAAACCCTACAACTTTTGTATTGAAAGTTTTTTTCTATCTTTTATAATAAGCAAGGTAGACGCACTCTAAATATATGGAATAACCCTGTACATTTAAAGTAATTGGTTGTTAATGTTATATTGGTTCTTGCAGCCCCGAAGATGGTAGTAATCGATTACCAAAACGTTGGCCTTTAAATTGATGCTTTAGTCATTAATAAAAAATTTTTGTCCAAATTGCTTGTGATTATTCACCTTAGTATACTAGTTAGTGGACGTGATTTAAATTACATATTACGTCTTCATAACGTGTTATGTACAAAATTTTATCTAACTTCGCTTTAAAACAGAAAAGAAATGGTACTTTATTTAAAATATTATTTTGCAGTTCCAAACATGGATTGACATTTGTATAAACAGACTACAGTTGTCAGTCTGTTAAATGATAGATTAAATATTCAGAGATAAAATCTCATTACATCACTCAGTTATGTAATGAAATTCATTGCATCACTCAATTATGGTATGACAGACAATTATGAAAAATGTGACTTTTCATAAAGTCAGAAATGCATTTAAAATTTGACTTTTCATAACTGAGTTAGATAAATGTTAATAAACCACATTTTATGTTAATACCTAGCCAAGATGTAATTGCTATACTTGCAACCATAATAAACATTGTTTTGTCTAAATAATGTGTCCCAGACGGCATTCTTTTAAATATACTCCATACTCTGAAGCTAAGTTTTTGAATGATGTCTAACGTTATAGCTCCACATAAACAAACTAAAGGATATATAGGAAATAAAAACCTGAAATTAAGGTAATAGATTAGATCGGTACTTAGTTGTAGTGTATAGTTTTTCAAGCAATCATCAGTATGGATAGTTTAATTTAAAAAAAATTACCTTTCTTCCTTATGTTCTTGAACCATAAAAACTGCTAACCATAGAAACAAAGGGCTTAAAGATAACCAGTAGGGTAAATATAATGTGCTTTTGTTTTTAGATGGCACAAAAAAATAATTCAAAATAACTGCTATAGGACTAAATAATGCTAAAATCTAAAAATAAAAAATTGGACTGCATTATTGCATTCCTAAAAAGTATACTTGTATGTTTATCTTACCCACACAAAGTTAAAATTAAGAAATCCATTAATGAGATAATATGAAAGTGGTTCTGTACCATACAAATTGGGTCCTGCTTCACCCAAAACGTTGTATTTTATTATGTTAAAAGGAGCTACTATAAAACGGCCAAATATTAAAGAGTCAATTATTATCATAGGTATCAAAATGACTAGAGCAGATATTGCTGACCAAACAGCAAAATCAATATACAGTTTTTTTCTTAATAGCATATCAATAGCTATAGGCACACCCAGTAGGGCTGAAAAAGGCCATCCTGGAAATATGACTATTAGATATACTTAGATTAATAAAATAGATAAGATACCTAGTAATGAGCCCAATGCAGTAAAAAATATTGCTAATGCAAATTTTTGTTGCCACCATGCTGCACATGCTGCAGCACATGTGTACATGGCAAAACTTGAGGGCAAAAAGGCAGTACTGGAAATAAACATCCCTGCGGAAAATAGTTGAAAGGCCAAGCATATTCTTCCTATATGCACTCCAAATTCTTTACATGTTGCCCTGTAATATATATTATTTATAAAAATTTAAAAAAGTTTCAAATATGTACATGTATATAAATTCTTACTTATAAAAATAAACTTCAGAGAAGGCGCAAATCAAACCCAAGAGACATCTTATGAAATAAAACATAAGAAGAGGATTCGGTTGTAGTAACTTGTGGTAAATCCAAGCTGGAGCGGCATGTACCATTAGATAAAAATAGGAGCGAAGCCCATATTCTGGACTATATTCCCATGTCTGTAATCCTTTGCCAAAAACTAAAATGATGAAAAGCAAATTGATAACCACTTTAATGACAATAATAGCAACAAAACTCACCAAGATAATGCATTGGTTCCCAATAGTTAAAAGTTTCATCACAATCTGATATGTGTGACCATATTGCAGCACAAAATCTCGCGGATAATAAAGTTTTGAAAGCAGTGTCTCCAGCAGGAAACAAAAGTCCTGTGTTATTTGTTTCTACTTTGCTATAAAAATATAATTACGTTAATAAACTCACAAAGTTATAACCTAAGTTTTAAAGTTTACCTAATTTGAGTTTTTACCGGCTTTTTATGCACTTCTTTCCGCGATTCCTTTCGCATAGGTTGCGGAGCATTTTGTCGTAACCTAAATGATAGTTGGCTTTTAGTCATTATTTCAGTTATTATGATGATTATTGTCACCAAATAAACATTTTCGATCTTGACATCTTTTTTTAGAAAACATCACCATTTCAATTGTCATTTGTCAATTGTCATCAATCACAGAAGAAACTCAAGAAAGTTAACACTGGCTGCGTTCAAAAAGCAACAGTTGATGAACTGTTGCAATTTTTTTAATTTTTCTACCTGACAGTGACAAGACAAGTGTGTTTGAAATTCAAAAGTAACTAGTTTTCGCGTTTGTGCATGAACGAACATTATTTTTCGTTATAAAATCGCTTATCGCTTTGACCTCGAAATCGAAATTATTTCGAAGTCGACGTTGTGGTAAATCGAGATTTCGGGACTCCCGCTGACAGTACGGGCGAGTTGCTTTATTCATCGGTGGATCCCAAGAACGGTAAGTTTACCGTTCTTGGGTGGATCCATCAGATGTGTTTTATCTCGTTCTATCTCCGAGGTTAGAACGAGATAAAACACATCTGGTGGATCAACCGGTGAAATAAGCAACTCGCCCATGGTCTGGCAACTTTATTTATGTTCTTTTCTGCCAACGAATTAGTACCACTAGAAGTAGCTTTGAAATGCTTTGTTTGCGAACGTACATAAACAAATCAACAATGTTTACACGCTTTTGCGGACACACTTTTTTATTGGTCGGTTCATCAAATTTTAAATTTGGCGCGCGTCGTTTGGGTACTCCCGCTGTTTTTCGGACATATCCGCGTTGAATTTATAGCTGATTTCGAGCGTGAACCAAAGGTATAACCGCGGTTATTATTGGTTTGTTATTACTTCGTTAACGGCATGAGTAACGGGACAAATCGCTAAAACTCCTTGCTAAAATACTTCAAATAAAGGTGTCACAGACAGGGAGTTCAGCAACTGTCAATAATAACCGATTCAATAACCCAGCTCTGGAGCAAGGTTACTGGTTTGGTTAACCAAAACTTATTTTGTTCCATCGCTTGAAATCAGCTTATGTTTGACAACTTTGACAATTGTTTGTTTACTCCGGCAGCCATTAATCTAGCACCGTAATTTTGTGTTTAATGTGTGATTTTGGTTGTGTTTTAAAGTTATTTTGGTATTATAGACATTATTTAGTGTATAGACATGGTTAGCAAGTGCTTTGTTTGTAAAATTCTATTTAAAAAGGGCGAAAAGCGGTCATTTCATAGGTAAGTGAATCAGTGCATGGACGGGGGTTTGTAATGGCAATAGGTGTTTTAGGTCAGGTATTGTAATTAATATTATATCAAATAATTTTAAGTTTAGTATAATTAACTACACACAAATCGTATTATATCAATAATAAACTTATTAAACTTATTATTATCATTTGAATATAATAAGTATTATAATTTTGCATTGTATATTTTATATATTAATGTAGGTATTTAATACTTTTTATGTACTTTTACGAAATAAAATATTCTAATTTGTAAGCGTTTTTTTTACTGACTTCAATAACCTTCTATATAATAAACTTTTTCAATAGATAGACAAGATGGTAATGGTGCCTTTTCATTTTATTGTAAGAAGACGATTATTTTAAAGGATTGTGATTTCTTTCTATTTTCTTTATATGTCACCCCTTTTTAATAACCCGCCCATGTCATTGTGTCTCTATGTATTGTCTATCTTTTTTTAATTCCAGTTTCTCTCTTTAGATGTATGCCTACAGTTAAAAGACATACTACGATAGGCAAAGCTCCTTCTAGTGGTACTAATTCGTTGTTTTCTGCCTCATCTGTGATTTGACGTCTGTCACGGTCTCTCGTCAAGTTTTTTAATGTTCTGTGTTCGTGTTGTCATTCAACAAAATCAATCAACCTAAAAATCAAAATTGTTTAAAGAATAATAATGGAGCAGTTTTTTACATTACCATTTGCAATATTGGAAGTGCCTCATATGAAGATTAAAAGGCCTTCTTGGTTAAGACAACCTTCATCAATGACAATGTTTTCAATAGTACTTGCTTCTTATTTTCTGGTAACTGGAGGTGTGTAGCGTGTTTTAATGTTTTGTCTTTGATTAATGACTGTAAGGCTATTGTAGGTATAATATATGACGTAATTGTTGAGCCACCAAGTGTAGGTTCCACAACAGATGAACATGGGCATTCGAGACCGGTATGTTTTTATTATTTAATTTATTGATGATACTGTTCCAACGTAATACATACATTTTCCTTAGGTTGCGTTTATGCCATACAGAGTGAATGGACAATATATAATGGAAGGGCTAGCATCAAGTTTCTTATTTTCAATGGGTGGATTAGGATTTATAGTTTTAGATCATATTCATACTACTACGACTCCAAGATTGAATAGACTGCTTATAACAGCTGTTGGTTTCATATGTGTACTAGTTTCTTTCTTTACGACTTGGATCTTCATGAGAATGAAGTTGCCAGGATATCTTCAATCATAAATTATTAATACTTATTGATGTTTGTGCAATAAATTATTTTTATATTTGCTACCAAGACTATTATTGTTCATTATAAGGCGATGAAGAATATGGATGAATTATACATATTTTTTTCAAATCTGAGGAACGCAGTAAAAAAAAATGTTGAAAGTTAATTGTTTCAGAAACGTAAACCACATACACCATGTTTACCTATTTCAATGTTCACATATTGATTATGCCTATAGCAGATAGTGAAAAATAATTTAATGGGTTAAAAGCATTCACTTTTTTTCTTTTTACTATATTTCTGTTTTAATACTGGGCAAGTCTCAGATATGTTTCGTCGAGTCATTTATCTATCTTGTATTTTGTGGAACTAGCACAACACTAAAAAAGCCCACTCTAACTTCTAGTAGAATATGCTATAAGGACAAAGATGACATTTGTCTTTAACATGTGGAAGCAGCTCATTAAATCTTTCATTTTTTTTTTAGTGTAAAAGTGACGGTTCTTCAGTAATCATCTATTTCCATAACTTGTAAATATTTGATAGATCAGATTTGGGAATGACATGTCACATTTGGGACAGAAGAATATCTAAACATACCATGCTTTTAAAACACTACATAAGGAAGTATTCCGTCAAACTCATTCGAGTGTACGAGTGCAAAAGATTGCTGCTTTCTTTATTATGTAATATACAAATATGAAAATATGGTATACTACGCTACATCGCTTTGTCAGATCAGTAGTCAGCTACATTGATAATTTAAGCGTTTGAATTAGGTAGTAGGGCAATACATAGTTGAAAAAAAACACAAAAATTTAAAGTATTTATTCAAAATTTTTTGAAAACAGATCTATACATAAAACACTAAGTTCTTCCTCTAAAAGATATATCCTGAGTGATGCTTCATTTGATTTTTCAAATTTTAGAATAAGTGATAGTGACGTAAGAAACTAAAAACTTGAACGACCCATATTTCAGATACATTGGCATTTCTATTCCAAAGTAGATAAGTTATCTTTTTTTAGCTCTAATATTTGATCCTAAACTCTGTCCCAAATTTAGAAAAAAATTGTTGATCTTTTATATGGCATAATTTAATCAAATTAGAAATTACCAAACTTTTCTTTATCAACTCAATATACCGTGATTCCTTTGACTGTTTACGACTTATTTACATTTCAGACTTTTCTTAAAACTTATATTGCATTTTACAAACGGATTCGAAATGTACTAAAAACAAAAACATTACATATGTTCTAAGAACAAGTACCATAATTACCTTAAAAAATCTGATGACCTATCAATAACATGCTCAAATTCTGCAAAAGATAAAGCTCCATCGTCGTCTAAATCTGCTTCTTCAAGTATATTCTGAATTAGCCAATTCATTTCAGATTCATTCAATTTGTTTTCCCCAATCAACTTATTTACCACTTGCTTCAAGTCTAACACTCCTAACATATCATCACCATCAAAATCTGAAATTATATAGGCACTCAATAAATGTTGTTGATTTCTCACTATCAATACCAACTTCTATTCTATTGTCCATTTTTTCTAGCAAGATTTAAAAAATTGGATATAGTACTTGTTACAAATTTTCTAACTAGGTATGTACTACTATACTAGACATGCCGGGTTTTACACAGCCCAACAAGAAAGACGAACACAAACTGTTGAAATATTCAATATGTTATTTATCAATGCAAATTCCTATCACCCTTGAAGGAGCTATCAAATGATTGTGTAGAAAATGCATTCGGAAAGTTATCTTATTTTTATTTAGTTACGTAAAATTGAAATAGCTCTATGTAACAATTCTTTACTAAATTTTATTTTTATATAATAGGTGTGTAACACATCAAAATAATATTTTGACAAAGGAATATGATCTCGAATATGATGTTCATTAAAATATTAAGTCATGTTTAAAGAAACAGAAGCGTTTTGGTTGACACTCTCAAGGTAATTCCAATTATTGTCATATTACCAGTACATCTAATAAAAAATAAAACGTCTAATTTATAGGTACCAAATATACGAAAAGCATGTTCTGCTTTTACAGATTTCGGGGCTGTTTGACTGAAAACAGACATCATATCTAAAAAATCCTCAAATGTACAATCTCCATCTTGACTAGAACTAAAAATTTTGCAAATACGCTGTCCAAATGGGTTAACGCTTAGTTCTGGGTACTGAAGTATTTTAGACATTGGTAATTTTGCATTCTTATTATGACCAACTTTTTCGGGAGCTAGAGCTTTAAACTTTTGATGTGCACTAAAACAGAATAAAACATTTTATAACGTTCAAGTTCCAATGAAGTAATGAATAGAAAAATAATTGAAGCCGATTGTATCTGAACAAAATTAAAGTCTTATTTTTACTTACTACAGTACTTCTTTTTTTGTGAAATACGTGAGATCCTAAAATATTTTTTAATTAAAAAATCGTAACACATAACTAATAAAAATCGTTTCAACCTGATAATCTTGCAATTCTTCTTCAGAAAATTGGCTTTTGCCTTGCCCCATTTGACCGATTACAGTTAAATTTTATATACGTAAGTACGTTATATTTTATTCACAAAACACATTTATTGATTGCAAACCGATAGATGATAGAATTGGAATTGATAGCACAAAATAATAACCACACTTCTACGGAAGCCCGGTCGTGCGGTCTGGGTTCTGAGTTCAGAGTTCCCTGTTATTACGTCACATCTCGGAAATTTCATTTACAACCAAGGCTGGTAAACTCTAAAGGTTACCCCATCTGAACCTGACCTACTCAACATACGCCTCTCGGCGACCGCAGGCCGGGATCGTCGTTCTCTGTTCTACAACAGCAGAGCAGTATTAGTGTCTCTTTTTAAGCATATAGAATCGCGGTCGCCAGCTCTTCCTTACCCCGCATTTTCCTCGCCCTAATGCTGCTCATTGAGGCAACCTGTACAAAGTCTATAAGCCTTGATTTACAACCTCGTTTTCCAGCAAGCACAATTTTCGTGCTGAAGTTTGGCAAATGATTTCTTTATGACACTGTTTCCGCAAAACTTTGTTGAGCACGGCACAGCACGTGCCCACAATTCACAAACCAAAAAGTGTGCCGCCGGGCTCATTTCATGATATTTGCTTTTTAATTTATTTTAGCATTTTCCGTAAGTATTTCATCCTCTAAGTATATAGTGAAAAAACCAGATCGCTAGCGTTAATATTAACCCTAATATTTGATTTCAAATTCGTAACATATTTGAAACGGCTATGACGTCACACCACCCGACTCCACTGGTTCTATGAGTTATGCGGATATATGGTATTTAGATTTCGCTGTACCAAGGACGAAGCACTTAAAAGATGAACGAAATTACCACTTCCGCCGTGTGTCACGTGTGTGTAGTAACTACACTAACTGCCGCCGGTATGAAACTATAGGAAACAAGCTAGCGGCCGACCGCTGCGAGTGGTGTGACGTCACAGCGCTCTATTTTCATTATTTATTTTGAGGGAGAAGCAGTTGAAAAAAAAATTTAATATTTTGCACATTTACTAATTACAAGGTGTACTTTCGGAATATGAATTAAAAAAATTTTCCGAAATGAGCCCATTAATTGTTATTAATTCTGTGCTAATATCTTATCTATGCTTTGACGTGAGTCACGTCAGTCTAGTCGTCAGACCGGGAGGAGCTCGAAGATACACGATTTGTGTTTCGAGTATGTCTATTCTTATGTTGTAATTGGCGGGAACTTTATACAAGGCGGTATCCATTGTCCACGCATGCGCTAAAAGACGATAAAATAGGAATCGCCTATATCTTATATAACTGAACTTATTATTTCTTTACTCGCGTCAGTGGTGTGATAGCCCAGCGGAAACGAGCCGGCTTGGCAAGCAGATGGTTCCGAGTTCAAATCCCACACGCTCTTGTTTTTTTTTTTATATTAAATGCATCAGGCATGATAAAGGAAATTTTTTTATTAGATTAAAGGAATTTTTTTATGAAGAGGTCTATTGCGAGTTAGAAGCCGGAGGCGATAGCCGGAGGCAGGTTATTAGATATGGGTGTTATTCCCCTGATAAAGAAATTTTGTTTATTAGATTAAAGGAAGCAGCTCAAACATTTCCTCGTTCGTAAATCTCCGTCATTATACCCGTGTGCAATCGTGAGCTCCTCGCGGTCTGACGACTAGACTCTTGTGAATATTATAGTGCTCGCGGCACGTAAAGTCGCTTAAAAATCAGTTATGTGGTCATTTTAAGACTAAAAGCTGGCACCTATCGGAAATGAAAGCTTATGCCCTAAGTACCTTAAATCCGAATTCGTCAGGAAATCGTCCTGTGCAAAAGGACACTATCAAAAATTTTCGAGTTATTCATATGGGGTCATAGCTCATGACTCAAAGATTTTTCTGGTTGAATTTCAAAACGTTTTCTGTGGCCGTTTGGCAGCAAAAAATTAAAACAATTTTCGAAAACCATTGGCCCTTACGGGAATGCACAACTTTGGATTGCGATATCTCGGCTCGACATCGACTAAAAATTAATTCAATTTGCCGTTTTTTTGCGTTCCACAACGATTATCTCGAAATATAAGCTTTAAATCAAAAAATCTATCTCTTGTAAAATTGTTGCCCTATTATATGTGACTCCTGTAGTGTTATTTTAATATTTTTATCATTGATAATAAACTAGTATGAATAATAAATGTAAGATGATGCATAAGTTACAACATCGCCATCGCGTACCGGCATACGTTCGTTCGATCACCCTCTCTGCCCCCTCCTCCCGCTCACATACCCTTACTTTGCGCAGGCCGTACTAAATAATAGTAAAAGACAAAGGGTTTATTTAAGAATATTTGTGTTATTTGTGTTGAATTAACAATATTAATAATATTATTTATTAATCAGTGGGTGTATTACTGCAGCACTACTGGGAAACCGAATAATAATTATTTTATTGGTAAAGAACATTCCATATACTTAAGGACAATTATTCAAATTATACTAAACTAAAAAAATCGAGAAAATAATGTACAATTCCCCTATTTGTACAGCAACTTGTAAGTAATTTTTAGTCATGCGAATGTATTACAATTATATTAATTAGTTTTGTTTAAAGTATGCTCTAAATATAATAAACTTTAATAAAAATACATTTACACACAATAATAATATAGGTAACACGTTCTCATAAAATAAAAACCATCGCGGAATATCTAATTTATATAAGTATTTTTAAGTATAATATTGGTGACTTCGAAGATTAACTATTTATTTAATCGCGTAAAATGGTTTTTATAAAATATTGAATTTTAAAAAATTGATTTTATGTTCCCATCTTGAAAATTATTCATTATCAAGAATCATCAATAAAGAATGCAACCAGGATTAAGAGAGGATCGACCAACGCAATAAATAAAATAATTGATACGGGCAGTGTGCCACTAGTTACCCCAGCAGTGGAATTTATTTATCCATTCTGCTTTCAACAAAAAGCAGTTGACGAATTTTCTATCCTGCGAGGCCATCGAACATTCAAAAAAAGAAAACGTGAATTGTGTGGCAAGCGGTGGATTTTTCGACATATAATGATATGCCGTATGAGAGCAATTTTTCCCTCGAGGATAATTTGTTAAATTCAAACCATGAAGAAGCAGACACAAGAATCTTGCTTCATATTCTCTTCGCAAAAAACGCTGGTTACAATAAATTTATTATTGAATGCAGCGATACAGATGTTTTAGTACTGCTTTCCCACTTTAAAGAGCATTTGATTCCTGAGATGTGGATGAAAGTCGGAAAAAAGGGCAGTATTCGCTATATACCCATTCACCATATAAATATCGAACCAAAACTGTTAAAAAATCTCCCAGCTTTCCATGCACTTACGGGATGCGATACAAGTCAGTTTTCTGGTTTGGGGAAAAAAACTTGTTGGAAAATATATCAGAATTTTCATGAACTACTGAATGATCTTGGCCTTACCTTTGACGAAAATATATTTAATAATATCCATAGTTTTGTTGTGAAATCGAGATATAATTTCCATAAACCATTGATAAATTACCCCCAACAGAAGACAGCCTTTATCAACATTGTCTACGGGCACATTATCAGCTATAATATCCCTAAGACATTGATAATGTAAGTACAAGATAATTTTATGACAATCGAAAGCACGTTGGTTCGTAATAATATTACCAAGCAACTTGCTTGAGGTTGTCATAAAATTATGAGGCATTTGTCAATGTCTGAGGAATAAATTCGGTCAGAAAATTAAAAAAAAAAATAAAATCAAAATGTAGCTACACAACAAAACAATTATTTATTTATTAAAAGTTATAGATTGAGAATTGGCATTGCCAAAACGTGACATTTTGATATTTATTTGGCAGTTATTATGAAGCATGGTATAAGGATAATGGTATGCCCGCGCGCAGGCACGGTGACGTCACTCAGTTTCAAAAGCGGCAGGGGTGACGTCACAATTAACCTCAAAAATATGTATTTTCTAGAATTTTCGAATATTATGTCAATTTTGTTAAAATTTCTACATGATTTCTTTACTATCAACTAAAATCTTGTTCAGTGCATTATTAATAAAGTTTTAATTAGCTTAATCTAATAAAATGATATGCTTTTTGTTAGTGGAATTCTAACCTAAAATTAGTAGTCTATTTTTAATATTTTTTCCAACTTAAAGTGATTTATCACAATTTATTTTCCTTTTAAGACAGTTAAGAAACAGCGCCAGACATATTAACAGATAGAACTGCATCATATTTTAAGTTTCTACTGTTCCTGGGGGAAATATAACAATATCTGCTATATTAAAGGAATTATAAAATCTGTTGATTCTGTTGCGTTGAAAAGTACAGAAGAAATATGTGCTATAAACAGACAGTAGGCAATGAAAAGGATAAACCGACGAAATAATAAATTAACCCGCTATTTTTCAAATTAATTTTATCGTTGATCCATACTTTCGCGAGCTTTTCAACGCGGAGAAATGTAAAATACTTGATGTCAGTACCTTTTTGTCTTCGTGTAATAATTGTTTTACCCAGCCACAGCACAAACAGGCATGATGCTATTCGTTAACACTATTCAAAATATTAAAATTAAAGTTAAAAATGCGAGATTACAACTGACTTTCGACGTTTTTTAAACTGAGTGACGTAATGCGCAGTAGATACACAAATTGGACGGCAACCTGACAAACCATTCTCCTTATACTATGTTATGAAGTTTTCAAAGTAAGTAATTTTGTTGTCATAGTGATTAAAAATTTCCCTGGATGGTGTTATCAGTGTAATGTTGAAATTATTGGGTGATTTGTGTCACATGACAAGAAATAACGAAATTTAATTGGCTGTAAGAACTGTCAAAAAATTTTAATTTATTTGGCTTAATGCTTTACAGCCTATTCAGGACGTACCAAACTATTTAGATTATGGATGGAAATTAACTGATTCTAAAATAGTAATTTTTCAAACGCTGCCTTCTTTTCCCGAGATTGTGTCATTTTTGACATGTAAATATGGGAAAGTAACATACGGCCTCATAGTATTAGAAGTTTTTGAATTAAAATTTTTCTTTACCTGTATTGACTATGTGCAAGGGGGCGGAGCTATTACTAAATCCGACGCGAGCGTTTGCGGTGGCCATAATTGTAAATTTTGAACCCCCAATTTTCCCATTTGTCAAGATCATATGTTTTGTGCTGTCAAAAATGTCAAATAATAATAATTGTTGTTTGAACGAGAAGAGTCGTAATTTAATAGTGTTTTTCGGTTATAAACGAAACATGCATGGGAAAAATTAAGCGACCTGCAAATAAATGTTGTGTTCTAGGCTGTCGTGTTAGTGACGTTTTCCATAAAATAAAGTTTTATAGAATATTACAGATTTCCTGTGCGGAAACACAACCTTAAATAATGCGCGAAGTGGATCAAAGCTTTGAAAAGATTGAAGTAAAAGAATGTATTTACCTCTAAATTAAGTTTATAAAGCGTATCTGTTGCAGCCCTTTGTTGAACGCACTTTGCTGTAGTTTTATTATTGCAGCTGATATCAACATATTCTTCTACATGTTTCACATGACAAAATGTCAGATTCTTTCTTTTGGTAAATGTTGAGATAACGGAATCTCCGATTTTCGGAATTTTTTTGTTTTAACATACGTAGTTTTGTCTCCTGAACAATAAATTCTAAAAAAAAATCGCCGCTCGTCAACAGTTTTCGAGATATTTGGCCCCAAAGTGTCTGAAAGTCGTATTTCTCCACTGCCATAATCACTTATTTTCACCAAATTTTTTTTTATGCTTATGAACACTAGGTTATGTTTTCATGGCTTTTATAAGACGGTTCAAAAAATAGTTATTGATTGGAATAAATGTGTTGAAATTATTTAAAAGTGTTTAAATAAGTCTGTATTAGAGGTGTTCATAAGCATAAAATAAAAAATTTGGTGAAAATAAGTGATTATGGCAGTGGAGAAATACGACTTTCAGAGACTTTGGAACCAAATATCTCGAAAACTGTTGACGAGCGGCGATTTTTTTTAGAATTTATTGTTCAGGAGACAAAACTACGTATGTTAAAAGCAAAAAAATTCCGAAAATCGGAGATTCCGTTATCTCAACATTTACCATTATGGTAGTCATTATTTTATGTTATTCTGTCATGTCGTGACATTGACAATCATGTACTGACATTGACAGTTTAGGGGTACAAATATTAAAAATTTGACCACGAGCGGCGCTACTAGAACCCTTGCACATAGCGAATAGTTTCCTTGCGTTCTTTTTTACACCGGTGGATCCACCTGGTGTAACCGGTGTCCCAAAACTGTTCTAATTGCTTGGTTAAATTAATCGTAAGCGTTCTTAAAGTATTGTTGGAATTAACCTGATGGAACCACTAGTCACCGGCTGCAATGCTCGGTGAGTTGGTGGATTTAGCAAGGTAAAGAGTGGGAAATTTACGAATTTGAAAACCAATGTTTAAATCCACCACATCATACTGGTGTAAAAAAGAACGCAAGGATTGTCAAGCTAAATGGTGTAGCTGTCGAAAAAACAAAATATGTTGTATAGGCTCTTGTCGATGCATGGACCAAAATGCCATCCAATGAAACTACAGCAGAGTCTACGATATTTATTGAAGAAGAAAATGATGTTGATAGCGAATAAGTATGAGCTACATTAAAATTTATTACTTGAATTGTTAATGTTGTTTTTAAGTTACTCGTAATTTTGAGTTTTTATTTTGGATTTTGATAAATAATTATATTGACATTTACACAGATTCCCGATTCTAGCGCTAATTTATTTTAAAATTAACTACTTACTTTAAATTACTGAATCGTAAAAATTTTTAATTTTTTTACGTAATAAATGAACGTATATTTAGTGTGCAATAGTTTTTAACATAACACGTACAGTTCGAAGTGTTGGTGAGACGTTGGTAGGGGGTCGGAAAGGGTGATCGAGCGAGCATACGCTGGCACGCAACGGCAGTGT
The DNA here is from genome assembly GCA_963680705.1 of Rhagium mordax. Lineage (NCBI taxonomy): Eukaryota > Metazoa > Arthropoda > Insecta > Coleoptera > Cerambycidae > Rhagium > Rhagium mordax. The sequence goes on from OY796658.1 coordinate 62,894,144, forward strand.
TGTAACTTATGCATCATCTTACATTTATTATTCTTACTAGTTTATTATCAATGATAAAAATATAGAAATAGCACTACAGGCGTCACAAATAATAGGGCAACATTTTTACAAGAGATAAATTTTTTTATTTAGAGCTTATATTTCGAGATAATCGTTGTGGAGCGCAAAAAAACGGCAAATTGAATTAATTTTTCGTCGATGTCGAGCCGAGATATCGCAATCCAAAGTTGTGCATTCCCGTAAGGGCCAATGGTTTTCGAAAATTGTTTTAATTTTTTGCTGCCAAACGGCTACAGAAAACGTTTTGAAATTCAACCAGAAAAATCTTTGAGTCATGAGCTATGACCCCATATAAATAACTCGAAAATTTTTGATAGTGCCCTTTTGCACACGACGATTTCCTGACGAATTCGGATTTAAGGTACGGAGGGCATAAGCTTTAATTTCCGATAGGTGCCAGCTTTTAGTCTTAAAATGCCCACATGGTGATACAATTGACCACGATTTGCACCCTACTAGAAGCTTTGTGCGTGCTTTTTGAGTACTTTGGTGAATGTGCCAACACTGCCAACAAATATCAAATTTGTTTATGTAATGTTGAGATTAGATATTTTTCCGTTGTTTTCTACATAGAATATCAATAATGTGATTAATATGTATATGGATAAGAATGAATTATTAATTAATATTGTTGAAAAGTAATGTGGTGCTTTATTAAATATTACTCTAGATGATCTGAACCCTCTTTTAAAACCTTTTACACTTAAGAAATTGTAATCTTGTGAACATACATAATAAAATAATGAGTGGTGATTGTTCTGTGGGATTAAGACGGCTCTCGGCTTTGAACTCAGAACTCGGAGATTCCGAGTTGTGACGCATTAAATCATAATTTCCGAGATGTGACGTAATAAGAGGGAACTCTGAACTCAAACTGCACGACCGGGGTTCCGTACACTTCACAGAAGAACACAATTTACACACGAGAACAGAGTTGTCTCTGGCACAGAATCAGAATGTGCACAGCACAGAATTGGTGCACATATACTGCGTTCGGTTTTTACATATCTGAAAGCTCGCTTTGCTCGTTTACCTCATTTGCCGTTCGGTAATAGACAAAGATTGCTCTTTTAGATCTGATCTGCGTTCGGTAAGCATAAATACGAGCGGTCAGCGCTACCTCGGCTTCAAGACGTCGAGCAAACAGATTTTTTAGGGTTCTTCTGTGATCTGTGTATCACTGTATCAGACACTATCTAAGTACAAAGTACAACCAAGAAGACTGTTCTCTAGGTTTCTTGAGTACAACATAACAGAACACATAGATTAAATAAACTGCATGGTTTTTTCTGAGTGATACACCAAAATAAAAAAATAATAATAATTTATGGGGTTATGTTTTATGTTGTTCCTTGGTATCCGTTCGGTAATTAAATTAGGCTCATTTGCCTCGGTGATCACGTGTGATAAATCTGTATCTGCTCGCTCGCCTCTGGATTTTTAAAACCGAAAGTAGTAAGAATAAAGAGCAAGAGCAAACGGTCTGTGACTCTGTGGAGCGTGGAGCAAACAATGAGAGTTGCCAATATGCCAATCCCCTACTACAGGCAGAGTTTATTAAACTGTGCTACAGGTACGACTCATGATACAATAAATAAGGTTGTATCATGGGTACGACTGGTACGAGCGTCTCGCGACAGTAAAAACACGGCTGTCACGAGCATATGCGCATTAATTGAAACATGAAACATCTCAGAGGCGGCGATATTCAAATTCGGCCGCGTTTATCTCAGAATAATAAAAATATAAAATTTATTTACGCACCCATTATTTCCTTTATTTAAAATATTAAATAACACATTTAGTGTATATTGTTTAGTTCTTTTAATAAAAAAACAGTTTGTTAATGAGTCATAAATTGAGCCTGAATGCAAATGTTTTTCTTAATCGCCCTTCCATATCACTCACAAGTGTAACTCCGGAAAATCCTAGGATGTAGGAATAACTATTTTAATTTTAATGTAAGTATATTAAGTATGTTCACAAAATTGATTATCGAGGAAGCTGTATATGTAATCAAGTTTTAATGAATTATGTATAATATAATCAGACTGTAAATTATTTTTGAATGTATATATACGTATTCGACAAATCTGTGCTGAGAATTAGTAAAAAGACGTTGGCGTCTGAATTACATTGGTAAATAAATAAATAATCATATTACATTTTACTTTTCTCATCGCAAGTATTTTTTAGTAATTTAGTGAACTAGTACGATCGTTATCAGCTTAAACTCACCATGTTCCGTGATGCTATCTTTCTATCGCCTTGTTAAGTAGGGCGCGCTAGACAGAATACAACATATCGAGTGGTGAGTTCTAACTGATGATGAGAGTTGTACCAAAGACGTACATATCGTCTTTGGTTGTACCTAGTAATGTAAAGAAAAAAATTATTTAAAAATAATTTTTCATTTAATTGATGTAATACGTTACAATAAGGATTAAATACAAGTATTATTTTTCTTGGGTATATCGGTCATATATATAAACAAATTTATTTATTTTTTTCTAACGTTTCGGTTTATTTATAACCATCATCAGAGACTACAATAATAAAAAGAAAAAAAAAATTTTTAATCAGTTATGGGCACATACTAAAATTAACCTATATGAAGTACTTACATTATTATTTTGTGTTTGCTTGATCTTAAATTAAACTACATTTTTTAATGTGATGTATTGAGTGTCTTAAAGGCAACTAAAATATTTTACTTTCTGAATATATGTGCAAGTGAGAGTTCGTTTGTTTATGTTACAGACAAGATAAGGACTAGCAGGTATACATTACAAGTGGGTGTATTTTATAAAATGAATGACAATTATAGTTTATATTATTTTAACATTATATTTGTAAAATTAATTGGAAAGATGTAAAAATTAGTCAATAATTATATTTTACCCCATTTGTTTTATTTTAATAAGCCGAAATAAGTGTTACTTAAATTCTCTGTCAGTTCGGCTATTTATTGAATTAGAATGTCTTTTTATTTGCAGCATTTCATGTACTATTCTACGGTGATAATTGGGTTCTTTTTCCAGGATGTGAATGTTATTAAAATTAAAGCTATGGTTATTATCCAAGGCATGTTGTGTTAGCGCTGTTGACGTATTTCGATTTTTAATATTATATTTATGTGTATACATTCTTTTATGCAGATATTGTTTTGATTGACCTATATACGTACTATTGCAATTGTTGCAGTCTATTTTATATACGGTGTTAGTTTCATCTTCAATTGGTAGTTTGGGTTTAAGGTTTGTGAAAAATGTTTTTGTCGTGTTGTAAGCCTAGGTTTAAGTGCAATTGTTACATTGTGGTTTTTAAATACTTTTGCAATATTTTCGGACACATTTGGTATGTAAGGCATGGAAATATATTTATTTTGATTATTACTAGGTTCAACTGGTGTTTTATTATAAATTTTATGTATTCTTTTTTTGATAATTGGTTCATAAAAGTTTTTAGGGTATGCGTTTGTTTCTAAAGCTGTTTTAATTTTTTTCAAGTTCTGAGGTCTGCGTTTTGGGTGGGAAAGTTTAATTGCTCGGTCTGGTCAGACTGTTGACGACACTTTTTTTGTAATTTTTAGGGGTGTGTGACCTCAGAACTTAAAATAAATTAAAACAGCTTTAGAAACAAACGCATACCCTAAAAACTTTTATGAACCAATTATCAAAAAAAGAATACATAAAATTTATAATAAAACACCAGTTGAACCTAGTAATAATCAAAATAAATATATTTCCATGCCTTACATACCAAATGTGTCCGAAAATATTGCAAAAGTATTTAAAAACCACAATGTAACAATTGCACTTAAACCTTACAACACGACAAAATCATTTTTCACAAACCTTAAACCCAAACTACCAATTGAAGATGAAACTAACACCGTATATAAAATAGACTGCAACAATTGCAATAGTACGTATATAGGTCAATCAAAACAATATCTGCATAAAAGAATGTACACACATAAATATAATATTAAAAATCGAAATACGTCAACAGCGCTAGCACAACATGCCTTGGATAATAACCATAGCTTTAATTTTAATAACATTCACATCCTGGAAAAAGAACCCAATTATCACCGTAGAATAGTACATGAAATGCTGCAAATAAAAAGACATTCTAATTCAATAAATAGCCGAACTGACATAGAGAATTTAAGTAACACTTATTTCGGCTTATTAAAATAAAACAAATGGGGTAAAATATAATTATTGACTAATTTTTACATCTTTCCAATTAATTTTACAAATATAATGTTAAAATAATATAAACTATAATTGTCATTCATTTTATAAAATACACCCACTTGTAATGTATACCTGCTAGTCCTTATCTTGTCTGTAACATAAACAAACGAACTCTCACTTGCACATATATTCAGAAAGTAAAATATTTTAGTTGTCTTTAAGACACTCAATACATCACATTAAAAAATGTAGTTTAATTTAAGATCAAGCAAACACAAAATAATAATGTAGGTAAGTACTTCATATAGGTTAATTTTAGTATGTGCCCATAACTGATTAAAAAATTTTTTTTTCTTTTTATTATTATTGTAGTCTCTGATGATGGTTATAAATAAACCGAAACGTTAGAAAAAAAAAATAAATTTGTTTATATATATGACCGATATACCCAAGAAAAATAATACTTGTATTGATATCAACGGTCAAGAAAAAACCTAGAATATATATCTATATAATAAGGATTAAAAAAAACGACGAACTAAAAATAGAAAAACTGCATTTATTGGTCACAAATATTAATAATAGTAATAATGTGTATTTGCCGAAAATTAATAATAATAATAATAATAATCTCTTTATTTTTCAGTAGACATGCATTACATGTATAGAAAAACGTCAAAATATGTTAGAAGTTATCAGAAAATAGTTATTGATAACCGAAGTCAGTAAAAAATCTAAACACATTTAAAAGATATAAGATAACAAAAACAAAAAAGAAATAATCGTATATAACGTATAACAGAAAATATGTATATAAACAGATACGTGCAATATGATCATGTAAAAACAAACAAACATTAAGATTGTGTAAAAAAATATAGAAAAAATAAATAGTAAATAATTATACATTATACACATGTATGGAAATAATAACATAAATTTTTACATATATATACAAACAAATAAACCTAAGCCTCAATAAGTGAGTAAACACTTGTTTCGAGATGATATACACATACATATATATATATATATATATATATATATATATATATATATATATATATATATATATATATATATATATATATATATATATATATATATATATATATATATATATATATATATATATATATATATATATATATATATATATATATATATATATATACATCCTGCTAACAATGCTGCGTCCTTACAAAAGCCAACCATACGGCGTCTCCCAGAAATACACTAGTTAGTTCAAATGTGATGGAGTATATTGGATCTACTCATCAAATCCAGCCCAGAGCTGGTTTTAGATTACTGATATCTTAATAAATAAAGAAGTTAAGATATACTGACAATACTGCGTCCTTTCACTAATAGTACGATATAGCGTCCGGAGTATAATCATGTGTATATCCCACATGATACCACGTCCTTAGTGTATATTTTTTGACAAACTTGGTACAATACGGCGTCCGGCACTGTTGCCACATTTATCGCTCTTAGTTTTTATTTTAAATCTACTCAGAACGTTGGACGTCAAATAAAAGTTGGTAATAATTTGGTCATGGGTGTTTATTAAAGAATGGGACAAACAGTAGGAGTAGGTTCCTTAAGTAAAAATATATAATTTTATGTGCATAAACCTTAGTACCATTTTGCTACCTTAAAAATTTGTGGACCGTTAAATGCAATTTTTAAGTTATTATTTTTATTGCCTCTGGTGTTACGCATCTTACGTATTTCGACTTTAGTTTTCCATTTTTTTCCAATAACAACCTGATATCCATTATTTTAGTTTCTTAAAGGGAATTTGTAGAATAAGTTAGTTCTTTATTGAATATGATTTTAAATAACCTGTTTTGCAAAGTATATAACTACAACTTAGAATTCCATATACAATGATACAACTAAAGAAGCAGTAAATAATATTTGCCTTTTTGTCATCGCTATTTACTTTTTCACCTCTGTTATTTCTAATAGTGCCTACTTGGATAATTTAGATTTATTTCTTTGCATTCCGCAGAATTCATTTGTGACTTCCCACAAATATTTTGGGGAGGATCTATTTCCTCCACTTTATGCGTATAATAATTCATTTTTTTTTTTTTAATTAAATTATTTAATTCATTACAATATTTTTTTTTAAATTGGCATTAAAGTACCTCAAATTCGTCATTAAAGTTATGGTCGAGATGGTAGCGTATCTTTGACCACAGAATGTATTTGTTTTTGGAATTTTTAAGTTATTATTTTTATTGCCTCTGGTGTTATGCATCTTTCGTATTTCGACTTTAGTTTTCCATTGATATATAATACTCTGCAAAATGAATAACAACCTGATATCCATTATTTTAGTTTCTTTAAAAAGGGAATTTGTAGAATAAGTTAGTTCTTTATTGAATATGATTTTAAATAACCTGTTTTGCAAAGTATCTAACTGTTGTAAATGTATGTCCTCTCCAACCTAGAATTCCATATAAATAAATTCAATATCTTCATATTTTGACACATATCAAGGAAATGCCGAAACACGTCAATTTTAGATTCTGGAATGACATCCTGCAACGTCAAAACTTCATCCCTAAATTCAACCTCCTTTGAGTGACAGTTGCAACCCCCAAATTTTTAAATTGGATGTAGGGATTGATTTTATTTGCAAGTGATTTGCCGATACAACTAAAGAAGCAGTAAATAATATTTGTTTTTTGTCATTACTTGTTACTTTTTCACCTCTGTTATTTCTAATAGTACCTACTTGGATATTTTAGATTTATTTCTTTGTAGGGTTTCCAATCCCGGGACGGGATTAGGCTTTCGGTATTTTTCGGGATTAGAAAATCAAATCCCGGGATTTTCCGGGATCCCGGGATCTAAATACATTTGTCGAATATCAACATAAAATTAAAGAAGAAACGATTTATTGAGCAAGAATAATAATAATACATAAAAAAATTTATAATAAAACTCTAAAAAAAATAAAAAATTAACAATCTATTGCTACTTTAATCTATTGATTATCTATTCTATAAAAATGAATGCCTAAAATTTACTTTGAAAAAATTACCTGAGAATGGCCAGTGTGTCTAGGGTGTCGTTCCCTAATCTGGACCGGATCTTTGGACACAGAATACATGTGAGATAAAAAGTAATATATATTTTATGTAATTTGCTCATATTATTAATATTCGGGATTGATTTTTGAAATCCCGGGATTTCCGGGAGTTAAAACTTGCCCGGGATCCCGGGATCCCGGGATTGGGGATCCCGGGATTGGAAACCCTATTTCTTTGTATTCCACAGAATTCATTTGTGACTTCCCACAAATATTTTGGGGAGGATCTATTTCCTCCACTTTAAGCGTATAATAATTAATTTTTTCTATTTTAATTAAATTATTTAATTCATTAAAATATATTTTTTTAAATTGGCATTAAAGTACCTCAAAATCGTCATTAAAGTGATGGTCGAGATGGTAGCGTACCTGCCTCTCACCCAAAAGTCCCGGGTTCGATTCCCGGTCGTGGTAATGGAAAATACTGTGAGGGGGATTTTTCCATTATACACGGATATTGGATGTGTGTCCGTTGTCTTTAAATGTGTAGCCCCCTCCCGCACAAAACTCTTGTAGAGCTTTCTGGGATAAAGGGGGTCGTAATTACACGTGGTGTATTTATTTATTTATTATTATAAAGTAATCCATTATTGTACGATTTTTGTAGTTGGCAGAGGTGACCAGATAAATGTAAACATGCTTGTAACAATAATTGTGTTGTAATAAAAGGTAAATAAATACAGTTTTTTAAGTTCAGAATTATCACTATTATAATGCTAAAAATAATGGTTTTCTTACAAAAAATTATCCCGATTTTGACATTTAAAAATAATTATGACATTTCTTAATGTCACTGAAAATTATTTAAAAAATAGAGTTAATTAATCTTAATTTCACAGTTTCTGGATTTAAAAAAAATGCAATATGCACCTCGGCATTAAAGTTGCTTTTTATCACTCATGCGGTTTAAACTCCACATTCATGATAAATAGTTGAACTTTAATGCCTTGATACGTAAATAACTATTTTGTACTCCCTGTTTAATTCATTACTAGGTCGAGCCGGGGGCCCGCCGCGACCTAGGACTACGCGCCGCGCCGCTGGCGCGGAATATCAATAGTTTTATCTCGGGGTTTTTAGTTGAAAGACGGTTTTTTAAATTTCGGAAAAATTGAAAATTGAAATTGAGGAAAAAAAAGGTCAGAGCCCCGCGGGGGTTTCTTTAGGCCCTAACGGGCCCAGGAATTTTTTTATAGTATGTTTGAGACAGCCCCTGCGGGGCTGTAGTTTTTAAGGTGTGGTTAAGTGTATTTATTAAGCTACGGTCAAGTGATTTGGGTAAGTTAGTTGGATTCGGTGGAAGAGTCTCGGGAAAGATGTAGAGTCCTACAGAGATGCCACTTGAAAAGTGATAAGGTCATTAGAAGAGAGGCGTTTCGCGTATTTTCGTAGGCATCTTGGATTAGTTAAGGGATTCGGGTAATTTAGTTGGATTCGGTGGAAGGGTCTCGGGAAAAATGTAGTCTGTCAGAATGCTACTTGAAAGGTGGGAAAGTAATGAGAAATGAGGTATTTCGCGTATTAGTCTTCGATTAGTTAAGGAATTCGGGTAATTTAGTTGGATTCGGTGGAAGAGTCTCGGGAAAAATGTAGAGTCTGACAGAATGCTACTTGAAAGGTGGGAAAGTAATGGGAAATGAGGTATTTCGCGTATTTTCGTATTAGTCTTCGATTAGTTAAGGAATTCGGGTAATTTAGTTGGATTCGGTGGAAGGGTCTCGGGAAAAATGTAGTCTGACAGAATGCTACTTGAAAGGTGGGAAAGTAATGAGAAATGAGGTATGTCGCGTATTTTCGTATTAGTCTTCGATTAGTAAAGGAATTTAGTTGGATTCGGTGGAAGAGTCTCGGGAAAAATGTAGAGTCTGACAGAATGCTACTTGAAAGGTGGGAAAGTAATGAGAAATGAGGTATTTCGCGTATTAGTCTTCGATTAGTTAAGGAATTCGGGTAATTTAGTTGGATTCGGTGGAAGAGTCTCGGGAAAAATGTAGAGTCTGACAGAATGCTACTTGAAAGGTGGGAAAGTAATGGGAAATGAGGTATTTCGCGTATTTTCGTATTAGTCTTCGATTAGTTAAGGAATTCGGGTAATTTAGTTGGATTCGGTGGAAGAGTCTCAGGAAAGATGTAGAGTCCGACAGAATGCTACTTGAAAGGTGGGAAAGTAATGAGAAATGAGGTATTTCGCGTATTTTCGTATTAGTCTTCGATTTGTGAAATGTTGAAAATTCAATTTATTTTTTGTTTTTCTTTAATAACTTCCACAAAATTAAAGATAGGGTAAGTAAACTTGGTACCTACACATAGTTAGGTTGTGAGGGTCCATCTTTGCTATGGTTCAGAGTTAAACAGAGGCGCGCCAGTGGCGTGCGGTGTGGTCACGTCGACATAATTTTAAGGAAAAAAGTATGTGCACTAATTTTTTTCATAATTCTGATCAGATTTGCATAATTTATGGTTGATTTTCTAAAAAAACTTGTACATGTAAAATTTTGCATGAGGCAGTAGTTTTCGAGATATTTGCGTCTGAACAAAACGATGCACCAAAAACACAATTAATTAATTAAGATAGCCCTTTAAAAATTATTTTCAATCTGATTTTCGAAGGGATATACTGAACTGAACTGTCAATTTAATGTTTTTAATGTTTTTCTTCTTTTGCAATGAGGCGTTTTTAAGGTCTTTTGCAGTCAATATTATTTCTGCCAAAAGAAAAATTTGTTTGTTACGAAATTGCATAAACAAATTATCAACATCCAAATATCAAAAAAATCAACACCCCGTATTTCCGTTAGGAATGGCTATAGAGAAATTTTAGAAGGAATATATCGTGATTTCATCAGAACTATTCCCGACATGATAATTGTGTTTTTGGTGCATCGTTTTGTTCAGACGCAAATATCTCGAAAACTACTGCCTCATGCAAAATTTTACATGTACAAGTTTTTTTAGAAAATCAACCATAAATTATGCAAATCTGATCAGAATTGTGAAAAAAATTAGTGCACATACTTTTTTCCTTAAAATTATGTCGACGTGACCACACCGCACGCCACTGGCGCGCCTCTGTTTAACTCTGAACCATAGCAAAGATGGACCCTCACAACCTAAATATGTGTAGGTACCAAGTTTAGTTACCCTATCTTTAATTTTGTGGAAGTTATTAAAGAAAAACAAAAAATAAATTGAATTTTCAACACCCTGTATCTCCGTTAGGAGGCTCGATAGAGAAGAAATATTAGAAGGGGTATGTCATAAGTTCATGTGAACTTTCTGTACCCGAAGTTTGTCGGTTTAAAATCGGGACACCCTGTATAATAAATAATAAATAACATCACAATATGTAATTACGACCCCCTTTATCCCAGAAGGCTCTAAGAGCGTTGTGCTGGAGGGAGCTGCACATTTAAAGACAAGGGACACATCCAATATTCGTGTATAATGGAAAAATCCCCCTCACAGTATTTTTTATTGCCACGAACGAGAATCGAACCCGGGGCTTTTGGGTGAGAGGCAGGTACGCTACCATCTCGACCATTAGTCATATAAATATAATATATAATGGTCTGTTATTTTCGATTTTATTATACACTAACACGAATCTCATAGTGCATGCTGTGAGTCGGAAAAAACCTCGAAAAACAAGTATTTGGGTAGTCAAACTACTTCCCTCCCACGTTTTCGAGGATGCTGAACACGATGGTGATGTTGGCTCTGCTCCACGAGTTGTCCCTACCCCCCTAACGGCCAAATAACCACTCTCCAAGGGGGTGAAAAATGTGTTTCGTGCTACAAACGAGAAAACCCTCGTTATCTCTCGTTTTTGAGTGTGCCGGGTAAGAGAAAAATATTACCAAGTCACCTCGATCCCCGCGAGCCCCTCGAAAGGACACAAACTACCCCTTTGACGCGCGGTTTTATAAAGTAAGTGGAGTAAGTTAGATCATAAACATTTTTGTTGACGCATAAAATTACTTATTTACTATAGGTAAATATAAATCATTTTCAACATTTGTCGAGATGACTTGATAATATTTTTCTCTTGCCCAGCATACTCAAAAACAAGACAAAACGTGGGTTTTCTCGTTTGTAGCACAACACATTTTTCACCCCCTTGGAGGGTAGTTTATGCCCGCTCGGATGGTTGGTCTGCCCCAGGGAGCAGAACTAACATTACCATCGTGTTCAGCATCCTCAATAACGGGGGGATGACATAAGTTTTACCGGTGGAAGACGTAGAATACGCGATTCCCCCTCTTTGGGGATGGTTTTTGGCCATTAGGGGGGTAGGGTCAATTCGGGGAGCAGAATCAACATCACCATCGTGTTCAGCATCCTTGAAAATGGGGGGTGACATAAGTTCTGCCGGTGGAAGACGTCGAATACGCAATTCTCCCCTTTTGGGGTCGGTTTTTTGGCCGTTTGGGGGGTAGGGTCAACTCAGGGAGCAGAAAAATCATCACCATCGTGTTCAGCATGCTCGAAAACGGGGGGAGACGGTAGTTTGGTTGACTCCGTCCGACTCGCAGCGTCCGACTCACAGAATGCACTAGTACGCGCGAGTAAACGTCCCACTAAAAAGGAATGATTATATATATTTATGCGATACGTTGTTGCCAAATCTCGGATGCAGCATCATGCTATAACAGAAAGAGTATATTAGATGTATATTTCTGTACAAAGATCGACGCGACCCCAAACTAAGTTCGTTGGAACTAAAAATATACTCTTGCTTACACTTGACATATAATACCGCGTCCAAAATCGAAAAATTGCCCAGTCAATATCTCAGTTAATTGAAATGATACAGAAATGATTTCTATGTTTATCGGTAGCTCAGGTGACACAGAATAATCTGAGAAGTTGTAAAAGGATCACTCGCGAAATATGGCGAAGATAATATGGAAAAACAATACTGCGTCCGGTATACGGATGCACTATTGTACAGGACGCACTAGTGAATGGTATCGTGTCAATGTACGGACGCAGCATTGATAGCAGGATAAATATATATATATATATATATATATATATATATATATATATATATATATATATATATATATATATATATATATATATATATACAAACAAAAAGTTAATACAAATGTAAATAAACAAGTATTTTTTTCCCTCTTCATTGAATTAGTTTTTATTTTTTAAATAATATTAAATTAAATAAAATATTACATATCTAGTATATTAATTACAATCCAAAATTTAATGTACCAAAATCAGATTGCTATACAAAATAATTTATAATTTTTCTACATAGGAATGATCGAAGTCACTATGTATATTTAATGTTTCATTTAAATTATTAAATAACGCATCCTTAATTACATTAGTTTCATTATACGAGGGCTTTTGAAAATCATTTGAATTTTTCTCTTTTTTTTTCTTCGTCGAATAAAGGCGTTTCTGTTTCTCTATTTTCTTTTGAACATTGACATCTTCAGTCATTTCTAAAGAAATAGCATCACTTTCATTCAACACACTAATTGCCTTATCTAAATACTTTTCTATTTTTATATAATTTTCTTCTGATAAGTTACGATTATTGCTTAAACCTATAATAGGTTCTGCTTTCCTGACAATTTTTTCATTATATTGAACTTTTTGAATGGCATTACTTTTACACATATCGAGTAAATTATCTACTTCATTTATATTGTTACCTATTGCGTTGCCAATTTCACTATTGCTACTACACCCAAGATATAATTGTGCACATGCATGGATATGCTTACAAATATTTAATTTGATTAAACTATCAGTACAGGAGCATTTGAAAGAATGAATACAAATTTTACAAATATTACATTTCAGACATGACTCTGAACATGTTTTCTGAATGTAAGAAATGTGGTATTTTTTTTAAATGTCCGTAGAAGAAGTAACAAGCCATTCTTTATTATCTGCAAGAATAGATACCATGTCAGGGCTGATATTTTGACTTAACTTATGACTAGAATTTATTCTATGAATTTTTTCTGTTGGAGTATTTTTCGATAATTTTATTAATCTTTTAAACAAGCTGTCTCTAGCAATTTTTATTACAGCGGTGATCGTTTTGTCGAGCCTTTTTATTTTCCTACCTTCTAAATAAATGTACTTAAGAATTTTATGGAAAGATTCTAAGTAGGTACATATTAGTATTAATACCTAGGGTAAATGTTGAGATCACTGTAAGCCGTTAAGATATATCCCTTAACGTGAAACGAGTATCCCAGTCTATTCCTGTTTGTGGTTTGCTGGGTTTTATTAGGGGATTAGTTGATAGGTTATGTCGATAGGTTATCTATACTTTGTCGTGGCTGAATGAGCATTGCCCAAGGCCAAAAAAAAAAAAAAAAAAAAATGTTGAGATAACGGAATCTCCGATTTTCGGAATTTTTTTGCTTTTAACATACGTAGATTTGTCTCCTGAACAATAAATTCTAAAAAAAAAATCGCCGCTCTTCAACAGTTCTCGAGATATTTGGCCCCAAAGTCTCTGAAAGTCGTATTTCTCCACTGTCATAATCACTTATTTTCACCAAATTTTTCATTTTATGCTTATGAACACCTCTAATACAGACTTATTTAAACACTTTTAAATAGTTTCAACACATTTATTCCAATCAATAACTATTTTTTGAACCTTATAAAAGCCATGAAAACATAACCTAAAATTTCAAACAACACTAAGATCATTCGAGGTTATGATAGTGCCGTAAGATCTAGGGTACGGTATAAAATAAAACGAATATGCTCCCGGGCGGGCGGGTGCAGTATATTTTTATATCAAAGAAGGAACATATTCGTTTTATTCGCGGAACTTGTAATGTTTGAAATCTAGAATACGCATAAAACTAATATGTTCCTTCTTGAGATAAAACGATAAAAATATACTGCAACCGCCCGCCCGGGGGCGGGCGGGTGCAGTATATTTTTATGTTAAAGAAGGAACATTATACTCGGGCCAAAAAGAGTAGTCAGTAGAGCAAAAAATTATCGGCAATTCTTCAAAGCATATAGCTGTTATGGAATACAGAAGCGGCAGCTCGTTTTACCATATAATCCCATATAATTCAAAGAAATATATCAAGTTTTATCCGCCTACCAGAGACGAAAACCACAACTAGGTCATTATGTGTAATTGCTATAGTCAACCAAATAGAGTACATGTTTGAACGTGGCGCCTTCTACCCAATAATTTGTTCGACTACTAGGAAGGTCGTCGAGCAAGTCTATCGTAGCGCATTCAGTGGCGTCACATATGCTGCAACGCAACGGATGTGCATTGTTCAACTGCGTTGCTATACCTAATTCGTGGAGATAATGTTGCCAGATGTAAGCATATTATTTAAAATTTAAGACATGGTAACTCATACTCATGCATAATTAACACAATCCGCTTTCATTTGTTCGAATTATGGAATTTATGAAATTCGTAAATCCGTACACCCCTGGCTCTACTGACTACTCTTTTTGGCCCGAGTTATAGTTTATGCATAAAAAGGATTTTTTCGCGAGTTCCCGTTCAGGACCGTTGTCAGATCAGCGGTTATCCCCATACTCGTTTTCTAAAATTTAAAATTGGCTGTTCTCGACGTGAACTCACGAAAATGAGTTGGTTACATGAGCGGTTTGTTATTTGTTTTGAATCTATAGGTTCTGAAATGTGGATTTCAGTAATTTCAGAGATCAGCTGGATGTAGGTTATTTCTGTTTTGGCGTACCACAAAATGTTAAAAAATGTTTTTAAATATTCTATTAGAAGATATATTTTTTGATAGGGGCTTAGTGGAATAGTGTTCAATTACTTAAATTCACACTTCAGGAAAATATGGGCTGGAAAACTGAGGGAACAACATTTTCGACAAATAATTAACCATAATGTTTGGCTGGAGAGATACCATATATGAACACACCTTTTTCCAATTATTTCGAATGAAACGCGGGAAACTTTTGAAAAACTATTACCAGACACTTTTAGAAGGAGATACAGCATTTTTGATAAAGAATTATTTTGATTATTTATCGTTTACATACCATACCATTCAACAATACACCGTCTCCAAATCGACAACGATTTCATAATCTGCTTCAAAGTTTAAAGTTAAATTAACCATCTCCTGTTCCTGCATGATAAATATGAAGAATATGAATATATAATATAACAAGGTAAAATCGCAGGGAGTAACAACCACGTCGGCAACAGACATTAACCAAAGAACATAACCTTTTACTTTTCAAGTCATAACCGCTTGTAACTTCAGTCAAGGTACCGGGAAGTAAATCAGTTCCCGTTTTACAATTAATGACATCATTAGGTGACGTCAACACTATACTCCCCTATTCCCACTAGCTCGCGAATACAGAACGGTTACAATTTTACTGTTACCGTTGATCAAACGGGAAGTCGCGAAAAAATCCTTATAATAGATCCCGCGCCACTATCGTAATGTTTGAAATTTTAGGTTATGTTTTCATGGCTTTTATAAGAAGGTTCAAAAAATAGTTACTGATTGGAATAAATGTGTTGAAACTATTTAAAAGTGTTTAAATAAGTCTGTATTAGAGGTGTTCATAAGCATAAAATGAAAAATATGGTGAAAATAAGTGATTATGGCAGTGGAGAAATACGACTTTCAGAGACTTTGGGGCCAAATATCGCGAAAACTGTTGACGAGCGGCGATTTTTTTTTAGAATTTATTGTTCAGGAGACAAAACTACGTATGTTAAAAGCAAAAAAATTCCGAAAATCGGAGACTCCGTTATCTCAACATTTACCATACCTAGACCTATTCTATAACAATATGCCCATTGCCCATGGTTGAGATAAAATATGGTTAGTTTTATCTCGGCTCGATTTTCGTACTGTACTGCGCAAGTAGAAAAACTTGTTGAGTGCCACTAAATAGCTATCTGTTTTCTGCAAAGTGGGAACTGTCAACTGTCAAATAACAAATTGTCAAATCTGCTACACAACATTTAAGAATGTTAAGTTTTGGTTATTTGAATTTATTAATTTAGTCTGGTGGTATCAGTTTTAATTGAAAAATGCTCAAAGGTCATGGAGGACTCCTTTAACCACGGCGAGAAATCGAAGAGGATCAAATCTTTGACAATATAGCAAAAGATGCTTGCCAGCTATGCTATTCAATTTGTCTCGTTTGGACAAGAACTTACTTAAATTCGTCTACGAGAAATCAACAGAAAAATACAAGATAACTCTAGAAAAACAAACAAGATCACAAAATTTACAGGATTCAAAAAATAGTTATGTTATGCTTTATTATGTAGTTATTATTATGTTTTTCCATGTCCTTTTTAATAGTAAGTAGCCTTGCGTTCTTTTTTACACCAGTATGATGTGGTGGATTTAAACATTGGTTTTCAAATTCATAAATTTCCCACTCTTTACCTTGCTAAATCCACCAACTCACCGAGCATTGCAGCCGGTGACTAGTGGTTCCATCAGGTTAATTCCAACAATACTTTAAGAACGCTTACGATTAATTTAACCAAGCAATTAGAACAGTTTTGGGACACCGGTTACACCAGATGGATCCACCGGTGTAGAAAAGAACGCAAGGTAGATTTCAACTTTGTTGAATATCCCTTCATTACTTTAAACTATATATTCTTTCATCGAATATTATGAACAATTATGTAAACATTATCTAACATTCTATATTCAATGAAAGAATAAATTATTTTCAATTAAAGTCTACAAATGTGAAATGTTACAACTTTTATTTATTAAAAATCATGATTATAATTTCAAAGTTTATTTCATATTATGTCAAATACATTCTAATTAAAAGTGCATGTAAACATTCCGATAATAAGCATCGTTGATTTTCAATTTGTAGGTACTTAATTTCAAGATTAGATGTTATTTAGAAATAGCAAAATCTATCCAATTATTCTACTTTATATTTAAAATTCGCGCCAAGATTTCTACTTGATGATTAGTCCTAGCGGTAGTCAAAATGTGCGCCGTGACATACCATGTTATATCTCTACCATGCCCATTGCCCAAGATTCTGGACGATGAGCATAATTTTTTTGGAAGTATTCTCCAAAATGCTTTGTATCATCATCCTCAAATAGCTGCTTTAAAACTGAATTTAAACTTGTATGAAATTCATCTATTGAAGATTGAAGTTATTTGTAACAGAACACGTAAAGTTTTGTAAACTAGAGCACCAAGTTCGCAAGTGGCGACCGTTTTGATAACGTATTGAACTAAAAGTAAAAGGCTCTTCTGTCGGTCATAAAGATCACGCCAAGAACAGCTAAGCCAGGGCGGGTAATTTAAAAATTATATGCGTACAGGTTGTTTTGGGAGGAATGGGAACTATTCTAAGGACATAATATTCTAGAAGTCAAAATAAGAAAAAAAGTTCCTATAAATAAGTCTGAAAACGCTTCCTTTTTGAGATACTGGATTTCAAAAGAAAAGAATAAAATTAAAATACGTTTTTCTGCATGCGTTTTCTAAAATAACTAGTCCAATTTTTTTTTTTTACAAGTTGACTTTGAAAGGTTGAAAAGGGGTTTTTGACAAATATTTCAGAAAACGCTTGCAGGAAAATGAAATTTTAATTCTTTTTTTTGACACACACTGAATCTCGAAAAGGAAGCATTTGCGAAGTCTTATTTATAGAACTTTTTTTTCTTATTTTAACCTCTAGAATACGTCCTTAAAATAGTTATTTTTCCTCCTGAAACAGTCCTATATATTGTTTTTTTATTACCAATTGTAATCATTAGACAAAAGTACTTTTGTCTAATGATTACATTACATAAAGTAACTTGATTGTTGACGTCTAATAAGCCCCTGCTAAACAAAACCTAAATTTTGCAATCTTGGTTATAGAGAGGCCAAAGAACAAAACATAAACACACCACATAAATGACACAATCTGCTAATTAAAAGCTGTCCGGAAGGTAGTTACACTTCGTATATCACAATTCACATTATCTATTACTTTGATTGCTATATCATTTGGTTTTTCAAGTATGTTTATGTTTCGTGTTTGTATTTTTGACATGATACCACAAAACATATAAGCTACGTTCTTAAATTCGCTCGATTAGCTCTTTTAAATCCTTTGTCGTTCTTTTATTACATAGAGAGCAGAAAGAATAAATCCGCTAGTGTTCTTTTTAATCTCGGCGATGCTTTTGAGCTAAATCTTTTTGCTCCGAGCAACAATGCCGAGCTCGGAGAAGCATCTAGCCTAGTCAATAGTCATCGTTCCCCGTTCTTTTATTTATCCGCCGATTCGGAACTCGAGTACCACGTGACCCAAAATCTGCTCTCGCTCTGTAGTGGGATCACGCCATGTAGAATTCTATTTTGATGACGTCACGTTCCTTTGTAACAAGTTACGCTTGCCTGCAAACGTTAAATTGGTATCACGTGCTTTCTACCTAGGCAACCCTCCTACTTCCCAACACCCTCGTAGAATCGACTAGAAACTACAACAAAATAGCAGTCGACTAATATGTTTGTATCACTTTACTACATGTGTCAAACAGAGATAGAAATATCTGTCTGAAAAATGTGTTGGAAAGTACGCGCCAGATTCTATTACTTTTTAAATTTTGAGAAAAATATATTTCAATTAATTGTCTTCTCGCTTCTCTACATCATTATTAACTTGTTGATCTGCTTGGTATGCATTAGCATTATCTTCATTTGGCATATCGGGAGCATTAAAGTCTTCAAGTCGAGCCGCAACACATATGTTATGTAGAACACCACATGACCCTACAATGGTTCCTACCTTTTCAGGATTGTATCTCAGAGTTTGCTCACCTAATAAACATCGAAACCTTCCTTTTAATACCCCAAAACAACACTCTATACAGTTTCGTGCTGTTGCGTGAAAATTATTATATCGCTCTTCTGGGGTACCTGGTGCGGCATTTAATACAGGAGTCATCAACCATGACTGTTGTGGATAACCGGAGTCACCTAAAAGCCAAGAATTATGACCTCCATTATTAAAACATGGTTCTAATTCATGTTGGATCTGTGACATTCTCCAAATGTATGAATCGTGTGTTGAACCAGGGAATTGCGAGTTAATATTAATAATTCTTAAATTTTAGTCGCAAATCTGTAAACAAAACATCAAAATATAATATTTATAATACAAACAGATTATTTGAAGTTACTATGTAGAGAAAACAATATGCAAAGGTTGACTTACCATTTGAATATTTTTCAAATGATAACTTTTCCGATTTACATAATTGTGCTCTTCTTGGGAAGGGGCTAAGATGGATACATGTGTACAATCGATTGCCCCTATAACTCCCGGGAAATTTGTTTTATCCATAAAAGTCCAGTTGTCACTCATATGATTTGCTATTAATAAACTTACTTCATTGACAGAATTACTAACGGTATTCTGTGCCATTGACAAGACATAGCTATTTCTAATAACTCGCTGATAGGAACCGTTGGCAAGAAAGTATAATGCTGCAAATATTCTCAATCGAGGATGCACTGCATTAGGGTGTAAAGACATTGACATATGGGGAGTTAATTCCTCAGCCAAATAATTCACCATATCCTTGGTTTGAAGTAAGTGTCGCTTAAAGTAAATGGGTCACTACTGTTACGCATAATTCGTCGTTCAACATTGAATTGAGCTATTTGTTCTCATCTTTCATTCTCTTCAATTTCTTGCATCATCATTCCAAAGTAAGGTAACATCACTACAAATAAATACTATTTATTACGCTACATACGATAATTTGGTGCGTACTTATTTATTACAAAACAAATAGATCTAGTTTAACCTCGAGTTACTTACTATAATAAATTTAATAAACTTCAAAAACAATTTAATTCAGTCACGATTGAGGTTTACTTATTTACTTTCGTTGCAATTTTCAACTTTATACACTTCCAAAATAGTCTACGTTTTAAAAGTCGTTTTAAAAAATTAGCAGTCAAATGTCAAAGTTCTGTCATAAGTGCGATATTTTTTATAAAGGTTAGTTCAAATCCGATAATTAACGAACGACGAAGCGATAGTCGAATTCTATTTGGTGTGATACGAGAAACCGCTTCGAATCGACTTTTGCATGTGACGTCACTGAAATAGAAAGCGATACGGCGTGATTCCACTTCTGGAGCAAACTGACCGTGAGGTAGGTGGTAGGTTAGGTAGAAACCTTGATTAAAATTAGGTTAAGTAGGTATATTATGTTTATATTTTTTATTATTGTAATAATAAATATTATTTTGATGTATAATATAAAATTTTTCTGGTTTAAGACAAAGATTTTAATGATTAAATGCCAAAGTATGAAATTCTTAGGTTATAAATCCAGTAATATTTTCATTGGTTGGATGGGTTCCTCCTTTTCACGTATATTTTCAATTTTCATATAATTATAAAAAATGTAAGTAAAATGGCCTTGTCGTTTTTTAGGTAAACACTTGCAAATGAATCTTTTACCAAAGTCTAAAGAAGACTTCAGTCAAAAGGAATACTGGGATACGTTCTTTAAAAAGAGAGGTTCAAAAGCTTTTGAATGGTATATATGTTTCGATTTGGGGCAGTTTATTATGTACGTTATATCTATTTGAATAATTATATTTGTTTTAGGTATGGTGAATATCCAGAACTATCGGAG
The DNA here is from genome assembly GCA_963680705.1 of Rhagium mordax. Classification (NCBI taxonomy): domain Eukaryota; kingdom Metazoa; phylum Arthropoda; class Insecta; order Coleoptera; family Cerambycidae; genus Rhagium; species Rhagium mordax. Next base: position 62,915,172 of record OY796658.1, read on the forward strand.
CATTTACATAAATATATTAAGAAACAGGATAATGTACTTATTACTGGCTGTGGTAATTCTACGTTGGGTCAGGATTTATATGATATTGGATATAGGCATTTATTTAATTTTGACTATGGGGAAAAATTTATTTAACTTTATTAATTTTCAGCAATATAGTAAATATCGATATATCTCCAGTGGTTATAAGGCAAATGTTGTCACAAAATGAAAAGGAAAGAATAAATTTGAAGTATTTACCAATGGATGCGTTAAATATGACCTTTGAAAATGAAACTTTTAGTGTAGTTTTAGATAAGGGCACTTTGGATGCTTTAATGCCTAATGACAGTGACGAAACTATATCAAAGATAAACCGATATTTTAATGAAATACAACGAGTGCTAAAAACTGGAGGACGATATATTTGTATATCTCTACTTCAAGAACATATTTTGAAGATTATTTTAAATTACTTCCCTTCTAATAACTGGATGTTTAGGGCAATTAGGTGTTTTGAAGCAGAGAAAAAAGCAATAGAGAATGGAGAAAACTCTATGCCTGTATTTATTGTTGTATGTACGAAGTTTATAACTTTACCAAGAAAGGTAATGTAAAATAGATATAAAAACTTTTATCTAGCCTAAAGCAGAATTATTTAAGTTACAAGTAGGGAAAGAAAATGCCAATTCCTTAGGTAGTTCTTATGAATTATTCTTAATTAATTTGAATTAAGACATACCTATTTGGATAATGGATTATCCTGAAAATGGTTATAGGCCATGCCATAACCTATCAGAATATCACAACTTGACCTTATTGCCATTCACATTTTATTTACATAAGGGTAGGCAATGATATGTTTTTCTGAGGTTGTCTCAGGGTTATCCATGATACAATAAATAAGAGATAAGATATCGCGCAGCTCGTGACGTCAGTCGGTGAGCTAGGACGCCATTAAACGCCCGGCTGTCAGGAGTGTCAGGTAGAATTGTCAAGTTGTTGCGGATATTTTTGCGTTTAAAAGTTAAAAAGTCGTCGAAAATGAGATGTGCTATGTACGATTGTGATGTTGATAATCAATCAAGAGATTCTACACACGATATAAAGTTTTTTAGTTCCCTGAAATAAAGAAATGCAGGGTGTATGGAAACGCGGTTTCAGAAAAAATAGTATGTGTATGTATCATTGTAGTAAAAGCATATTTCCTAACTCCGTGTTGCTTGCGCCTCGATAAGCAATCTGCACGGTCGTCCGGGAATGTTAAGTTCTTCCTACTAAAGCATACAATGTACTATGTAGTAACTAGAAAATTTTTAGAGAAAGTTTATTTACATTTTTTACCTTAATTATTAACATTTTTATATTTTTTTAATTTCCTACATATTAAAGCTAAAATTTAATGTCAAAACTGGTTTTTCTTAGTATACTTAACTTTCGGCAAGAAACAATTTTTGAGAAATTAATTATAAATAAGTTTTATATTATGCTGCATACTGTCTAGCGTTCGCACTGTATTTTTACGTAAAAACATTCCTCAAAATTCTTAAATATCAAATATATTGAATGTATATATGGTTAATTTATCCTTTTTTACATTTGACTTGCCATTTTTGTAATTTCGAAAACTTCGAATAACAAGAACCCCAAAATTATTAATTTGTAGGGCCAGACATATTCAACAATTACAAATCGAAATACATGCCTACGAAAAATATAAATTGGGAGTTAATTTCGTATTATTATACTTATATTCACGTATAATATAGAAATATCTGCATAAAATAAATATAATAATCTGTTATCTCTGGGCTCTAATAAATTTCATCTAAAATGTAATAATTTAAATAGCCGTCATTATCTTAGTATTACATTATAAGCAGTGAACCCATATTATGAATAAAAGCCATAAAACAGAGTTCCTAACTAACAAAATTTATTTCTTTCCTTTTCTTTTTTGGGATTTATTACCACATTCCTCGAGATTCCTATCCAAAAAATTCGATTTATCTAAAAAATATTCAAATTAACCAGTTTAAAACTGGGAAATAACCTCTACGCCTTTGACGTAATGTCAGAGGATCAGTTAGAGGGTGTTTTTTGACAACTAATAGGAATTAAATTAATACAAAAATACTGCGCTGACGTTTCAGAAACTATATCCGTTTCCTTTTTCAAAGTTTAAGCTTTAGATTTTTATGTAACGTGTAGAATAACACGGCATAAAATAAAAATTGTTTATATCATTTCCATAGATACTTACCATAGAAATGTTGAAAAATATACTAAATAATATTAATTTTATTGAGTTCTTCTCTCAACATTGGTAACCAAGTTGAACAAAATTCTACCGAACAATTTGATACGCATTTATCTTCATTAAGTAAAATTATTGCAGATTCTTTGATTTTTCTTTTTTTGCTGTCTGCTTCTTTGGTCAAAATTTTTGCTGAATCCCATTTTATCCTGTGATCGTTTTCCCAAGCATGTTCACAAATTTTAGATTTTTCAAAATCACCTTTTCTAATATAACTTTTGTGCTCGCCTAATCATACATTAAGTGGTCTAGATGATTCACCCACATAATGTTTATTACACTCGCACGGGATACTGTATATACAGTTTTTTGAATTTTGTTCAGGATTTAATGGTTTCGTTTTTGTCAATATGGATCTTAAAGTATTATTTGTTTGAAAAATTGTTCTAACGCCAAATTTTTTACCGACACGACGTAATTTCTCAGATAAACCTTTTATATATGGAATTAATGTCGAATAATGATATTCTGGTTTTGGTTGCACCGGATTGTTAACTCTATTTTCAATGTTCATGAAAGTCTTATCAACAAATTCTTTCGGGTATTCATTATTAATTAAAATTTCCCTGACAAATTGCCTTTCATGTTTGAATATTTCATCATTAGAAGAAATTATTTTTGCCCTATCATACAAACATTTTATAACACCTCTTTTAACGTCCAAAGACTGGTTTGAGTTAAAATTTAAATATCTGTTAGTGTGAGTCTTTTTTCGGTAAACGCTAGTTTGAAAATTATTATTATTGACTTTTTTAATTAAAACATCTAAAAATGGTAATTCATTATTATTTTCTATTTCTAGAGTGAATTTGATAGATGGTTCTTTATTATTAATATTTTCCAAAAAATTGTTTAATAAATCTATTCCATGAGGCCAAATTGCAAAAATATCGTCAACATATCTCCACCAAGTTACCGGTTTATGAATATTATTTTCAACATATCTGTTTTCAAAATCCTCCATAAATATATTACTTAGTATTGGTGACAAAGGGGAACCCATTGCCATCCCGAAATCTTGTTGATAAAAATCATTTTTTAATTGGAAATAGGTTGTTTTTATTGATACCGTTAACAGTTCCATTATACTATTTACACTAAGTTTAGTCCTGTTTGCCAAATTATTGTCTATTAATTTGTCTCTAATTATTTTCAAAGTTTTATCCACAGGGACATTTGTAAAAAGGCTTACTACGTCAAAACTAACCATCAGATGTGTATCATGAATATTATTTTCATAAAGTTTTTCTAGAAAATGCTTACTATTTTTTATATATGAATTGGTATTGCCAGAAAGCGGATTAATAATTTTTAGTAAGAATTTTGCCAAGTTATGACACGGAGAATTAATAGAACTAACAATGTTTGCCTTATGTATTTTTGGTAAACCATAAAAATGAGGAGTTTTACTATGATGTGGTGTAAGCTTTCTGCGTTCAAAGTCATTAAATTCATTTTTGTATTTAAAAAGAGTTCTGTAAATTTTGTTTTCAATTGATTTGGTTGGATCTTTATTTAATTTTGAATAAGGGCCCTCAGTTATGAGAGTTGTAATTTTTGAATCATATGTATCCGTATCTAAAATGACTGTAGCATTACCTTTATCCGCTGGTAAAATTTTAATACTAATGTCCTGTTTCAAAGAAGAAATTGATTGTTTTTCTTCAGAACTCAAATTATCTTTAATTTTAACTTGATTCTCTAAAATAATTTTTGAACGTATACGGTATTCATTTCCTTCATCCGCTGGTAAATTTTGAGCAGTTTTTTCTATACTTGCTATTATATCAAATTTTGGGACTGTTTTAGGGTTAATAGCAAAATTTAAACCTTTTGATAAAACTAATTTATCTGAGATTGTCAAAACTCTGTTTGACATATTGATGACAGTGTTGTCAATTAAAGGGTTATTATTTATATTTTGTAATTCTCTTACTTGTTTTTCCCTAACTAAGTTTCTAAATTTATTTAAATGCGTATCTTTTTTTAAATTAAAATATTTGTTATAATTAAACATAACATTATTATATATGTGTTGAAAATCCGGCTCTACGACTTGTTGATATATCTGATTTTCTGTGTATTGTATATCATTATTTAGTAAATTTTTTTGACACCTATGGAATTGAATCCTTTCTCTAATCATAGACTTACTTGCGTTATCTAGGATTCTTGATATTTTTTGATTTTGGAATGGCATTTTTAATCTTAAAAATTTTGGAATTATACCATTTCCTCTGCATTTACACAAAAATGTTATGCTATTTAAGGTTCTTGCTAAATGCGTATCAAATTGTTCGGTAGAATTTTGTTCAACTTGGTTACCAATGTTGAGAGAAGAACTCAATAAAATTAATATTATTTAGTATATTTTTCAACATTTCTATGGTAAGTATCTATGGAAATGATATAAACAATTTTTATTTTATGCCGTGTTATTCTACACGTTACATAAAAATCTAAAGCTTAAACTTTGAAAAAGGAAACGGATATAGTTTCCGAAACGTGAGCGCAGTATTTTTGTATTAATTTAATTCCTATTAGTTGTCAAAAAACACCCTCTAACTGATCCTCTGACATTACGTCAAAGGCGTAGAGGTTATTTCCCAGTTTTAAACTGGTTAATTTGAATATTTTTTAGATAAATCGAATTTTTTGGATAGGAATCTCGAGGAATGTGGTAATAAATCCCAAAAAAGAAAAGGAAAGAAATAATTTATGAAATGCCACAAAGAACATTTAAACAATATTTAACAAAATTTTATATTAAATTCGAAAACGCGACATAGATTTTAAAAATTACTCACTGTGTGACGTCATACGCAATCCGGACGAAATTTGAATGCTTTGATATCATATCTTGTGTTGTTGTATCATGAGGGTTATCAACTATTGACAAAATATTGAAGTGTCAAATTTAATTGATTGTCACTGTCATCTACTTTTGGCTCAATTGCCATATTTTTTATTGATAACATTGCTGTGCTTTCTTTAGGGTCTCACTCTGGCAACTATGTAGAATTAATTTGAATTTCTGATTATATTTTTGACTTTTTAACATAACCTCAGTAATTAAACCAATCATTCATACCAACAGAATTCAGATTTTCCAAAGCCTAACTATAATTTAAATAAAGTGTGAATGGCATATACAACAGGTGCGTTTTATTGCACCACATTCTACCACCGGTTTCATATGCTATCCTTATTCTACTCACGCTTCTGTCTATTTCCCTTGCAGTCAAAGTTGGACAAGTAGAGGAAATTTGTGTACAGGGGTATTCACTAAAGATTGTCCCCCCCTAAACGAATTGTCAATATGATGCTGCAGAATAACAAAACATTTTCCATGGCAATACTGATTTTGTGCAAAATTCGAAACATTTAATTCAATTTGGCATATTGCGCAAACGGCTGGAGCAAATATATAACATATATATATATTTTTGTAATCAGGACGAAACGTTGATTTAAAAAATCTACAAATATACAAGGTGTTCCAATAAAAAATCAAACGTTTGGTCAGTATCTCAGAAATACGATTTTCATTTGTTTCTGCGATACTTGCATTGAGATGATAAGAAAATTTCCTGAAACTTTTGTCTTGACCATTTTTTACTAGGATAAAAAATAAGAAAGTTAAGGGGGGGACAATCTTTAGTGAATACCCCTGTACAATAAAACGCACCTAACGTGTCCCACTTAAAATGCCCCCCCCCCCCCTATCTCCTTTATTAATTAACAAAAAATTTTGAAACTTGGCAATGTTAGTAAATCCGAGGTGGTGACTCGGAAATTTAAAGCTTACGTTCATTTTTCACTTCTGGTTCATACCGGAAGTAGGGAATGCACCCCGGGATCCCGAAATCCCGGGATCCCGGAGGGCATTTCACGTCCCGGGATCGATGCAGTAATTCCCGGGAATTCTAAATCCCGAAATATTTAGAAATTCTAGCATTTCTAGTCTAGCCTCACAAATCAAAATCCGGCTCTGTTCAGTTCCATCGTTCATTAAATGCACTTGTATCGTTAAAATCTTTTTTTCTTCAAACAAGGAAAGACAAATCAACAATTAATAATTAATATATGTATTACATTAGTTTTAGTATGAAATATATAAAAATATAACACCTAGATATAATATAATAAAAATTATTCAACCATAAACTTAATTTTTCTTAATTATTTATTAAAAAATCGAAACATATACTTCTTAGAAAGCTCTTACAAAATCCCGGGAAAATTCCCGGGGTCCCGGGATTTTCATTCTTGTTCCCGGGATCCCGAAATCGATTTTCAATCCCGGGATTTGCATTCCCTAACCGGAAGTGATACCAACTTCCTTATTTAAATAGGGAATCCTATACAATTTTCAAATATTCGATTAGCCCTTAATTTTTGGAATACGCACATATAGCACTATGTGGGTCTGGCATCAAAACTGTGCAAGATATTACCAAAAATGACATGTGCGATAGAATGCAAATTTATGTATTTGTTTTACTAAACATCGAGATTCCCAAGGTTTGTAAAGCATTTTATGTCCGACCACGTTATAAAGGACTGTTTATGACATAGTTTTGCCGTTATAAAGTACCTCTTTATTGTACTAGTAAAATAAAGTTAACTGTTATGCCAGATTTTGACGTTTTCAAATTAATATGTTCAACTGTCAATGTCAACACAATAAATTACAACAGTCATAAAAATGTCATTGAATTAATTTTTTTCGTTAATAATTAGCAGTCGGACATAAAGCTTTGTATGCAACTCGCCCATAATAAGGCTTTATTGATCTCGCCCTCTTTATGGCCTTACTCGTTACTCTTGCTCGGCCATAAACCGGACTCGTTCATTAAAGCCTTGCATTATGGACTTGATACATAAATAGCTATTAATTTTATGTAAACGAATAAAAAATGAATTATTATTAATAACATAAAATACTAATGTAAAAATAGCATTAATAACATAGGGAGATGGGTAACATTACAAAATAATTTAATATCAAGTAGAAAACTGTAAGCATCCGTAATTTTATTACTACTATACTACTAATAAATTTGAAGATTGTTTATACATGTCTATTTCGTAACTAAGCAATACTCAATTGTTTCAATTTTTCATGATAATTAATACTCATGGCAATCTTTGATTAATGGTAATACCTGCATCTCGTAAAGCAAATACGTAACTTGTATTCTATCGCACATGTCATTTTTGATAATATCTTGCACAGTTTTGATGCCAGACCCACATAGTGCTATATGTGCGTATTCAAAAAATTAAGGGCTAATCGAATATTTGAAAATTGTACAGGATTCCCTATTTAAATAAGGAAGTTGGTATCACTTCCGGTATGAACCGGAAGTGAAAAATGAACGTAAGCTTTAAATTTCGAGCCACCATCTCGGATTTACTAATATTGCCAAGTTTCAAATTTTTTTTATTAATTAATAAAGGAGATAGAGGGGGGGGGGGCATTTTAAGTGGGACACGTTGTATAGGAGTTTTTAGATAACGACGAAGGTGTCCTCAAAAAAAAATACTATCCTAGAGTAGAAATTTTAAAAATTTCAAAAGGGTGCCCATAGGTCAAGTTGTGTTATTCTGATAGGTTATGGTCTGACCTATTACCATTTAAAGGATTATCCATTATTTACGGGACACGGTATAAGAACTTACACCAACCAAACAATTAATATTCATTAAAATAATAAATATAAATAACACCACATGTAATTATGACCCCCTTTATCCCAGAAGACTCTAGAAGAGCCTTATGCGGGAGGGGGCTACACATTTAAAAACAAGGGACTTGCATCCAATATCCGTGTATAATGGAAAAATCCCTCTCCCTTTCCATTGCCACGACCGGGAATCTAACCCGGGACTTATGGGTGAAAGGCAGGTACGCTACCGTCTCGACTATCAGTCATATAAAGATATACTTACACTTATTCCTGAGTCTCTCTACCTTTAAATGTGAGATATAATAATAAAAATATAATCAAATCAGAAGTCAAAAATATGACGCTGTTTTTTACCTTGCGGGACTGTTTGTCACTTTACTACCTACAAATAGTACCTTCCAGCTTTGTAATACATTTTGTAGAAGAAAATCTCGGGCGGCAGTTTCTTATTTTATAGTGCAAAATACAGCACTTTCTCTCTTGGCGGTTTCCAAGAAAGGCGATTTGCAGTAGTCTGGTCAATTTCCCATATGAGTCTAATTAGTTTCTGTTGTACACTTGAAATAACAACTCGTAGTTTTCCAAAATAAAATACAAAATATTTATTGAAATAAGTTGACAATAAATGCAGTAAAATTGTAGTAAGCGGGATTGAATTTAGTACAATCCTTGTATATGAAGAATACATATATAAGGGTACAATGATGTATTGTTAAATATGTCGCTAACTGGTAAACAAGTGAGGTTCTTAGTAAGACGTGGATTCTTTATTTTCGTGACGATTGCTGATGGCAAAACGCGGTGGACAGATAGACAGGTGTTTCTAGGATATTTGGGGCTCCTCTCTCGGACAGCCATGTTAAGTCACGTAAAATCTGAATTTTAATAATTCTAGTTTGATTTGATAATCAAGTTCTGCAGAAGTAAAATAATTGTTTACGTTACTGGATATTTTTGCCTAGGCCGACGGACAGCAAGGAACAACGTGCGTATTCTTACCAATGTGTAATTGCGGAATGAAATTCTGATATATCAGCGATGTATTTAAGCGGACTTTACTGGTTAGTTCGGCGGATAGACAAAAAATCTTCCTTTAATGATTGCTCCCAGTGAATTTATTACAAATTCTTTCCAACGTATTTTGGCGCGTTGGGGTTGACAATTGAACTTAGACAAATACCTCGGATTAGATATGTCTTCTGTCCAGTCCAAGCATATTAAATAACTTTTAATATTTATTCGATATAGTGGACAAGGGAAATAAATTGTTCGCAATTCTTAAACTATTTTGCTAAAAGAACCGGATCAAACGGACACGGATTAAGGTTTTACGAAACTTTAGTAACGGATGATTTTTACAACTGACTGAATCACGTATTTAAACATTAATTAATTTAATTTTTGTGTACCAGGGGCTTTCACAACTCAAATTAAACTTAAATAAATCAAACAAGCGAAAAAATTATTTTAAATAACAGAAAGTACTGTAACGGACTTTGAATAAGCTTATGGTTTAGCGAGGTACGACCGCTAATAATTAAAATACAATATGCGCAGTGGATTTACCGGTACGCTGCTTAGCCACTAGATGATAGCATAGGTATGAAAATTGTATTTGTTTCGATATTTATTTGAACGTGCTTTTGTGATCGGCATTTTTGTGCGTTAAATCTAGAAAAAATTGTAATTATTCGTGTTGGGTCAATTATTTAGTACAGCGACTTTTACTAATAGCCTTAGGGTGTAATTTTTGTAAGATTGTGTTATCATTCTGGATGAAATGTACCTGGTATTAGGTATGTACGATTTACATTTTATTGTTAAGTGAATCTTGTTAAATAATTGTGTAAATTAAATATTTTTACTTTGTTCAAAGAACTAGTAAAACCTACTGTGTCATTTGTATTTTTAGTTTGATAAGCCAGCTAATTAATAAAATCAGTCTAACCAGTGCAAACCTCGTTATTTCAAAATATCTGTGTTTTGACACACTTCCCAAGTACCAATTTAAGATCCTGGCTTATATGCAATTTCGGCACAGTACTTGACTGAAAAATCACTTCGTTACAAAAATATAGAAAGGACAGTCGAATGTGACATGACTTCCGTATAATCTAACTCGCAATATTATGACATTACTTCCATATAAAATAAAAAATAACCAACAAGCACGTTTGGCTTTCCATTCCATTTTTCTACTTGTAAACTATTTGTATATGTCTGTTATAAACAGAGCTTCCAATTGATTCGGGCAGAAAATGGACCTCAGTTTAATTATATTAAGTAAAATCTATCTGCGGATTCTATAGAGCTTTCTTCCCCTACTTATCAGCATGATATCGTAATCAGAAAAAAAAGATGTATAAAAAAATGCAGGGCCGTTCCTAGATGCTTGGTCACTTGCGTGTGGGACAAAAATTAGCACCCCCTAGTAGGTGCTCAGTATAAAAATTGCTTATGAAGTGTTTCGAATAATTACTATATAAATACTTCATTTCCGTGCCGTCCTGGCTGCTAATGACGATGTAGACGCTTGTCCTTAACGGTAATGATGTGTGGTAATATAGTGCAGTGATATATGGATATACTTGAATATAATCTTATATACATACAGGGTGACCCCTGTAAAAATGTGCCTGTTATTCGATTTTAATGGGACTTTTTTAAACGATAGACCATCGAAAACTACTTTATGACAAAAATTTTGAGATTAATTTCAATTTTCAAGACCTACTATAATTTTTTTTCAATGTTAAAAATGGACAAATTTGATTAGTGATTTTTTTATTAAAAATCTAATTATACCACTGGATTTAGAAACATCTCAAATGGATAAATCCAAAATTTCGTGAAAAAATATTTGTCATAAAATAGAGATGATCTATCTTTTAAAAAGTCTTGTTAAAATCGGATAATAGGCACATTTTTTATAGGGGTGTTTCTGCATAAGCCTCACTTACACTTATGGCTTAAGATGCTCTTAAATTTATTTATTTTTCTATTTAATAAATTAAATTCCTCTTTTTTATTTCACATATTGGCGCCCCTCTAAATGTGGCTCCTGCATGTTGAACACACAATTTCCCCCCGGTAGGAACGGCCCTGAATAAATGTGAAAATCCAATATGGCGCCCATAAGAAAAAATAAAGTTGATTGTCGTTTTTCTGCAATGGCATATACGAATTCCTCTTAAAAAAGTGCCTTAAAAATGTCTTTGTTTAAAATGCGTAGTTTTATTAGTTTTCAAAAATTAAAAACGAGAATCACTATTTTTCGTTTTTCTCTAATATTTTCAAAACTAAAAACAATAGATCAAATTTCTTTTCAGATTATTGATCAGCATAAAATTGCACAACTTTGCTCTAATTTAACCGACTTCGTATCTCTCAAGATAAGTGACATCCCCATGCTGCTGGTCGAAAAACGGGCACCCTGTATGTAAACTACAGAGATGTGGAAAGACTTAATTAAAGTTAGAAAATACATGTATAGAGAACAATATTATATTTGCTCTCTCTTTAATGTCCTCCTGGTAGTGACCACCCATATTATAAGCAGAGTCAGATTCCAATTACATCTTTCCATTTAAAATTTGTATGTTTTACATTCAAATAAGGGAGAAAGCATAAACGCATGCCTGCATATGTAGCCTGTGGTCGTCGTGCATTGATTCAACAGATGATGGCCGCGGTCGCATCTTACGAGCTTCACCGAATACTTTCCTATATATGTAGTGTTTCGAATGTTTCTGGTCTCATGCCTCATACATTCAACTACCCATTGTTTCTTATAAGAAATATTGGACATTTCTGGTTTTCTCTTTTTCGATACTTGCTTTTATTTCTCATGTCTGAATTTGGTGGACATATGAACCTATGAACTATTAATTCCATTACTGTACTGATATACCAAATCGTGCCAATATTTCTTCAATGTAATTTTTTTTGATTGAGGATAATAATTATTTTGGATTTGTCTGTTCGAATTCATATAACTTAGACAGTAATGAGCTTCTTCCAAATCAGTCATTTTTAAACTCCTTTTGTAATTTTTTTTTATTTTTTGAAAATTTGAGCAGATATTCTACATAAATAGCAACAAGCAATATTTTTCTGTTACTGTTCTTAAAATAAATAAGGATCTAATGAAAAGGCCTTGCATTATTTGCTTTGTTCCATACACGACTAGTTTTTTTAAATCCACATATTAATTTTAGGAGACATGTTTTACATCTGGGATTTTTAAATCCATATATTAATTTTAGGAGACATGTTTTACATCTGGGAATTCCGTGTAAATTTTGTGCTCTAACTTTGGTTTTGAAAATGCTGTAAATGGTAATGACATCCATTTTGATCAATGTTATCTAATGTTTATTGTGTCAGTGGCAAAGATGGTAATAGTGAAGTGTATCTCAATATACTGGAGAAAAAAATTCCCTCAAAGTCTACTCCTTGTTCAGAATTACCCAAAAAGATTAAATCTAGATTTATAAGTAATAATAATTGGGATTTTAGGCTAAATAAATAAATGGAAAAACCAATTTTTGTTGTAGTTTCTAGAGTCCTGAGGATGATTTAATTAAAATCGAAACTTCGACTACAACAAAAATTGGTTTTTCCATTTGTTTATTTAGCCTAAAATCCCAATTATTATTACCTATAAACAGTAAGGCTATTAATTTACATATCATTAAATCTAGAGTTTAGGGAAATTTAAAAAACATTGAAATCGCGTTTAAAAAACTTCCCAACCACTTGACAGTACACGTTTGCAAACAGAATTGTTACATGTTTTTCAAAAACCAATTAAAATTATATTTTCTGGCTTACAAGTTTTTTAAATAAAACGTTTTGTATTTACGCTACTGTCAATTAATAAATGTATGAACAATTTGAAGCCAACATTAATATTTCGTTTTTATTTTATTTTATAAGTTAAATTAATAAATATTTTTTCCCCATATGTATATTGAAATTTTAATTGCATTTATCTTGGAAATTAATAAAATATTTCTACTACAGTATTCAGGAAAAGGTGGTTCTTCAAATTTAAGAAAACAAAAGTAGGGATAGCCATTAAAAAAAATTAGAATCATTCTACTAAAATCGTACTTAGTATATTTATAAATAAAAAACAGTCTAATAAATGCATAGTTGTTTGATTTTCAGGTCTTGGAATTAAACTTGGGATCCTTGGATAAGATGCAACGATTAGAAAGAGAGGAAGATATATTTCTACATATTTCAAGTGTACAACATGCTGCGTTTGTTTGTTCCGGTCTTAAAAGATCCTCAATTGCTGATGAAAATGATGTTGTGTTAGATTTATATGAACCTGGTTATGTAGACCCTAGGTTTACCGTATATGTTGTTGATATTCCGCCTCAGCATAAATATTCTCAGTATGCCGCTTTTATAGTTCCTCAAGGAAGGTAAGGCCAATGGGTAATATAAACTACTAATAGTGAACATTAAACTCTTAGAAATTTTTTTGAAAATGTTCTTAATTAATGTTTGTATACTGTGCCCTGTTTTGTAGAGATTACTGCAGTGTTAGGGTTAGTAAGTGTCGCATCAAAAGTTATAACTTCCTTCAGAACCAATTCTTTTATTAAAATCAATCAATTTTTTCCAAAACCGAGAATTTGTTTTAACTAACAATTACTTACTGCCCAAATTTCAATACAATCGGACTTTTCATTTAAGTTATCATGCTTATAATTTTGCACCATAACCCGTATATTTACAATTTTAGAAACAACTGGCAAATATATCCTCAGAAGAGCATAATAATCTGGTAACTCTACATCGTTTTAAACTTTTACAACTGTTACCTAATTATTTCATGTATAATGAATGTAATAAGTAATTTTTATGCAATAATTTCCAGTGATTTTTTAATATCCTCATAACAAACTGCAATAAAAAAGATAATGATAACTTAAAGACCTTGAAGTACATTTTTTTATAATTCCTGTTAGTGTTAACAAAGATGATAAAATTGCTATTTTGATCTTAAGGAAATTCAGGACTTATTATTGGTAGATTCATACACTTTTTAGGTTTAAATTTTAATTTTTACTGTTACTTTTGAAACATTTAAATCGCAAGAACACCTTCAGAAGTATTGTTTGTATATTGTGTTTAATACAGAAATGTAATATTTTAAACACGAATAAGTATTAATTGTTTCTTCATTTACATAATGAGGGTTCATATTGAAAGAATAAAAAATTCTTTAACAAACAATATTGGCGTTGAAAACATTTTGATATTAGATCCCTTAATTATTACAAGACATTATTTAGTAAAGAAAATTTACCATAAATCTCCTAATAAGAACATAATTGGCAATTAGATACCTTCCAAATATGCAACTTTGAACAGGATCAGAAAAAAAATGTACTGTAAGCTAGCCATGTCTTCTTAACTGCACACTAAGGATTATACCTTCGGGAATATGTGAAAGGAGGCCATCATATCTTATCTTCTTTAAATGTTTTTTGGGATTAATACCTCTAAAAGTAAATGTATCATTTTACATTCATCATTGTGTTTCTTTGTTATGTAGTATTTAGTATTATTAAATTTTTAGAGAGGCCGAATGGTTATTTTCAACAAGAGCAGGAAGGAAGCATCTGGTTAAAATGACAGAACACAATAGATTAGCTATCATAACCTTACATAGAGGGCAGAAATATGATTCTTTTGAAACTGTCCAAAAAGAACTGACAGAAACTGTTTGTAACTTAGCTCCTTCTTCATTAACGAAAAAGAAGGTTAGTTAGTTAGTGATTTAGATTATAATTCAGACAGATATCAAGAAAAATAACTGAGTAGACATTACTTAATAGGTAATTTTAATACAATGATTATAGTATTTGTCATAATTAGGTAACAAGGTTTGTGTTTTCTATTAAACCTAGCAAATAAAAAAAATTAGATATCCAAAAACGATTGGATTTAATTTCCTTTTTAGTTTCCTATCATAATAATAATTAGAGACCAGACCTGAGAGGCATGAGGCATGATGTCAAAACCAGAATCGTCTATTGGTGTTATAATCAATTAAACGATTTTCACTTATAATAACCTTATAATTTTATTTAGTGAATCATCACCTCAGAAAGCTTTAGAATCAATATTTAATCGAAACTTGTTATGGGGCACACAATTACATTATTGTCAACTACATCTTTGTGTATTTTTTAAAATTTATACAATAAAATATTCTCAGAAGATTAAGTTTCAAGATATAAAATCGGCCATTTAATTTGCTTTTTTACGAAGAGTTCTAACGGTTTTTGAATATGGAAATTCGTTCACATTTGCCATATTGAATTTATTAATCATGTCAATTTCTGATATTTAATATTTTAATAGATGATTTTGGCTTTCAACCGAACATTCCAAAAAAACATTAAAATTGGTACAAATCAAAAAGTTGTAAAAGAAAATAAAAAGTCTGTTTTCTTTAAACTATTGGATATCTTTGATGACTGATGGTCGAGAGTGTAGCATACCTGCCTCTCACCCAAAAGGTCCGGGTTCGAATCCCGATCGTGGCAGTGGACAATACTGTGAGAAGAATTTTTCCACTATACACATTGGTTGTGTGTCCCTTGTCTATAAATGTGTAGCCCTCTCCCAGACAAGGCTAGTCTAGAACCTACCGGGATAAAGGGGATCGTAATTAAATGTATTAAATAAATTAATTAGTATTAAATAAATTAATTATATACCGGGTGACACAGACTCATGGTGCACCATCTTTTCTGCTTTAATTTCTCAGCTATTTTTCTGATATTTGGAACATTGAATATGCTTACTAAGAGGCACTTTTTGACATACTGTGAGATTTTTTCCCACTTCCGGTTTTACCGGAAATGATATCATCTTTCGATTTTTAAATGGAACACCCTGTATATTATTGCATTTTTGAAATCTACATAATTTTATTAATCCAATGATACCCCGTTGGTATTTCAACTGTCAGAACGCTTATTTTAATTTTTCGACTTAGAGAGCCATGAACTCTAAAATTATTCCAAATGATCAAAATAATGCTACACTAGTGAAATTTCAACTGAAAAAAATTAAAGGAGAAAATGGAGGTGTACCATGAGTCTGTATCACCCCGGTATATACAAAATAAATAACATTATGCAAATGGTTGATATTATACACACTGCCATGTTAGAAGACAAGCCTGACATGGATTTGAACCCAGTGGTGGACTAAGAAGGTTTGGCATCCGGATGTTTGGGTAATTTTCTATAATACGGAAATCTTTTGGCACACGCACACAATGAATAGAATATACTGCCTCCGTACATATAAAACTAATATGTTCCTTCTTTGACAAAAATATACTGCATCTGCCCGCGGGAAATTTTAAGTTATATTTTTATGGCTTTTAAGCATAGGTTCAAAAAATAACAATTATTGATGGAATGAATCTATTGAAACTAATTAAAAGTGTGTGTTATATGTGTTCATAAGCATAAAGTGAAAAATTTGGTGAAAATAAGTATTGTCAGTGGAAAAATATGGCTTTCAGGAATTTTTGGGGCCAAATATTTCGAAAAGTGTTTATGTAGTTTTAGAAAGAGGATCTCTTTAAAGCAAAATTGCTTGAAATTTTGAAAATTTCTATCAGAATAGTGAAAAAATTACATGCAAAGAAAATAAGAGGGCGACATTCCTGGCACACCCCCATGTAGGGACGCCCCTGAAGAATTTTCAAATTTAAGGTTTACTATTTTGTTAAGTACAAAAAAGTATTCTACCATAGAAAATTTTATTAGTTTATATTGATCGGTTCTCGAAATATGTGAGAAAAACATCTTTTTTAGAAGCCTCTTAAATGGGCTGTAGCTCCCTTAGGAACCGTTTTTGGAACAAAGTTTATATGAACTTTTTGGCTTATTTTAATGAGTTCTACATGCCTTTGGATTTCTGAATACCTTTATACAAACACCCTGTATAATATATAAAAAGACATAAAAATATAAAAAACCTAATAAGTACCTAAAATATAACATTTTTACTTGGTCTAAATAACAACCAGTTTAAAATACAATAAAATATACTGAATAAGCACAATGTAGATTTGTCAAATTATCAGATTATCGCAGCCGTTATAGAATTTATATTCAGTATAATGTAGGTTTAAGTAAAATAAATTCAGAATATATTGTTGTAAAATTAGTACACCTCGCTTTTAAGCGAGATTGCGAAATATTATCGTGTTATCGTAGTAAAATATTTATCATTATTATTATATTTATCTTTTGGTGGCAATGGTTCCCATGATGTCACCCCTTACAGGCAAGACCCTTGGGGCGTACCGCCCCCCCCCCTCCTAGTCTGAAACTACTATTATATTCTGAAAAACGTGGTATAATGGTAATAATAACTAAACACAAATTAAAATAGTAAAATTACTATTTATGTCAAATTCGATTTCCTCTAATGTCTTAAACAAGTTTAAGAACATAAAACTCTATTCAGAGCTATTTGCAAAATTCTACATTTAAATGATTTTAAATATTATGCACCTACTACGAATGTAGAAAGCAAATAATTAATATTGCAATACCTAAGTGACAACAGAGGAGTCCTTCTCGGATTAATCCATCTGATGGCGCTTATTGCAATAATAATGATTTGCTTTTTACATTCGCAGTACATGATATTTAAAATCATTTAAATGTAGTATTTTGCAAATAGCTCTGAAAGGAGTTTTATGTTCTTAAACTTGTTTAAGATATTAGAGAAAAGGACTCGCATTTGGCGTAAATAGTAATTTTACTATTTTAATTTGTGTCAGTTTACCTCTATGGACTCCTTTAGATTTCTTTAAATAAATAATAATTTCTGTCAGTGCACTTATACAATCTTTTGACATGTTAAAATGGCACTGATGACCCATCTTCAACCATACCTAGAGTTTTCTCAATGGATTATTAATTAAACACCACACACTATAACTTAACTATCGACTTTTGTCGAGTCAAATCCAAGCTTTGTTACTCTTTTAGCTAATCGAAGTAAATTTTACTATTCCTAGAATTAACGTATCGTAAGGAACTATCCACTCTATCAATGCATCCTCATTACATCCGAAAATGTCGAACTCTCCTATTTTGTGTGGAAATTGGTATTTTCGACAAACAACTCAGTTTAACTCTGTTCCATTTAGAACAAGTTTTAATTACATATTTTTACTATTATAGGACGAAATAATACAATTATTGTGTTTCTAGTAGTGTTATTATTAGTGTTAGTGCAGCACCCTTTTGCCCAGTCCTTTTAATATTTATGCTGGTAGTAGGGTCACCAAAAAATCCATTGTATTATTCCTTTCGCTGGGGATCGACCAATACCGTAATTTTTAAGGTTAAAAACAAATCAAAACGGAATAATATTAATATTTATTTAATTATTCAATATTTGAAGTTTAATTTAGGTAAATTATGATGCAAAAAAATTAGACTTTCTGCTCGATCTGGATTTAATCGGCTTCTTGCAGATTCATAACCATTACCAGCTGAAGAAAATAATTATTCACTGTAAACTCTACTGGGTGGAGGTGCCAAATACTACATTACGGCTAATTGAAAAATAACATTGATCAAAATATATTTAATTTTTTTATAGGAAATTTTCAAATTTTAGAAATAAGGCTGATAATCAGCCGACACCGATAATCGGTGTAAATATTGATACCTTTCACTGTGTGTGGGAACTTGCCATACTTCATGCCGGAAATAGTTGCTTCCGGCACTCGTTTTGGGTTTGGGAGAACCTACTTAAAATGTCAGTAGAAAAGTGAATTTTATTTTTTATACTGAGAAAATTCTTCATTCTCGAGAAAGACCCCCTTTAGTTCTAGTCTCTAATACCTAGTAATAAATAAAATTTATTGAACTACTATCTTATACAGCGTGAATCTTAGAATGGGGGCCTTATTTTTGAGGTTAATAGTACTAGTCGTCATGAACATGAATCCGAATTTTTTTTTTGTAGGTTGTAAAATGGCCGAATTATGAATTTTTAAAAAAAATTCGTGATTCAAGTTTCCTATAATTCCGGCGCCGCTGGGCAAGCACTTACTGCATTACGTGTGACCGGTCGACAGTGTTGCCAAGTGTAGATGATATAAAACTCGCTAGCGCATTCCACTGGCGGGGTACCCAAATTCAAATAAGAAGGGTTTAAACAATATTCATTTTTCATAGCGCGTTAAAAAAAAAAATTGTAGTTTTGTGTTCCCATAGTGAACGATGTCGCCTCCTATAAATATGGCCCCCACTCTAAGATTCACCCTGTATAAACTATTTTTAGTAAAAAGCAAAGTCTTCATAATGAAAGTGACAAGAGTTGTATTAATTTTTAGATACAGTTTCTCTCTCTGGGCTCTGATGTAGGACATAGAACAGTAAAATACAAAGGTCACTCAGATTGTTCTGGAGATTATGTTATTGAAGATATAGAGACAGATAATGGTGAAAAATTTAGACGATTATTTTACATGAATTCTCAATTAGTTATACAATCTGAAGCAAAAATAAGGAATATAAAGTCTAGGAGAGGTGCTGTTAAAGAAATAATAGATTTAACTTATTTAACTTGTAAACACCATATATACATGAGCATTGCGGCATATGTTGCTTGTAGAGATAAAAAGAAGTCCACTGTTGCCGTTATAGGTTTGGGGGGTGGTGGATTGTGTTCATTTTTACATAAATTTTTAACGAAAACTAATTTTATTGCTGTTGACATAGATAAAGATATGTTGAAAATTGCAATTGACTGGTTTGGTTTTCAACAAGATGACAAACTTACAGCGAAGATTCAAGATGGTTTAGACTATTTAAAAGAATCATCAGAAAAAGGTAGAGTAAATGGATTGAGTTATTCATATTCTAGATTTTTACCTTTATTCGAATTTTACCTTCACCAGAAGCAACCTTTTTATTTTATATGGTAATATTCTATGATATTTTGTGAAAAGGCTCGATAATATATAGGAGGGTATAATACTTTGCAGAATTCAACTAACGTGAATAGCATGGAAGTAGTACATATGATAAAACACATCACTTTATCACAGTTGTCAGTGTTTTATTTTCTAAATTATATTTTAAGATGTGTTGTTGTTATTGTAGCCTTTAATTTTTGCTTCATTGAACTAAATGAATAAATTTCTTTCTATTACTTGCTCTCCCAAATAAATTGCCATACCATGGCTATTGCGGAGGCTAATGCGAAAAAAATTGTGAATTGATTTTTGAAACTATTTTTATAACTGTAAACTTATAATAAAAACACTCCTAATAAATAAAGAAATATTTAATGTCAAAAAGAACATTTACATATAAATCAGAATGGTAATGGTAATAAATATCACAATTAGAAAAATAAAATAACATGAGCTTTTTTTCCTTATAGGGTATGAACAATGCTAAAGTCACTTTTTTCTGTAGTAATATGGTTTATTTTTTATTTTTATTTAGCCCTGTTGCCATTTTCCATAACGTGTTAGTGTAGGATGGGCGAAAATGTGGGTCCGTATATGACACTTTTAACACCCACTTATCCAGGCTCTAGCCATTGCATATTTAAAATTTGAAAATTTTTTTTAGGTGAACAACTTGATGCTATTCTTTTTGATGTTGATAGTAAAGATACATCTGTCGGAATGAGTTGTCCACCTAAACAATTCCTAGAGAAAAATGTTCTAAATAATATTGTGAAAGTAATAGGTGACACAGGTAATTTAATATATATATGTTTTTTTTAGTAATTCAATAACTTAATTTTTTGACAAATTATGTGTTTAACTGTATTCTATTTTAGGTTTGTTTATCTTAAATATAGTTCTGCGAGATAAATCCTTAATGCCTTCAATTATAAGTAATTTAAAAAGTCACTTTAAAACTATTCTTACATATAAACTAGAGGAGGATCTAAATGAAATTATTATATGTTCTAATTCAAAAATATATATGGATGAGTTGAAAGAAGCGTGTACAAAAATTAATGATTTCTTTAAGAAAAATAGTTTCAATAGTAGTGATGTTGACGTAGACACATTTATGCAATCATTAATTATGCAATCATTGTCAATAAATAGTTAAAACTAAATGTATATAATTTATCTCAACTTCCCAAGTAAAAGCTATAATCTTTTCAAACTACATTTGATGGAAATTTATATAGATTTTAAATTTATATAAGTATCATTGATTTCTATAAATAAACAACAGTTTTTTAAAGAATATTTTGTAAACTGACTATAATGGTATGGCCCCAAGGCCCCCAAATTTACAAATCATAAAATACACGGCATAATTCTCACAACTCTCTAAATCTAAAGTCAGGTGGTTGCATTTTGAAAAAGACAGGAACTTACAGCTATTCCCTCTGACAATGTCATTTGGAAGAGTTGGAACTCGAATGCAGGAGACAGGAAATGCTCATATTCATGCATGACATGAGCTATAACCAAGTACTTACTGTAGTTAGTATCTAGTTACTTTAATGGATAAAAATTATAATTAACTATATAGTTTAACATTAAATTGGGGATATTTTAAATATGCAAGTCTTAAATTTATCTTAATGATAAAAGAGCGCCATCATTTGAGAAAAAATAAAAAATATATATTAAAATGTTGAAGGAGTTATTAAAACAACCCCTGCATTCAATACAGTTCCTAGCATTAATTTACAATCTTATTCTTCTGTTGATCCTCAATTTCTTTGTTCCAAATGTAATATAAATTTATGAAGTGCAGAACGAGGCAATATTTTAACAAAAGGAAAGTTACATTTAGAAGGACCAAAATAGACATCATTATGTTCTGAAAATACATGTCCATTTATTTTCGACTATTGACAAAACTGTAAGTATGTTCCCAGTTCGAGCCGAAAAAATGTAAAATAATATTATCTATATCAAATTAAATATATGGTATGTAGAATTTTTTATAGTTATTTTCCTAACAAGTGTGGAAATAGGTGCTTTTCAGCAAGCAACTAAGCGGAGTTTGGTCAAGCAGAATGCTGAAAAGACAGTTTCCGCATTTGTTGGCATAGATTAGATAATAATCTGGTGTTAGTAACATTTTTTTTAGGAGTGTGATAAATATGTTTTATCCATGACAACTAAATTAGGAAGGTTTAATACGTCTGTTTTCCGTGGATTAAAGGCCCTTTAATACACTACTGGATTAGAATTCATAATACCACGCTTCTATTTTTTTGCTCAAAATCAAAAGATTCTTAGTCAAAATATACTTGTCAAATCTGACATTTTTCAAAATCAGAATTTTTCACCTGCTCTCATACAGCTTTACGCTCCTAATTTAGCCGCAGTCGTGGATAAAACATTGAATTACATTCAGGGATTAACAGCCTTCAATCCACTCGAAAAAAATGTGACTCCGCTGCGCCTAGAGTGCACATTTTTTCTCGTAGATTAAAGGCTTGTTAATCCCTTTATATAATTAATAACTATTTCTTAATTAAAAAACTAGGCTCTACTTTAAAAAGATGCTACAGTTTGACTTAAAGTTTCTTAATTGTTATGTGACTGAGAAACGTCAAAATCAGACAGTCATGGCTACATGAGTGTTTTATAGAGGCTACTTCAAAAGGGTTAGTGTAAATAGAAATTGCCTTTAATTCACTAAATTTGCATAAGGAAAATAAAAAATATGAAAAAAAACTTTGGGATATTAACTAACACGTTTTCGAAATGTGAATATAAATGCAAATAAAAATACAATTATTTTTCCACACTAGTGCGGAAAAAAGTTACTTTTCCGCAATAACGGGAAAAAGTTACTTTTCCGCAATAACGGGAAAAAATATACTTTTCCGCACTAGTACGGAAAGTGTAACTTTCTAAATTAAAATGAGCGAGGAAAAGTATACTTTTCCGCACGTTTGTAGAATAAAATATTCATTTTTCAATTCGACTATGAGTAAAATTCCTCCACTTCATCTAGCATTTTCTCAAGGTTTTCTTCATTTATTAAAACAAATTGTTTTGCTGCTCTACTAAAGTAATAAATTTCCCCTGTGTAAATATCAAACCAAAGGGCATGGATATGAAGGTCGTGCTGTTCTAAACGTTTTTTTAAAAATCCATAACTAGCAATATTTTGTAACTGCTGCAAAGTGTTTATTTGAGACAGCTTGTCTTCTATGTGGAAGTTATTTTCAGGATCAATATATGCTACAAATGTTCTTAATGGTGTCTCTGCTTGAAAAATCAGTGGCTTACTAAAGTCAGTTACTTTCAATTGTTGGAATTTCTCTAAACTTGACAGCGCATGTGTACATAACCATGCTCTTAATGGCGAGATTCGTCTGTTATCCTAAAAAAATTAATTACACAAAATATTATTTATATTATGTCATTTTTAATATTTTGTACAATGACATATTATTATTTAAAAAATTATTTTAAGAAACCCCGGTAAACCATTTTCTATTAAAATACATATTTTGAATTTGAATTTAAAAACCTCTAAAAAGAAGACTATAATTATTTGTCTGTATTTTTCAATTATATTTAGAAGATAAAAAAAAATCCAAAATTATACAGGGTGTCCCATTTAAAAATTAAAAGTTGGGATCAGTCGATCAGTCATATAATACACTAAGTTTCATTGCTATTTGTTAATGAATATAAAAATGGCGGCCGGAAACTCATTGATGTTGTGGATTTGCTGGCTATGAACATTTATATTGTACATAATAGATAGATAGATAGATAGATAATACTTTATTCATCACATAAAGTTTACACAAAAGTATAAGCTTATCGGACTTGTCACAGAGGTAAATCAAAAAATAAAATAAAAATGTAAATACAATACAATGAGCATGATACATAAATATGCAAAATATAAAATCACAAAAATAAAAAACACTAAGAGTGTAAATATTCATCTATCGAATAGAAAGCATTCTGAATTAAATATAAATACAACACATTTTTAAACTCATTAAAATTTTTAAAAGTTCCGAATAGGTTTTTAAATTTGTTAAAACATACAATTCCCTGATACAAATGTGAATTTTGACCTACTCCTAATCTTGAAAAAGGTTGATATAGATTGTCACCATTACGTGTATCATAATTGTGAACTGAATTGTTTCTTAAGATGAGATGTTCTTCCTTTTTTACATTTAAGATTATCAAATAAATATAAAGACATGGTACTGTTAAAATGGACAAATCAATAAACAATTGTTTACATGCTATTAAAGGATGACTTCCCGTCATACATCTTATAATCTTCTTCTGTTGTATAAGAATTTTATTTATGTGAGCTGAGTTACCCCAAAACATTAAACCATAGCTTATTCTAGATTGAACTAGACCAAAGTATGCTAATTTCAAAATATCAAAGGTTACAGTGTTGCGTAATTGCCTAAAAATAAAACATGGTACTTAATTTAGTTGATAAATGTTCAATATGTTTTTCCCAAGTCATTTTTTTATCTATGATGACACCTAAGAATTTTATGTAGTTAGTTTGTTGTATTGATTTTGCATTTAATTTAATGAGAGGACTAGAATCTAGTGTTACATTTTTAGGAAGAAATGACATATAAAATGTTTTACCTGTGTTTACAAGCAATCCACTATTTATACACCATTCGTGAAATTCCTTAGCACAATTATTAGCTCGAAGTACAGAATTTAATAAGATTATTTTCGGCTACCAGAATATTAGCATCATCTGCATACATTATTACTTTGTTTGGAGATGTGCAGGAATATGTAATATCATTTATAAAAATTAAAAAAAATAAAGGACCTAGAATGGAGCCTTGCGGTACACCCATGGGAACGTTTTTAGATTCTGACTTAGACTGCTCTATGACCACAGTCTGAGTCCTTCCATACAAATATGATGCAGCCCATTCATTAGCATTCCCTCTAACTCCAAAGCGTGCTAATTTTTCAAGAAGTAGACTGTGATCCACAGTGTCGAATGCTCTGCTCAAGTCAAAATATAATGCAATTGGATGTTCTTTATTATTTAGATATTCATATATATTGTTGCATAAATCAGCTATAGCTGTAGATGTTGATTTGTTTTTTCTGAACCCATTTTGACATTCAGACAACAATTTATGGTCTTCTAGGAAGTTATTTAGCCTTACACTATAGCTAATTTCAAATATTTTTGATATTTGACTTTGAACACAGACATTTCGATAATTACAGACCTCATTTCTATCTCCTTTATTTTTAAAAATTGGTACCGATTTAGATGCCTTTAATAAATTTGGGTAATGCCCCATTGTAAAAGATTTGTTTATTAAATAGGATAGTGGAACACTGATTATGTCACTAACAGCTTTCAAAGCTTGACCACATATCTCATCAATGCCTGCAGCTGGCTTTGCAGTAGTTTTTTTTTTTAATAATTCCTCAATTTCATAAGATGTGGTAGGATATAAATAAAAGGTTAGTGGTGAATATGGAGGTAGTTTCAAATGTTCTTTTTTAGGTTTTAGTTCTATTATTACATAAACTTCGTTTTAATTTCAATGAAATATAATTATCATTTATATAATTGTCATATATTATATTATGTACAGTCCATTCACATTTAAAAAAAATAAAGGGTGGCTTTGATTTTTCGTGACATTTCACTCTATATAATAGATTGACAACATAAAATATTTTAAGGTTAGGTATTTTGTCAGCTCTATGTCGAATTTCAATTGCTGTGTGTCAAATTTAAATTGCAGCGTTGTAAAATTTTATTAGGTGTATTCTTTTCACACATAATTTTGGGTCATTTTGAGAAATCTTGTAATTTTTACAGTAATTATTTCAATAATCGAATGTACTCATTTCTATAATTATTTCTAGCTGTTCATAAAAGGAACAGTTATTTTACTCTTTTGGGTGTTTTGTGATTATTTGACAGGTACAGGAAATGTTTGAATTTGAAAGTTGTGTTTCTCGATTATTGGTTTGAATATTTGTATGCATTTCATTCATGTATTAATAAAAATTATTTCAGATTTGAGAAATGAATATCTGTACAATTAATTGTACCATTTGATATGATATAAGTTATATAGGTACCTACCTGTTTGTGCTCGCATATAATCTTCATAATTTAATTGTAAATTGTAATTAACTTCATTTTCAGGGTCGTATATAATGAAATGGTGCGTGTTTTCTCAAATCCGACATAATTAAATTAATTTTAATTTTCACATATGACATAACCCCAATAAACAAACATATACATAACCATAGATTGACCATTGACGCATGATTGACGTAATCTGCGCTTCAAGCCCAGAAATTCGGGGTGTGCACCAGGGGCAATAAACATATATTATTTTAATAATTTTAATTTAATAAACTTTATGCCAGACTATTCCACAATTACAGAACTAATAAAAAATCTAAAAATTGTATAGTTACAAACATAGAACATATAGGGTCAGACTGTTGCTAATAGAAATTTAAAGAAAATGGCAACGCTTTCTTGCCGAAATATGTCTGTCAGTATACATAACCTTAAAATATTTAATGTTGTCAATCATTATATAGAGTGAACCATTATGAGAAATCACAGCCTCCACTATTTTTTTAAAATGTGAATGGACTGTAGTTAAGGTAACTATTAACTAGGATAAAATATATAATATATGAGAAGGCTTTGTATGGATGTAACCAAGCAATAGAAATAAATAAAGAGACAGTTCAGAACTATAATTTTACAATGAGATATTTATTTCTATACAACTAATATTTATATATTTATTAATCAATTTATATGTTAGAATAAACATATAAAACATGGCGCAGTCGAAAAAGGAATAAAGAACAAGAAAAAAGAAGAAAAATAAATAAAAATGGCAAAGGCTATGGGAAATTTTATTACTCCAAGTGTATTACAATTGACAGGAAATATTAATGAAAATTGGATAAAATTTATTCAAAAATTTAATATATATATGACAGCTAGTAATTTAAATGAAGAAAGTAGTGAAAGGCAAGTAGCTATTTTGTTAAATATAATAGGAGAAGAAGCTGTAGAATTATACAATACATTTGAATTTAAAGAGAATGAAAATCATGATATTAAAAAAGTAATAAAAGCATTTGAAAAGTACTGCAATCCAAAGAAAAACATTTTACATTCAAGATTCTTGTTTTATAATAGAAAACAAAATCATCAGTATGAAAATTTTGATTCATATTTATTAGATGTAAAGTCATTAGTAAAAGATGGAGAATTTCAAAATCAAGATGAGATGCTAAGAGACAAAATAGTATTATATAATAATGACAGGGAAACACAAGATAGAATTATAAAAATGGGTAAAATAACATTGAATGATGCAATTCAAGCTTTTCGAGTAGCAGAAATTGCAAGAAAACAAACTATACAAATACATAGTAATGATGTAAATAAGGTGAAGAAAAGAGAAGAAGATGTTATTAAAAAGTATGAACGTCAAGAAAGAAATGATGCTGATAGAAAGAATTATGGAAGACAAGAAAATAGAAATTATAAATATGAAGGCTCAAGAAATAATTCAAACTATAAGAAAAGAAATGAATGTAAAAAATGTGGAAAATTGCATGATTATAGAAACTGTCCAGCATATGGTAAAAAGTGTATAAAATGTCACAAAAATAATCATTTTGCTAAAATGTGTAAATTAAATATAAATGATATTCAAAAATATAAAATAGAAGCAAATGAATATTTTTGTAAATCTATAAATGAATGAATTATTGGAAACAAACTTTATATATTGAAAATTTTAAAATAAATTTTAAAATAGATACAGATTCTGATGTTAATATAATTCCTTTGAATTTTCTGAAGCAAATAGAAAGTTTCAATAATAAAAAATATCAACTTAAAAGGTAATATTAGATTAGAAGCTTATGGAGGTTTTCAGATTAAAGTAATAGGTGAAATAAATTTCAATATAAATTTAAATAATAAATCAATAATT
This sequence comes from Rhagium mordax, assembly GCA_963680705.1. NCBI lineage: Eukaryota > Metazoa > Arthropoda > Insecta > Coleoptera > Cerambycidae > Rhagium > Rhagium mordax. The sequence goes on from OY796658.1 coordinate 62,943,192, forward strand.
GATAAATTTATTATTACTGAAACAAATAATAATCCAATAATAGGAATTTCTGGTATAGAAAAGTTAAACTTACTAAAACGAGAAATTAATAATATAACTGAAAATTTTAAAGAAAAAATGATAGTTAAATATGAAAAGGTTTTTAAAGGTATAGGTAAATTTCCTAAAAAATATAGTATAAGAATTAAAGAAAATGCAATACCTAGTTCAAAACCACCACATAGGATAGCAATTAAATTAAGAGATAAATTTAAACAGGAATTAGATAGATTAGTAGATATGAATATACTACAATTAAATGATCAGCCAACTGAATGGGTAAATCGGTGTGTCACAGTAGAAAAACCAAATGGGAGTTTGCGTTTATGTTTAACTCCACAAGATTTAAATGAGAATATAGTAAAAGAATATTATAACATTCCTACTTTAAGGCCCGATCTTTTCATCTTCCTGTTAACTTTATCCGGCAGTTAAAGTTGTTGATTTTCATAGTTGTAACAATTGTATCCTAGGTAAATAACTGCCGGATAAAGTTAATTGGAGGTGAAAAGACCGGCCCTAAGTGATGTTAATAATAAATTAAAAGATGCAAAATATTTTTCAGTATTAGATCTTAAAGATGGATTTTGGCACATTGAATTAGATAAAAAAAGTAGAGAATTATGTACTTTCAGTACAATTCATGGTCGTTATTCATTTAAAAGGTTGCCTTTTGGTTTAAATATATCAGCTGAGGTTTTTCAAAAATATAATGAAAGAATGTTTGGTGATATAGAAAATGTTTTCATATACATAGATGATATATTAATTTATACAGATACTATAGAAAACCATGATATAATATTAGAACAAGTTTTAAAGAAAGCTGAAGAAAATAATATTAAATTTAATATAAATAAATTTCAATGTCGATTAGAAGAAATAAAATATCTAGGACATATATTTAAAGATGGTACAATGAGGCCAGATAACGATAGGGTTAAAGCTATAAAAGAATATGATATACCAACTAATAAAGTGGAATTACAAAGATTTATGGGTATAATAAATTATCTAAGAAATTTTATTCCTAATTTATCAGAAATTGCAACTCCATTAAGAGAGTTAATAAAAAAAAATGTAGAATTTATATGGTTAAATGTACAGGGTGATTCACTTAACTTTCCCACCCCACTTTTCTCCGTTATTTTTGCAATTACAAAAAAAATATTATAACAAAAATTGTAGAACTTTTTATGAATTTTTTAAATATGGTATCAAAAAAACAATTGAAAAACAAATTATGAAGTTACAGATATAACTTGCATTTTTTTTAATGGTATTTTATTACATTTTTCGACACAAAATTTTATTCTGATTTCGACAATATAGCACACATGGTACTTATTTGTAATACTTTTCGAAATATTTGCATTTAAATATATAAATTATAGACAATATCGCATATTCTAGTATGCTCTGATTTTAATAGTATTTAATTGTAAATTAATAAACAAGTAACAATAATAAACAAATAAGAGTTATACTAACACAAAATAAACATAACTTAGTTTAACAAATTAAAAACAATAATGTTATTAAAAAAATGCAAGTTATATCTGTAAGTTCATAATTTGTTTTTCAATTGTTTTTTTGATACCATATTTAAAAACTTCATAAAAAGTTCTACAATTTTTGTTATAATATTTTTTTTGTAATTGCAAAAATAACGGAGAAAAGTGGGGTGGGAAAGTTAAGTGAATCACCCTGTACATACTAATTGTTTTAATTTATTAAAAGAAAAGATTAGTAATATGCCAGTATTAAAGAATTTTGATGAAAATAAAGAAATAGTAATTCAAATAGTAGTAAAAATGGTATTGGTTGTGTTTTATTACAAGAAAATAAACCAGTATGTTTTGCATCTAAGAGTCTATCAGAAAATGAAATAAACTATGGTCAAATAGAAAAAGAATTTCTAGCTATATTATTTTCATGTGAGAAATTTCATCAATATATATATGGGAGGAAAACAATTATACATACGGATCATTTACCGCTTGTAAGTATTATGAAAAAAGAAATTAATAAAATTCCTTCTAATAGATTACAGAGAATAAAATTGAAATTATATAAATATGATTTAGAAGTAATTCATAAACCAGGTAAACAAATGTTTATTGCTGATGCATTAAGTAGAGCGTGTTCAAAAGCTGACAACTCTGAAACAAATTCGTGTTTAAATGATGTTGTTCATAGTATTAACATGAGTGAAGAGATTAAAGATAAATTTAAACATGAAACTCAGACAGATCCAGTATTAAGACAATTATTAAATCTATATAATAAAGGATGGCCAAATTCAAAAACTAAAGTGGATGATTCTATTAAATTTTATTATAATAATAGAGATAAAATATTTGTAAATGAAAATTTAGTTTTTTATGAAAATAGTCATGGTACCTATTTCATTACGTAATCAAATGTTAAATAATTTACATGAATCACATTTTGGTATAACTAAAACTAAAGCAAGGGCTAAATCTTTATTTTATTGGATTAATATGGATACTGATATTGAGAATTTTATAAGTCGATGTAGAATTTGTGAGAAATATAGAAATAAAAATATTAAGGAACCAATGATAATTCAAGATCAACCAGAGCTGCCTTTTGAAAAAGTAGCATGTGATATTTTAGATTTTGGAGGTGTACCATATTTAGTTTTAATTGACTATTTTTCAAAATGGATTGAATTAGTTAAACTTAAAAATAAAACAGCTACAGAAATTATAAAAAGGTTAAAGAATATATTTTCAGTTCATGGTATTCCATCGATTTTTATTTCAGATAATATGCCTTTCAATTCATATGAATTTATAAATTTTAGCAGAGAATGGAATTTTAAAATTATTACTTCAAGTCCTTATTATCCAAAAAGTAATGGTTTTGCGGAAAAAGGTGTAGGAATTGTAAAAGTATTTTAAAAAAATCATTAGAATCAAATGTTGATAAAGAAATAATGTTAATGGAATATAGAAACACACCTGTAATTGGAAATATGTATTCACCAGCTCAATTAATTTTTAGTCGTAGAACTAGAACTAAGTTACCGATAGAAAATAATCTATTAAAACCAAAAGTAGTTAATAATTTCAAAGAAATATTAAAGAAAACTGTAGTTAAAAATAAATATTACTATGACAAAAATGCCAGAAAGAGAACAAATAATTTCAAAAAGGGGCACAATGTAGTTTATAATTATAAAGGTAAATGGGAACCAGCCAAAATAGTAGATAATCATAATACACCTAGATCGGTTATAATTAAAGATGAAAGAAATAAGATAAAGAGAAGGAATTATGTTGATATCAGGTCATCTAATCTAGAACCTAATTTTGAAGAAGTTTCTGATGATTTGAGTACATTTATAAATAATGATAATTTGAGAAATATTAATGATGAACCATCAACATCAAAAGATATTGATAGATTATATAGTAGTGATGTTGAATTTAGTAATGAACCATCAACATCAAAAGAAAGTGATAGATTTTATAGTAGTGATACATATGTAACCAGATCAGGAAGAAAAAGTATACATCCTGATAGGTTAGATTTGTAATTTGGAAATGTTAAAATAAATTTAAAGATGTAATATTAGAATTAGAAATTTTATTTTGAATTGTGTAAAATATTAGATTTGTAATAGTTTATTATACTAAAGAGGGAGATGTCATATATTATATTATGTAGTTAAGGTAACTATTAACTAGGATAAAATATATAATATATGAGAAGGCTTTGTATGGATGTAACCAAGCAATAGAAATAAATAAAGAGACAGTTCAGAACTATAATTTTACAATGAGATATTTATTTCTATACAACTAATATTTATATATTTATTAATCAATTTATATGTTAGAATAAACATATAAAACAATAATTAATTATTATTTTATAAAAATAAGGGTTGTTATTTATGTCAAGGACGTCATCCTTCAAAAACAGATAACTTCATCGACTTGCCAATAACGTTAAAAGATGAGCATTGAGCAATAATTTAAAACCGAGTTAGATATTCCTGGATTTTTTGAAAATTGTATATTTCTCAAGACTGAATTTGTATCTTGGTAACCTTTAGTGATAAACAAATGTGGTATAGAATGATATTCTTTAACCAAAAATTAAAAATATACAGAAGTCCCATTAAAAAAATAATACCAATGAAGTCATACCTTTTAACACGGTTCATTCTGCTTAATTGAAAGTATCTTCCAAATCAGCGTATTTTTAAATAATAATTTAGCTCAAGATTTTTCACAGATATGTACCAAATCTTTTTGGGCCACACTTTATGAACTTTTGTTTTATATTCACATACAAACTTATACAGTTCACTAACACCAAAAACATAAGCGAATTAAAATAATCCGAAATTAAACAAATGGATGGTAATAAATATTTTGATTGGAAGAAGTCTTTTTAGTAAACAAACCTGAGATGCATAATCAGTGTCTTGTAGTTTGTATAGTAGGTTTATAGCTTTACAATCACTGTGCCCACAAACTATAATATGTCTTATATCATTTACAATACATCCTAATTCTAAAGCTGCAGGTTCATTTGTGGTATGTTCATCCATAAAATGAGCTGAATGAGGAATTATATTTCCAGCATTTCTCACTAAAAAGAAATTATAATAAGGTAAAAATTTTACTTATACAAAGTGGAAACAATGAATGTAATGTTTTTCATTCTGGTCACTACTTTATAATAATCACAATACTTAATACAAAATTTTATTTAGCAAATGTTATGCTACTAAATACAAATTTCTAATAAACATCTTTAAACAATTTAAAATTAATTTTTAAACTAATAAATAATTATATTGTATAAAAGTATAAAAGTCTTGATTCTCACAACTCCTTTTTAACAAAAAGGTCTTGATTCTCACAACTCCTTTTTGTTAAAAAGGAGTTGTCGGAATCAAGACTTTTATTTTACACCTTCACTCACCTATGGATTCCCTGCGCAATATAATTATTTACTAGTTTAAAAATTAATTTTAACTCCTTTTTAACAAAAAGGTCTTGGTTCTCACAACTCCTTTTTGGAATTATTGCTCTCCATCAGCGTTAGCTTATAGATCTGTGTAATAAGATTATAAACAATAACTAAACGTTAGAAAGCACAGTACACAGTACTCAAATCGTACTTTCGTGCATCATGGGCCAGTATACATATTAGTTAGAGAAAATAATTCTCTTTTCACCAATGTCACCAAAATAGACTGATTTTTTAAAAACATGTTGATATTTGAATTAATATAAAAATAATTTATAAATTCCAGTATGCGGTGAAAAGAGAATTATTTTCTCTAATAGTGTAAAAATCCAATATGGCGGCCATAAGAAAAAAAAAGTTGACTATCGTTGCTCAGAATCTAGAAGGCTTAGAAAATTTTTATCGACGCCATTCAATTGGTAGTGGTCAAAAATATAACCTTACCAAATTTCATTAAATTCACATAAATGGTATAGAAGATATTAATTTTGTTTTGAAATCAGATTTTCAATTTTTTCAGAATAAATCGCGAACGAATCAAGATATCCAGCATTTCTTGGCAGGAGTAGAGCATAAAATAGCGCAACTTTTGTCTAATTTAACTGATCCTCTATATCTTATAGTTTCCGAGATACCAATGGTGGGCATCGAAAAATTCACCACCGTGTATACTGCTCTATTTCTACCTAGGCAAACATATTCACTTTTCACTTCATTCATCACTTTTTTTATATTTGCCTAGGTAGAAATAGAACAGTACACATAGGACTCTATGTGCTGACTGCTGTATGAGACCACGTATAGTGGTCAATAATGCACGAAAGTACCATTTGAGTACTGTGTATTGTGCTTTCTAACTATTTTACTCTTTACACACAAGCTTACTACCTTGCTAATAATTTCCATAGCCTACTTTAGTAATTTTCTTAAACATCGCATTCATCTGACGCGGCCATTTTGTAAAAAATAAAAAATCGGTCGTATCTCACTCATTTTTTGGAATTTTTGAAATTGGATAAAACTGTTGCAGTTAGAATTTCATGCTTTATAAAACACCACAAAAAAAACACGGTCATTCTATTTAAGAAAAAAAAGTCACTTCGGAAGTGATATTTTCGTTCCTGTTAGTCCAAAAATAGCCCACTTTTGTCTTACTCACGTATACCAAAAACGAAATTTTTAAATTCAAAAACAGCCAAAAAATTGGGGGCGTACATTGACTCGTGGCCACCCGGTATGAAAGAAAATTTGTGTTCAAGAATAAGGAGAAATTTGGTGTACCTACTACTGTTTAATGTACCTATTTAGAAAGCTATAGTAGGTAGGTATAGTTTTCTATCCAATTGTACCAAAGCCAAAACTATATTATACAATGTTCAGACTATACAATAAATAATGTTTATTCACAATCATATATGTAATGCTTCAATTGCCAGCTTATAAAAAGTTGGGAGGCAGGCATTTGTTCACTCTTCTTTTCCAGCCACAGAACATTTCCAGCTAGCCAGCTAGCCGGTAAAGTAGCTTTACCGGCTAGAAACGTCACTTTTCCGGCAAGTTAAACGTCACACTTTGCGGCAGCAAATCTTCTGGTTGTCTTTTGTGCAGCAGCTTTAAAATTTGGTGAAGTACACACTCTCTAAGTCACAAATGATCAGAATCAAACATTTTATTGTAGAATTTTGAGCGAATTTAACAGAAATTATTGATAATAAATACTTGTGGAAATAACCTAATTTATTTGACAGAAGAACCTTTCAACCTTAATGCTCGTTACCTAGCAACGCTCAACTTTTATCACTGCAGCCTACCTACTTATTTTGCATAATTTCCTAATTCTCATTCACTATATCTATTCAATTAAATAAAAAAATTGTACCTATGCTGATATTGTTATTATACAATGATTGTGAATAAAATAGTATACATACCTCGCTGGTCGTTTTCATTACAGCCTCGCGTTTACATCTGACCTCGGCGCTACGCGCCTCTGTCAGATGTCAACCCTCGGCTGTAATGAAGCACCTCCCAGCTCGGTATGTAATGTACTATTTGACAACATTAAACATGTACTTATTGTAGTTTATGTAACTTGGGCAATAAATTATTATTATTATTATGAATAAGGTCATTATTTTCTGGCGTTTTTGTGTACCGTCTACCTATTCTTTGTTGTTTGTCGATAACTTGTCAAAAGCCATGGGCATGAATTTTGTTTTGGTCCATATAGTATAAGGAGAATGGTATGTCAGGTTGCCGTCCAATTTGTGTATCTACTGCGCAATACGTCACTCAGTTTAAAAAACGTCGAAAGTCAGTTATTGTAATTGCGCACGTTTAATTTTTATTTTAATATTTTTAATAGTGTTAACGAATAGCATAACATGCCTGCTTCTGCTGTGGCTGGGTGTAACAATTATTACACGAAGATAAAAGGTACTGATATCAAGTATTTTACATTTCTCCGCGTTGAAAAGCTCGCGAAAGTATATGGATGAACAACAAAATTAATTTGAAAAATAGCAGGTAAATTTTTTATTTCGCCGATTTATCCTTTTCATTGCCTATTGTCTGTTTATAGCTCGTATTTTTCCTGTAGATTTCAACCCAACAGAATCAACAAATTTTGAAATGCCTTTAATAAAGGCAGATGTTGTTATATTCCCCCCAGAAACAGTAGAAACTTAAGATCTGATGCAGTTCCAGCTGTTAATATGTCTGGTGCTGTTTCTTGACTGTCGTAAAAGGAAAATAAATTGTTATATCTCGCTTAGGTTGGAAAAAATTTGAAAAATAGACTACTAATTTTAGGTTAGAATTCCAACTAACAAGAAGCATATTATTTTATTAGATTTGCCAACTAAAACTTGCACTGAACAAGATTTTAGTTGATAGTACAGGAACTAAGCAGAAATCTGCTCGGAATTGTAAATCTTTATAACAAACGCACCCATTATTCGAAAATTTTAGAAAATACATATTTTTGAGGTTAATTGTGACGTCACCCCTGCCGCATTTTAAACTGAGTGACGTCACCGTACCTGCGCGCGGGCATACCATTCTCCTTATACCATGTTTTAGTCGTATGGCCCATTAAAATGCCAATATATTTTTTTACTACGTATAGTAACATCCGAAATATTTGAAAAGACCTACTTAAAATAGTCACCCTTATATACATTCAAACAATAATTGTCAAATAACACCATGCATAGATGTTGCAGCATGTTTTTCAAGGGCAAGGAAAAGGATTACTTCAAGCCAATCGGTAAATAAGAGCGGCGGTTGCGCATCGAAAAATATTTAATCGCCGCGGTGGTTAAGTAGACACTACCTTTTATTAAGTCTATGTATCAGGCAGACTCGTACAGCCGATCTTCCGAATATGACGTCATGCGCAGAAATCGTCAAAAATACGGCCCCTTGCCGAGACCCCATTATACTCGCACATGTTTACGCGTAGCCATCGCAATTCCCGGAGGCTACGGTTTACGCTGTGAAAATTTTTTTCCAAAGGGGTTGAAAAAGAAATACTAAAAAAAAATATTTGAATTTCCCGCTTTAAATAATGTTATGCCATCTAAAACCCAAGGAGACGTAAACTAATAGGTCTCCTTGTCTAAAACCTACTTTAATTAGTATCATGATGCTGCTGGGTACCAAGAACGATAGATAATCGTTGGCTAGGTACCGCAGATGCATAACATAGATGAATAACACAATACAAATGACCATATACTTTTGTTTGGCTCCTCCAGAGTATACAAACCGCTGGCCGCAATAAGAGTGCGGGACCACGAGCGAAAAGTAAGCTAGAGAGCAAGTGCAAGTAACCCCAATGACATCCTGGCCTGGGGAAGTGTAAACAAACTCATGTTATTATGGCCTCAATCAACGAGAAGCTATTATTTATCTACGTCTCTTTGTTCATCTGAGCTAGCGAGGTACTTACCAATAAACATATCGCCAACATTTGTTTGCGTAAATCTCGTAGGAAGCATTCTACTATCCATACATGTAAAGAATACAGCTTTTGGCTAAAAAAAAATTGGAATAACATACAATATATACAAGACGCATTCAAGGCATGTATCAAAGTAGGTAAATGGTAAATATAATGTACCTACCGAATTTGAGTTACAAACTTCTTAACAAGTTAAAAAGTTCGTAATTTGAGTTCATTCATTGAGTGAAAAGAATTATAAAGAGATGCAACGCCATAATATTGCTGGCAGCGAGCAATAGATGGCGCTTCCGCAGCAACGGTTTGGAGACTGCCAGTGGGGTTAAAATTGTCACACTATGATGATTACCTCCACAACGTTTCATACTACACTATTGTACTGTCACTAATCTGTGGTACTGTAACGAATGTGACAATTTTAACATTATCGTGGATACCGCATGCTCTATTGCTCGCTGCCAGCAATATTTAATATTACTACGTGTCACTCTTTATAATTCTTTCACTCAACGACTCAACGGTTCATTGAACGAATGCGGTTACGATAGCATCAAAATGAATCAACATGTTTATGATTTATAATTCGAGATCGCAAACTTATAATTCTAATTTCTATACGATTTTATGAAATCTTTGACAACACACTCTTAGGTTAGGATTTTGAATAAAGCGAATCGCATTCGTCCGTTCATAAAAACATCGCGCGGTATAAGCTCAATCATAATCCCACTAATCCCTATACGTTGAATGCCCCTACCCTATTACCCGAGTCAAGATAGCATTTGACCTAGACAAAAATAATATAAAGCTGATTTTTGGTAGAGCCTGAGGGCTAAATTGCAACATACTAAAAGTCCTGGAGAATCCTCCTTCCGCAACCCCCTTTTTTCGCCCCCCAAACCCCCCGTTTTAATATTTTGGTGATTTTATCAACTTTACGTAAAAATGTCAAGTGAGCATTTTTGAAGCTGATAAAAATCCCCTTCCAATGACGCATCGCAATCCATATTCAGTAGCACATGGCACCCACCAGTGGCGTATCAAATGAAGGGTTACTTTTAAAAAATATACTTTTTGCTATTTATTCTCAGTTTTTTTGATCCAAGCATCATTTTTTTAGAAGAAACATATTTTTCTCTAAAACGACCATTAAAAGGTGGTCTACTTGCGAATCTTTTAGAAGTTCATCGCAATTACTTCAGCCAAAAAAAAATTAAAAGTTTATCCGAGACTTCTCAGCTTTACGTAAATCTGGAGCAAATTAATTTTTACTACCAATATTAGGCCAGTCAATATCGACACAAGAAAAGGCAAACATCGCAAACGCGCATGTATCTACGATTGTTTTATATATTATTAGGACCCCTGAGAGTAGTTTATACCCAAGTTTGCAACCCTGAAAACCCTGTGCTATTCCCGTGGTGCTCGAAAAACTGCGAAATTCTGACACTTGTTGCATTTTTTTTTTTAAATAATAACTTAAGGAAGCGTTTTTCGGGTATCTTCATTCTATACTTTTGTAAAGAAAACTAAATTTGCTACAATTTTGGCCCAATCACAGCTCTCTAGGTCCATTGGTTACGGAGATACAGCCACTGAAAGATGGGCAATTTTTTCTAAAAAGTGAAAATTTATCGGTAGGGTCATTTTCTAAGACACGTAACGACTAAACTAACGCTCCTAGAGAAAAGTCATGAAAATGAATTTGTAGATAATTGAATTAGTTTTAATTTGATCCCAAAATGGTACCTCTAGGCCTCATAGTTTCCTTAATAACGAAACAATAGTATAACATCGGATTTTGGGAAAACATTGCACTGAATAATGTTGGTATATATTTCTTTAAAAAAAACGTGAAACGTGAATTTGAATTTAACATTTTAGATGTAACATATGGCTTCAAATAAACATACACTAATCAAATACTAAACAAATACCGAAAATTCATTAAACAAACAAAATTACATAGGTAACGTTTTTCTTGTTTTATTTACAATGAAATATGTTGAATATACGATTCAGTCAGAGCCATTGTGGCGGGATACGTCAGCTACGTTGTCAACCGCTTTAGTAAAAACGTAGCTGTGGTTTTTTATGGATCCCCACAAAATGCAGCTATGAGGAGCACTAAATCAGCTGAACGCCTGCGACGCTCTGCTTCTCTCTCCTGCAGTGATATTTTGTTTGATGAATCAACACCCATCAAGTGTCCCAAGCAAAACTGCTCTCAAATGAATTTAACAAACGCAGACTGATCACCATGATGCGTACTGAATTTGAGAAGCATGGTATCGAGGTACATCAAACTCAAGAAGACGGCGATGCTGATATAGTGAAGTGAGGACTGCCCTCTCCAAGAACTCATCGTTCGACCAGGTTTTCATCATTGGAGAGGACGTCGACCTGTCCTTCTCAACGGCTTAAGCTCTCTACATACGAACGTGTACTTTCAGAAAGGCGGCAGAGATGGGTCAGAGTGCGCCCAATATCCAGCAAATTCCTTCACCTGTGGAGAAATGCAAGTACCACAGACAGTTTTGTTCCTGCATGCCATCAGTGGGTGTGACACAACCTTTTCTGGCCAGGCAAGATGAAGTGGTGCAACGTATTCAAAAGAAAACCCACTGGATAGACCTCGCCAGCATTTTCCTTGATTCAAACTCCAACCAGGAAGAAGTAGGAAATGCTGGCGAGAAAATCTTGATGAACCTCTACGGAGAAGACGAGGGAACGCTGAACACCCTGCGATACTCAGCATTTGTAAAATTGGCCGCCTCCCACCCACCACAGAGGCTGCAAAATATCATTCTTGGAGGACCTATCACCAGATGCAAATATGGTTGGGGGTCGACAAAAACCCGTGTGACTGGGGATGGGCTACCAGCGAACAAGGTCTCATGCCAGTCACAATGTGCGCAGAGCCCGCTCCTCAAACCCTGCTTAAAATGGTGGCTTGCAAATGCAAGAAAGAGTGCTTAGGGCCGTGCACTTGCAGAAAGGCTCAAGTGCTCTATCCTATCCTTTTACCAAGGGTGAAGTTGCAGCAACGCCCTATCGTCCTGGACGAGGAGGACGAGGATGTGGATGACCACACCAACAACATATGACGACTCGCCTCCACCTCCAGAAACCCTCGTCTCTCCTCCCCCTCCCTCTCCCACTAATCCAGACTGGATGCGAGACCCGGACCTTCCAAAAGGGCGAAGTTTTACTAACTACTGAGGTGTTTGTGCTTGACTGTGCAAATAGTATTTTATAGTTTACATTTATGTTTACGTTGTTTATTTTATGTTTACGTTATGTTAAATTCAATTGTTTATTTTATGTTTTCGTTATGTACGTATAAATTAAACAGCAGTTTCAATATTTTTGGTTCTGGGGGGTCGTTCTATACATCAATGGATTTGCAATTTTATCGCCTACTAAAAAATTGGTAACGATATTTTTCGCCAAGCTTATAGTTTTTGGTTAAAATCAGTAAATTCGACCAAAGATCATTTCATATTCTAGATAGTCAAAGCCACTGTTTATTTCATCGCCCCATCTTCTCTCTCTAACACGTGCAAAATTGGATGCCAAATAAAAGAGAAGTATTGCAGTATAATGAGTTAAAATGAGATGAAGCTTAAGTTGGGGTCCATTTATGAGCGATAAAATTAAACAATAGATCTGACTGTTTAGTGTATACATAATCTTTGATTCGACGTGTCCTTCATGAAATTTCAATTAATCTCGGGGCAGACTTTCTTTTGATACGCCACTGGTGTGTACCACGTGGTACTATATGGGCTCGCAATATGTCGTTGGAAGGGAAATTTTGTCAGCTTCAAAAATGCTCACTTGACATTTTTCCTTAAAGTGGATAGTTTTCGAGAAAATCACCAAAATATTATAAGGGGGGGTTTGGGGGGCGAAAAAAGGGGGTTGCGGGAGGAGGATTCTCCAGGACGTTTAGTATATTACTATTTAGCCCTCAATTGTGATATGTACCAAAAATTAGCTTTATATTATTTTTGTCTAGGTTTACCCAAAATTTGAACTATCTTGACTCGGGTATAGCACACCCATAGCACGGCAAATAAAACTATTTGCCGTGCCCATAGTATAAGGATAATGGTATGTCAGGTTGCCGTCCAATTTGTGTATCTACTCAGTTTAAAAAACGTGGAAAGTCAGTTGTGATTCCGCACATTTAATCTTTATTTTATTATTTTTAATAGTGTTAACGAATAGCACCATGCTTGTTTGTGCTGTGGCTGGGTGTAACAATTATTACACGAAGACAAAAAGGTACTGACATCAAGTATTTTACATTTCTCCGCGTTGAAAAGCTCGCGAAAGTATATGGATCAGCGATAAAATTAATTTGAAAAATAGCAGGTTAATTTTTTATTTCGCCGGTTTATCCTTTTCATTACCTATTGTCTGTTTATAGCACGTATTTCTTCTGTACATTTCAACCCAATAGAACCAACAGATTTTGAAATTTCTTTAATACAGCAGATGTTGTTATATTCCCCCCAGAAACAGTAGAAATTGAAGATCTGATGCAGTTCCAACTGTTAATATGTCTGGTGTTGTTTCTTGACTGTCGTAAAAGGAAAATAAATTGTGATAGATCGTTTAGGATGGAAAAAATATTAAAAATAGACTACTAATTTTAGGTTAGAATTCCAACTAACAAAAAGCATCTTATTTTATTAGATTAAGCCAATTAAAACTTTATTAATAATGCACTGAACAAGATTTTAGTTGATAGTACAGAAATTAAGTAGAAATTTTAATAAAATTGACATAATATTCTAAAATTTTAGAAAATACATATTTTTGAGGTTATTGTGATGTCACCCCTGCCACTTTTTAAACTGAGTGACGTCACCGTGCCGCATATTAACATTCTTTACAGTCGTACGGAAATGGCAGTATTCGGCGCAATCTCATTGGCCGTTTCAAGGCCAAATGTCACATTTAACCAAACCTAACTGAACTTATTCCTTCTTTACTCGCAATTCGTTAGTGGTGTAATGGCCTAGCGGAAACGAGCTTGGCTTGGCAAGCAGAGGGTTCCGGGTTCAAATCCCCCACGTTCTTGTTTTTTTTTTTTTTTATTAAATGCATCAGGCATGACGAGGTCTATTGCGAGTTAGAAGCCGGAGGCGATAGCCGGAGGCAGGTTAGATATGTGTGTTATTCCCCTGATAAAGGAATTTTTTTTCATTAGGTTAAAGGAATTTTTTTTATTAAATGCATCAGGCATGACATGAGGTCTATTGCGAGTTAGAAGCCGGAGGCGATAACCGGAGGCAGGTTAGATATGTGTGTTATTCCCCTGATAAAGGAATTTTTTTTATTAGATTAAAGCCAAATTTGTTTTTAAATGTGACATATTGCGTCCGCGCCAAGTCGTGGCCTTGAAACGGCCAATGAGATTGCGCCAAATACTGCCATTTCCGTACGACTGTAAAGGATGTGAATATGCCACCGTCACAGAATTAATAACAATCAGAATACCATCTCCTATTGGCGGGAAAAGTTCGCGAACCGTCTTCGCGCACGTTAGTCCGCCATGTTCTTAAGAAGAGAATGTGCCAGGCCAGTATTAGCGACAGTACGCCGCTGGTATGATTTTTATACAACTAGTATTCGCAAGCCTCTAGACAATTTCGTCAATCTATAATCAGTTATTTGAGTGTTTGGTGTAATAAAAGTGGTGGTAGAATGAACCAATTCGACTGTGAATTAATTTTAGGAAAATATTTTTCATCGGTAATAGTGTTTCCTAAATGGCAAAACCCTGATATCTATTGCGTATGAGTTGAATTGAAGTGCCTATGAAAAAAAATAATGCTTAATGGATGAAATAATACAACCATATATAAGACTGTTTATGAAAGAGCTACAAATTATTCAAGTAAGGCCCTGAACGTTTTGACTAAGAATATGGCCGATGTATATTGGAGGTCACCGAAGCTGGCTACAAATGATAAAAGGTGCCGACTTTGGGTTCTGATTGTTATTAATTCTGTGCCACCGTGCCTGCACGCGGGCATACCATTCTCCTTATACTCTTATACCATGGAATTACGTATAGGACGGTATAGGCGCACATGCGTGCTTGATTTAATGGCGCGTTGCGGTCATCAAACTAGAATTAATTAAAATTAAAATGATACTTACCGTAGGATTATCTTTGACTTTCAGGAATTGTTTAACCATTTGATCTTTTTGAGTACTTCTATATCTCATTACACCTTTTAATAATTTGTCCATACCTCACAATTGTAACTCGCAATCAACAAGTAATTTCTACCCCTCCCCCACCAATGTAAATATACCTATATTATAGTCGAGCAATCAAATCAAGGTCCAAAGAAAGTTACGACCGCTGGTTATTTTGATAAGGAATCGATTTTATTGAACTATAAATAGTTGTACTCACATTAAAAGGTCAATAAAACTGATATTTTGTTTAAATTCCATTTCTTTAATTTGTCTACCTATCCTATATGCGACGTCGACTTTATTTAATTTAAACTTATCTAATTAACATTAAACATAGGTATTATAGCAAAAGCCTATAATATATTCCTATTTAATTAATTCAGCAAGGTCAACATTTTCAAGCCAATTTTGGACGTGGTTTCAGTAAGCTGCTACACGATCAATTAAAGCACGATTAAAATAATACATCAGGCATTTTTCTTATTTATAATTTTTTATTACAAAATATACAATTATCGGCCATACAGTAGGTAACAAAGGAGTATATAAATAGGTAAAATTAAAAAATGTAATTGGTACATATACACGCCATTGAATTATTTACAATACAATAAATACAAGTCTTTAATGAGTGGAAACTACTTAAAACAGGATTAAATAAAAATGGATAAATAGTTATATTTAACAAAATTTGGCACTAGCAATGAAAATTAATAATATTATTGATTAAGGGATATATTAACGGCCCAGAGATGGAGCAGAACTTGATACTTTTTCTAGTTTTTCAAAGTGCTTTCTGGCATTTCTAATGTTAATAAGCGTAACTTCTGATGGGATTTGTGGATCAGACATGCAAACCATTACATAAGTGTTACTAGTAAACATATCTATATAGGCTGCAAAAGCTGAATTTCTTACTTCCATGCTTTGAAATTGTGCTGCAAGTTTGGAACACGACAATTTAAACTGTTTAATTATATTGGAAACTTTTTCAAATCTGTGCACATCTCTATGATGTTTACGTTGACAATGAGATATCACTAAAAATGTAGCTTTTTCAAATAAAAGAACTTCATCTGCATCTACAATATTAGCAAACTGTTGTAAACTATTTTCCAACTCCTTCACATTAGGTATTAGCATATAAACTATACTAGACCAAGCTCTATATAAAGTTTCATCCCAGATAGAAGTTCTAAAGCAGGTACAATCTAAAGGCCTCGATAGTCTTTTTAGATCAGCTTCTCTTTCTTTAAAAATAATGTCTCTTTGATCTTCAGCTACTAAATCCATTTTATGAATAAGGCAAAATATTTTAGCTTCTGGGGAATTCTGTAAGATAGCCTCTAAACATGTTTGATAATAATGCATATCTCGTTCCAATTCCCGGCTTTCTACGTCAAAAACATAAATAAGCACTTCTACATTTCTAAATATGTTATCCCTTTGAGATGCAAAATAATTTTCCATAAAAGCCTCTTGACCACCACAGTCCCATAAGTTTAAAACAAGGTTTCCAAGAAATCTAACGTGCGAGTGTTCAACATCAACTAAAATTATATATAAAAAAATCGTTAAATAAAGAATAACTAATTTCTTAAAGTAATTTACTAGTTGCTCCTAATCTTCTCGTGTCTCTAGCAATGTAATTTGCAAATATTATGGATCTCATGCTAGTTTTACCAGAACCACTTTTACCCATCAAAAGAACCTATAAAAGTAGTTATAAAGTTACAAATTTTAACAGATATAAATTATTTTCAACAAACCTTTTTCTTCATGGTTATTTAGTTTACAAATAAAAGAGTAAATACAATAATACAAATAACAACAATCAGTCAATAAACCTTAGATTTTCTTAGAATTTCCGTAACAACTTGACCACAAATACAAAAATATACACAATTGCACTACGCCAGTACGCGTTCACGTTGTTCTGCTGCGTCGCGAAGTGCGAACTGCGAACTGCGAACTTGACACTTGACACCTACTGTCAGTGTCAAAAGAGAAAATCACCATATAATTAAAATTCCCTAAATATGCTTCTGTCTTCTGTCACTTTTGTCAGTAGTCCAATTGGTTAAGAGAGGACAAGCGTAGTTCGTGTTGTTTATATTCTTATCGAGTGGTTGACAGAGAGAAATAATTAAAACGTATGTGGTTTATAGTGCGAGTGATGACTGTAAAATGGTGGTCATCATAAAAGAAGTTGCTATTTAGATATGGATTTTGTACATATCTTCCTCTAAATGTTTTTATTTTAGATGGTTTTAATTCCCTTGTAATATTTCAGTGAGTTTAGCGTGGTTTAATAAAATAGTGCCTGTCATATTAATGTAAGTACATGCATTTGTATGCTAAACAGCCCTCTCAACCTGTCTGACGCATACCGGCGCGCCCATATAAAAATATTTTTTCTATACGCTAAAACCATCCACTGTCGAATTATTCATATAATCTTTTCTTTATATAATATAACGCTAATAGCCTGAATGTATTTTAGTTAAAATGTCATCTGATGACGAAAAACCCCCAGCACCCCCTGTACGTTTAACATCAAACAGAGGGACTGATTTGGTAAACAGTTCCATTGCTGTGGATAGGCCGCTTCCTAAAGAACCCGAGGATGTAGATAGAAAAAAGAAGAACCTTAAATTAAAGAAGACGCATAAGTTATCTACGTATTCTTCGGATAAACCAAATATTTCTTATCCAACTAATTTCGAACACACTGTTCATGTTGGTTTTGATCCTGTGTCAGGGGAATTCACGGTAAGTTTTATTTATATTTCTTTAGTTATTGTTAGCGTAGGGGCTTGTTTTTATATTAATTTATATTAATAATAATATTTTGTTACAAGCTGCCTTTAAAAGTAAGTAAAAAAGGTCTTTTTGTCGAGTTTTTGTTTAGTTGCATTTAGATGTAGAATATTGATGGTGGTATAATTTTTTTTAGATGATTTTTGTTGTGAGCATGAAATCCAAAGGAACTTTTAATATACAGATAGATAAGATTTATATTACGTTAAATAAATAATACTGCTTTGATACGTGGCTTATGCTAGACTGATATTAAAAGTTTTTTCCCTCAGAAGTCAGAGTATACCTTATTATATGGTATTAGTCGAGGTAATAGTCTTATTTAGATTGAACCTACTATTGGTATTACAAATGCTAAATACTAAAATTGGTATGCTAGTTATGAAGACAGTCTAGATACACTACACCAAATTTATAATTTTTTGCCCTCCACTAATATCAAGTATAAGAAACTGTTTTATACTACTTATTTTCGGGCTGTAAAATTAGTTCAGTTAAAGCTTTCGTTTTTCCATATAATGTTTCATGTATTGAGATCTTGCTTATTAGTTAAGTGATTAAGGATATTCGATTCTCTGCATCATTTGTTTATTATCGTTTTCCATTGTGGGCTAGCAATACTAGCATATAATCGATAACAATAACAACAATAGCAAAATTTCCTGAACAAACATTATTTACTAACTGTGCTTTTGCGTGAAGTTTGCCGAGTTTTTCTTAAACGAAATAAAATATTAAAGTATTAGTCACATATTATTTTTTCATTTATTAATAAAAATAAGGCGATGTCAGAACTAAATTTTGCCAGTTTATATGCATGTGTAAGGGCAATCACATGTATTCCTGCTTGTTTAATTGTCGGCAATGACGAGATAAAAAGAGTGGTGTTTTCTATTTGAGAAATTATCACGAAAAAGGAATAATAAGGAACATGTTTTCTTTAAATTGCATAATAGTAAACACATTATCGGTGGTAGTAAGCAATTTTGTTTAATGTTTTTTCACATATTCTCAGAAAAATATTAAATATTTGCATTTTTCAAAATATTTTTTTCCTAAATCATGAGTTTAATGTATATTACAAATAGTTGATTAGTTATCGGGTTCGTTTTCTCAGAAAGAAATCAGGAGGAATTGAAATGTTGTAATAATAAGCCTTAATTATATTTTCTCTTATCTTATCTAATCGAAAAGTGTATATTCGAAAGCATGTAAATGATAGCAGCAACAGATACAGGATAGCAGATGTGTAAAGCAGTTTTTAATTGTTCTTTATCCATTGATTTTTTGGACTGAAAAACTTCATTGCTACCTAAAATTCTTACTGCTGCTTAAGGAAATTCTAATTGGAAAGTCTGCCGCAGCTTCATTGGTGGAATAAAGTGATTTATGATTTTCAAATTGCGAGAAATTGAAAAAATTGCAAAAGCACAAAAACTTCAAACACTATTTCCAAACGAAATAACGCCGCCGGGGGCCGTTCTGGTAAGAAATCCAAGGTAGAGGGGGTCCAACTTGGAACTACATCGTAAATTGCATGGTCCCGCTCCGGTTTTCAGCTCAGGAGGAGAGAACGAAATAGTGCAATTTTGACGTCTATCGCTCTGAAAACAGCTGCCATTTTTTTTCAGTATTTTCATGATTGGTATCTATTTCTAATTTTATAGCCAAAGGGCTGGCGAATGATTTGTTCAAAGTGTTTTATACCAGTTAAAATTTTGCGTAAAGATATGATAAGACAAGTATGCCATTTAATTTCTCGGTGCTGCCGCTCTCTTTCCACTAACCAAACTGTCTGTCATTGCAATTTATTTCATGAAATAATATTCTACATTACTTGTCACATCCAAAATCATTAGTCACATCACATTTTTGTATTTATTTTTTTTTTACACTTACCATCCACCACTACTTGAGCGCCAATGAAGCTGAGGCAAACTTTCCAATTATATTTTACCTACAGTGTGACCCATTTTGAATGGAAACACCCGTGTAAAAAATGTGTCTATTTTCCGATTTTAACGAAACTTTTTTTAAAGATAGCCCATCGAAAACTCTACTTTATGACAAAAATTTAGAAATTAATTTCAATTTTCAAGACCTCCTAGGTATAATTTTTTTTCGATGTTAAAAATGGACAAATTTGATAGTGATTTTTTTATTAAACATCTAACTATAACACCGGAAAGAGAAATATCTCAAATGGGTAAATCCAAAATTTCGTGAAAAAATATTGAATAATGATAGATTTATGAAATTAATGCAGGTAGTGTTATAATTTTTACCTACGATCATTGACGTAAATAGCTGAAAACATACTCTCCGCCATCTATGTAAATTGAACCTTACACACCATAAACAAATCGCACGCTCAACCGCCGAGGTGTGTTGTAATGTGACCATGTGACCAACATTACACAACACTTATAGTTCATATTTCTGACGCCAGGCTAAAATTATTAAAAATGGCAGGTGCAAAACTTAATTTTCTAACGCTGTCAAAACTGACATAATAAGCGATAGGTAAATAATAAAAATGAATTGCAAAATTGTGTTTTAATTTCAATAAATACGATCGTAGGTAAAATCGTTGATTGAAGTATTTATAAGATATTTAACTAGACGGCACTAAACGCGCCGACTGTAAGTTCTACCCGCTATGAACACTAGTATCGGGACACCTACCTTCTAGAACATAAACTAAAATACCTCAATTGACTGAAATGTGCGATATTATCGGCAAAGTTTACTTTTAGTAAACTTTGTTATCGGCGTTAAACTTGGCATTGCCTGTCACACGTAGTTTGCCAGTGGCGTAACTAACGTAGATATTTTCGTTGATTGATTTGTATTCCTATAAGCGTTGCTATAAGTTTGTTTTGGCGGTGAAGTTAAAAAAATGATTTTATAAGTGCAAGCCATTGTTGTGTATATGTGAAATGTAAAACCTCGAGGAACACCACGCCTGACACGGCATTCTTTAAATTTCCAGTGAACGATCAATCCCGTTGTAAACTGTGGGTGAATAACTGTGGAAATGTTAAACACTTTTTACCTAAATGCTTGCTTAATATTCTCGGCAAAAAAATACACTCAGTTCCATAAAAAGTGATGCACTCGATTTTTCGGGTAATTTTAAAGTTCCTTAGTTCTTAAACCGGTGGACCGATTTGAACATTTTTTTTCTCAGTTTATAGCAAAATTCATTCTCTATGAGCTGGATTGGAAGCAATGGTGAGTTCTTCCATATTTCATGGAAATTAATGGAGAATTTTAAACCTAAGTTTTTTCACAGGTTTTCAAAACACCCTGTGGATTATTCTCGCATGGTTCAACTTTTTCAAATGGAACACCCTATATATTTTTGTATAAATTGTGTAATTTTTATTTCTCTGCAACTTTGATATGATATGTCCCATACCTAACCTGAATAATTTTCTAGATGTTGTTTATGTGTAAATAGGTATGTATTATTCAGAAAAGTCAATGTACCTTTGAAATTATTTCATAGAAACAAAGACATTTAATTTCAGTTACTTTCAATTTTGTTGTCTCCAGAACTTACGCTAAAAAGTATTCTCACAGAACCCATCCACAAGAAGTATCTTCCAAAAGTTTAAAAACAGATTTGAAGAAACAGGTGGCATTTCTTATAAAAAAGTCAATCGTAGAAAAAGGACTACAAATGAAGATAACGACAGTTTTCCATAAAAATATTTTTTATTTCATTAACCATCCAAGAAATTTTAAAAATATTTTACCGCCGAATAGGCCATCATAGTGGTATTCAAACATAATAAAAAAATTGGGTCATTCATTGTTTATAGCACGTATTTCTTCTATTGATTTCAACCCAACAGAATTTTGAAATTTCTTTAATACAGCCAGATGTTGTTATATTCCCCCCAGAAACAGTAGAAACTTAAGATCTGATGCAGTTCCAACTGTTAATATGTCTGGGGCCGTTTCTCGACTGTTAAATTGTAAAAGGAAAATAAATTATGATAGATCGCTTAGGTTGGAAAAAATTAAAAAAATAGACTACCAATTTTAGGTTAGAATTCCAACTACAAAAAGCATATTATTTTATTAAATTAAGGCCCAATCTTTTCATCTTCCCGTTAAGTTTATCCGGCAGTTAAAGTTGTTGATTTTCATTGTTGTAACAATTGTATCCTAGGTAAATAACTGCTGGATAAAGTTAATTGGAGGTGAAAAGATCGGCCCTAAGCCAATTAAAACTTTATTAATAATGCACTGAACAAGATTTTAGTTGATAGTACAGGAACTAAGCAGAAATTTTGATAAAATTGACATTATATTCGAAAATTTTAGAAAATACATATTTTTTAGGTTAATTGTGACGTCACCCCTGCCGCTTTTTAAACTGAGTGATGTCACCGTACCTGCGCGCGGGTATACCATTCTCCTTATACCGGTGGCAACACTGCACAAAGATGAATTTCTTGACACTCTTGACAGATTCACTATCAGCTGTCGATGTTAGTACAATAAGAACTTAATTAATAATTTAATATATCTCTAGTAATAGTACTAACTACCTACTTTACTATATTGTTATGATGATTATAAACAAAATAGAATAATAAATTATGTCATACAGAAATTTTAAAATTAGGTAATAGATTTCCATCAGTCGAATATAAGTCGAGTTTAATTTATTTCCTGTCAAAATATGGGTTTTAAAGTTTCAAAACATTCAAAGTGGTTTCTTTGGATAGTTGAAACCTAAAAAAGCTCATGTCGTTCATGGTATCAAAACAATGAATAAAACCATTGATAATTCCTTAATCAATGGTAAAACTCATTGTATCAAAATGTTCACATTGTTCTCTCCTTTCATAAGTCTCCTATAGGAAATCCAAAATTTATTCATCTACGAATATTTCCTCTGTAATTTCCATGCTTATGTAACAGGAAACCAACACTGATACATGAACACCAAAAACTATTATTTGAATGACACATGAAATGACATTAATTAACATTTTAAGGTTATAAATAGTTCAATGTGAAGCTTAAAACAACTTCAATCGATTAAAAATAATCTCGCTTAACGCGTCTTCGTATGGTGGTGCATAGAAAAATGAGGAAATAATCTCGATTAACTCTTAATCGGGATTATGACACAACGGTGCGCATACGGCCGTAAGTTAACTCGCAATTCCAGCAATTGTATAATCAAAACGGTATAATTTAAAGGCAGCGAAATTTAAATGCTATCCTAGAGAATAATAATAATGTATTTGAAGTAATTTCAAAAAATTTTGTTAAAAATTGTTAAACGATTTAATAAAAGATCTCCAACAAATATAATAAATATACACACTAAACAAGCAAGATATGAAACGTTTTTATTTTGTTTAAAAATAAAAGTAGGATGTAAACAAATAATATTAATTTAATATTTTTTATCTGATGATTGTTTTGGCTGCGCCCATGCTTAATACCTTAACAGTTCAGCGGGATACATTAACCTACAAAACCTACAATGTTTAGTTTCTCGTGTTCCCGAAATTGTCGCACTGTTACAGTAGACGAGTATATAAAGCCTGCGGAATGAGACGCAAGGGGATTTGTGGAGGGGGCAGCAATTCGGCTGGCTGCGAAACGATTGCTGCGGTTAGACATCTTATTAATACTTCAATCAACGGTAAAATATAGTACATAATTCGAGTTATAAAGCAATTACGTACTCATGGAATTACCCACTTTCTCCATTCGTGCGTAATATGCTATTTACAACTCTCATTACGTAATATATATATTATATATATATAAATATATATTGAAATTAAAAATAATGTCGTTGCCCAATCTGTACATTTTCAACAGTTTACTTGAAATACATAGTAGGAAAGGCCATTTGTTGACACTCTGACATTCATTCCCATAATACTCGGAATAATTGCAACTTATATAATCCAAAGTATAGATTATCTAAATCTAAGAACAATTCCTTGGATATTAGATTATATAATAAATTACCTAATGAATGGAAAACTTTGGTTAGCGCAAAATTCAAAAGAAAAATTAGATCCTACTTCTTGGTGAATTGTTTTTACTCTGTAGAGGAATATTTAAAAGCTGAAATTATGTAGAAGTATTGTTTAAATGTTATTTGTGGCATTTCATAAATTATTTCTTTCCTTTTCTTTTTTGGGATTTATTACCACATTCCTCGAGATTCCTATCCAAAAAATTCGGTTTATCTAAAAAATATTCAAATTAACCAGTTTAAAACTGAGAAATAACCTCTACGCCTTTGACGTAATGTCAGAGGATCAGTTAGAGGGTGTTTTTTGACAACTAATAGGAATTAAATTAATACAAAAATACTGCGCTGACGTTTCGGAAACTATATCCGTTTCCTTTTTCAAAGTTTAAGCTTTAGATTTTTATGGAACGTGTAGAATAACACGGCATAAAATAAAAATTGTTTATATCATTTCCATAGATACTTACCATAGAAATGTTGAAAAATATACTAAATAATATTAATTTTATTGAGTTCTTCTCTCAACATTGGTAACCAAGTTGAACAAAATTCTACCGAACAATTTGATACACATTTATCTTCATTAAGTAAAATTATTGCAGATTCTTTGATTTTTCTTTTTTTTTTCTTTTTTTCTTTTTTTTTTCTTTTTTTTTTTTGCTGTCTGCTTCTTTGGTCAAAATTTTTGCTGAATCCCATTTTATCCTGTGATCGTTTTCCCAAGCATGTTCACAAATTTTAGATTTTTCAAAATCACCTTTTCTAATATAACTTTAAAAGAAAAGGAAAGAAATAATTTATGTAGAAGTGTTTATACATTCTTTACTGGATATTTGATATTATTTGCAGTAACCAAATCACTGTTATCTTTTACCTGGTTTTGTGTAATTTATGTAGTTTGTTTCCTTATACGTTTGTTCTCTACATTTTATTTTATTAGTGCTGTGTTCATGATGTAATCATCATTTTTATTTATGAATTTTTTCTTATATACAATTGCTGTTTTTTGTTTATAACAATTGACTTGCCACAAATGTATGTTTCATATGTAAAGTGGTCAAATAAAGATCTATCTATCTATACTATTACATGATTTTTTCTGAAAATCCAAGTAACCCATGAAAAATAAATAAAAGAAAGATATTTTAAGTGGATAGTTTTAATAAAAATATTGTCTTTTAAACAAACTTAATCATATTAGTACAGCGGATTAGCTAACCTATTGTGCACTTTTTGATAAAAGCACCAAATTTGGCACAGAGGTAGACCCATGTAATAAGAACAATTTTGGATGTGGAGCCATCTGCCAACTGCCCCCTGGCGGCCGTGGCGACCATTTTCCAAGATGGCTGCCAGTGTACACCCGAAAGACAACAGCAGTTAAATAAAATTTGCCGCTGAAGGTTTTAGTGAATGTTTATTGAATGTTTTGAATGAGAGGTAGTTTGTAAATTATAGAGGCATGGTTCAAAATTTTAATTAAATTGTGAGAAAAAGTACATTTTTAAAAATTATTACCAATTATACAGGGCGATCCGTTAAAGTGGTAGATGAAAGAATATATATTTTTTAAATGGAATGACCCAATTTTTTTTATTATATTTGAATACCACTATGATGGCCTATTCAGCGGTAAAATATTTTTAAAATTTGTTTGATGGTTAATGAATTAAAAAATATTTTTATTGAAAACTGCCATTTGCAGGGATCATTTTGAAAATTGATTTTGGACTTATTTTTGGAGAGTAATTTTTTTTCTTTGACATGGTAGTAGTGTATGCCTTACTTTAACTATTAGCTGATGTAGAAAATATTTTTTTCATACAAGGTGTTCATAAGCGCACTGCTAAATAAATATTCAAACTACCAAAACTCAACTTTTTCAAATGGAACACCCTATATATTTTTGTATAAATTGTGTAATTTTTATTTCTCTGCAACTTTGATATGATATGTTCCATACCTAACCTGAATAATTTTCTAGATGTTGTTTATGTGTAAATAGGTATGTATTATTCAGAAAAGTCAATGTACCTTTGAAATTATTTCATAGAAACAAAGACATTTAATTTCAGTTACTTTCAATTTTGTTGTCTCCAGAACTTACGCTAAAAAGTATTCTCACAGAACCCATCCACAAGAAGTATCTTCCAAAAGTTTAAAAACAGATTTGAAGAAACAGGTGGCATTTCTTATAAAAAAGTCAATCGTAGAAAAAGGACTACAAATGAAGATAACGACAGTTTTCCATAAAAATATTTTTTATTTCATTAACCATCCAAGAAATTTTAAAAATATTTTACCGCCGAATAGGCCATCATAGTGGTATTCAAACATAATAAAAAAATTGGGTCATTCTATTTAAAAAATATATATTCCTTTATCTACCATTTTAACGGATCGCCCTGTATAATTGATAATAATTTAAAAAAAATGTACTTTTTCTCACAAATTAATTAAAATTTTGAACCATGCCTCTATATCTAACGAGACAGGAGATATAGAAGAAATACGCACTATTGACCCACCCTGTATATAACTTACAAACTATCTCTCATTCAAAACATTCAATAAACATTCACTAAAACCTTCAGCAGCAAATTTTACCTAACTTCTGCTGTCTTTCGGGTGTCCACTGGCAGCCATTTTGGAAAATGGCCGCCACGGCGACCAGGGGGCAGTTGGCAGATTGCTCCACATCCAAAATTGTTCATATTACATCGGTCTACCTCTGTGCCAAATTTGGTGTTTTTATCAAAAAGTGCACAATATGTTGAAATATCCTAGCTAAACTGCCGCACTATATACTTAGAACTTAAAAACAATTAAAAATAATAGTACCTAATTAGGTATTTAATAAACAAAAAAAAAACAACATACATTTT
This sequence comes from Rhagium mordax, assembly GCA_963680705.1. Classification (NCBI taxonomy): domain Eukaryota; kingdom Metazoa; phylum Arthropoda; class Insecta; order Coleoptera; family Cerambycidae; genus Rhagium; species Rhagium mordax. The sequence goes on from OY796658.1 coordinate 62,970,154, forward strand.
TTTGCCGAAATTTTGTATTTACCCATGTGATTTGTTTCTAATTCCAGTGTATGATTAGATTTTTAATAAAAAAATCGCTAATCAAATTCGTCCATTTTTAATATAGAACAAAAAAATTATAGTAAGTCTTGAGTATTGAAATTAATTTCTAAATTTTTGTCATAAAGTAGAGTTTTCGATAATCTACCTTTAAAAAAAAGTCCCGTTAATATCGGATAATACACACATTTTTTACAGAGATGTTTCCATTCAAAATTTGTCACACTGTATGTTAGGAGAGTACAATGAGATCAAACATTTTATTTTTGATATGACGTAACTATTTTTGTCTCTGGCCCTTCGTCTATAAGAAAACTTTAGTCGATTTGCTGAAAGTTTGTTTATTAAAAAAAATCGAATTTAATGAAAGTAACGTTTATTTTTAAAGTACATTTTTAAATTTTTTTCATATTCTATTTTACATTTTTACGTTTTACAAAATACGCGCGACAAATTCGTTGATTCCATAATTCTATAAATGATATATTTTTCTTCTTTACTATTATTTATTAGCAATCAGAATTACGACAATATTGTATGAGATAAAGTGCTGGCTTAGGAACCGGGTAGTTCTTCATTGACGTGGCGAGGTCATCGATAATAAAATTATGAAATGAAATTTCGAGAAGCAAAGTTATTATATGTTTGTACTATTACTCCGCCAACATAATTGCACGCGTAACAATACTGAAAAAAAAACGGACGCCGTAAATAATATAATCCTCGAATAGAAATAAATGGAAAATAATAAAGCTGTCAGACTAGTAATTAATAAATACAAGAATATGTAGATAAATACAGAACAAATTATATTTTCTTAATTTTTTTTGTGATGCAAGTTGTGTTGTTTCGTACAGAAGATATTTATTGCGCTGTAAAAATAAAATGTGTTTAAGTTTTAGTCCTTCGCGTGTAAGCTCAGGCCGGGCCTAAAACATCCACATTACTTCTTTAGTACATAAATAAATATACAATAAATAACAATAATGTTAATTTTATTCATGTATAATAATTATAATTATTCTCATTATTCTGTCAATTATTAATCATAGTACGATAGATCTCATAAGAGTACTTATGCAGATGCTATATTATGCTTCATCTATTTTTACACTTGGCAATACTTCTGAAATATTATTGCAATCAGTGTGTATCATTTCTTTTACTAGGTAGGTATGTCAAAATAGTAATGATATACAGGGTATTTCAGTTTTTAATCCCAGGACTTTAAGGGGCTGTAGAAAAAATTATTTTAGGCAGAATATTTCTAGTAAACTTATACTCCGAATCGCTTCCTAAGGAAGCTACACCCCAATAAAGGATTAGGGGGAAACCATTTTTTCATAAATATCTTAAAAACTGTTGAAGTGATATACTTTTATATGATGATTGTTTCGCCGAATACCTTTGATTACATGCACTTTGGTTTATGTAAAATAAACAGAGGCGTCTTATTTGGGGGGGGGGTTCTAGACGATTATTTATTAATTATTTTTTTTCTGATAGAAATTTCATCAAATTAATAGGGGAAAGTGTGTTATGAAAAAAAAAATAAAGGGATAGATATTTAATGGCAATCTTAATTGTAAATTTTTATTAAGATTAGTAAATTCAAGCTATTCCAAGGTACTTCCCTTTTGAATTATTGTTCAAAATGCCCAGATGTGAACTGTGTATTGAACAGAATGGATCTCACTTTCAGCACCGTTTGTAGATTCCTATTTTTGTTTATGACAACTGTTTTTAAAGATTTCATTACCGTATTGCTGTTCTCTATTCTCTATGAGGTTATACATTATTTTTCCATGTAGTTGTTTTTATTTTATTGTACTTAATAATGAACACTAATAGGTGAGCCCAATCTACTTTAAATCCATGAACTTATAAGTAAAAAGGATAAAGCATTGGATCCTTTGTTGTGGTTGTGAGGTTTCTTAGGACACACAGTCTAATAGCCTTTTAATTAATAAACATGCAACGTTGCCAGTATATAATAGTATAACGCCAACTTCCCATTTTCTGTTGCATTTCTGAATGCAATTCTCAACTACTGCTGGGGTATTTAGAATCTTGGCAACGTTGTAACGATGATGGAGGTTAGTTTGTCTACATGTATCAGTTTGCGTTATTTGTGTTTATAATACTCGATATTAATTACATTTGTCATATTTGTGTATTAGTGAGTTGTAAATATGATGAGGCAGTGCCAGATATGCAAAAGACGTGAATTTAAGAACTCAAACATATCTTTTTACAGGTAAATAAAAAATCATTTTTTGCAATGACAGCTGACAATAGGCGTACGCGCTGAGGTAGTTCTCTCGTATGTTTTAAAAGAAAAACCGAAATATGCCCTCATCAAAATTAAAATATTTATGTTGAAATGCATGGTTTTTAAGAATTTTAATATTAAGACAAATTCGTGTTATTTAAATTTCCTGTTGATGGTAAATTGAGAAAGAACTGGCACATTATAGGCTTTGATGAAGAAGAAACGTCCTCTAAAACGTGCTGATATTTGCTCGGCTATATTTCGTATTGATCCAAACAGTATTAAGGGAGTTATTAACGTTTTAATACCACCCTGTCAGAGGATTTCGTGAAATCTGCGAAAGTAGAAAGTGAAACAAGAAAAGCGGTCATGCGGTTAAATTTCGCTGTTTACATAAACGTCAAAATTCTAAAGATTGCTTTACATTACTAGATTTTCTCTTTAGATTTTGCATTAGAGATTTGTACTGGATCAATATTTGATTATTTTGGTGAATATTTGTATGATAATGACGTTATAGAAAATCAGTTTGTAAAGTAAATATATTTCAAAATAAGAATTCATTATGAATGTTCTAAACCATCCTACACCTTCTCACTCTAGTCTATCTAGTCTAAGTACAACTAGGGTGAGAAGTTAACCAAGATTGTTTTGTTCAAAAATCAATAATAGTTAAAAATATCACACTTGTCACCTATGGTGTAGTTGGTCTTTTTCAAACATAAAGCTTCTGATAAAAACACATTTGGGTGTAAAACTGACACTCGCAATTACCCTATCAAATTTGTTTATTCCCAATTTAGTATTAAAATTCTATGTTTATAATGTAGTTTTATTTTTCGATTATTATTATTTTAAAAATATTAAAACCACAGACACATGTCAATGGAGGCACATTGACAAAATTAATCCCCATTCAGCCACTACTTCACAGTCTATCACCAGATAAGTTGCCTCATGCCGTATAGAAAGTTGCAGGAATGCTTTATCCTCTTTATTTATATATCTATTTTTAAATCAAATTTTCTCGAAAACCATGCATCCTATCGACTCTGACTAAGAGTACATTATTTATGTATTATTTTCTGTAGATTCTCAATCTCTATTGATTTGATGAAATTTCTATGAAAAAACAAATTATTGATGAAAAATGGTCAAGAACCAAAGTACAATATAATAAAAGGTATCCGTCGTAACAGTCATCATATAAAAATATATCAGAATACGTTCAACAATTTTTGAGATATTTATAAAAAAAATGGTTTCTCCCTTAATCCTTTATTGGAGTGTAGCTTCCTTAGGAAGCGACTCGGAGTATAAGTTTACTATAAATATTTTGCCTAAAATAAGTTTTTCTACAACCTCCTAAAGTCCTGGGATTAAAAACTGACACACCCTGTATTTTGGAGTTCTCAAAATTAAAGTTATACCAATGACAAGTTATACAATAACTGGAATGACATTTATTAAATAAATGTCAATTTTCAAAATTGGCCTGTTTATTAATGACTAAGATAATTGATGAATTATCTATTTAACACTTGTTACGTGTTTATACACCTCTTAGTAAACAACTCCAAGCATGTATTCAATAATTACAACAAGATTAAACCACTAATTTATTAACTCACTAAATACTACAATAATTAATCGCTTAAACTATAACACTAATTACTACTTTTAAACACTATTATTCACTCCTTGTCACTGTACTGGTCACTACTCCATTTCTTCTGTTCTTCTGTAGGGATTTGTTCTGAGACATGCTACAGACTTCTGTAAATTCATCACACACTGTTTTGGTTCTAAGGCTTTCACTGGTGATCTATAGAAGAGTTTTTGTACTTCCTCATTGAATATTTTGGATTCATGACGTTTCAGTCACCTTTTCTTGGTCTTCTGAATATAAATCTACATCTTGACATATTAAAAAAGGATTTGTATCCAAAACTAAAGTCATTTATACATTCTAGGAAATGGCTTTTACAGAAATCAAATATCTTTATTATTTTCCAAGATATCTATCAAGCCTAGGAGTTTTTATAGGTAGTATTTTCATAAACTACTACTATAAAGGCCAGTTGTATAAAACTGGTTCAGCGAAAGTAGCTGAACTTGGTTCAAAATCCAAGGATACCATTTTTGCAACAATCAATATCCTTGAATTTTGAACCAAGTTCAGCTGAACTTTCGCTGAACCACTTTTATACAACTGGCCCTAAGTCACCAATTTTTCTGCGAAATTTTTCAAAATTAAAAAATTCAAATAACGTCACTTCAATTTTTTTAAATTTTATTTTATAAAATAAAATCATTTAAATTTTTGACAAGCAATGAAGAATTCCTGTTGGATATTGAGGTAGAACTTCTGAAAGTCTTTATTTTTTTCTTATCGTGGTGGTTTGTTTTAAAACAAATCGTCGCCGATTCTTCTTTCCTAACTTTTGATTGCTTGGATTCATTTAATAGAGAATGCAAATAACTGTTGGTCGTTTCTTAAAGTTCAATAAGTTATTAATTTGTAGAGGAATAATAGACGGTCTTCTACCAAGCTTAGTATAAAGTGTGAGTATAGGCCTATTCCCATCTAAGCAGCACCGAGCAGAGCGGCGCGGCGCGGCGCCGCGCAGAGCATGAGCAGCATTTTCTTAGGTATTCCCATCTAAGCAGCGACAGCGCCGGCAGCGGGAAGCAAAGCAGCAGATCACAGTGAGAGACAATGGAGCATTCTACATCGTCGTGTCCCGTAATATTTATTCTTTTTATTTTAAAAATATTTATTTGATTTTTTAAATGGCAACCTCCAATTTTCTTTGCACTTTCGAATTCCTTGTAAAATTCTAAACATTTTTTATGTTTGCCCTTTACCTGAAATCGTTTTTGAGTTGTTCATATTTAAAATTAAATTTTTTTGAAATCGAAAATATTTTTAATGGTAAATGTTTTATTTTTAGGTTATCAACAAATTTTATCCGCATCCATACCTAATCGTTTTATAAATGCAAACTGTTCATACAACATGCAAGTCGCTGCTTGCTTTTGCCGCCACTAGATCCCCACTTGTCCGTCAGCACGCAGGGCAGCGTGTCGCAAAGCAGCAGTTTCGCGAGCCAATGCTCCCCGAAGAATTAAAAATTTGCTGCTACGAGTCGCGTCGCTCTGCGCTGCGCCGCTCTGCATAGATGGGAACGGTATCATTTAAATGTAGTCAAACAACTGTAAGCAGCATTTCGCCGCGCCGTGCCGCGCCGCGTCGCTCTGCTCGGTGCTGCTTAGATGGGAATAGGCCTTATGAAAGCATCGACTGGTTTTAAGGTATTGTAGATATTGCACTATTTGCTACTTCTTGTACACTAACACTGTTGGTTACAGTATACAGCACCCTAGTTGCAATAATTTTAGTAATTTTTGCCGCATTTATCCGAAGACAACGAAATAGTATTAGTTTACTTTCCATGATAAACTTAAAGAGCTTTACAAGTTCTAGTTCTGTCGGAACCTCTCTTGTAGGTCTGAACTCGAGAAACTGCGATACATAGCTGATGTGTTTATTTCACATCTCACAATATGACATTTCATGAACTAGCATAGGTCATAGTTGGCAAAAATAGTGTTTTTTATATTTTGATTTTTGAACATGTTTTTTTCAATTTAAAACTGTATATTTTCTTGTAAACATGTTTTAATTGTTGTATAAAAAATAAGTTTTAAACAAAGATAACTTTGTAAACAATTTTACATGTCCTTGCATTATTTACACCATAATAATATCGTCGAAATCGATTTGTAGCTACACGACACTGGGAAGAAGTAAAGTATGGCACAAATTATTGAGATTGGAGTTAACAATAGAAATATTCATCGGATCTCAATAAAATTGGATGCATCACTTCGAATCTTATATAAAAAAGTCCATCTGTTGATTTGTTTGTCACAAAAAAGGAACCGAATCCTTTACACAATGTTTATCAAATTTCCACTAATAAAAAAAAAACCTTAACTCTGGAAACAGGAAGTTTTCAGCCAACCAGAGGTGGAGAAATTAATTTTTTAAAATTCAACTGACCGGGATGTGATAAAGACCTAACCATGCTCTATGACTAACTCAATAAAAAAGATAATGAAGTCATTGCGAAAAAGTCATAGGCTAATAGAAATTTTAAAGGCATTTTTAAAAGTAAAATGAATGAACAAATGCAATATCAGTACATCAGAGTTAAAAATAAAAACGAATAAATGCATTACCTATCAGTACATCAAAGTTGATATTTTTATTTTATACTTTTTTATAAGTAATTAATACAGGGTGAGCCATAAAGAATGGGACATAGAGTAACTGGAGATTCGTTGGCTCAAAATATAAGGATTTAACCAAATAGGCTTAAGTAAAATGTTATTAGTTAAGGGGGGCGTTTTTCGACATAATTTTTAACGAATTTGTACGAGTTTTTTGACACGAGTTTACAAAAATGTGAGCAAGTTTGAATCATTTGCTTTGTTTCACTCGATTAATAGAAGTTTCCTCCAGGGTGTAAGGTAATTATTGAAGTCGCACAGCTCTCGGGGTAGAAATTAAGAGCAATATTTAATCAGCTGTTTTTGCGAGGTGTGTTTTCAGACCTTTACAGGGTTATTGCATACACAGAAAAAGACAGACAGCACTATAAACATAATCACACCCTGGGGGGAACATTGTAGAAGTCAGTAGTGCTTGATTTTGGCACAATAATTATTTATTTTTCGAGAAACTCTCGACAAGAAATGAAGCATACAATTTTGCCGTGTTTACATAATGTCACTGTCAAATTAAACAAAATGTTGCAGAAATCTACATAAAATCTACCATGTTCAGTTTAGACACTCTTCGAGAGATGGCGCATTCAGTTTAGACACTCTCCGATAGATGGCGGTGGTGTGCGTACTTTTGCAACTAAATATATTTGGATGTTGTACAGAGCCGGACTAATATAATCGGAATCGAGAGAAATATATTTACTGAATATGTTATTAGTTTGCTAAGTTACTTCTCTTTATGGATGTATTAATTGCAGAATAATCAATTAAGTTATTAAATAAGAAAATAAAATGAACTGTACCGTTATTTTACGTAGATAACTTACTCCACGTCCAATATCTAAAACTATGGAAGAAAAGTGATGCTGATATACTTCAAAGTTTGATTTTTTAAATCTAGTAGATAACATTTTCAGCACGAATAATATTGTTTTATATTTACTACAAAGGTATTTAATATAGGCATCTAAAGATATTGATATTTACATGTTTTTTTTATTTACAAACGTACAAAGGCAAGAGCTACATATTTCAGATGTTTAACCTACAAAAATAAAGGAATTAATATTAGAAATGCCTCAAAAATATACAAAACCATTTGTAGACCTATTCTGGAATATGGGCATACCCTGTATTTAAATTGTAGAAGACCAGCTAAAAGAAATATCAAAGTAGCTGAGAGCACATCCTTACGAATTATAACCAAAATACGCCACCCTATAAATCCCTTATATAACCCATCAACCGTTTCTCTATATCAAAAGACTAATATTATACCAATCGAAGAGAGGCTTCTACATCTATCAACCAAATTTTCCAAGCAACTTCATAACCAACAACTCATGGAACCATTGCTGCTGGCCAGAAGGATGAATCGCCCCAGATACAAACATCCGGAACAAACGCTCCAAGAAATCCTAAATAGACTTTCCGAAAGCTAGATCTAACACATTCTATACATTACATACTATAGACAACACAGTTAAAAATAAAATTTTTTTTTTTTTTTTTTTTACATACATCAGACGAATCATGTTATTCATTAATTATTTATTCTTTTTTGTAAACTAGCTAATAATATCAAATGTACATACTCTACATTACATAATTGTATACAGGCTGAAGGACTTAGGTCGATGGCCATTTGGTTATCTCTTTTTGTTAACCAATAAAGAACTTTATTATTATTATTATTATTATTTTATTTACAAAATTACTAATTTCCACTAGTCCTATAACTTTTACAATATTTTAAAACAATCTACAAACTGCTATAATAAACCCATAAACATAATATAATAACCTTTTCAGTATAATATGTGTGAACTATATACCTAGGTATAACAAATGTAGACCTATTTATCTATTCACAACTTAATATATGTAATCTGTAATGGCTTTTAATTACGTAAGCTGTACTGTGTGCAACTTACTACTTACAAACACTACAAACAGTACGATCTAGCTTTCTAACACTTGTTTTTAACCTGAAAACTCGGGTGCCAGTTTCTTATTTTATAGTGCAAGAAACAGCACTTTATCTTGGCGGTATCCAGGAAAACCTTAGGTAACTGCAATGGAGAAACGGATTGATACAGGGGTCAAGAGAAATCGAATTGCTTATGTTACCAGACCTGAGCAATTTATTATTACCTGTTTATTTAGTATTCTCTACTTGAAATAATAACATGGACCGTTCAAAAAGATAAATGTACAGTATTTATTCAGTTTCCTATATTGTTTACAAAAATAACTAAATGATGTGATTAAAGATTATTTACAAGGCGGTATAAACCATATAGAGCGTTTACTGGCAAACAAGAATGTTTCGCGGGGAGGATTTTGTTTCTACGCGGGCAGCTGACACACTTTGCTCTTCGAAGATTTTAATTGCTTATTAGGATTTCCGCTTAAACAAAGATATAAGCGTTTATTTACTAATTTATGTTCCACGCTTTTACGGACCCTATCAAGTCAATTTAGAGCGTTATCACGTAAGGATAGTTTTCCTTTTTGATTTTAATTTTTTTCACGAAAGAATAATTTTCTCGCACAATCAAGCATCATTTTTCCTGGGTTACGAACTGCCGGAGATCAGCGAGATTACAGTCGTTTTCTCACGCACTGAATATTCACTTTTCTGTTTTTTTAACCTTCGGAGGAGCGGTGAAATTACAATCGTTTTCGCACGCAATGAAAGTTCACTTTTCCAATTTTCGCAGGCTCAATGAAATACCAGCAGTTTTCACCAATTGATATATCAGAGGCGTATGTCCCTTGTAGGAGGTAATATAGCTAACGATTTAATTCTGCTCTATGTTTGATTTAACAAGGCTATTTTATTACATTATGAAAATACGGGCAAATTGAAATGTAATTGTTACATTGAACAACGCTAATTATTTTTGCCTATACCGATGGGCGGAGTGGATCGACTCCTGTGGGCTTACCAATATTTTCTAACGGATGAAATTTTATGTCACCGCGGTGTATACGGACTATTTACTGTATTAGCGGCCAATGGTAGACGAAAAATCTCTCAAATGAATTTAATAATCAATTAATTATTCAACTTATACTTTTTTTCCTGCAATTTGAAGATTGATAAGTTTGGTTCGTTCATCAGTCCTTTGACTATAAAATCAGAAACAGAAACGTGACAAGCCTGGAAAAAATGCCCGCCGTTTTCAGAGCGATAAACGTCAAAATTGCACTTTTTCGTTCACTCCTCCTGAACCGAAAACCGGAGCAGGACCGTGCAATTCACGATGTAGTTCCAAGTTGGACCCTCTATCTTGGATATCTTACCAGAACGGCCCTCCGGCGGCGTTTTTTCGTTCGGAAATAGTGTTTGAAGTTTTCGTGTTTTTGCATTTTTTTTCAACTTGTTGATCCGCCACCCTTTTAATACCGGCCAATCGATCTGCCAATGTTACAGCTTGTTATACATGTCTCCCTCAACATTCTCTCAAAAATAGACCTTAACAAAATAATCATTGAAAAGTATCAGCAGCTCTTAGATTACAACTAATAATCTATTTTATTTGTAAAAATGTCAATATCTAAGAATTTCCTATGATTACCCAGGTTATAATAACCTTATTTATCTATTGGCTGATGATATTTTCGACATAATACAAAATGATTCAATGAAATTTATTAGTGAAGTCATTGTAGTTATTCAACCTCTTGTTACCAGAGGATCATTGGTATAGACAAAGCCTAAAGAAACCTAGCTGCGACACTGTCCCGCGGCACCTTTGATCTTTGGAAGACAGTTTCTCTTAAGCAGTAGTGGGGAGGACACGACTTGATTCCTTTGCCCATTTCAACAAATAACTTAGAATAATAACACAAACAAAAAATATCAGTTATAGAAAGTACAACAATGTCAATAACGCCAAAACAACTACCTAAAAATCACAAAGACTCGATGATTTCCAGCAGGCAAGTGCCCTCGCTTCACTGAAACTTCATTCTGCCAGCCCAGTCTCGTTACTTCGCTGCAGCAGTAGAGTGTCGCGGCTATGTTTATTTAGGCTATGGTATAGATGTCGTGTTGGATGATGTGTGCCCATTACTACGGCGCATGCGCAAGTTTGGTACACGCAGAGACATAGAGCATGGACTGCGATAGCCTAACAAAATTGACTACTCTCTAGAAAGAGACAAAGCGAATTCGCGGCCAATCCCTGTCTCTTTTCTGTAGGTCTGAAAGCACGGTACAGAATTCAAGTCTGTGACGAGGGCCAATCAGAATTCTAGAGAGAAACAACTGCTGGCCGCGAGGTAGCTTTGCCTCACTCACACTTTTCCGCCAGTATTTACTCATAGCTGGATAGGGAACGCACAGTCCATTCTCTATGTCTATGGGTACATGCGGTGCATCTACGTCACTTTTGACAGTTTGTCAGAATATTGGAATTTTGTAATGTTTTTACTCTCTGCCGCAGAAAAAAATTGTATATATTTCTTTGTTATATGTGTTTGTTATTAACTATTACAATTTATTATGTGGAATTGTGCTGTAGCTATATGAAAAAATCATAATAAAAATACAAAAGGTATCGATATAGAATATTTCAGTAAAATAAATTTAAAAAATGGCAAGTAAGTGGAGGAACACGATATATTGTATTTAGTGATCTGGATGTTCACCTAAAAAATGTCATAAATCACAAATATGGACATATAAACACCTCAAATAATTACTTCATCTTTTAATCAGCCTTCATGTAAAAATAATCAATCACCGAATGTTTAAATTCATTACAATAGCCCGAAAGCCGTAAAATGGATCATGTGAATCATATAGGACTAACATAGCCTCAAATTTACAGTTTTTGTAAATTTATTTTCGATTTTAATTTGTGTAGTTTCAGATTTAAATCTTTGACAGTAGATATACAGTTTCAATATTGTAGATTATTTAAAATAGACTGCTAATTATAGGTTGGATTTCCAGCCAACAAAAATCATTTTATTTTATTTGATTACGGAAATTAAAGCTTCATTAGTAATGCACTGAACAAGATTTTAATTGATAGTACAGGAACCAAGCAGAAATTTTGATAAAAGCAGCTCAATATGTGAAAATCTTAAAAAATGTATATTTTTGAGATGCGTGCTCGACACCCATATCGAAATGGTGACTTTACATTTGCACACTGGTATTACTTTTCTAACTAAACGCGTCATCTGATGACGTGCAAATTTTAGGAAATGCATATTTTTGAGGTTAGTTGCGATGTCACGTACACGACATATTCATATTTTTCTCGACCACGACGTCATATCCGTCTGCGCAATGTATAATGTATCGTGAAATGTATATTTAAATTAGGCCCAGTTTTTCAATGTTGAGTTAACTCTAACTAGAGGATAATATCGAAGGAAACAATTATTGTAACAATGGTCTCCTTGGATATTATCCTTTAGTTAGAGTTAACTCAACATTGAAAAACCGGCCCTTTTTGAGTATTAATTCATAAAAACAAAAGTCGTGGAAACTGACTAGTACGTAAGTTACTCACAAGTTGGCAGCACATACTTAGAAATCAGGTTAAAAAACTATAATACTTTATAAACAATTGTGAAGTGAAGAAGCAAATTTTCCTAAATCCGACTCTGAATAACAGCTGAATGTAAATTGAAATGGTATACACTGAAGGAGAAATCTTTCTTGCCGATGTTGCCGTGATACAAACCTTTGTTTAGTACGATGTATTGATTCATAGGAACCGCCACTTCACGGGTGCGCTTTTTCTTTGTATCCTTGTCTTACAAAAAATGCGATTCCTTGTCTACTAAACGCCGCCCTTAATGAGATAGTGTTGAAGTACATTTTTCAAATGATTTTTTTAGTATAAATCGAAAACTAGTTGATGTGTCAAGTTCCAAATCGGTACAGGTAGGTTTCTTGTGGTGAGAAATTATAATTTCATATTAGTCTTGACTTCAATTATACAGGGCGTTACATACAATACATTAAATGAAAAATATGTGTTCTATTTTTTTTTAGAATAGCTGAATGGCCATTTTTATTCGAAATTATAATGTAATCACTAATTCTAATCTAAGTAATAGAGTTATTTTGTTTTAAGTCGCTAAATTCAACCGTTCTTGGGATATTTAACGAATAAAAGTTAACTGAATTACATAATGAAATTACCATGTAATATTTATGTAATTTAGTTAACTTTTAATCGTTAAATACCTCGCACAGTTGATTTTAGTGACTTAAAACAATATAACTTTTTTACTTAGAATTAGTGAACACATTATAATTTTAAATAAAGATGGCCGTTCAGCTATTCTCAAAAAGAAATAGAACACATCTTTTTCATTTAATTCGTTGTATCTGACGACCTGTAATAATTGAGGTCAAAGCTAATATGAAATTATGATTTCTCACCACAAGAAACCTACCTGTACCACTTTTGAACTTGATATGTCAAATAGTTTTCGAGTTATACTGGAAAAATTAAATAATTTTGTAAAAAATGTACCTCATAAACTAGGAATATTTTACTTAAGCATATTTGGTTAAAGAATCTCCAGTTACTCCATGTCCCATTCTTTATGACTTACCCTGTATAATTGTGACTTCAACGTGTAAGTACTAAAAGAGACATGTTTTAAACGCTCGTTACATCGAGTACTTTGTGTTCGGATAAGAAGAACTATGTGGAATCGAATTTTGTCATTTTGTGAAAGTGTAAAGCATATATAGGGTGTACTCTAAAATCACCGACAAACGGAAACTGGAGATTCTGTGATCCAAAATAAGACGAAAGTTGTTATACACTATTGGTAACGTTTAATCTTGGAAGCCGATATAAATGCATCAGACGGAGATAACTTAAAGCATTTACAAGTTAAACAGACAACGCGCTATCCCCTAACTCCCACCTTCCATTCTTTACAACACGCGGTCGAAGGGGACGACGGAATCGGGCGAATGTGTCGAGCGGCCGCGGTGTCGCGGCACAGGTCACCTGTGGGCCATGTGGCACGGCTAGGTCGGCTGAAACGATGTCGTCGAGCGCGCTACACGCACATCCCCTCTTTAGTAGGAGTGTAGGAATGGTTAGGCATCTCTTGTTAACTGAAGGCTTTGCCCCTATGTACCTTCTCTCTTAGTTGCATTACAGATTTCGCCTTCCAAAGTCGATTCTTGCCAACAGTGTATATGTATTTCCGAAAATGGAAATGGAATAAATTCAGTATCTCAATTATTATTGTACATATTTTTAAAAAATCCCGAGACATGTCGATTTTGGAATCTGAAATGACATCCTGCAACATACAAATTTTATCCCTAAATTCAACCCTCTTCGAGTGGCAGTTGCAACCCCTACATTTTTAAATGGGATACCTCATTTGAAAGGTCTTTTCATTCTCTATTCAAAAATGCTATGGTTTTAATATTTATTGCAAAAATTAACAGTAAAAAAATGAATTCATGTTCTTGACGTAATTCGCTACAGCAAACTAAAAATAAAATAATTTCAATGTAGGAAATGTTTAAAATGAGTTCCTTGAACGTCTTGGCAGTATCCGTAAATAAAATGTCTTCTAACGTTTTTCAACATTTGAGGCGTGACCGACCTAACGACATCCGTTTATTCTTCTTCTTAGGTCTTCTATATCGCATGGCTTAGTTTTGTATACCATACTTTTCATATATCCCCATAGAAAGAAATCTAAGGGTGTAAGATCAGGAGAACGTGCTGGCCATTCTAGCGATCCTCGCCTCCCTATCCACCTATTTGGAAATGTTAAGTCGAGGTATTGCCGGACAGTGATTTGGTAATGTGGTGGTGCTTCATCCTGCTGGAACCACATTACATCGGTTGGAACTTGTGGGTTTGCTTGAGCGGGATATAAGTTTGCCAAAGTTGGCACGACATTATTTTGGAGCAGAGCTAAATAATTATCTCCATTCAAATTGCCATCAATGAAAAAGTGACCAATGACATGGTTTCCAATTATCCTCGCCCAAACATTAACCTTGTCAGGATTTTGCGTATGTCATTCTCTCATCCAGTGAGGATTTTCATTAGCCCAGTAGCGACAGTTTTGACGATTAACATGGCCATGAAGAGTAAAAGTGGACTCATCCGAAAACAAAACATTTTCTAGTTGGATAACATTGTTATCTAACCTTTGCATCATTTGTTCACAAAAATACGTTCTATAAAAATCATCTTCACTAACCTTCTGAGTTGGGGTGAGTTTATAGAGATGCATTTTATTTTCTTTTAATACGCGAATAATTGAGGAATGGGAAACATTCAATGCTGAAGCTGCTAGTCGACTTGAAGTATGTGGGTTTTCTTCAAACTCAAGCAGTATATCTAATTTGGTATCGTTACTCATTGCATTGGAAGCTTCTTTTTTTATCTTCCGTACTTGTCCATTTTCGCGAAACTGCAAATCAGGAAATTTTTCTTGAAATAGGCGAGCAACTGCGTCCTGTGATCGCATTCTATCTCCGTAACCAACCATCTGTAAAATTATTATTTTATGCATTTCGTTTAAATAAACCATGTTTAGAAATTGCAGTTAGCAAAACTCAAATACGCAAAACATTGACAACTATTTATTGCTGTCAATCGCTATGACGTTTTTAATAAAACTGGCAACGAATTTTGTCAAGCAGACTGTTAATTTTTGCAGTAAATATTAAAACCATAGCATTTTTGAATAGAGAACCCCTACTTCCCATTTAAAAATTTAGGGGTTGCAACTGCCGCTCGAAGGGGGTTGAATTTAAACATTTAAAGATGAAATTTGTACGTTGCAGGATGTCATTTTAGAATAATTTCACAATAATTGCGAGATACTGAATTTATTCCATTTAGCTGTTCCACACTGTATATTCGAAATGATTTCATTAATGACAGTTATATCCTTATGATAGAAACAAAAAATTTAACATTGCTCGCAAAATTATATATCTTCCAACTTTGATGCACTTACTAGGCATATCGTTATATATATTTTATATACAGGGTGTATTTTAAAATCATCTACAAACTGAAACTGGATATTCCTTGATCCAAAATAAGACGAAATTTGTTATAAATGTCTTTCCGAAAATGCTTCCTTACCATTAGTTAGCAATTTTTTTATTTAAATTTTTTTAAATTGCCCAATTTGTTGAATTAATAAAATCTCTCTTATTAAAAACCGCGTTTTATCTATTGTACTGAATTATCTTGCTTTCAGTTTTAGTCATGTATTTAGTATATTAACAATTTAAATTTTACATAACTCTCTTCATTGTCCTACAAGAAGTTTAAATGCATTTTTCTCGAAAACGGTACATTTTACCGACATAAAATAAGTATTCCTTTTTTACATAGAATTGAATGCTGCATTAAAAACAAATAACTTTTAAAAAGTTGATGCTCATAAAATTAATGACCGAAACAAAAGAAAAAATTAGGCGTTCACAGCGCTCTCTACGTATACAATTGTTATTACGACTTTATTCAGTCATCCAAAAAACCCCCATATACCAAATTTGGATGAAATCTCGTTAATAGTAATAAAAAGATTGCTTTTAATGGTCCATAACTTTTTAAAGAAGCAAAATGGTACTAAGGTTTGTTCAGCTAAAATGATTTATTTTTACTCAAGGAATCTACTATTACAGTTTGACCCATTCTTTAATGGACACCCTGTATAATTTATCATGTATATACTGTAACCCCATGAACTGAGAATAGCATATAAATGCATTGAGAGAATGGTAAAGTCGAAAAACGAGACTTGGAACGAGTTCAGTATATATGCTTGACTGAGACTCTGACCGGTTAATGCCTTGGTAGAAGAGGCGATTGGAGAGTGGCACTGTTGCTTGCATCGCTATTCACTTTACATTTTCTATACCTAGTCCGAATGTCGATGATCTGTATATATCTTGGTATACATTATTTTATTAATATTGTTTAAATGTTATTTGTGGCATTTCATAAATTATTTCTCTTCCTTTTCTTTTTTGGGATTTATTACCACATTCCTTGAGATTCCTATCCAAAAAAATTCGATTTATCTAAAAATTATTCAAATTAACCAGTTTAAAACTGGGAAATAACCTCTACGTCTTTGACGTAATGTCAGAGGATCAGTTAGAGGGTGTTTTTGACAACTAATAGGAATTAAATTAATACAAAAATACTGCGCTGACGTTTCGGAAACTGTATCCGTTTCCTTTTTCAAAGTTTAGGCTTTAGATTTTTATGTAACGTATAGAATAACACGGCATAAAATAAAAATTATTTATATCATTTCCATAGATACTTACCATAGAAATGTTGAAAAATATACTAAATAATATTAATTTTATTGAGTTCTTAACTCAAACCAGTCTTTGGACGTTAAAAGAGGAGTTATAAAATATTTGTATGATAGGGCAAAAATAATTTCTTCTAATGATGAAATATTCAAACATGAAAGGCAATTTGTCAGGGAAATTTTAATTAATAATGAATACCCAAAAGAATTTGTTGACAAGACTTTCATGAACATTGAAAATAGAGTTAACAATCCGGTGCAACTAAAACCAGAATATCATTATTCGACATTAATTCCATATATAAAAGGTTTATCTGAGAAATTACGTCGGGTCGGTAAAAAATTTGGCGTTAGGACAATTTTTCAAACAAATAATACTTTAAGATCCATATTGACAAAAACGAAACCATTAAATCCTGAACAAAATTCAAAAAATTGTTTATACAGTATCCCGTGCAAGTGTAATAAACATTATGTGGGTGAATCATCTAGACCACTTAATGTACGATTGGGCGAGCACAAAAGTTATATTAGAAAAGGTGATATTGAAAAATCTAAAATTTGTGAACATGCTTGGGAAAACGATCACAGGATAAAATGGGATTCAGCAAAAATTTTGACCAAAGAAGCAGACGACAAAAAAAGAAAAATCAAAGAATCTGCAATAATTTTACTTAATGAAGATAAATGCGTATCAAATTGTTCGGTAGAATTTTGTTCAACTTGGTTACCAATGTTGAGAGACGAACTCAATAAAATTAATATTATTTAGTATATTTTTCAACATTTCTATGGTAAGTATTGCAGCGACACTTCAAATTGAATTGGCCCAATTCAAAGTGCAACTTAACAATTAGCTCCAGCTAGCTACAGCGAGGTAGTGAATTCGGTGAA
This sequence comes from Rhagium mordax, assembly GCA_963680705.1. Taxonomy (NCBI): domain Eukaryota; kingdom Metazoa; phylum Arthropoda; class Insecta; order Coleoptera; family Cerambycidae; genus Rhagium; species Rhagium mordax. Next base: position 62,987,957 of record OY796658.1, read on the forward strand.
GCCTTGTTTTGAATACTGAGATTATATTAAAAGCAATAGATGGGCGCCAGAGTATTTTTAACTAAATACACAAAAGTTTAATCAAAACACAATTAGGTATTTACTACACATAAATTAGAAAAAAGAAAGCTTAGATTTAACAAGTTTAATTTTATTTATTTATTTATTTATTTATTTGTACAAATAAAAGTTGAACAAATATAGTGGAAATATTGACAATGTGAACAAAAGAATGGAATAACATTTATGACTTAACAAATTTCTCTGTTTGTCTGTTCTGTTGTAAAGGCTTACTCGACGGAATGAAGTGAGACGAAAGGGGTTCTCCTGAGATCGATGAATCCTACGAGTACTCGAGGTGATGAAAGGTTGTGAGATCCTGTCTCCACACTCCTGCTCAATCCAAAGTGTCCAGGTTCCAACCAATTTGTGACTTTTCGGGAACACCCAATATCTCGTTACTTCAGTTGTTGTTAACTCGGTACAGATTTCCAGTGAGTTAAATTTCCAGAAAGCCAGATGTCATGAAATAAATACAGAACAGTTGAGAAAAGGAACAGAGAAATTAACACTAGGTTGAAAATTCTTTCAACTAGGGGTAGATGAAAAATTACAAAGGATAGGCAATATAGTTAAATTACTCCAATTCACAAAATTAATAGTTCTTAATATTACTATAAAAAAATTGTCAAAATGACACAACAAAATATTAGAATTTGTAAAAGGACTAAAATTACGTAAAGATATGGTATCTGACACCAATTACTAAAAAATGAATTATTAACAAAATAATACTAGAATTTGAATGCAAAAATTTAGTAAGGTGGCAAAATTTCACTATCAGTTCATTAACAAATAATCTAACTTGATTTAATATTCATCCTATACGTTAAAAACCATGAGGAGACAGTAATTTTTTCCAAGGACTATAATTTAATGTCAGATTATCGAACAATAAAAATTTAGGAACGTTAATGAAGTAATAATTGTAAAAATTTAGATATTTAATATTAATAACAAAATAATTAGTAACAATAATAATATTGAACTAAATTCGGAATGTTAAAACAACTAAAGATTTCAAATTAATCTTTTATTGATATTTGAACGATAAAAGAAATAGCAAAAACTAATATATGAAATAATCGATAATTAAGATAGCAAGGTCTTTCGCTTTTCGACGAAAAAAGAAAAAATTGATTGAATTTATGCCTAATTTAAAATGGCGGACAATGCTTAAAGCAAGGTCTTTCGCTTTTCGACGAAAAAAGAAAAAATTGATTGAATTTATGCCTAATTTAAAATGGCGGACAATGCTTAAAATCAAGGTAATTATGCACTCTTGTAATTTCCACGATAATTAAAGAATTAACTAACAATAATAATTTGTCAATAATAACATCGATCTTGCGTGAATATGATGAAAAAAAGGAGGAAAATCGGACCTCTGTCACATCCGAAGCAAGTGATCAATGTACTTCAAATTGATTAATTCAAAGGGAAGGTAATTATCTGAAATTAATCCAAAATATGGAAATAATAGTAAATATTGTAATTATTCTGACAAATTATTATTAACTAAAGCAAAAAATCAAAAGCAAATATTATAATAGCGATATTTAAGAAATTACAAGAACACAACTTACCCCAATGAAATTCGAATGGCGAAAGATTCTCGATCCCGGCCAAAGCAAGGCTCGTCCACAGAGTTCGCCCGCTGCCGCGTTTTTTGTTGCATTTTTTCCTACCACATACCGATCATATACGCATACAGGGTTATTCAGTATTGAGGAATCGTATTTTAATACGCAAAATAGAAATTATTATCTGTTGTAACGAATTACAACTTAAATCGTTACAGTATCTATGGAAATGATATAAACAATTTTTATTTTATGCCGTGTTATTCTACACGTTACATAAAAATCTAAAGTATAAACTTTGAAAAAGGAAACGGATATAGTTTCCGAAACGTCAGCGCAGTATTTTTGTACAATTTAATTCCTATTAGTTGTCAAAAACACCCTCTAACTGATCCTCTGACATTACGTCAAAGGCGTAGAGGTTATTTCCCAGTTTTAAACTGGTTAATTTGAATATTTTTTAGATAAATCGAATTTTTTTGAATAGGAATAATAGTAATAATAATAAATAAATTTATTGTAACAAAGTAAATACAAAGAAAAAACAATTGTTACAAAAGGTACACAGTACTGCAAAGCATATTTTCATGTATACCTAAAATTAGTAGTCACTATTATAAAAGTTGAGCATTAATATAAAATCAGAAATATATGTATCACACATGTACAGGGTTATTCCATATATTTAAAGAGCGTCTACCTCGCTTATTATAAAAGATAGAAAAAAACTTTGAATACAAAAGTTGTAGGGTTTGTCCTAAATCGTCAGAAAGTGTTGCGCAATATCACAAATAGATATTGGAAAGTTTAAAAAAAACACCAAGTTGGTAAATTTCTAATGGAACACCCTATATATTTTCAAAAAATCAAATAGATCTTTTTCATCTGAATTAAAAAATATATGATATGTTGATATTTGGTTTAGCCTTTTTCGAGATATTTGCATTTAAATAACGTGATTATATTGTTTTGCCTATCGCGGTTGCCATGAAAATAACATTTCTCCTTCTGTATTCGCGAAAATCACGGAGTGGGCGACATCTATATTTTTAGGCGCAATCTCAATATGATGAGTCATTCATAGTGAACAACAAACCGCTGTCACTACTGTTACTGTCAGTTCGCGGGTTTCTTAAATTTATCTTGTGATTTTTAAAATTAAAAGTGCGTTTAAAGTGTTGTTAATTTAACTAGTTTATAAACTATATAGCAATGCAATCAATTAATAAAACGGTTGATACAATACTTTAATAAAAAAAGGTTGTTACTGGAATTAACCTCTAAATTTATCGTAAATGTCAAAACACTGTCAAAGGTTTGTTGTTCACCACTTGGTTTATACACACACTACATTTTCAGCGCCATCTCGCGGTACGTGATTTTCGCGAATAACCCATTTTACGGATAGAACGAAGAAAATGTGATACCCGAATAAACAATATTATTATTGACGTTTGGAGCATTTGTTTTTTCATGGCAACCGCGATAGGCAAAACAATATAATCACGTTCTTTAAATGCAAATATCTCGAAAACGGCTAAACCAAATATCAACATATCATATATTTTTGAATTCAGATGAAAAAGATCTATTTGATTTTTTGAAAATATATAGGGTGTTCCATTAGAAATTTACCAACTTGGTGTTTTTTTTTAACTTTCCAATATCTATTCGTGATATTGCGCAGCACTTTCTGACGATTTAGAACAAACCCTACAACTTTTGTATTAAAAGTTTTTTTCTATCTTTTATAACAAGCGAGGTAGACGCTCTCTAAATATATGGAATAACCCTGTACATTAAATTAAGTAAACACGATAAATAATAGTTACAAACTTAAGCCTAAATCTAATATAACTTTTTTCATTTTGCCTTTAAAATCCCTAGTGTTAGTTGATGTTCGAACTGGTAACATGTTATATACAGCGTGTCCCACTTTTAATGGCCCCCCTCTCACAACTCAGTTATTAGTTATCCGATTTCAACCAAATTTGGGTTACTATTAACGGCATTTGGTGTGATCTTTTTGAATTAAACAAAACTTATTTTTGTCAGTGGCGTGCATTTTTATTAATTTTACTACATTTTGATTAAGGGTTTCCGAATAACGGGCCCAGTGAAAATACATTTTTTCAGTCGTAAAGAACTGATAACTTGAAAACGGTTTGCGTTTCAAAAAAAGTCATTCGTCATTTTCAATTTAAATTAATTTACTCTATCACATCATGTGCTCAAAAGTTTGAAATGCCGCAGTCAGAAATAATTAAGTTGACAATGGTTTATTTTTCGAAAAATAGTTTAATTTAATATCAGAGCAACCTTTTTTCTTTTGGTATAAAGTTGATTTATTATCACATAAAATCATTTTTTATCACTTAACCCTTTCGGTGCGGGGCCATATTTCGCCAACCAATACACCAGACGGCTGCATTTTCGGTGCCGAGAGGACGATTGCCGTATATATACGGCACCCGTTTTTTTTTTTGGTTGCCGTATATTTTTGTTAGTGCAAATGCCACTAGTTGGCGGCCATCTCAAAATCAGAATGCAAGACAGCTACACACTAAAATCAAGTGTACATTGTTCACGCAGGCTTTGACTTGCCGTTGAAGCATGCGTAAAATATGTTGCCGTTTATAGACGGCATCCGTCTGAGCGGCATGTCACAAGTGCCGTTTTTCTAAGGCATTCGTCTCATCAACGAGCTTGAATAAACCGTTTAACAACGGCAACCGTCTCTCAAAGATGCAATTTTTAATGTTAGGCGTATTTAAACGGCGGCCGTCCTAAAAGCACAAATAACCTTAAACATATATATACGGCAATCGCGTGGCACAAATCTCCAAAAGTCGTTTATATACGGCGACCGTACCGAAAGGGTTAATGCCCAAATAATACAGGACCGGTTAAAATATTTTTTTTATCGTCCAATGAAAAATTTTTGCTTGCAGCTTTTGAAACTTTTGAAGGCATGGGGAGATAGAGTAAATCAATTTAAATTGAAAATGAGGAAAGACTTTTTCGAAACGCAAACCGTTTTCAAGCTGTGAATTATTTACGATTGAAAAAATGTATTTTTACTGGGCCCGCTATTCGGAAACCCGTAATCGAAATGTGAAATTTTCGGCATAGGGGTTCTAAAGCATGCTGATTAATAATTTTGTATTAGTTTTTCTGTAAAAAAATGCCTAATATGACTTCTCGAAAAAGCGACCCCTTTTTTCTTGCACGCCACTGACAAAAATAAATTTTGTTTAATTCAAAAAGATCACACCAAAGGTCTTTGACACCGATCCAAATTTGGTTAAAATTGGATAACTAATAACTGAGTTGTGAAGGGGGGGGCCATTAAAAGTGGGACACGCTGTATATGAGCTGCTTGATAACTGAAAGAACACTTAAAAGCCTCTGTATTATGATTAGGTATACTTAAATTATTTCTATGCCTAGTATTTAAATCATGTACATCACTGTGTCTACTTAATAGATTAGATAAATATTGTGGGCAATTGGTATTAATAACTGTATCAATTAGGCAACTCATATGCAGGAATCTCCTTTCACCCATATTTATGATCATACCTATTTAGTTGACAAGCAAATCTAATGCATGCATTTTGGATTTTTTGTATGCGATATTTATTAAATACTGTTAAGAATGGACTATACACACAGTCCATGTAGTTAGGTATTGATAGTACCAATGATTCGATGAGTGTTATTTTTATTGACTTTCGCAGCAAATTACGATATTCGTATATGTTCTTTAGGGCAAAATATGATTTTTGACAAGTTTTATTTATGTGAGAAACAAAATTAAGTCTCTTATCAAAGTGTACACCAAGATATTTTACCTCATCACACCATGCGAGTTCAATGCCATCAACGTTAAGACTACGATTTGGTGTATTATTGACATTTTTACTAAACATTATAGCTTTGATTGAAGAAGACTACATTATAGCTTTAGTTTTATTAGCATTAATCAACAATGAGTTACTGCTGGCCCAATTGTTAATATTTAAAAGATCTAAATTTATAAGTTGTTTTGCTGTTTCAAATTCTTGATAATTAAATGACATATATATATTAAGATCATCAGCATATGCATGAAATGTGCAATATTTTATCGATTTACTAACATCGGCACTAAAAACTGAAAACAGTATTGGTCCAAGGATTGATCCCTGAGGGACCCCTGTCATTATTTCTAAAGGTTCAGATATGTTATATTTACCATCAGTACTAGACAGACGGACCATTTGACTTCTACCGTAGAGATAATTTTTGAACCAGCTAATAGTTTTTGCATCGAAATTAAAATGTGATAATTTTGCCAACAGCAAATCAAAGTTGATTGAATCGAAAGCCTTTGGCATGTCTAAAAGTACCATAGCTGTACATTTATTGTTATCAAATCCTGCCACGATGTCATTGGTAATTTTAAGAAGAGCTGTAGTACAACTGTGACCTTTATGGAAACCGGATTGATAAATTGGTAATATATTATTATCATTTATATACTTATTCATTTCAACTTGTATCACTTTTTCTAACAGTTTTGAGCCTGTCGGAAGTACACTAATTGGCCGAAGATCATTGAGTGATGGATTTTCTTTTTTAGGCAATGGAATTACCATTGCAGTTTTCCATAATGTTGGAACCTCTGCTTTTTCAATGGAAAAGTTAATAATATGTGTTAATGGATTGAGACAATATGGTAAACAAAATTTTAGCATTGTAATTGTTATACCATCGATTCCAACGGCATTACTTTTTATAGAAAGTAATGATTTAAGTATACTCTGGCTAATGAATGTTATTCGTTGCGTTATCACTGGTAATCGTATGGACCAAGGCGGCCGATTATACCAGTGGCGGCGATGAAAAGATAAATGATAAAGTTATTAAACACTAAATATTATTATTAATTAACGTATTGCTATTTTGGGAGAGCAAATACGTGTAAAATGTTGAGAAAATTATGGGCAGGCACCTCCTGACCTAAACTTTCAGTGTATACTTGCCTTCACGTTTGTTCTAATTGTTCTAATGTTTTAGACTGTTTAAAAATTAAATTTTTCGCATTTTGACAAATAATACGCTATTTTACTAAATTCAAATTCGTTTAATAAAGTGGCACTTTCTTTCTGTTCTTATTTGGGATTTACGGCCACACTTCTGAACATTACCCAGAACTGTGGCCGTAAATCCCAAATAAGAACAGAAAGAAAATACAGAAAGATGCCACAAATAACTTTTAGAAAAGTGGCACTTTATCACATAGAAATGTCACTTTACTATTATAGTAATGTCAGTGTATAAATAAATAAAAAACAGTTTGACAGAAAGTTATTCATTTAAATATTGGAACCATTGTTATATACATTAAAAGTACAATTATTGTATGAAAAAAACTAAAATATGTATAAAAATAGCCTTAGCCTTAAAAATACGCTAGCGTTACACTTTCATCAGTTGCGTTTTTTTTTGTCATCCTCCACTTACAAAATATTTCATTATACCTTTACAATCTCATATTAGTAAAAAAAATATCATTGACCAAAACTGCAAAATTAATCTTATAGATGTTGAAAATAACAATTCATTTTATATTGACCTCAAATGTTTTTGTATACTGTAAAAATATTATAGCCTGCTATTCTTGACACAAACGAACTCTATGAGTGAAACCAGTACCGCGTAGTAAACGCTCAGACAAACTTGCATCCACCTTTGTCTAACGCATAGCGTGCGAGAGACGCATTTCTGTTCAGTAGGTGGCGTTATGCCGAAGACGTTCGGGCCTATTTCTTTTTGATAAACACAGTGCGCATGCAATAAAGACAGCATTTAGATTGCAATGTCTGTGATACATTCAATCAGTTGTGACGCAACGACTAACATTCGTTAGCCAGAGTATACATCTGTTTGCGATACAAGCTCGATGTTAAATGTGGCGTCCATTGCTAATTTATCTGCAGTCAATGCATTGATTGTTTCAGGACTCACCTGATAATGAGGCACACTATTTATAAAATGCGTATTTATTAGATTTGCATCCGAGAGATCATTTGGTATTCGGATTGTGCCTTTATTACCTAATTTTAATTTGTTTATTTTATTCCACAATGTTTTTGAATCTTTATTGTTATTATTGAACATATATGAATAATAGGCTGCCTTCTCATTCTTAATTGCTGTTGAAACAATATTTTTTAATTCACAGTAGTATTGTTTACTCACTTCAGTTTTCAACAGTTTATATTTACTAAAAGCCTTATCTTTTAAATTAATCATGCATTTGATGTTGTATGTCAGCCAAGCTGAGGTTTTTTGAAGTTAATTCTTCTAAGTGGCGCATGTCTGTTAAAGATCTCACATATTTTTTCATTAAAATATTCTAATTTTAGGTTAATATCAGTCATAAAATACATTGGGTGAAAATCCATATTTGATATGTCTGTCTCAAACTGAACCATATTTATATTTTTAAAGTCCCTAACATATCTATATATAGGCGTAAATTTTAAGTTTGCGCAGTCAATACTAGCAAACGTGGCCTCATGATCGCTGTTTATAGGATCACAACTAACAACACCACTATCAGAAATACTATCACAGTTGCTTGTAAAGATGAGGTCAATAATTGAAGATGACTCTGGTGTTATCCTGGTAGGATCTTTGATGAGTTGTTTCAAATTATAAGTTTCACACAAATCATTTAGGTACCTTACATCTGGAGAGTTGCTATTTTGAACGTTTATGTTGAAATCACCGCATATTAGGCAAACATCATATTTTGGTATTATATCAGACAGGACTTCATAAAGATATTCTAAGCTCGAAAAATGTAGTGTAGGGATCGACCGATATGATTTTTTGTGGCCGATACCGATATCGGCCGATACCGATATACGCATGGCCGATATCGGCCGATATCGATATATCGGCCATAATGTTTATTATTAATATTTTGCTATAAAAATTAGGTAAAATTGTCTGATTAAAAAAATAAAAAATAAATAAAGATATACCGTTGCCATTTAACACCGTTTAACCATAAAAATACTGCTAAAAAGTAAAAAGAACACAGAACAAACTCCCGTGTCCTATAAACCGCCTTATTCGAATACAACTCCATGCGGTGAATCCCCGAATTTGGCAATTTGGTTTACATTATAACTTGCCAAAACTTAACTTTAAATTTAATTTTTTTTTAACTTAATTGTTTCCTTTAAGATTTTAAATGTGTTTTAAGTTTTCTTTCCTAAATTTTAAATAAAATAATAAAAATATATATAAATTAATATCCTTACTCTTGTTTATAGGTAATAATAATTATTGGGATTTTAGGCTAAATAAATAAATGGAAAAACCAATTTTTGTTGTAGTCGATCTTTCGATTTCAATTAAATCATCCTCAGGACTCTAGAAAATTATACATAATATGAACATTTTAGGTATAAAATTATAAGAACAAACCAAAAAACAAAATTTAGTTAAAAACGAGGTTATAAAACCATTATTACTATAACAGTAATCCAACAATTAAATATTTCATAACATATTTACACTATATTTAACTAATTTTAAAGTGTAAATATTGTTATTAAATTTTTAATTGTTGGATTACTGTCATAGTAATAATGGTTTTTAACTAAATTTAGCTTTTTGGTTTGTTTATATAATTTCAGACCTTAAAATGTTCATATTATGTATTATTTTCTAGAGTCCTGAGGATGATTTAATTAAAATCGAAACGTTGACTACAACAAAAATTGGTTTTTCCATTTGTTTATTTAGCCTAAAATCCCAATTATTATTACCTATAAATAAAAATATAACTTTATTTGTTTTTTATTTAGTATTTGTGTTTTAACTTCTTTGAAAAATCCTTAGCAATTGAAATACTTAATAATTGATATTTGTATTAGGCCGATACCGATATAGGCCGATATCGTACTTACATATCGGCCGATACCGATATCGGCCAAGAAGGCCGATATGGCCGATATACCGATACCGATATCGGTATCGGTCGATCCCTAGTGAGGGGGCTTTATAAATAATTCCCAATGCTATATGAATTTTATCATGCTTTACCTCTACCCACAGATGATCGGTTTCCACATGTATGGCTGGAAAATCATAATGTAACTTCTTAACACTTAATCTATTATCAGGATAAAGGGCCACTCCACCTCCTCGAATTAACCTGTCTGACCTAAATAAAGAATATCCAGCAATATGCAATTTTGATGATTCCATGTCTTGTTTTAACCAAGTTTCTGATAAAGCTACCAATTGTCCTTTGCTCTCATCAATGAATGTCTGAACGTCGCTACTTTTATTACATAGTGAGCGGACATTAATATGAATGTTTCAACTTACCACTGCTGTTGTTAATAATAGCGTTGGAATTTACTTCGTCTCTAAAAAAGATTCAGGCCTAATGTTAATGTGATTCTCATCTCTAATTATATATTTGACATGCTCCTTGAAATTAAACCTTTTAAAGCCCACTCCCCTAGGCCAAAAACTGGGAGTATAAAAATCATTTTTAAATTTAAAATCGGCACCGACCATATAACATTTATGTTTACCATTATCAAAATACTCCATATCATTTTTTAATTCATTCACTATAATTTCCTTTTCTTCCTCACCAGTTTTTCTTTGTATATAATCAGCTATATAATTTTTTGTTACATCAGATTTGACCCTGTATATATACATCCATACTTTAGGTATTATTCCTCCAAATTTATCACCTTTATCTTCTCCCTGTCCAATTTGTTTCTTATATGGTTTTTTTCTATTTACTGTTGTCCAATTTTCTAATCCGTTTCTAGTAGCTGCTAGCATGTTATTGCTATTATTGTGTTGTGTTTCATTGACGTAAGCACTTTGTTGAGGATTTAAACCGTTATTCTGATTTTGCTTGGTGCTGTAAACTGGTTCAAATATCTGAATTGACTTCTCCTGGTTTTGCCTTGAAATGCAGTTTGGTTGGTTGGTTTTGATTTTAGAACTTCTGCAATAGTTCTGGGTGGTTCTGCAATATTTGCGCTGGTATTTAGACGCTCTTTGTTTTAAATCGAGTACTTTTCATGCAGAATGTTAATTTTATCCTCTAATACTTGAATTATATATTCTTTGTCTTTAATTATTACATTCTTATCCTCAATTATTACTCTGTATAATTTGGTTTGTTCTATGAAGTAATCTTGTTCTCTCAAATTTGAAAAATCGGAGCCGTTTAGGGCTTTTTTGCCTTTATCGCTTGTTGTTTCTAATGTTTCTGCACTATTTTCACAGAATGAGCAAAAATGTTTCAGATTACGTTTAGACAAAGCTAGGACTCGAAATTCTGTCGATGACAGATTTGTACATCCATGACATATCAATCTATTACATTTGTCACATGAAGTATGAGTTTTTTGTGACCCTCCTGGGTCATCTTTTTTACAAATTTCACATTGCATAATTGTTATTAAATGTTTGATCACTTTTCAGCTTATTTTTAAATCTCAAGGAATGTGGTAATAAATCCCAAAAAAGAAAAGGAAGAGAAATAATATTGTTTTATTGAGTTGTGTAAATTTTGGAAGCAACTTTGATTTTATAATCACGTTTGTAATTTTTATACAGACTACAGCTTCTTTTAAAAATTAAATAAGAAAAGTCGCTAGATTTATTTAATATTTAGTTTACAATTGTATAAACTATCTTGAAGGGTATACAGTAAGTTTATTTTCTGATTAGACCAATTTGTGGGTAAAACAGACATAGTAAAAATGACAGTATTAGACATACATTCGATGAAGGCTGACAGTCTTTCTATGTGCGTACAGTACATCTCGGTCATCCCACGATGTGCTGTGCTCTCACTTTACTAAATATCTGTTTCACACAAATTGATCTATTTGGAAAGTTAACTTACTGTAGAATGTATTACCAGAGTACTGGAGAGAATTGACTTCATCTATGATCTTATTGTAGTACTACCGTACATGCTGTACAAAGAAACGTTTTGCTCTAAATAACACTAGATATATACTTAACATAATATCTATTTGAATTTATTTATTATTCATATACATACGTATATATATAATACAATAATTTTTATTTTGTTATAGGGAATGCCAGAAGCATGGTCCAGATTGTTGATGAATTCCAACATCAGCAAACAAGAACAAAAGAATAACCCTCAGGCTGTATTAGATGTGCTGAATTGGTATGACACTAGTTCTAAAGAACCCCCAAATACAAAGTATATGACCAAAACTACTACAACTACCCATTCCGGTAAGGCTTTTTAACATCCACTAAAATAAGTAGATAATGCTCTTTTATAAAGGATCTTTAGATACGTAATATTTTGTCGGTCTACCCACGGACTTTAGCAACATATTGTTCAGATCAAAATAATGGTAAAAATCCCATAGATATGGATATAAAACGCGTTCCTTCTGATAAATATGTCCCATATTAATGTATGATCAAGAATCCTAGGAATCCACACATCAAATAATTTGTTATTTATATTAATATTCTCCAACTGAATAAATATTTGATAATTTCGTCATTGGCCAAAATGTAGTTTGTACAGCAAACACAATTTATGGTCAGACTGCATGAATAACCTATTTTCGTTATATGAGCCAATATTGAAATTCAAAGGGGAATTACGCCTGGTCATTCAATCACTCAGTGATGTAACTGCAAGTGTTTCGATTGTAAAAATTTATTATTGTTAAGAAATGTCTTCTCAATGCAGCAAACCTTACAAACCTATAATTGAAAGTCAGGCACGTGAGATAGTTTTTAATGTATGTAATTATTTTAAACATGCAAAAAGTGACAGGTAAAACACTTGTTTTGTTTATTAAATTACACATCTTCCACGAACAAGTCCTACCCGCCGCTGTAATATGACTATTTATTTCACCAATAGCATTAATCGAAGGCATACCTTTATGTGCGCAAGGGGACCTCACCATAAATTGAGTATACTGTACATGCCTGTTTACAAATGCTTTATGACCAGAGATCCGGAGGTGAATATGGGCTTTCCTAATTTTATTTATTATTTCTAAACACTAGGCTCCAGAAATTTACCGAGTCTGAAGTCTTATATTGATGAAAATCAAAACAAAAAGAACTAAAATAGTTCTTTTTGTTTTGATTTTCATTCTTTTCTTTTAGAGGAATGACTTGCAAGAATATACAAAAAAAAATGACATATTTACATATAATTATAAAAGTTTTTTTTTACTATATACAGGTGACCCATTTGAAAGCGGGGCACCTCTGTAAAGTGGCTATTTTTTGTCTGATTTTGCTAAACTTTTTTTTTAGATTGTTGCGCACGGAAAATGGCATATTGTAGCAAATCGATAGATTTTTATCACAAAAGTCAAGGCCTACTTTGGGATTTTTTTGGAGCGAAAATCGAGAAATCATATTCGCGATTTTTGTACTTGAAAACTAGTCGCAATAATAATTTTAATATAGGTACTGCTTGAAATTAAAAATGATGGTATTTCGCTTCTTAATAATTTTACTAGAATGTCGGTGACTGATTTTGAACTTTTGTTGCAAAAAAAGACACAAATATTTGCCTATATTTATAATCTTTGTCAGAGGACTGTTACAAAACAAATCTAGCACGGTAAGCACCCCATTTCATATATAAATATTTTATTTTATAAAAAAATACGGTTTTTAAGACGTGTTGCACAAATGATGCAAATAGATTTCCATTACCAGTGGGAAGTCTCTAGTTGCGACTCCATATTTGAAGCATGTGCCATAGCTTGCGACTCCTTGCCTTTAGTTGCATGCCTCATATTGCATGAAAAGAGGTACCGTTTGTACAAGCCTTAACTCATGAAATAAGTGAATAAAAACAACTCGTAAACAAATTAATTTAGATTACTTGATTATTTTCCTAGTACAGTGCAGCCTTGATAATCCGGACACAAATGGTTCCAGCAAGTGTCGAATTAGCGAGGTAACCGGACTAGTGGAGGTGGATTTTTTTTTATATATGTACCTATGTACAGGGTGTCCCAAATTGCTTGATTTTGGCTGGTTTTCCTATTTCCAGACCAGGTAGAGAAAAACTGACATATGAGTCTAGAGCTCGATTTTTGTGAAACGCCGACTGGTGAAAACCGCATTTCGATATCTCTAACCGTTTCCGAGATATTGGCAAAAATTGACATTTTACAGATTCCGAAAAATTGTCATAACTTTTTTATTTGCGGATATTTTTTCAAACGGTAAAAACTTTCTAGAGGCACTTTTTGACGTAGAATAAGATGCATTTGTCAAAAAAAATATATCGCTTTTCAATTGTTTGATATCAAAGCTAACTTTGTTATTTCAAATGGAAACCATAGTTGGCTTTGACTTTAGAAAATAGGAAAAAAAATAAGCTTTCCAAAAATATATATGTCAAGATATGTCTAGTCGTCCTTGCTGCCAATATAACACATTTCTCTTTAAAAATGACATTTTAGCAGAGATGGCCATGGAAAACAAGAGTTTCAGTTACTCAAATGAAAACAATAGTTTTTCTATTAAATTAATTTAATTAATTAATTAAAAATATTTCATCAAGTAGGTAATACATCTTTAACGATTTAAGTATATCACAAATAGTGTTCAAATTGTCTACCATTTTGGTCGATGCAAAGTTGACATCTCTTCTTAACTGATTTCTCAGCATTTAAGAGTTGTAATGGTGTTATCCGAGCGATTGCATTTCTCACTCGTTGCTCTAAATCTAAATCTTGATGCGTCTCTGGTATGGTTTTAAATATCTGGTCTTTGACGAAACCCCAGATAAAAAAGTCCAAAGGACTTAGGTCCGGGGATCTTGCAGGCCATGGTATGGGCCCCCGTGTTCCCATCCACCGATCCTCGAACATTTGATTTAGTTTGTTCGTTGTAATCGCCGCGTTATGGGCTGGTGCGCCATCTTGTTGGTAAAACTTTCCTATCAAATCGGCAAGGGGCAAGTCTTCTAAATATGGTTCAAGAATGTTTTCCAAAATATTAACGTATCGTTGGGCGTTAAGGTTTTCGTCATAAATAAAAGGTCCAATCATTCGTTGTCCCACTATTCCAATCCAAATATTGAAACCAAATCGTCCTTGCATATTTCTAGGTTGGAAAACATGCTCAATATGGTCCGACCAACGATACCGATTATGTCGATTAAATATTCCTTTGCTGGTTACTCTTGCTTCGTCGGTCCAAATGACATTTCGGTGAAAATTTTCATTTTCATTGCATTTTCTGATGAACCAGTTGCAGAAATTAATCATGCGTTCTTGATCACCAGGGAATAATTGATGAGTAAGCCTGACTTTATAAGGTTTATATTTATATTTCTTGAGAATCCTTTGGCTACGGCTTTTAGTCACACCCCTAGTTACAGCTATTTACCTGGTAGAAACTTCAGAATTTTCTAAAACCGCTCCAATTACTTCTGCCTCCATCTTGTCTCTACCTTCAATATCACACTGTTTAGGTCTGGGCTTGACAAATGATCCGTAATTCATCAAAGCATTTTCCAATCTAGGAAATATTTGGGCGCTTGGCTGCTGGCGCGCAGGTTATCGTTCGAAATATAGATTTAGTGCAGCTTCAGAATTTCGGCCTGATTCAATAAAGCATACAAACATCTGGCATTTTTCAAAATTTTCATACATTTTGGAATAATGCAAACAGATAATAACAGATGTCAACTTTAACACTTATTTTATTTACTGTAAAACACTAAATTGACATTTCAATTAAGACACAACTATTTTTCGTGGCCAACTGGATTAAAATGTTAAAAAATGTCATTTTTAAAGAGAAATGTGTTATATTGGCAGCAAGGACGACTAGACATATCTTGATATATATATTTTTGGAAAGCTTATTTTTTTTCCTATTTTCTAAAGTCAAAGCCAACTATGGTTTCCATTTGAAATAACAAAGTTAGCTTTGATATCAAACAATTGAAAAGCGATATATTTTTTTTGACAAATGCATCTTATTCTACGTCAAAAAGTGCCTTTAGAAAGTTTTTACCGTTTGAAAAAATATCCGCAAATAAAAAAGTTATGACAGTTTTTCGGAATCTGTAAAATGTCAATTTTTGCCGATATCTCGGAAACGGTTAGAGATATCGAAATGCGGTTTTCACCAGTCGGCGTTTCACAAAAATCGAGCTCTAGACTCTTATGTCAGTTTTTCTCTACCTGGTCTGGAAATAGGAAAACCAGCCAAAATCAAGCAATTTGGGACACCCTGTACAATTTTTTTTACTTGTCACAGCCACTAAAAATTAGCTTTAATAATAGTAACAACTAGAAATATTCAACAGAAGCTAAAAATCTTTTATTCAAAATGAAATATACAATGCATGTATGTAAATTCGTCCGGACTACAGAAGGAAAATGTTTAAAATGTTCGGTTGATTAGGGTCCGAATTACTGAAGTGTCCGAGTTAGAGAGTGTCCGGATTATCGAGGCTCTACTGTATATGAGGAGCAACAGAACAAAACGTGATAAATCCACTTTTGGCAAAATTTGAGTTAGATGCAGATTACCCGTTTTAGGGGTGAGATAAATCCATTGGCGATGTCAGATTTATACAAAACGTAATGTATCCTGTTGAAAATCGCATCTTAAAACAGAGAATTCAATCAAAACGCAATGAATCCAAATTTATGTATGAAAATTCAAGAATTCATTCAAATCGTTATAAATCCTTATAGTCTTATAGTGCTCTGTAAGTATGGGCATTTTCCTGCATTGAAGTTTACTGTTATATTAACATTTAAAAGTTTTGATAGCGTACAATAGATGGCCGAATATATCGAGAATACTTTATTTTAGTATCAAATGACATCAAACATCGAACAAACCGAGATAAATCCAATTCTATCAAACAAAACGGGATAAATCCATTTGTTTTTTTTAAATAACTTACGAATGACTGTGCATATATTAATCAAATTTACGGCTTGTCTTTATTTCCCTTATTATGTACAATATCCCAACATTCAAATTTCGTATTTTTTTATGGATTATCCTGTAGGACAAAAGTGCATTTTACTCGAAAACAGGTTATGTGGATTTATCACGTTTTGTACTGTTGCTCCTCATATGTATACTAATTTTTAAAAGTTATAATATAAATTTTTATTATGCGGTACTTTAGAATGAAATTTGGTACATACTCATTTCAGGGGACGCTGAATACAGTGGTGCACTCAGTTTTCAAGTAAAATATCGCTAATACGATTTGTCGAATTTTCGCTCTAAAAAAATCACAAAGTAGGCCTTGACTTTTGTGATAGAAATCTATCAATTTGCCATAATATGCCGTTTTCCATGACATGAGCAACAACCTAAAAAAAAGTTGATCAGAATCGGTCAAAAAATAGCCACTTTATAGATGCACTCCGCTTCAAATGGGTCATTCTGTATGTATAACGAAAAAAGAAAATCATTGCTTCATCAGCAAATAACATTTCAGCGTCAATAAGTTTATGATGATAAAAGCGTATCAAATATTCATATTTGTGAAGTCATTTAAAAGACATTAATATGAATATTATAAAACGTAGTATCTTATTAAGGCCTATATCCCAGAATAGGAGGGTTTCCAGACCCACATTATACAAATTTTTAAAAAATTTTGTTCTACATATGCTCTCAGTTAGGTACATTAACAATTACTTTTAACTAATAACAAGTTTAATGTTTAATATACAGAATCCATCCAAATGTATTACTCATTTTAAACAAACAGTTCAAGAAAATTTATTAACTAATAATAACAAATATATCCAATTTGATATATTTATATTGATGTTCTACTTCTGAACATACATAAAACCTGTTGGACGTAAAAACATTTGAAAAATCTCTTATTGAACATTAAATTGTTTGGACATTCAATTAAAAATTAGTCATAGACTACATAGTACACAATGAGTTGGTGAAAAGGGATCAAGATATATTACAGCGGCTGATTAAAAACATCTCAAAAGCAAGTATAAATAGACTGGTCTTTTTTTAATGAATAAATATGGTTTCCTTGCAAAGTAGGTACCTACCTCTATATATCATACCTCTTTTTCTTGAAATGCTTCCCCCACATAGATATTTCCCGGCACGCCACTGGTCAAACTTAACTTTTTTTTCAATATTCTTTACGTGAATCTATCTGACAAATTAAGCATAGCTGTATGTTTAACAGTCGATCTCTTTGGGTAGTAAGTGGTTTTCCGCTTAACTTTTTCTCTGCAACCTGCAACTGATCCTAGTTCTCTTACGCTTTTCAGACAAAATAGTCTTTTTCTGAAGATACTGGTGGACAATAAACTGGTTTAGGAAATGCCTTTGCACAGCAACGACTGAATTAAATTTGATGAATTTCTCAACACAAAAACGAGATGTTGCCCAATGTTCCGTTTTGTAAATTATTACAATACAGAATAAAATTTTAGAGGCTACTGTTTCATTTAAAAATATTGCCGTAATGTAGTGGTTTAGTTTTTTTTTCGTTTATTGGATAAATAAAATGGGTAATACATTTTGCCCAACCCTGTATAAATGTACTCTTCTCTTAAAATTTCATAGTTGAATAAATTACTATGGCTACTTTCAGTTCCTATTTACATTTTTAGTCAACTCATTGATCCCCTGTAGTAGAAGTAAACTTTCAATTTTTAGATATTTCTTTTTACTACCTGCGTTGACTAGTATTTATTTCCCATGTTTTACGCTTGAAAGTATGCCACTCCTTCGCAGCGATAGTTATAAGATATTCTATTTGATGTTTCTACAAACGATTGTCAAATATGTCTTTTTATTCTTTTTTTGTAAAAATATGCCTTGGTTGAAGTGGTAGTAGAAAAAATCATTGTGTAACTTGGGAGTGTAGTGTACCTTCTTCCTTAATGTGTTTACTATGCTAAATTAGTAAACTCTCTCTCGAGCAGAAATTGTACACTCCCCTCTCTAGTTAAACAACCAGCTATTAATCTTCTATCAGATGGTTATTAAGAATGCATTTTTAGGATCTTCGCTGAGTCGTGTTTCGAGTTCAAGTCCAAGCAGCACAACACCGACTGAAGCAGAAGCTGGTCCACAGTCGTACCACAGTCCAGCACATGCTCCCAGTTCGGAAATTGAAGATGAAATACCACCGCCCCCAATTGCTAGTAGACCAGAACGTACTAAGAGCATTGTAAGTATACTGAATGGAATAATCAGTGCCAGACCCAAATTGGTAATATTCAATAGTAATTTTCGTTACAAGTCCGGAAGGTGAATTGTTACAGTCGAGTAGATATTATGGACGAGGCAACGAAGGCGCCGAGTCCAGAATATCTAAACGCAACTGGAACAACACCTAACAGACGTGTATCGAATAATATTTTATTAATTGTCTATTTGTATAATTTGAAACTTGTTTACTTTCTTAGATCATTTGACATTTGACAGTTTTGACACTATTTTTTTATTTAAGTTAAATATTTATATGTCAAATAACTGTCAAAAGGCATAATAACAGTTTGTGATTGGTTTGTAATGAATTTCCTGTGGCTTCCGGTACATTACAGTATCTAGTACCGTAATACCTCACTTACCGGCCGCATATGAGTACTGTAATGTTGTACTTTCCGGACGGGATGAAATAAATTATCTTTTTACGTTTATTTTCTATTTTTCAGTATACTAAACCCATTGAGGAAGTTCAACCAGCAATCACAAATACAAGTACTCCACCACATAGCCTCAGTCCAGCTCATACAACTCCAACACATGCTGCTAATTCAAATTCGAACAGCACTCCATCAGCTCCACTACTTGATAGAAATAAAAATCAAGCAGGTCCTGAAATGTCTAGGGCAGCTTCGGAAAAAAGAAAAAAGAAAATGAGCGATGAGGAAATTTTAGAAAGACTAAGAAGTATTGTGTCTGTAGGAGATCCTAATAGAAAGTATACAAAACTTGATAAAATTGGACAAGGGTAAGATGAAGTTGATTTATCTGATTTTTCTATAATATAAACGATGTATCTTATAGAGCTTCAGGTACTGTGTATACCGCAATAGAAACAGGTACTGGAATGGAAGTAGCTATAAAACAAATGAATTTGTCGCAGCAGCCTAAAAAAGAACTAATTATAAATGAAATTCTAGTCATGCGAGAAAATAAGCATGGCAATGTTGTAAATTACTTAGACAGTTATCTAGTTAATGAGGTAAAATATCATTCTTACACAATTTAATAATTTCATACTATATAAACTTTATGAGAAATATTATTTACCGTATTTTATTTTTAGGAGCTCTGGGTTGTGATGGAATATTTACCAGGTGGATCCTTGACTGATGTAGTAACGGAGACTTGTATGGATGAGGGGCAGATAGCAGCCGTTTGCAGAGAAGTGCTACAAGCGCTGGACTTTTTACATTCGAATCAAGTTATACATAGGGATATTAAGTCTGACAATATTTTGCTTGGTCTTGATGGATCTGTTAAACTGAGTAAATAGCTACAAATATTTGTGAAATATCAAATTTAATTTGTTTTGATTTTTAGCTGATTTTGGTTTTTGCGCTCAAATAAGCCCAGAACAATCAAAGAGAACAACAATGGTTGGTACACCATATTGGATGGCTCCAGAAGTAGTTACTAGAAAACAATATGGGCCTAAGGTTTGTATTCTATCTGTTTTACTAAACAGGAATATTGATTGATATATGTTTCAAGGTTTACTAGGTAACGCGAGTCAGTGAGCTTTCAAGGCACCTCATTACCTAGTAATCAAGTAATCAGTTAAGAAAAATGGGGGGGGGGGTTGAATAATAAAAACAATTTTGGGCGGGGGGCAACAAAATAAATAATTGTAACAGTATTTTAAGGGGTGATTCCATGTGTGATTTTAAGACAAAAAGTTCATATAAATATGTGTTCTAAACGTTTAGGTTTTCGTGATACAGGCTGTTGACAATTTTAGGAATAATTAATTCAAATTAATAGGACTAACATGGCAATAAAAAATCCATTAAGCAGGGCAATTAAAGAATATAATGAAGTACCTGAAGATATAAGAAATGTAGCAAGCTATGCTGACTTTAAAGCCCCCCACAGACTTCGTTCATTTTCACCTGTTCGTGTCGCCGCGATTCGGAACGTCGTGTTGAAGCGCCGAACTTTTTTGCCCACACACTATGGGCAATCCTGGCAGTTCATTTTTGTTCTGCTCTCACAAGTTTACACAGTGTACATCATGAAGACGAAGCACTTCTTAGCAATGGCGGCGGTGGTTGCCGTTTTAAGCAAAAAAAATAAAAAAAAGGTCTGCGACTCTCTGGCTTTTTTCATTTCTTTTCTAAAGGCGCCGCGAAGAGAATCTATTTTGTTTTTCAGTTTGTGCTGTTGCATTATTATCTATTTGTTTGTATTTGTTTAGTAATGCTTCATATGCTTGAATTTTTTAATTTCGTTCTCGGTATTCTGCAGATTTTAGACGCCACAGGCAAGGAAATTGTCTATAGTTTTCAATAAAATCAATAAGAAATTGTGTTTATTGATTTTCGGTCCATTTTAAATAATAAAATAAAAAATAAACACAGAGAATTAAATAAGTGTGAACGTGTATACAACTCACAATATACATGCGACTGCGCTACTGTGTAAAAACCGACGATTGTGCACGAAATCCCCACACACTGTTGGTTTGGCACGACAACCGACAAACTGTCGTTCCAAAAATCAAGCGCCAGCAGAAATTTTAACCAACGATGCGACGCGACGGTTTTACCCCACACACATCGGTTTTTGGCGTTTTTGACACGACGTTCCGTATTGCGACGATACGAACGGATGAAAAAGAACGAAGTCTGTGGGGGGCTTAAGAGTAATATAGACAAAATGTACCTAAGTAAGAGATAACCTATTAAGTATTAGGAACTAGGGAAATTGTAGATATATAGATTTGGTTTTCTATCCTTTGCTAGTTAGATAAGTAGTTAATTGAAATTATGTTGTAAAGTACACACGCACATAGGGTATGATCCCGAGACCAGCATGTTATTGCTGATTTGGGACGACTTTTTTTTTATGTACAAATAGGGATAAGATAGTGTTATAATTACTGCGATCGGTTTTTACATATCTGAAAGCTCGCTTTGCTCGTTTACCTCATTTGCCGTTCGGTAATAGACAATGCATGCTCTTTTAGATCTGCTCTGCGTTCGGTAAGCATAAATACGAGCGGTCAGCGCTACCTCGTTTAGCTCGGCTTCAAGACGTCCAGCAAACAGATTTTTTAGAGTTCTTCTGTGATCTGTGTATCAGACACTATCTAAGTACAACCAAGAAGACTGTTCTCTAGGTTTCTTGAGTACAACATAACATAACACATAGATTAAATAAACTGCATTGTTTTTTCTGAGTGATACACCAAAATAAAAAAATAATAATAATTTATGGGGTTATGTTTTATGTTCCTCCTTGGTATCCGTTCGGTAATTAAATTAGGCTCATTTGCCTCGGTGATCACGTGTGATAAATCTGTATCTGCTCGCTCGCCTCTGGATTTTTAAAACCGAACGCAGTACATATATAATATGTCAAGGTATAGGTTAGGTGTAACCTGTCACATGTAATTAGAAATAATAAAGTGTATAAAAAAAAAAAATTAGCACAAATAATACTTTTACCAGTACCAATGAAACGTTATTAACATTTGAAATAATCTACAGGCGCCTCGTTTTTTTGTGGTCATTAAGCCCCCAATTTTTTATTGTGACCACTGACCAAGTTTGTGAATACAATCTAATTTATCATTTTGCTCCTCAACTTTTCACTCTCTTAAAGTTTTTCACTATCTCTTACGGCCTAGAAGTTATTTTGTAAAAAATAAAAGAATGCCATAAGGATAATATTATATTACTGTTGTCCATGAGACAATAATCTACAAGGTGCTAATCAAAACTAAAATTTTCATAATCTAAAAAAAATTTAACAGAGATATCTCTAGATTGCCATAATTTTAGTATTAATTAGCGTCTTGTAGATTATTGTCTCATGGACACTGCCAATAGTATTAAATAATTATGCTTATAACAATGGATTCTTTTATTTTTTTGCAAAATAACTTCTAGGACGTAAGAGATAGTGAAAAACTTCAAGAGAGTGAAAAGTTGAAAAATACAATGATAAATTAGATTTTATTCTCAAACTTAGTCAGTGGTGTCGTAATAAAAAAGTGGGAGAGGCTTAAAGGAGCCATGACCACAAAAAAAACGAGGACCCTGTAGATAATTTTAAGTGTTGTGTTGTTTCATACGTACTGGTAAAAGACTATTTGTGCTAGATTTGAATTAATTATCTCTAAAACTGTCAGAGAAAAATTTGAACGTATCTCGAAAACCTAAACATTTAGGGCACATGTTTATATGAACTTTTTGTCTTAAAATTGTGCAAGGAATCGCCCGTTAAAGTTTGTCTACGTACTTAAATATTACTCTGTAGGTTAATCTGCCTATTAATAATAATTAACAAATAATTTTAATTTGTCAATCACTGATAAACGTGTCCTGCTTAAAATAATTTTCGCTTCAGGCGCTTAAAAGTTTTGGCGACATGTAAAAATAAAGCTCATGAGCTTAAAAATCCACTCTAAATTGGGACCCAAAACTGTACTTTATGCTCGAAATATACAGGGTGTGCGATTTAAGACCGGAACACCCCATAGTTTCGGAACGCGTTGACCGATTTTAATATATTTTTATTATTTTTTTTTTTTTTTGGACAGTAGTGCTCGATGAGCTCTATTTAACCATGTGGAAAAATTTTAAATTTCCATTTTTTCAAGGCCTGCTAAGACCCGTGTTCCGGTCTTAAATCGCACACCCTGCATGGATGTGGGAATCCATTAACTGTTGATATGAGATATTAAACTCGAATATTACAAATTATCCTACATCATTGAGTAAAAAATAATAAAGAGTTGCAATTGTCAAGGTTTCGAGATTTTAGTATTGTATTTCTTTGCCAATAAGTTCATGATTGTCATCAATTTTTAGTGCTACGGGAAGGTATTTGTAATGTGGCTGTATAGCCCTTAAAATTGAAGACAATCATGAAGCTATTGGTGAAAAAATACAACACTAAAATCTCAAAACCTTGACAGTTGCGCCTCTTTATTATTTTTACTCAATGCCTACATGCATATATATTTTTTTATAGAATAAAAAATTTTAAGAAATGAAGACTCATAATATATACTGTGGGCCAAATTAAATGGAACCCTAATTCTTCTTGTAATAATTTCTTTATTACTATTTACTCAACGATTTTTTACCGTTTTTGGGTATGTTGTACTTAAAACTATCCGAAATGAAAGCCTGGTTCAAATGTAGCAATATTCAACTGGCGTGCAAGAAAAGGGGCATTTATTTAAAACTGTGCATTTGAAGTCGTTGCAAATATTAGTCTAATAGTATAAAATTTTCAAATTAGGTAAAATATATTTAAAAGCATCTACACCTTTTCCAATTGTAATTGAGAAAGCGTCAAATGTAATTGAGAATAGTCAAATGTAATTGAGAATTGAGAAACCGTCAAATGTAATTGAGAATAGTCAAATGTAATTGAGAAAGCATCAAATGTAATTGAGAATAGTCAAATGTAATTGAGAATGCGTTAATTGTAATTGAGAAAGCGTTAAATGTAATTCAGAAAACGTCAAATGAAATTGAGAATAGGTCAAATGTGAAATTCAGAATGCGTTAATTGTAATTGAGAATAGTCAAATGTAATTGAGAATGCGTTAATTGTAATTGAGAAAGCGTTAAATGTAATTCAGAAAACGTCAAATGAAATTGAGAATAGGTCAAATGCGAAATTGAGATAATGAAAATTTGAAGATGTCATATACTAATAATAATAATAATAATAAAAATCTTTATTGCGCAATGTAAAGTAAATATACAAATACCAAAGGGTATATTGTTCGTTAAAAACGTTCTTCCACAATACCCAACATACTTATTAATAATGAACAGTAAATAGTAAAATGTCAAAATAACAAAAGTAGTAAAAAGTCAAAAATATCTGTGTATAAAAAGATTAAAAAATTTTAAAGTTAATCAATAAAACATAACGTAAAGTACATAAATAAAACACACATAGTTTAACTGACACTTAAGTAAGTCACCACATCACATATAACCAGTGATTTGATGTGACATTGCCACTTGTTTATATTTGGTCTTGAAGGTATTTATTGAGTATTTTGTTATTAAATTATAGAATTCAGGTTTATTTAAATGATTAACTGAGACATAACTAAATGAGGATTCAAACTTGGTGCTGCTATGTTGATGAATATTAAATAATACATTTGCTCTTAAGTTTAGATTGTGTAAGTTGTTCCTGGGAATGAATAGTTCATACAGATATTCAGGGCACTTATTAGTAAAGATTTTCATAAGAAATACACCAAATAAATATTCATATCTATGTTCAATTTTCAGGTGTTGATTTATATTATATACCGGTGTTATGTGTTCATACTTTTTTGTTAGGTACACAAAACACATACATGAATTTTGAGCCATTTCTAGCTTGTTTTTATACTCGCGAGTTAAAAAACTAAAATACATTGGTAGACAGTAATCAAACATAGGTAAAATTAGGGATTCTATTAGTTTATATTTAACTTTTTCCGAAAGAAGATATTTAAATGCAAACAATGTCTTTAATTTTATATAACAAGTTCTTAAAATATTTGAGACGTGTTGCTCAAAACATAAGTGACTGTCGAATATCACTCCTAAGTTTTTACAGGGAGCCACAAATTACATAGTGAGAAAATATGGGGATATCGGAAACCGTAAGAGATGTTGGTTAAATAATGATAAAGTTGCTCAATTTTATGCTTAAGAAAATTGTGCTTCGAAACCATAAAAATTTTTTTTGTCAAAAATGATTTTTATGGTTTTTTGTAAACAAGAAAGGATATGATATTTCTTTTTTAAGAAAAAAAACAGAAAAACAATCTACGATTTTTATACCTTTATTTATATACTATTCAGGTATAAATCCTAACTACATACATAAAAATCCTAATTAAAAAACAAACAGTTCTCAAAACTATCGTCCAACAGGCATTGGTTCCGTAGCTAAAGCCGCCTCATGGAACGTCGTCGAGTGTTGCACAGCGCGGACACAGTCACCATTAACTATAGTGGTTTTAGCATGGTCTACTATCTCTTCTAAATAAACCAATCGCTGCTCAGCTACTCCAGACCCATTCACTTCTGGTACTCGTAAATTACATTTAACTACACTTTTTATTTTGGACCAAATAATTTCGATGGGATTGAGCATTGGCGAATAAGGAGATAGCCTTAAAATTCTTGCGCCTGATCCAGCTACAGCGTCCTCCACTCGAGAATGACATGGTGCATTGTCGCAAACGATTACCAGATCGGCTACTTCATTTCCTGCATCCTGCCACTGAATCAACAACCTTTCAACCCAGTCATTAGCTAGATTTGCAGTAAATGAACCTCTTCGACGTTCCATGAAAACTACGCCCGCTGCCGATATTGCTCCGATTAGGTGCACATTTGGTCCTCGTGCAGCAGGTAGTATTTGAACTGCCCGACTACTGCCTTTAACAGAACGACCCCTTGTTCTACGACAAAACAAATTAAAATTGGTTTCGTCCATCCAAATTACTTGTTTTCCATCCCTTATATAATTGTTCAAATTGTGAACATACTCAGCCCTTCTTCTTCGATTTTCTACATTATTCGTATTGATAGGTTCAGTATGAACTTGTTTTAGGGTAAATACTCTACCTTCTAAGTAGTTTCCTATCGTTGTAACACATATTTCTTTATTGATTTCATTTCTTACTCTGTTCTTAATCTGCAGCAACGTAAGGTCCACTGAATTTTCTACCCATGAAATTATAATATCAATTTCCTCTTCTATTAATCTTTTTGGTTTATTGCCACCTATTCTTGACATATAAGGTCTTCCAGAACACACCCAACGGAAAGCAGTTTTGTAGTTTATACCTAATGTTTTAGCTAAATTTACCCAATCATCTCCATGGCTAGCGCAGGTAACAATCCTCTCTCGGTCACTGTTTGTGTTTCTTTGATATTTCTTTCCCACAACAGCAGTTGATTCGGTTCTAGCAGCCCTACAAATAGGACAACGCCGCTCTGGGATGTTTAGCATCGGAGCAGCACATTTTTCATGTAATAAATGACGACATGGTTGGAGTTTGACAACGGAACTTCTCGTCATCTTTACTCGACAAATTGCACAGTTGTCTTTTAGTTCCATGTTTTAAACTGTATATCAAATTAAGGACACCAACTTGCTTTTTACGACATTCAAATTGACGTTTTAAATTTTATACTTAACACATAAAAGTCACTTGTGACTGTCATCATAAACAATTATGACAGTTGAATGGCCGGTATTTTTTTTCACAGAATAATCGATTTCAAGTATAAACTATGTATTGATGTAAAAGTTTCCAATTTTGATGATCTCAATTTCAATTGACCCATTCTGAATTCCATTTGACGCTTTCTGAATTACATTTAACTATTCACAATTTCATTTGACGCTTTCTCAATTACATTTGACTATTCTCAATTACATTTGACGGTTTCTATAATACATCTAACCGTTTCTCAATTACAATTGGAAAAGGTGTAGACTAACGACTCCTATGAGATTTTTACACTATCTGTAACAGCTGTCATTTAAATGTTGTTTTGTTTTCAAAGCTGTCTTTATAGCAATTATTGTATTAATGCAAAACTGCTCATAGGAAATCCGTGTAATGCTTTCACAAAAATGGCTATTTCAAACCTAAACTTTTTAAATCTTTAAAATCTCATAGGAGTCGTTAGTCTAGATGCTTTTAAATATCTTTTACCTACTTTGAAAATTTTATACTATTAGACTAATATTTGCAAGGACTTCAAATGCACAGTTTTAAATAAATGCCCCTTTTCTTGCACTCCAGTTGAATATTGGCTACATTTGAACCAGGCTTTCATTTCGGATAGTTTTAAGTATAACATACCCAAAAACGGTAAAAAATCGTTGAGTAATAAAGAAATTATTATAAGAAGAATTATGGTCCCATTTAATTTGGCCCACAGTGTAAATGATATTCATGAAGACTGATATTATAAATGATATTCAGAATATCAAAGTGTTATATTTAATGTTATTAATTTTTTTAGGTGGATGTATGGTCTCTAGGTATAATGGCAATAGAAATGATAGAGGGAGAACCACCATATTTGAATGAAAACCCTCTTCGAGCACTATATCTTATTGCTACAAACGGAAAACCTGATATTAAAGAAAAAGAAAAATTATCTTCTGCCTTCCAAGATTTCTTAGACAATTGTTTGGCTGTTGAAGTCGATAAAAGATCATCTGCACGTGATTTACTGAAGGTAAGAAAATGTGCACGAATTGAATTTTGTTTTCTTCTTCTGTTAGTACAGTCTGTGCCACCCAAATGTGAATGCATTTTGGTTGTCAACAAAAATTTCTTCTCAATTTCATTGTAGTGTGTCAGACTTTGTTTATTGGCTTATCAGCAAATAATATTACTTTTATGATTTTCTATTACCATAATAATAATTGGAAGGATGAAGGACGACACGAATATAAAAGAAGTTGGCAAAATAATTCACTAATATTACCTACATGATAGTAAAAGATCCCTCTGAATTTAAAGCTTATAAACATTTCAATGCCAAAAATAGTATATCATTAATATACTCTCAAAAATGATGCTGAAATTCCGTTATTAAAAATGTGTGTTTAAAACCCACAACAAGGTTATCCTTTGTGGTCTTGCCTGTTTATTTACCTTATTATTGCTTAAAAATATTTGTTTACTTTTTTTATGTATGTATTTTGTAGGTAAATAAATATTATTATTATTAACTAATTCTAATGTTTCGGTAACATTTCTATTTTTTCTATAAACGGGGTATTTTTCCATCTATCCAACTGGAAAGAAGAAGAAAAGACAAATAAGAAATGATTATGGCCCCTTGCTCTATTTTCTTTATCTCCAAAGGACAATCAACACAATAAAAACAATAGAAATTACAATTTTCATTGTTTAATCACATACTTCATATATACGGTACCTTCATTTCAAAACACTACATAAGGAAATATTTAGTAAAGCTCGTGAGTCCGACCGCAATAGTACGGATTAGCTGTTATCCATCGTTGATCCATACTTTGGTCTTCATTACCTTCATTCATATGTGCTGTGCATTCGAAGGAGTGAATCGTTTAAATTAAAATTAATTAAATGCAATTTAAAGAGTATTTCTTAAGTTTTTAGAGTTTACTTTATTTTTTTGGCAACTTTATTTGGTCGGGCTATTTTGTTTCATTACCCACTTAATATATTACCTTCTCTTATTTAGTTATTTGCAATGGGTGTAGTAAACATATTTGGGTATTAAATTTGATATGTCGTGATAACCAAATTAGATTCACAAAAGAAATGCATACGCGAATTGGAATTTTGATTACACACAGTGAAAGGTAATACATTTATATCCATATATAATTAACTTATTTATTTCAGCATCCATTTCTGAAGTTAGCTCGTCCTCTTGCAAGTTTAACACCTCTAATTTTAGCAGCAAAAGATGCAGCGAAACAACACTAGCGTTAAAAAGGCCAATGTTGGCTAATGTACTATATAAATATGTGACAGACTATATCCCATGTTACTAGAAATGCATCATTTTTATTGGATCATGTGTATATATATATATATATATATATATATATATATATATATATATATATATATATATATATATATATATATATATATATATATATATATATCTATCAATAGTTTCAATTTGTATTTTTATTACCGCTTTGCAGTTCTAGTAATATAGGTTGTATTTTCTTAGGGACGTAAGCATTTAATCTATTCATTCAGCTAGTAAAAGTAATGGTTTAAACAGCATATTAAAAAGAGAAATCTTAAATCTTGTAAAGAAATATTCTAGGAATTGCATTATCAAATTAATGCCTGTTAAAATATGTTGTTGCTTTTACTTACTGAACTTTTCTCTCTGTTCATAGGAGACTGTGCCTAATTTCACAATAATAAGCACATATATATCAGGCATTGTTATTTATATATTATTTTCAAGTAGCTACTGTAAAAAAAATGGTGACTTTTAGTGTAAAATTAAAAAAATATATTTTCTTAGGTAGCTCAATGTATCATGTGATATCCTGTTTAAATAATAGTGTAAAATATAAGGACAAATGTTAATATAATTATTGCAGTTTTTATATTCAAAAAGAGTATAATTTTAGCTGTAATAACTCAAATAATTTAATGGGAATAGTTACATTAGACAGTGAATAATATGTTTAGAGCCTATGACATTAATGTTTTAGGTCTTAAAAGTAAAAATGACCGAAAAGTTTAACAATTTAATGCACACGATCAGAAATAGTAATAAGTATTTCTTTTAACGTTAAATTAAAGTTAAAAGCAGTAATATTTTCATGTAATTATCTTTCCATTACTTTAAGTCTTTAAGTATTAATATAACTAACATTTTTGGGAAATTTGAAAATATAACAAATTTCCTTGAAGCGCGTATAAAGTAACAGCTCTTTGGTGTTCTAAAATCCTTATAACACTTCTTCATTAATTGCTTACGCAATATCAATAAAATTAAGTGTGAAAATTAAATGTAGCACTTCTGAATTCAGGCTAATTTTGCCTTTTAAAGTCAAAATCAATGATAAAATTCAGTCTTAATATCCCGAGGTATGTGAAAGTACATCATTTTGGTTGTTCTGTTCCAGTCCAAAATCAAAGACATTGCAGTAAAATTGTCGACATTATACTGTATTACAAGCGAAAGAACTAATGTGACAAAGGGATAGCCAGCTGATGGAAACATTTTTGACACTTCAAATATTTGACGAATATTGATTTAATGACAGGGGTGGTAAAAAAGGTTTTTTCACAAATTTGCTGGTTTCGTGGAAACCTTACCCTCTGGGATTAAAATTTTTGTTGTGGGCAGCTATTGTTGAAGATAAGCCTCGAATTAATGTGTATTCTCTTATTGAAAGCCTCTCAAATAATTGAACTAAGTGTGCCAGCAGCGGGACTCTGTGCCAAATAGAATTCTATTGCTCGCTTTCTACTATAGAAATCTATTTCCAAAGTCGATAGAACGTTGCAAAGCTACTCTGTGTCACTGTCGACTATTCTTCGGGCGTTTTCGTCAAAATACTATTCATTCTGAATATGTTGCAGCGAGTTTGTGATAAAATCTAGTTATTTTCAATATTTTAAATGAAATATTTGACACATTTGTCACTGTGTGCCGTTGTTTGAGTGAATTCAAATCGAAATTATTGTTCCGTTTAATTATGTACGAATATTGGCGTAAATTAATGTTGCTCATGAACAATTTAAATCAAGCGATTGTAGAAGAGGATGAGAGGTTTGAAGAAATTAGAGTCGAGAACATTCAACGAAGAGTACTTAATGCGTGAAGAAGCCGATTGTTTTCAAATAGAGCAGGTTAAATTCAAGGAATTATTTCGCGTTACAAAGGATATGGCTCATTTCCTTTTTAATGGCATTACACCTGCATTAACTCGTAGTAATAATCCTGTAGTAATTCCTCCTCAAGCAAGGTTTTTTGGTGCTTTGCACTTTTACGCCACAGGAAGCTACCAAATATTCTACTTGGAATATTTCAATGCCTAATTTTTACTTATCTTTCTTCAACTTTTAACGCTCTTTTCACCAAACCCTAAGCTATTTAACTGAGCTGCCTTTTCTTCACTTCCATTAAATTTATTGGTTATTAATTCGTGAATATTTTCACAAAGCGCTAATAACAGCTGCCAATGCTCCGCACGTACTCTCATTTTTTATTAAAAAAAAACAATAAATGCACTGAAAGACGAAAATATGCTGACAACCCAATATAAAAAGTCAATCGGACCGCCTTCAGTTAAATCACACAACGTATGAGTAATCAAATATCAAATAGTTAGGTTAGATTCCTATCTCGATGTAGAAAACGACACGCTCAGACGTCTCGCCTAGAGTCGATGGATATCGTAGAAACAACACGATGTTCAGCGAGCACAGAGTACCTCTGGTGTAGAAAATAGTCGATTAGTAGAATTCTATGGTGCACAGAGTCCCGCTGCAGATTCAAAATTTTAAAATAAGATGCCTATATTTTTCTCCATAAATTATTTATCAAAAAAACTGAAATCGATTTCAGACAATTAAAAAAAAATTATATTCTTAAATTCCTAATTTCTGAAAACACCTTTAACATTTTTTTAACACGTTCAGTACTACTAAGTTAAGGCACCCCACACCTGGAAACCGGATAGTTCTATTTTTTTTTAAGAAAAAGTCGTTATTTGACGTATTTAATGTCATTTTTGACAAATATCACGGATCCGTACCATGCGTACTAGGTGACATCTTTATACCACAGAGCTCGCTGATATGCATCCATGACGAGAAAATTTTTGTTGTTTTAGGTACAAGTATGAAAACTAGAAAACGAGTAAATAAAACATTTTCTGAAAATAAACTACAAAAAACCAAAGTAACAAAATGAAACTGAATAGATAAATTCATTGCACAGAATAAAAACGTATAAAGACTAGAAAAAAGCAAATAAAACATTTTCTTTTATAATAAACTACTAAAAAAAAACAAATAATGCGAAACAAAATTAATAAATTTATGTTACAAAATAAGTACGTATTATAAACCAAAAAGGTAACATTTTAAGTAAATAAGTAAAAAATTTACACATGGAAGTTTTCAAGGCATTCTCTGACACAAAGTCCTGGTTTTTCAGGACTTTTTCACAACGGTACAATATCATTTTTAATTTATTTTTTGCGAACAAACCCTACAGTGTTTTATGTTGTTTCACATTCTTTTATTCGCAGCTGTCTTGGTAGCTCTGGTTATGTACTTCTATAATACTCAACAGTTTCTCTAATATAAAAATTCTATAATCATATAATGAAATGTTTTTCCCTGAGTATTTTCTGTAGAGAAAATAAGAATTTAAAAGTTTCAGGTGAATGATATGAATTCCCAATTTCTTATACCTAAGTGTTTTTCTATCGCATGGATAGTATGAATTCATTTGATCTTGATTGGTCTACTCACCCATATATTTATTATAGTGCAATAGGTATTGCGACTAGTCAATTTGCCCGCCAGGTCAAACATGTTATAGAAATTGTCTAAATAGACAATGCCAGTCTAAATAATTTTGCAAAATGTGTAGAACTACTTTTGTGGCGTGACCTTTCCCTACAATATTATCATCTAATGCCCCTGTATATACCACAGATTTAAGGATAGTACCATTCGGTTCTACAGCATATAGAGTTTGATGCCATATTTATGCCTCGTATTTTTTATATATTGACGAAACACCAAACGACCTCGTCAAACGAAAATTGCTGTTTGGGGTAATATAATGCAGCGATCTTGTTGTTAAACAAATTTATTACAGGCCTTTTTTATACAATCGATCTTTCATTGATTGTCCAGGTACATGTCATGCAAAATGTAGGTACCTCACTATCACCAGGAATCGATCTTCGCGCGGACCTGATGTACATAAGCATATTTTTAAAACTATGTGACCTAATTTTAATATTGAAAGACGTAAGGGAAACAAATTGAACCATTTAATATGAAATATAGTAATATTTGTAATTAATCAAATATTCAAAATATAGTATCAATGGCAACTTTTACAATTTTTCCCAAAAAACACTCGTATATGTAATATTTAAAGGAATGAAACAACAAATAAATAATTATATTCTACAATTTGTCTAGTATTTAATATAATCGTGCCATCCCTGATCTAACTCACCGTTTGTTTACAAGTAATTGAAAAAGTCTCAGGTATTCGCCTTCAACATGTAACATGACGACTTAAACCCTTGTGTATATGTTTTGATATTTATTTGATTATTCGTATATTTAGCAAGCAACACTTTGGTGAAGGACATCTTTCATTGAATTTTGAATTTATTGTAAATCTCCACCCCACTGTAAATGTAACATTCTTTACATTTTTTTTGCCAGTTTCATTTTTGTTTGACAAATATATGTTATTTTATTAATGGCATTGGGTCATATATCATCCAGCAGAGTAGATAAGTTTACTTGTGGTTTTTAAATTTAATACTAAATATGAGTTGATATTGGTATATCCCTGTTGCTCTCTATCAACAGTTTTACTATCCGTTTTAACCTAAACTGAATTTTATCTTATAATAATAAACTTCTATTGTTAGTGCCATAGCAAATTTTAATGATTCTGTATTACAAATATATTTTTATTTACCTACGATCACTATCGTAAATAGCTGAAAACGCACTCTCCGCCACCTATGTAAATTGAACATTACACACCGTAAACAAATCGCACGCTCAGCGGCAGAGGTGTGTTGTAATGTGACCACGTGACCAATATAACACAACACTTGTAGTTCATATTTCTGACGACAGGCTAAAATTATTCAAAATGGCAGGCGCAAAACTTAATTTTCTAACGCTGTCAAAACTGACATAAGTGGTAAAATTGTGTTTCAATTTCAATAAATACGATCGTAGGTAAAGTATAGTACATAATTCGAGTTGTAAAGCAATTACGCACTCATGAAATTGGCACACTCGCGGCGTCGTGCGCAATATTTCCATTCGTGCGTAATATGCTATTTACAACTCTCATTACATAATATACTATTACAGCACTGGATAGGTTTATTTACAGCGACGTGTGCGTAATCTAATTTTAAACACTACCATTTTATGCCTTTTAATGAAATGTAATTTTTAGAACAAAAAATGTAATCTGAATCCCAGTAAATTAGATAATAAAATTAACGAAACATTAGTTTATACTATATCCAAGTTTTATTTTCTCAAGAGTCACCATTGTGTTTCTGCTATTTTGTTTTGCTTTACACATTTTTTATTTTAGGTTAGGCAGTCAGTTCCTATTTAAAATTTTCTTCTTTCCAATGTCTGTGTGCCAAAAATCGGTTATGAAACTTACATTATTAATGAATATTTTAAATTATTCCATTATTTGTTTCAATTGATAAAGTCTACCGATATGCTCGCATATGGACATGTAACAAGTAGTACTGATTTTAATATAATTTGACGATAAAAATTGTATATAAATAATTTTATTACTAAGCTTTATTCAGTACGAAGGTATTTTGTATATTTATTTTTTATTATTCTGTTAGCCATACCATATGATTTGTTCATTTTTTATTATATACATATTTTGTAATAAAATTAGAATAAAGTATATTAGAGAAGACGTAAAGATGAAAAGTTTATAGAGAGAATGATAGTATGGCTGTTTAACTAGTTATAGTATTTTTGCACTAGTATTTATGAACAAAATTATATTGTGATTGCGTAGATATATTGTTGCCAATGAAAGATGATAGTGTGTGAAAAAACTAAATAAATCATTTTGTAATTAAATTTCGTTATTTTTATTTAAATACGTTCTATTCTATTTAAAGGAGAAGTTTAATGGTCTGATGATAAAATGTTTATCAAATCTATGGTTCATTATATTTTTTAAATTTTATTCAGTCTTTGTTACAAACGTTTTAACTCCGCATGATCAACAAAAAACCTGTAAAGGATCTACAAAATTTCAAACATGTTTTAATTTGGATCATTACCAATACCCCTACCAGCACTTTATTCTAGTTTTCAGAACTGTGCACTTACATGACATCAAAACTGACAGACAGATGAAATAGCAGTTTATCCACAAGCATATAATGGCCTATATTATACACTATTGGCAAGTTTCAACTTAGAGTGCGAAATCTGTAATGCAACTAAGAGAGAAGGTACATAGGGGCAAAGCCTTCAGTTAACAAGAGACGCATAACCATTCCTACACTCCTACTAAAGAGGGGTATGTGTGTTGATGTGGCGCGCGACTACAGCGGTTCAGCTTACGGCCGTGCGATATTTTTACGATGTTTTCATTCTTTTATTATGTTTATCGCTGTTGTATTTGACAATACAACGAAATAAAAACTTGTATTCTAAAAATAACAGTTTGTACTTCGCAGGAGAAAGGCTTATTGATGAATAATTGTTGGGCGCGACATCGCGGCCGTTCGACACATTCGGCCGAATCCGTCGTCCCCTTCGACCGTGTGTTGTAAAGAATGGAAGGTGGGAGGTAGGCACGTTGTCTGTTTAACTTATAAATGCTTTAAGGAGTTATCTCCGTCTGATGCATTTATATCGGCCACCTAGATTGGACCTTACCAATAGTGTATACGAGGGTTAAATCACCTGAGTGAATAATAGCCATTATATGCGAGTGGAATACCATACTTTATCCACGACTATTAAATATTTTTGACTAAATCTTTTACTGAGGAAATTTATAAGTCCTATTTATTTTTAACATTTTTTATGAGCAGGCCATTATGTGTCAAAAGAACGGCCCGTCATAAATTAAATTTAAACGTCAACGTTGTTTACAATTAATTTCGTGCTTTGACTCACACATGGCCGCTTTGATGACATTTTCAACAAATATCCGATACGTTGTCATGGAAACTTTGTTCATTATTCACTACTAGTGCATAATGAAATCATTATTCCCTGCCGGGAATAAGGATAGCATTATGCTTGAGGAAATACATACATAATGCATGTATTATTTAGTAGTTATTTATATTATAAGTGCCATATGAGGTATTTTATAGCACGCGTCTGAAGTTTGCACAACGAACTGAAGGTGAGTTTTGTAAACGGACGAGTGCTATAAAATACAGATATGGCACGTATAATACAGATTTTATCTACGCTCGACATTAATTTTTTATACATAAAAAAACTACTAATCAATTAACATTATTTATTGTCAACACCACGCAGTATCTACAAGTAAGTAATAACTAAGTTAATAACAACAGCTGTTTGTTGATATCTCCTTAGCAACCAGTGGTTTGAATGTTTTTTTTTATAAAATGCGTGCGATAAATATATCCACTAGTGCTGTAAACGTCATTATGACATTGAAATGGGTCATATTACTGTCATATTATACTTTACTTTCTACCTTTACCGATTGTATTTATTGAAATTAAAACACAATTTTGTATTTCATTTTTATTATTTATCGCTTATGTCAGTTTTGACAGTGTTAGAAAATTAAGTTTTGCACCTGCCATTTTAAAAAAGTTTAGCCTGGCGTCAGAAATATGAACTACTAGTGTGGTGTAATATTACAATATTACAACACACCTCAGCGGCAGAGCGTGCGATTTGTTTACGGTGTGTGAGGTTCAATTTACATAGGAGACGGAGAGTGCGTTTTCAGCTATTTACCTGAGAAATCAACATTATTTACTCCACTCCTCTAATGAGAAGTAGTATTTCTCACCCTAGGTAAAAAATGATAATAAAAAACCACCTAGGTAAATAATAAATGACATTTAATTATATTTCATTAGTTTCAGATTGTCAGTTTGACAACTAAACTCCCAGACTACTTAATATTTAGAAATATTTCAAAATAAGTGGGAAATGACTAATACTAAAATTTAATCAAATCAAATTTGGTAATATATCAATGTTTAGTAGCAAAAAAAATTCTATATACCGTGTGTGTAACGAATCATTAGATATATGGCTCGGAAATGACAACGCTACCGCGAGATCCGACACAGAGCGCTATCCTGTAATCGTACCGTACAAAGCATTTACGGCGCATTGTTGTCGCTCCGCAACTCATCCTATGCATTTATATATCTAACGATTTGTTACACACAGTGTATACTTCGGTTGAGAAGGCCATTATTGACCTCGCACATTATATCGCATATTCTCGCATATTATATATAAAAGTGCTCGGTAAATAATAGCTCACTTCTCAACCTAGGTATATACAGGGTGTTTCATGAGGAACTGTACATAGTCCAATGGTAGATAGGGCCCATCAAGGTTAGTAACAAACCACTATTTAAAATCATTTTAGCCAAGTATTTAGGGTTGTACAGGGTGATTTATGAATTTTTACCAGAATTTGCTTTCGTTGCCTTTTAGAAACTAATTGTCTGATTCAATTTATTTTCGGTACACATTAAGTACTATCAAATACCAACAGTTCGCCATAATTACAAAACCAAAATTCCAGGTCCGTATTAGAAAAAGTTCACCCTGTATATATTTTTTTTAAATCTTATTACTGTAGTTTGAAAGTACATAAACTACTAACAAAAGTGGAGTACTTCGTTTTCTTGTCACACTTACAACAGATACAAAATAAAAACATTAAATTTAAACATTATCTTGTTAAAGTTCAAACTTTCAGTAATTCAATGCTAGTTGTCAAAGTTCCTATCAGTTTAAGTTTCTAAGTAAATATAACTATTATTAGTTAAAAATATTATGAAATACCAACAGTTAGTCGCAATCAACAAGACTCCAGGACCGTATTAGGAAAAATCATCATCTCTTCGATTCCTCCTAAAATTTTCACCCTGTATATCTTATTCTTAACTTTACTTGCTATAATTTAAAAGTACATAAAGTATCAACAAGTGGTGTAGTGTGATCCGTTTTCTTATTACACTTTCAAAAGGTATTAAACCAACAAAATTTATCTCGATAAAATTGACATTTTCAATAAATTGGTTTCAGTTAGAGCAGCTATTCTGTCTGTAAATAATACTCATTGAATTTTAAAACAATTTAATAGTAACAGAACAGAAAGAACAAGCAAAATAAAAAACGCAACATGAATACAAAACATAACAAAACAAAATAATACAACATATTAACATAATAAAAAGTAAAAATCTATAACTTATTTTCCAAATGTAAACCCCCCTCTTCACGGCATTTTATTTGTCTAACTACTAAATGTCCCACAGAATTTCGTATAACGTCTGGGTAGTTTCTCATTACGTTACAATACTGTTCAATTCGGTCTATTAATTGCTGCTCTCAAGTTGGACTAATGGCATTAGCTACTTAGAAACAAAAGTTATACCTCATCAACAATTTTACCTGTCAAACTATTGCCAAAGCCGACTACTCCTTTTGTTAACAGTGTCATTAGATAAAAAGTCTATTATATTCCTACTGTAGAAAAAATTGACAAACTTTCGCAGAAATCCTGCACAAATGTCTTTAGCTGCACACTAAATGAAATAGGTTCATTTCTTAAAACTAGAACTGAACATGAAAATATTCTACATCACAAATTAGAACAGAATGTACTAGATTACCCTTTATTTACTACACAACTTATGTGTCGGTAGTTGGACGTTCATAATTATTATTGAAAAGTGTGGATCACACTACAGTACTTGTTGATACTTTATGTACTTTTAAATTATAGCAAGTAAATAAGTAATAAGATATACAGGGTGAAAATTTTAGGAGGAATCGACGAGATGATGATTTTTCCTAATACGTTCCTGGAGTCTTGTTGATTGCGACTAACTGTTGGTATTTCATACTATTTTTAACTAATAATAGTTATAATTACTTAGAAACTTAAATTGATAGTAACTTTGACAACTAGCATTGAATTACTGAAAGTTTGAATTTTAACAAGATAATGTTTAAATTTAATGTGTTTATTTTGTATCTGTTGTAAGTGTGACAAGAAAACGAAGTATTCCACTTTTGTTGGTAGTTTATGTACTTTCAAACTTCAGTAATAAGATTTAAAAAAAACATATACAGGGTGAACTTTTTAGGGTGCACAGATAAAATGAAATTTTTCCTAATACGGACCTGGAATTTTGGTTTTGTAATTATGGCGTACTGTTGGTATTTGATCGTACTTAAAATGTACCGAAAATAAATTGAATCGGACAATTAGTTTCTAAAAGGCAACGAAAGCAAATTTTGGTAAAAATTCATAAATCACCCTGTACAACCCTAAATATTTGGCTAAAATGATTTTAAATCGTGGTTTGTTACTAACCTTGATGGGCCCTATCTACCATTGGACTATGTACAGTTCCTCATGAAACACCCTGTATACTATTATCTGCTCCCAGTATGGTAAGTAGACTATTACATCACATTGTTTTCACGGAGGTAAGTTGATTTTACCGGGAAGTGCTAGTTCCTATTGACAATGGGAGGTAATTACCTCCCCTGGGTAAATAATGCTCAAAACAACGCTTTAATAGCGATAAAATCAAAGCAGAGTACAAGACGACCATTAATGTCAAAAAAAATTTATTAGTGTCCCTGTCAAAACAATTTTATGCAAAAATTTAATTCATGAACCATAGCTGTGGGAGCAGATAAAATGTTTTTCCTAATTTTGACATATAAAATGACACTTTTCAAAACTGACGTGTCAAAACATTCTACTTTTCATCATCAGTTAGGATAAGGGAAAAGTTAAACTTTTCCTAACTGGTGAGGAAAAGTTCGTTACATCACCAGTTAAGAAAAATAAAGAACTCTCAAGAAGAAATAGAAACAACGTATATTCAAAACATAGGTAATACAAGTTTATAGGAATTATTATTTTTTAATTATAAATATTAACTATACAATTTGTGAAATTTGTCAAATTAACTCATGAAGAAGTTTTATTTGTTGAATTTGCCATGATAATTATGTGCTGCACTATGCACTAAATTAATAACATTTGTCATTTGTCATTTTTGACATTAAAATTAAATGCGTAATAACAGAAACAAAGGTCACTATATTACATGAATACTTAATGTTCTATGATTTTTAAACATTTTATTTAAATAATTTTATTTTTAGATATTAAAATTAGAAAAAATCTTGTATGTAACACGTTACGAAAGACCATTTTGTGTGTCATTTTGCGGGAACTCGCTTCGGTCGTCCCGCAAACATCCACTCGTTAACAAAATAAAGTCTTTCATAACTCGTTACATTAATAGCTAATACACCATGCAGGATGTAAGTAGTTTTGACCAGTCTCGATTTCTGTTGCCAGTCCCCGCTCCGTTCAGGCGCAATATCGTCCTCGATTTGTAAAATCAACTAACCTCCCTTGTAATGTAAATAACTATCTTTATATTTACCTGAAAATAATTTGCCAAAACAATTGTTTTACATTGTTTATACTATTGGGATCGCAAATCTTGGAAGTATTGTGGAAATTATTGAACTTCATTTTAATTTTAATCTGTAGTTTTTTTGCATTTGATAATAATTGTCAAAATAATAAATACAAAAAAAAATAACGAGGTATCTACCCTAAACCAATGGCGGCATAGCCTTTCAACTAGGGCTTTTCGACAGACTAGAAATTGCCCCAAAACTTCAATCTATAGCCTGTCTATCTATTTTACACCCCTTAGTAAACACCCCAAGCATGGATTCAATAATTGCAACAAGACTAAAACTAAATCACTGATTTATTATTAACTCACTAATTACTTACCTACAATAATTAATAATTAGTCAATTAAAGCATAACACTAATTACTACTTTAAACCACTATTATTCACTACTAGTCACTGTTCCTTTCCATTTGTGTTCAGTTCACTTTTCAATATTCTACTACTTGCAGTGGACCATTTTGACCCTTATTTACCTGCACACCTTCTAGCATAATCTAGCTAGATTATTTTACAATTCTCTAGCTTTCCTAATTCTATTTCGTATTATTGGCGTCATCCCTGGGACGATTGCTGAACCACCACATTTAGGAACCTATTATGAGAGGGCATACTACAGACTTCTGTAAAGTGGGTGTAAATTTATCACACTATTATGATTTCATGTTGGCATTGAGTAAATAAATAATATAAAGAGGCGCAACTGTCAAGGGGCCGAGATTTTAGTGTTGTATTTTTTTGCCAATAACTACAGAATTATCTACAATATTTAGGGCTATGCAACCGAATTACAAATACCTTCCCGTAGCACTAAAAATTGATAACAATCCTGAAGCTATTGGCAAAAAAATACAATACTAAAATCTCGGCCCCTTGACGGTTGCGTCTCTTTATATTATTTATTTACTCAATGATGTTGGGAAATGTCAGGTTCTGTCCAAGCTCAACACGTTGACTGCGGCACCACAATACCATACTTTGTCTTTCACTGTGTTACATATCGCCCGCGATATGTAAGTCACCTTTCCCGCCATGCGTTACAGACCTCCGGGGATATGTATGCAGGATATAATCATATAAAGCAATGCTATCTATCGACAAGAAACTGTTCTTCCTCTAAATTTTGCAAATTACACCAGACTATTAGTGTTTTTTAAAATAGCTCTGAGGTATTTTTTCTTTTTGCTAGTATTTTTCATTTAAGGCCAAAAAAAAATATTTCAAAACGTAGTAATTAAATTAATATATTAAATTTTTGTGACGTCAAAACATTGGTATAGGTCGTGTACATCATATGACTCACATTTTAATATTGTAGTAGATTATTAAAAATAGACGGTTAATTATAAGTTGGATTTCCAACCAACAAAAATAATATTATTTTATTAAATCGAGGCAATTAAAACTTCATTATTAATGCACTGAACAAGATTTTAGACAGTTGATAGTACAGAAACCAAGCAGAAATTTTGATGAAAGCGACATAATATTCGAAAATCGTAAAAAATGCATGTTTTTGAGGTTAATAATGTGACGCTACGTGCACAAACGAATTTGTTTGGAATTTAACCAATAGCAAGACCGTCCGTTTTTGACGCCATTAACGGAAAACTGACGGGACTTTTGAAATTTATACAACTTATTAATATTTAAAGCAACCGTAAGAATGATATATTATTGGAATTTATTGCATTATTATATTTAATATGTATTCAACTTTGATGTAAATCTATTAAAAACCTTTACCTACGATCACTAACGTAAATAGCTGAAAACGCACTCTCCGCCACCTACGTAAATTGAACCTTACACACCGTAAACAAATCGCACGCTCAGCCGCTGAGGTGCAATGCAATGTGACCACGTGACCTACTTTACACAACACTTGTAGTTCATATTTCTGACACCAGGCTAAAATTATTAGAAATGGCAGGTGCAAAACTAAATTTTCTAGCTCTGTCAAAACTGACATAAGCAACAAATAATACAAAATTGTGTTTTAATTTCAATAAATACGATCGTAGGTAAAGTATAGTACATAATTCGAGTTGTAAAGCAATTACGCACTCATGGAATTGCCACACTCGCCGCTACGCGGCATCGTGCGCAATTTTTCCATTCGTGCGTAATATGCTATTTACAACTCTCATTACGTAATATACTATTATCGGTTTCAGGATATTAATCCTTTGTTTACATATACAAAAGTAGACTGGTAAGTAAATCATAACTAAAGTTGTACAGTAATATTTATTGCCATGCCAACAGCTTGTACGGTAATATTACAATACAGATCTGTCAACAACTGTCAACAGATGAAATAATAAATAATGAAACTATAGGGCTATTTATTAATACAGACAGAAAATTCCAAACAATAATAATTAAATACTGAAATGTATCACTACTGCTCCTGCTTCTTATAATATCTATTAATAATGTCTTTATTTTCTGAAACCGGTAAACTATTAAACAAATCACGGATGTTATGAATCACAACAGCCTTAGATGCTCTACGAGCTCAGATTTCAAACCGACATCTGCGGCAGTTATGATACTCAATAACATTCCTAGATATGTTAATAGCTATTAATAAAATTCAATTGAGGTGTAAGAGCCCATTGTGCGACCTGTATGTTTATAAAGAAGTAAACTGTTCTCTACGATAATCATTCATGATGTTTGTTGAAACATGGCAAGCAAAAACTGGGAAAGTTTGGACAGTCGTTACAATAGCTTATTAACTCTAATATTTTTTTACCTATAGAAAATGGCCATTGTAAAAGCTAAACTAATACTGATCGAATTTCCGGCAAATACAAGACTAACATTTATGCATCAATCTTGTGTAGATTTGTCTGTACAAATCCAAGGCGATACTTATAGCACAGCATAAATAATATAACATTTCCGTGTGTTACATATCGCGGGGGCTTTGTTATAAAAAAAACGTATTTATTTGATTGCATAGTG
This sequence comes from Rhagium mordax, assembly GCA_963680705.1. Classification (NCBI taxonomy): domain Eukaryota; kingdom Metazoa; phylum Arthropoda; class Insecta; order Coleoptera; family Cerambycidae; genus Rhagium; species Rhagium mordax. The sequence goes on from OY796658.1 coordinate 63,031,874, forward strand.
AATAGTTATGTTATTTGGTACTTGTATCAGTTTTCTGTGATAAAAAATGACAAAGTTACATCATCTGCACAGAACTATTATTTTGTAGTTTTCTGCGTCGCACAGCGGTAATACAGTACACTGGGGATATGTAACGCAATCAACGTGTTAAACTGAATTACTGATTATTGATTTTTTAAAACATTTTCAAACACTTTCTTTATAGCAAAAAATATTTTATAGATAAATGTGCATACTTCTCGAATATTGAGTGTAGTAAGAAAGTAATATGGGAGAAATAAATAACTATATAATATATTTGTTATAAATGTTTAATTTATTACAATTTTTTCACAATCGCAACAAATATCAGTTAATTTACAATCATACATTTACACTCTACTGTGACTTAATCAATAACTAAAAACACAAATAAGTAGCAAAAATAATTTACATTAGTCTGATATTATCTTTATAAATTAGTTTTAAAAAATGACGTGAGATAATGTTACAGTTTCTAAAACTATTAGTCCATTATATTTGGCTTAATCTTGTTTCTAGAATACTAACTAAAGAAAAATATTTAATTAATACCTGCTAATTTAAGAACAGAAGTTATTAAGGCCAAAGTTTTCAATATCACTTAAAAAATATTTAAACTGTACCAAATATATTTGTTTTTAAATTTCTATTTCAAAATTTCGCTATTATTACTGTACGCTGTTAAAAAATATTTTAAAGACTTGTCCTTCATTGTATAGTTTATGTTGAATTGATCAAAATTAGCACATTTGCAGACACGGTGTGGCATATGCAGTCGTATTCTGGGGAAAACAAGATTGCCTGGGCGAGTGAACAATTTTTTAAAAACTATTTTAATAACATCTACACATAAAAATAGATGACCCGTATTTTTTCTTTTTTTTTAAATAATATCTAATACCCAAAAAAATTCGTAAACTTTAAACACTATTTAAATGGCCAGATATTAGTAGTAGTAATAGGGTATAATTTCCAAGCCGGCACAGCAATTTTCTTTATATTTAAATTTTATGTAGTAATTTATCGGTCTTTAAATGATAATTAGATATAGAGAATATTTACATGTTATTTGTATTAATAATTAATATTAAAATTTATATTAAACATTATTTGTGGCAATCACTGAGTTATATATATCAGTGGTGGCAATGCACTTTCTTTTTAGAAATTTGTCAACGGAGTTATTTTCACTTACTATCAATAATTGGTGTGTAAATATAAAACCGCAAGAAGTGTTTTGTCTCTGCTTACCGAAATAATAGTGAAAATAATAAAATAAACACTTCACTTTTAGTAAACATAACCAAAACAAAACATACGTCAAAACGTTTTGACAGATGCCATTAATAATGGGAATCACTGAGCGGGCGCTATCCAAGGATTCTATTGGACGCTGTAGACATCTTACGCTATTACGTCATTCTATATCCGGCAATGCTTTATTTGAAATATGTTCTCATTTTGAGCATTTTCATTCTACAATTAAACAAATAATAGTCGGTAAAATGACGTCGAAGTTATATTTATAACATATTAGAGGATCATACTACAATACCATATTATTACTTTTTGTCATTTTTGTTGCTGTTCACTCGCCCATTGTTAAGATGTTAAGTTAATATATTTTCTGAAAAATCTCAGTGCAACATGAGAAAACCCAATCGTTCTGTCATTGTAAATATGTAAAATGTTTTACATACACAAAGGTGTTACTTGAAGATTAATTATGAATAAAATAAAATAGTAGCTTCAAAATTTCGGAAAAAGTCAATAATCATAAACACACCACAGAAATTAGATAAACATCCATACCCACAGACATTGCCAGTATCGGCGCTGGGTCTCAAACCCATTTACGATACCCACACATATACTTATAGTAGGGCCAAAAAGAGTAGTCAGTAGATCAAAAAATTCACCGGCAATTCTTCAAAGTATTTAGCTGTTATGGAATACAGAAGCGGCAGCTCTTTTTACCATATAATCCCATATAATTGAGAGAAATATATCAAGTTTTATCCGCCTACCAGAGATGAAAACCACAACTAGTTCCCCCTGGCTTTACTGACTACTCTTTTTGGCCCTACTATAGTGACATAATATTTAAAATTGACAAGAGGTAATCTTCAAACAACGCTGTACTCTAAAATACCAGTTGGTAATTATATGATGAATCATCAAAATTATACTGAAACAAAAATTTGTCTCATCGACCACGCCACATAAGTTTTAACACAGAAAGCATGAAATAAACAAGAATCATATGCTTGTCTTAAAAGAGCTAACAAAGCTAAGTAAGTTTGAAAATTTCTTATTACCAAATCGTCTTGTATGTGGTGAACAAGACAAGTATACATCTGTTAGGTGAACTGGAAACGTAAATTTTTTAACAAGCTACTAATTTAACTTTAAATTTGAAACCTGTTGAATTACAAGCCACTTAGTACGTAGTCGATGAAATAGGTTTCCTTCGTAATCAAGATAAAAGACGGAAATGCAGCCTCGCAAGTTAATTTAAGCATTCAAGTATTCAAAGACTGTATTTTTGAAATTGATACAAATGCTTCTACATATATAGAGCATTATGCTTCGTCATGCACGAAGCAGATTTTAATTATTTATAATTATATTTTATATTGTTTAAATTAAAATTTAAACTAAAAGTTATGCCAGGTCAACAAGTTCATATTCTAGATGAGATGAGTTTAAGAATTGTCTATAAGAATATGAGTTATACAGGGTGTTCCAAAATTATGTGGCCAAGTTGCTAGAGTATATGTAGAGGGGCTTAAAACAAAACGAAAATGTATATGTATACACATTTGGTCATTACTGCATATTAAAGGAGTTATAACCTTCCAAAGATAAAGAGAAACAAATTTTTTTATGCTATAACTCAGAATCCAAAAAAGGTAGGTACATCAAAATTTAGGTGTTACTTTTTATTTAGATTCTCAACCGTGTCCAACATTCATATTTGAAATAACTGCTCAGGGGCGGCGCACTTCCCTGATGCGTCTGATACGCGATATTAATTAGGAAATTTTGATTAAATATAGATTATTAATTACATCACTATATCTACAGCATTACCAATACAACAAAATAAATCGTCTTTTGTCTATTAATTTCAACCAGGTTCCACAGTAGGAAGTATGCAAACTCAAATAATCACAATTGAATAAAAAAGTAAATTATTTCAATTGTAATAATTCCATCCCATGTGTATGCTTTAAATATATAAAACTTCGTTTTTGTGTTGCTGTAGACATCTTACGCTATTACGTCATTCTATATCCGGCAATGCTTTATTTGAAATATGTTCTCATTTTGAGCATTTTCATTCTACAATTAAACAAATAATAGTCGGTAAAATGACGTCGAAGTTATATTTATAACATATTAGAGGATCATACTACAATACCATATTATTACTTTTTGTCATTTTTGTTGCTGTTCACTCGCCCATTGTTAAGATGTTAAGTTAATATATTTTCTGAAAAATCTCAGTGCAACATGAGAAAACCCAATCGTTCTGTCATTGTAAATATGTAAAATGTTTTACATACACAAAGGTGTTACTTGAAGATTAATTATGAATAAAATAAAATAGTAGCTTCAAAATTTCGGAAAAAGTCAATAATCATAAACACACCACAGAAATTAGATAAACATCCATACCCACAGACATTGCCAGTATCGGCGCTGGGTCTCAAACCCATTTACGATACCCACACATATACTTATAGTAGGGCCAAAAAGAGTAGTCAGTAGATCAAAAAATTCACCGGCAATTCTTCAAAGTATTTAGCTGTTATGGAATACAGAAGCGGCAGCTCTTTTTACCATATAATCCCATATAATTGAGAGAAATATATCAAGTTTTATCCGCCTACCAGAGATGAAAACCACAACTAGTTCCCCCTGGCTTTACTGACTACTCTTTTTGGCCCTACTATAGTGACATAATATTTAAAATTGACAAGAGGTAATCTTCAAACAACGCTGTACTCTAAAATACCAGTTGGTAATTATATGATGAATCATCAAAATTATACTGAAACAAAAATTTGTCTCATCGACCACGCCACATAAGTTTTAACACAGAAAGCATGAAATAAACAAGAATCATATGCTTGTCTTAAAAGAGCTAACAAAGCTAAGTAAGTTTGAAAATTTCTTATTACCAAATCGTCTTGTATGTGGTGAACAAGACAAGTATACATCTGTTAGGTGAACTGGAAACGTAAATTTTTTAACAAGCTACTAATTTAACTTTAAATTTGAAACCTGTTGAATTACAAGCCACTTAGTACGTAGTCGATGAAATAGGTTTCCTTCGTAATCAAGATAAAAGACGGAAATGCAGCCTCGCAAGTTAATTTAAGCATTCAAGTATTCAAAGACTGTATTTTTGAAATTGATACAAATGCTTCTACATATATAGAGCATTATGCTTCGTCATGCACGAAGCAGATTTTAATTATTTATAATTATATTTTATATTGTTTAAATTAAAATTTAAACTAAAAGTTATGCCAGGTCAACAAGTTCATATTCTAGATGAGATGAGTTTAAGAATTGTCTATAAGAATATGAGTTATACAGGGTGTTCCAAAATTATGTGGCCAAATTGCTAGAGTATATGTAGAGGGGCTTAAAACAAAACGAAAATGTATATGTATACACATTTGGTCATTACTGCATATTAAAGGAGTTATAACCTTCCAAAGATAAAGAGAAACAAATTTTTTTATGCTATAACTCAGAATCCAAAAAAGGTAGGTACATCAAAATTTAGGTGTTACTTTTTATTTAGATTCTCAACCGTGTCCAACATTCATATTTGAAATAACTGCTCAGGGGCGGCGCACTTCCCTGATGCGTCTGATACGCGATATTAATTAGGAAATTTTGATTAAATATAGATTATTAATTACATCACTATATCTACAGCATTACCAATACAACAAAATAAATCGTCTTTTGTCTATTAATTTCAACCAGGTTCCACAGTAGGAAGTATGCAAACTCAAATAATCACAATTGAATAAAAAAGTAAATTATTTCAATTGTAATAATTCCATCCCATGTGTATGCTTTAAATATATAAAACTTCGTTTTTGTGTTTCAAATAATCATAAATCAAAATTGTGTTTCTATAAGTAATGAAAAAAACAGAAAATTATTCAAAATGAACACGAATGTAAACAAGGCTTTGTTTATATCTACAGGCCATCTTGGTTCTGGACAAGCCTATTTAAAACATTTCTAGCACATTAGAGAGACGCTATAGTATTATTTAAATACCTCAATTATACTTAAGAAAGAAATTGAGCAAATTTGTGTATTTTCAAAAATTATGGTACAGTTTAAATGATTTGCATTTTTTAATAAAAAACTTAGAAATCCTAGCTATCTCCAATTTTGTCTTCTTTATCTTTTGGTATAAAATTTAAGGAAGCAGAGTTAATGCAGAATCGCTTCTTCGTCGGAGGAGGCCCATCTCCAAAAACATGACCCAAGTGTGATCCACATTGTGCACAGGTGACCTCGGTACGAATCCTCCCTGGTTGGGATATGAGGAGTAAAAGGTTTGCACCAACTATTTATGGTAGGGATTACAAGGAATGGAAGGGCGAGTGTTGTGAACCATAACCCGTAAATGTAAAAAGAAACGAAACAAAACAAAATGAAGGTGAAAATATAATTTTCAGATAAGAGAACCAGTGATCCAAAACAGATGAAAATGAAAATAAAATCGAGGTGAAAATAAAAATAATATGTGTTTAATGTTGAGGTATGAAAGGAAGGGAAATGGAAAAGAAAACAGTCACAATTAGCTTTCCCAAAAGGACAGTTTAACAAACCAACACACCAATAGAAAATACTTGATAATAAGCAATGTGCGTTAGTTTGCAGGTTATATTTTAGCATACAACACCACACAGACTAGGATATGTTAGGAACATGTAGGGTTTAATATTCTACAATTGAATTACGCAACCTAAGTATGCACTACTTAAAAAAAATTGGGATCAAGGCAATTTGCCATTTGCTAAAGTTATTATAAATTATAATTCAATTGTAAATCAAACTACTTAAATCACTTCTACAAACCAAACTTAAAAAACAAAGAAAATCTAACTTTGTGAAAGACAGCGTGTAGCCTTTATTTTTATAGTTTTTAAGAAATATAGGTGTATCAACGATTTTTAATTTCATATTGTAAATAAGAGATTAAATATCTTCTATCTAAAAGAGCATGTTTCCTTTTAAATTGAATTTTATTAAATAATAATTTAATTACGTAACCACTTATTTTTCACATTGTATTGTAGAAAAAACACCACATGTAATTACGACCCCCCTTTATATCGGACGGCTCTAAAAGAGCCTTGTGTGGGAGGGGGCTACACATTTAGAGACAAGGGACATATACCCAATATCCGTGTATAGTGCAAAAATCCCTCTTACAGTATTTTCCACTGCAAGACCTGGAATCGAACCCGGAACTTTTGGGTGAGAGGCAGGTGCGCTACCTTTCGACCATCAGTCATATATTAAGTGTCATCTATTTTTTTATTACCTACTTTATCAATTTGCTCAATTGACTCCATCATATTTAATGTGACCATATTTGAAATTGGCTAATGCGGGACACAATAATTTTCTTATTAGATTTATTACTAATTATTAGGAAATGTTTTGATTAATTTTATTCCAAATTAAAAGAATTTTATTTTTTGTATAAATTTATAAATATACATAATATGCCATTCACACTTTATTTAAATTGGGTAGGCTATGATATGTTTTTCTTAGGTTGCCTCAGGGTTGTCTCATGAAACAACTACACAAGATATGATATCAAAGCGTTCAAATTTCGTCCGGTTTGCGCATGACGTCACACAGTGAGTAATTTTTAAAATCTATGTCGCGGTTTCGAATTTAATATCAAATTTTGTTAGTTAGGAACTCTGTTTTATGGATTTTATTCATAATATGGGTTCACTGCTTATAGTGTAATACTAAGTTAATGACGGCTATTTAAATTATTACATTTTAGATGAAATTTATTAGAGCCCAGAGGATAACACTGATTATTACATTTGATTAATTTTATGCAGATATTTCTATATTATACGTGAATATAAGTATAAAAATACGAAATTAACTCCCAATTTATATTTTCGTAGGCATGTATTTCGATTTGTAATTGTTGAATATGTCTGGCCCTACAAATTAATAATTTTGGGGTTCTTGTTATTCGAAGTTTTCGAAATTACAAAAATGGCAAGTCAAATGTTAAAAAGGATAAATTAACCATATATACAGTCAATATATTTGATATTTAAGAATTTTGAAGAATGTTTTACGTAAAAATACTGTGCGATCGCCAGACAGTATGTAGCATAATAGAAAACTTATTTATAATTAATTTCTCAATAATTGTTTCTGGTCGAAAGTTAAGTATACTAAGAAAAACCAGTTTTGACGTCAAATGATACCTTTAATATGTAGGAAGTTAAAAAAATATAAAAACGTTAATAATTAAGGTAAAAAATGTAAATAAACTTTCTCTAAAAATGTTCTAGTTACTAAGAGAATTGATGCTAAATAGTACATTGTGTGCTTAGTAGGAAAAACTTAATACATTCCCGGACGACCATGCAGATTGCTTATTGAGGCGTAAACAACACGGAGTTCGGAAAATTGCTTTTACTACGATGATACACATACTATTTTTTCTGAAACCGCGTTTTCATACACCCTGCAGTTTTTTTTATTTCAGGGAATTAAAAAACTTTATATCGTGCGTAGAATCTCTTGATTGATTATCAGCATCACAATCGTATACAGCACATCTCATTTTCGACGATTTCTTAACTTTTAAACCCAAAAATATCCGCAACAAATTGACAATTCTACCTGACACTACTGACAGCCGGGCGTTTAATGGCGTCCTAGCTCACCGACTGACGTCATGAGCTGCGCGATATCTTATCTCTTATTTATTGTATCATGGGGTTGTCTGTTATTGACAAGATATTGAATTGTCAGATTTAATTGATTGTTACTGTCACATACTTTTGGCTAAATTGCCAAATTCTTTATTGATAACATTGAAGGTTGAAATCATAAAGATATGATAAAACTTTATGTGGGGCCACGCGATTCACGATATAGTTCCAAGTTGGACCCTCTACCTTGGATTTCTTACTAGCACTGTGGCCCGGCGGCGATTTTTCGTTTGGAAATAGCATTTGAAGTTTTCGTGTTTTCGCAATTAAAAACCTTTGTTGATAAAATTTACAGTGGTATTACCGTAAAACCAACACATACTATTTATTACATATTTCATTAAGTCAAAACTTTTCCTGTAACTTTTAGTTCGAATTAGCAATTCTAATCACACGCTCACGACACACGCAGAATAGCCCGAATGGTATACCACCGTATTTTCTATCAAGCCAACAATGCTACAAGCATGGCAGTTCGGTCTCCTTCTCTCTAACCTCCTTGAATGGAACGTACAAATAAAAATTTAATTAGGATACGCGACACATGTCGAAACTTATGTCCTTGACCGAAAACCTATATTTCTATTAAAATGTTATACATAATACATAATTGAAGTGGAGCCAAATTTCGAGAAATTCATTTACAAAAGACCTCCCATATCAAAACTTTGCCTCTTTTTTGAATATTATTGCTGACCTTCATTAAAATTTGTTGCGAATTGTTTAAGTTATTAGTTTTGTGAATTATTCTCTGCTAGAGAGTTTTGAGTGTCAACAGAAGTTTTAAAAGATGGACACGTTTCAGATCAGGCTAATCAAAGAAATCTATTGGTGTTAGGTGGCTGGACCATGGATACCATATATTGGATAAGTATATCTTTACTAATAATTTCTTCACTTAAAAAATCAGCTAAAAGATCCTTGTCGCATATGCATTATGATATATAAGCTGTTAAGCCGTTCTATTGGAAAAGTGGTAACGATGTTAATATAACCATTTCCACGTCCCACATAGTATTTATATTATTCTTTTCAGACTCGTTAAGCTGGATCGCTAAATAAATAAATATTTGCCAATAGTGTATATCTACATCAAATTTCATATAAATATGACTGTTATTTTCCTACGGGGGCTTGAGCACAACTTATTTTGGACGTATTTACGGAATTTCAATCAGAAGGAAGAGAGAATATGTCTACAAATTATATTGATATAGTTACTACTAATCATTTTATTTTTAATTGCGATATTAATAATATTAATATTATTGATGTTTTATATTCTTCAAATTATTATCAGATCTCACAAAAAAAAATAAGTGGGTATTTGCATTATTAGATTGCAGAATTGAATTACCTTCTATAAAATTAACACCAACATTTACATTCACTTATTAGATACACAGCTAGTGCCTAAAATGATTTCCAATATCACATATTTGTTATTGAAATATTTGTAATAAATGATTACTTCCCTCCTACTCTAGGCAAGCCACGGGACTTCAACCTTAATACCCAATGTTATTGGTTGTGAACACTACTCGGAACACTATTCAATTAGAAAAGAAACATTGCTCTTGCTTTTTTATATTAGATTTTGAGTTAGATAAACTTTGTTTCAAATATAAATACAAAATAGCTATTTATGCAACAAGTTGAAAAAATAAAGGATTTAACGTTTTCGCAACTTGTTTCATACAAGATTCTCTACAACTGTTTTGAAATAGATATTTACAAGAAAATTTTAATTCATTTGTCAAAATGTTATTATTTATTAATTTCAACAGTGGCAGCTTTTCATCGAGGCCGCATAATCACGCACCCCGTCCTAAAATGTCAAATACAAAAGTCTAACGCAATCTCTATAATTTGTTAATATCATCTACTTTGAAAACATGTGTTCTACGCATGTTTTCTAACTCGCGTCTGCCTGAACAGGTGAATCGCCATCACTTAGTGCTGTGCACAATCTAAAAGATGCTATGACAAGTAGAGAGAAATTAAAAATAAGTTTGTTTTTTTAAGGTAACGCATATAATTTTTTTTTTTATATCTAAATATTGAATTGGCTTTTGTAAGATCCTATCAAGGGCAATTTGTGTGGCGAAACCTATATTTCCAAACATACGTTTTTGCAACACAAATTGTAATCGATCATTTTAGACTATCTGACCTTCAAAATACAAAATTTTGTCTACGGTGCATTCTGGATGTATGCGGCCCTCTTAATCAAATTTCACACCACTGCATTTAAAAGTAGAGTAGACACTTAGGTGACAGGTAAGATATAAAAGTTGTTTGAGAGTTACTTATTCTTGAATACCTTTATTTTTACGCACAAGTGCTTAAAAGAATGTTACTTTTAAGCAGAAGTGCGTAAAAAAACAGTTTTTTAATAACTTGTCTAAACACAAAAAAAATTGCTGCATTTATAAAAATATTATCCAATATGTTATCTAGATTTATTTTGAAATGATACAAGTATAATGTGATATAAGAGCATTAAATGATCATAAATAACATTTATTTAGCGTGTATCAATTTTTAATATAAAATGCTCAAGACATATTAAAGCATTTTCTAGCTCCTATAAATTACTTTGATGTCTGATGATATTTGATAAAATAATTTAATCTTGGATTTAATGAACAAACAAAAAATACTTAAATATCTTTATAAATGCAGATTACACTCCTACCTCCACTAGTGTCTGGGGATAATTTAACTTTTCCTTGATCCAACACATTATTAAAAGCTGGCCAACCACATCCACTATCATATTTAGTTTCTGAACTAAATAATGGCTGTTCGCAAACTATACATACGTAAGTGCCAAACTCATATGTTTTATTGTAGCATCCTAATAAGATATAAAATGTATATAGTATAATAGGATTTTTTAAATATCAAATGTTTTCTTACCTGAAAATGGTCTTTCTGTTCCTTTTTCTTGAGTGACTTGATATTGAATGGGGGTTAAACGTTTTTTTAGTTCTGTTTTATCAAATTCTTTAGCCATTCTTGAAATCGCTTTAATAAAATATAATATACAGAACTGTGTCAAGAACCGTAATCGACGACTCCAAATTAGGAATGAAAGTTATTTTTACCTGATATGTGTAGATTGAATTTCTTCACAGGCACAGGATTGGGCAATACCAAATACTGGGTTATTTTATAAACACCTCGTCGTAATATATTTCTAAACATCACATTTTAAAAGTTTTATCTGCATTATTTAGATAAAATTCTAATAATAAATAGATTAATTTCCGCTCTAACGTGATTATATATTACGTAATGAGTTGGCAGTCTTGGCACGACAATTCAGCATAACCATAACCTAACTTTGGTTATTATTCATTATAGTTCATTTTGTTGTTTTGCCGGTTGCAGTTGATTGAATTTTATAAATAGAAGAAACGGAATAAACTAAACTAAAGGTCAAATTTACAATAGTATATACCTAGTTACCTACCTATCTATTTTTATTTGAAAAATAAATTAATAAAATCGGTTAGGTAAAAGAAATCTCCCCCGTTCAATACTTTACAATGATCTGCAATGATTAATGATGAAGTTTATAGGAGACAGTGCGAACAAAAGGAGTATGTGCAAAAAGTCTGGAACATACATGAAATATATTCCGAAATAGTGCACTTTCATTTTTCATTCCGCAAAAATTTGGACACGTCGATTTTTAGGTTGAATTTGCCGCCATATTTGCCAAATATTATAGCGTTTTCGGTTTACATGCTCTGCGAATGCTCCTAATAAGATCTATGATGTCATGAATCTGACCAAGATCGCATCTAATCCGATCTCGAGTGCTGTCGTTGCCCTAAATGCGTTCATAACTAAAAATTCTAGGTTATCTTTGTGATTGCTCGTTGCAGTTGCTCTGGAATGTTCTGCCAAATTTTACAAAGCAGTCGAGAGCACTCGCTTTAAGATTTCTAAATCGAACTCAGAACTCTGAGCGTGAGCAAATTGTATTTGATACTCGAACACAAAATCTAATTGGGAGCAATCTTAGATCACCTAAGAGCAGTAAACCGAAAACGCTATTAGTTTAGTTTGTACAGTGACGTATCGCTATGAGTTGGAAAAAAAATAATTTCCAAATTTATAATTTAAGTTTAGGCAAAGGAATTAAATGGATCTCAGATTCACTAATTTTACCAAAAACTATATTTAAATAGGGTAATTATTGAATATACTACAATGTTCTTAAAATTTGCAAAAATTTTGGAAATCCCTTTAAATGGGCTCTTCTGAACATGAATATCTGATTTGTTTCCCCCGGAAAAAAAATTCGCAAAAAAAATTTTTTTTTGCGAATTTTTGGTAACTTTCTACCTATATTACGGAACGTCCGATTTTTTAAATTCCGCGAATAAAACGAATATATATGTTCCTTCTTTGATATTTTTATATCAAAGAAGGAACATATTCGTTTTATACGTACCCTAAATCTTGCGGCACTATCATAACCGGATGATCTTAGTGTTGTTTGAAATTTAATAATAATAGAAGAAGTAAAGCTATTCATCTAGTTGCCATACTTTAGTTTTCCTGCTGCTAAAGAAATTTGTTTATGGATTCAAAAGTGCTATCAAATGCACGATTTTAATATTAATAACGGTAAAATAAAAATAGGTTCAAAGCATTTTTTGGATGATGATTTTTATATTAAAGAAAAACTATTCCAATTGCCTAAAAATAAGAGGAAGTTTGCCGCTTTTAATATTTGCCTTATGTAGCCTGCCTGTTTTAAACTTCCTGCTTTACTTAACCGTAGCCAAAATTGATTTATTGTGCTAAATTGTTAACAATTCCTGAATAAAACCTGTTGTAAAGTCCTAATCCGAAACTCCTGAGTTTTACTTATAGGTTAATATAGACCCCTGTCTTAACAGTTTCTTCACTAACCAAAGCGTCTATTATCCTGCTAATAGAAAAAATGGTGTTTCTGCATTCTAAAATAGAAACTGGCGCTCGAGATACACCGTCCAGATAACACCGCCGCGCCGCCCCTCAGGCGTCAAAATAACCATCTAAGAACCTCCGCGGAACGAGGGAAAGTTACAATACATATAGTATCTAGATAAATTGAAACGAATTAATATAATTCGTTTTTCTATAAATAAATTATATTGAGGCGTGTAAATGCAGAAACCTGCTTTAGGACAAAATTACGAAAAATTAGTTATTGGTACCACCCTCTCCCGTTTTTTTTTTAAGGACTTATTTATATTAACGTCCTGGCGAAGTTTAGCTTAGACCAGAGGCTTAGACTAGAGCTATTCTACCACTCAACCACGACACACTATAAGCAATTTGGTAGGGTTTTTGTTTAGAAGCATATCCAGGTTTATAACACCGAAATTACGGTTTAAAATCTGATAGTAGACAAAATATATACTTTATGCATACAAGACTGTGATTATGGCAATTACTTGTATACACAAGTTTTTTGTTTATAGCTCAAAATAGGTGACGTGCAAGATTTGACAGCTGACTAACCCTGGAGGAAAAACAACCTTTTTGCTGATATAGCAGTTTATATGTAAATAGTGTCAGTATTTCTTTATTAAGGTCTTTAAATGTCTTTAATGGTTAATTACCAGCGACAAAATTATAAAAATCTTTTATATTTGTAAAGGTGGGTTTATTCACTTATATTTGTTTATAAAATCTAAATAAGTGCATACGAAATATGCCTTCTTTTTGTGTTGTTTGTTGTTAGTTGTGGACGTTGTGGTAGTAATGCCGCACGGGATGTAGGTGTGAAATTTTTCCGGTAAGAAACGTATTTTTAATTTAAATTACTGCTGTAAAAGTAATATGATTATAATAGAATTCCATCTATATATGGACCAAATAAGAAAATAAATGAATTGTCACAGCGGAGGCCACAGATGTGGATAAATGCAATCAAAAGAGCAGACTTAACAGATTACAGAGAGTAAAATTAAATATGGTAGAGTGTGTTTCAAAGCAATTTCTTATGGGTACATCGTACATCACTATAATTAAAATTTAATTTTATAGTTTATAAATATGTACCTACATAATTTAGGAAAACCATCATCTTTAAATGAGAACAATCCTGATTGGGTTCCAATGAAAGATATGGGATACACTTACCATTACTACTTCGCTGCGGTCGAAAGGTTTAGCAAGATATAGAAGGACAAAAAAAAGAGCAGAGAGGGTAAGACTAAAAAAGATGGAAATTCGCTTATCCACAATGGACTTTATTTTTGCTTTTTCTAGAGTTGTTTTTAGTTTTCTGGTTTGAGGGCTTTCTTTTCTTAATTAGGTATAGTAATTTTTTGTGATTACAGATATTTGAATCGACCAGTATAACCTGCTGATGAGGATTTGAATCAAGCAATGGAGGTTGAAGAACCTGGAGAACTTACCACTGATGATTTACAATTTGCTTTACAGAAAAATCTGGGGACATACTGTATACTTTTTTATATATAAAAATATATTAATAAAACGTATTAATTTATTACTTTATTAATATGAATATATTTGATAAAATATAAAATAATCATTATAGATTTATTTACTTAATAAATATATATAAAAATAGATCGATATTTATTTGTTGCTTTGACCACATATCCAATTTCCACTTGGAACAGTGTCTAAGCCCACACATTTTAAATGATACCATTCAATTGGACGTTTTGGTGAGTCGCACGCTATCATAGGTGTTACATGGTCATCTTCTTATTGGAAAATGCAAAATAATGGTAGTTTACTAGGACCAGGTTCAGGAGAACTACTTCTTCGTAAATGTCTACATCACTGAAAACTTCCCACTCATCTTGTTCATTGTCTTGAATTTCACTTTCGCTTATTTTCTCCTTAGTAAAATGGGTAATTTTCTATATTACGGAACGTCCGATTTTTGAAATTTTTTTGCTTTTAACATACGTAGTTTTGCCTCCTGAACAAAAAATTCTAATAAAAAAATCGGCGGTCGGCAACGGTTTTCGAGATATTTGGCCCCAAAGTCTCTGAAAGTCGTATTTTTCCACTGCCATAATCACTTATTTTCACCAAACTTTTCACTTTATGCTTATGAATACCTTTAATACAGACTTATTTAAACACTTTTAAATAGTTTCAACATATTTATTACATCAATAACTATTTTTTGAACCCCTTCTTATAAAAGCCATGAAAACATAAAAAAATCGGACGTTCCGTAATATAGAAAATTACCGTAAAATGTTTACCAAGCGCTTCGGGTAAAATTACTTGCTGGAAGAACTTTTCCGCTACCTCACTTTTTTCCAACCAAAAAGATTCTTCAAAAGCAACTTGCAACACAATCACAGTGGGCACCAATGATGTAACCTTAATCTTTACAAATTATCCGTGGAGATAGTAATTTTTCATTAAGACGTTGCGAATGCATCACCTGTTGACAAAAACAATTTAAATATAAATTAATATAAAGGTAATGTATTACTTACTTTTCCTAAAATCAAGATGTTTGAGTCAAATTGCTTTACACAAATTTTTCTCACCCAACCACATACTACTTGATTATAAGCCTCGAGACTTTTATATGCTTCCATTTCGTTCATCGTATAAGCACTTTTAGTATATACAAGATACATTACTATATTAGGATATAATACTTTAGGAAAATCTGATATATATGTCAAACAATCTTCTAAATTAACCACATAAAGGATCTATGCCCAATAGAGATGTTTTTTCAGTATATCTTTCTTGATGTATTTCACTAAGCCCTGTATAATAGGCACTCGCATTCATTTTTCTGCAACAAAAAAAAGAAAGAAGTAATATGGTAATAGGTATCATTATTCAAGTGTGTAATTATTACCCTTACCTTAATATTCTATTGAAATAATACAATACAAATTCAAGATAACCATGCTTCTCATATGTAAACATTAGCAGATTGTAAGGTTATTTTACCTCCAGGGTTAAACTGTGACGTCACGTGCACGTTATCTATAAGATCACATGCGTAAAGCATCTTCTGCATATTTACGGCATTTAGGCCCATTTGCACCAACGTCACTTAACAGCTAAGTTACACTTTTATTACCTAAGGTTAACTTACGGCATTGCACCAATTACAAAATGCTACTTAAATATGCTAATGTCAAACGGAGGCGGTCCCAGTCGCTAACCTTATAAATTCCAACAGATGGAACTATATGTAGCTTTTGCCAATATAACCGTATTGACGTATTGTAATTTATCTACTATGAGATAGGTGGAGTGATGTGTTGTAATTTATCTACCCTTTGATAGATGAAGACATTACACTCACATCTTTTACATTATTATGACGCGCAACCGCGCAATCTAAATTAATTCGTTTTTATAACTACATTTACAAAAAATTATCATACATATTTAATTACTAGTGACTTTTGTTCTGATAATGTTTTTAGATTTGACAGCTTGTTTTATCTAGTTATAAATATTTATAGTTCAAATCACGAAAGAAGACCGTTACGTCATCATTATAATTCGTAAGAATCAAATCAGCACTGCGTTAGTTATCAACAACGTCAGTCGGAGATATTAACAGTCACATATAATGGACTCCCTTTCCCTGTCTCTCTCGTTTTACTATTTTGTAAACAAAGAACGCTTGAAGCGTACGTTGAAGATTAGAAATTAATTTGTGACGTAACGGTCATCTCTCGTGATTTGAAGTATAGATTATTTTGTGATTGGGATATTTGTAGATATTTTTGTGTATTATTGTAACTGTTTGGACTTATAAATTATAAATATTTATTTGTGCCTTGGACAATTGTGTATTTTATGGGTAGTGTTGTAAATAATATAACTGTTTGAGCATTATCATTTTTTTTTGTTACTACGACCATATGATTAACATAACCTTAAATTTATAGTTTTTGTAAATTTATTTTTAATTTTAATTTTAATTTTTGTAGTTCTAGCTTGGATCCATTATACAATTTAAAAGCTCATTCAGATAATAGATTTATAAAGTTTCAATATTCAATAGATTATTAAAAATAGACTGCTAATTATAGGTTGGATTTCCAACCAACAAAAAGCATCTTATTTTATTAGATCAAGGTAATTAAAACTTTAATAATTATGCACTGAACAAGATTTTAGTTGATAGTACAGGAACCCAGCAGAAATTTTTTGATAAAAGCGGCATAATATTCCAAAAACTTAGAAAACGCATAATTTTGAGGTTAGTTGTGACACCCCAGAACAGCTGTTTGTATACTTTTCTTGGCATACCTGCCATACGTACCATTTTCCTGAGAAACAGATATCATTTTCCTTCGGATATGTTTAAGGTTGGAGTAATAATACATAAAACAGAAAGGCATTATTTAATAATATATTTATTATATTTAATAGAATGATTGCATTATTAAAAATAATAAGAATTGTTTTACAATCATATCAAACTATTGGTAGGTAGGTTCCTAACATGCTATTCTGAACAACTTGCTGTAGAAATCTGTTTCAATTTGGGTACTTCCTTTTCTAATACAGCTGAAATACACACATTTTACTTTTTCCCACTTTTGCCAAACTAGCTGATTTCCAGTAACATAAGCTTTGTTTGTCATCAGCCACTAGTGTACACTTTTTTACACTTTTTGCCAATAAGTCGTTTTTTATAAATTAGTGCAGACAGTGCTAGCCGTTTGGTATACCAGTATAGTGTACACTTTCTTGCACTTTTGACACTGACTCCTGAGGAGGTGTAACGAGTGTCGATAGTGCAGAGCAGGCACCTGAGTTGAAGTTTGAAGCTGTTCTGTGGTTTGAAGTTTGAGATTTACTGAAACGGGTTGTCTGACAGGTATGAATTGAAATAATGTGATTTTGTCACAGTTATTTAATTGATGAGACTGAAGATACTGGTAGTGAATCTATTATTGCTATTATTTATAGGTTATGTTGATTTTCTGACAAGAGTACGTACACTCTAAAGTTGTTTGTTATAGAATTACACATCTGCACTAGTTAACATTTTGTACACTTTTAAACCTACACTTTTCTGCACTACACTTTGATGACAAACAAAGCTATACTATATAGATTATAGAATAGATGTTAATTAAGATTTTTACCTTTGTTGGTGCAGCCATGTTTAGGTGTTATGAATTACGGCACTTAAAAATTTCACGTTCGCAATATCGTTTATTACCATATTATTATCGTGTTGTCTACAACTCGTAAATGTCAAATTCCTTTTCAATTTTACTCATCTTTTTAAATAATACTAATAATAAATAACACATTTCCAATGTTCATAGTCGTTAACTCATTTTCTTCTGTCAGCTGTCACTACTTGTCATTCACGTGCGCTTATGCGCAGGCTCAAAATTCGGCAACATGAGAATACATTCTCAACCAAGCGTTAACCCTTTACGAGATTCTATTGGTGGTGCCTCATAAATGTACTTCAGGCACCAATAGGAATGTAAGGTACGGAAAACAAAACGCAAACGAAAATGGTTGAGAATGCCCCTTTATAGCAAACTGCTGCGGCGGTTTATATTCATCCTGAAATTGATTTCAATATTTTTATACTACCTTTCAAATAAATTAAAATGATTGACAGAATATTCATTTATAATTTTGATTTTGCTGCCATCTACGAGACAGTAGCCAAAGTTCTATATGTCATTCTTTAGTATCATTTCGAACCAAAAAACTTGTTTCCTGCATTATATAACGTATTTATTTTCAGTGATATTGGTTTAGTAGTTCGACATTTTTTCAATAATTACTTAATAAAAAATCAAAATTTAAACATGTATGTGTTTAATATAGCGTAGCGGATTGGACCAGAACTATTTTATTGAGATCACGACTTTTTTAATTATTTCAAAATTAGGTTAAAAGTTTACGAAGTTTAACAGCTTGGTAAGAAAAGAATCGTCAATTTCTTGAGTTTTTTAATAGTCCAGTACTATTCTACCGAGTTTTTTCTAAAAGCCAGTCAAAAAATATTTTGAATCGGTTCAGGGATGCGGCAGAAATTGTCGAACTACGAAGTGCTTATTTTAGGCAAATCTAACCTATTTTTCCGCCCACCTTAGAGTTAAGAAAAGGATTGGTGGAGGCTTAAGCTTTGAGGTGAAGTTTCTAACCTTGCATTTTATTGTTCTTAATATTATCTGAGCTGTGTTTTATATTTTGTTAACAGAAAATGGACTTCTTTAATGATTTTGATGCATTTAATGACGATGCCGAAATAATTGAAATCATTGATCATGGCTTTCCAAGAAAGATCTACGAGAGGTCGAATTTTTTTCAGTCGTTCGACGATTTATCATTTTTTAAAAGATTTCGACTCACAAAGGAGACAATTCTGAATCTGCTGCCTTTGATAGAAGAAGAGCTAGAATATACACACAACAGGTAAGGGGATATAATTACTTTTGTTTTGTGGGTTTTTATTTTGGCAACGTCACATAAAACATATTTTACATGCAAATAACAAATCTAGTGGCTAGATGGCCTGGTTCTGCCCATGATGTAACGGTATTCAATAATTCAAATCTCAAAAGAAAATTTGAAAATAATCTTTTTCCAAACTGCGTTCTTCTTGGTAAGTAAATTATTGAGATTAATATAATATATTAATATCTTTTTAAGGCTGGTTTATGAAGTTTTATTTAAATTCAACTTTTATTTTGCTTTTCAGAAAAATTAGGCAATGTAAACTTGCAAAATTAATACTGCACATTTAAAATTCAAACATATGTTATAAATTTGCACATGGTAATCTCTAGTTTTCATTTAACGCTAGAAAAAAAAAATACAATCTAAGTGCATATTTTATATTACAGGTGATAGCGCTTATGGGTTAAAAAGATATCTTCTTACGCCTCTTCTTAATCCCATCCAAGAACATGAACAGTTATACAATGAATCCCACATATACATACAAGGGGAACTATTGAAAAGTTGTTTGGGATTTGGAAAAGGAGGTTTCCAATTTTAGCTTACGGGTCTAGATTTAAATTAGAAACTACCTTGACCATTATTGCTGCAACTGGAATTCTTCATAATATAGCCAGAAATATGGGTGAACAGGAGCCTCCTTTTCCACATGATGTGGACCAACACGAGTTACAGCAGCTCATCGGGGATGCAAATATTCCAGTTGCTCCAGTAGATAACGGCCCAGAAAACTTTATAGGAGGCCATGTGAGACGTGATTTAATAAATAATTATTTCAGGAGATTAGCAAACCATAATTGATTTAAATAATTTTAGTTTATTTCATACCGCTGTTGGTTTATAAAATGCCTAGAGTTAAATTTATTATAATAAATTTATTTTTATAAAATAATAACGTATGTGTTTTCTTCTTTCTGTTATTATTTACTGCCACACTCCTGAATATTACTTAGACAATCTAAGAAATATCTGGATAAAAAAATAACCTTTTTCTTCAAACGTCAGAAAACATGACATTTCTTAACTCATTCATGATGTTAAAGTTTGACATTTTAGATGGCTGTGCATTGCCATTAGCAGTGGAGGCAAAATTTTTAAAAAGCGCTCGAGGTTACGGCGCGCTTAGGCTTATGGCCAGAGACGCGAATACTATATAGTACCTCTACTCTATACTTGTGTGGACATGCAACAACATTAGTCGATATTATTTTAATGATTGACTACTATTATTGTGAATTTGGATATTTTTGAGAAAGTTGCGTTTGTAAGTGCATTCTGTGATTGTTAGTTATTGCGTTCGTTAATATATTTTTTATTAATATCATTGCGTTATAATGCACGACATTAATAGCGTTTGGTAAAATAACTCTTCATTATGTGTGTGGTTATGTTATTAATATTTTTGCACAATCGTGTTTTGTTGTCATTGTTGAGAGAAACAAGAAGTTGACTTTACTGAACGATTATTATTTTCCCGTATCTAAGCCTGTAAGTGCAACTTACCGCACTAGCGCAGTAAGTGAATTTGTGGTTAGGTTAGGTTAAGTTAGATTGTTTTTATATTTATTCGTAAAGATTAAAAGGTTGTGCAAAAAATAGTATACGATACTTGTCAGTAAGTGCTCACCGATCTCAAAAGTTTGAAGATATATTTTCTCGATCAGTAAAAAGCACTTACCGACTGTGTATCGTAATACACTATTGTATATTCGTACGTACCTAGGAGGAAAAGCCTTACATTCTCGGACGACCGTTAGGATTGCTTATTGAGGCACAAGCCGAGACAAGCAACGCGGAGTCCGGGAATGTGGCTTTTTCTACGAGTTATACACACTATTAAAAGACAAAAATTAAATTCTTTTTTAATTTTGAAAAAGCATGATTAATTTTATTTACAAATAATATTTCCTGACAGTACAAAAATGAACAATTGCCTGGCAACAACATTTTCTTCCAGTACGAAATAGTACATTGTGTACCTAGTAGGAAAATTCTAACATTCCCGGACTCCGTGTTGCTTGTCTCGGCTTGTGCCTCAATAAGTAATCCTAACGCTCGTCCAGGAATGTTAGGCTTTTCCTACTAGATATACGATATACTATTAACACAGGCTCATTGGTTTTTTACCAATTCGCTGTCAAACGCTAAAAATGTCATACACTATAACGCAATAATATTAATAGAAAAAATTGCTGTCATTTATGGGGTCAGAACTTCCTCACCGTAGTAAAACTCGACGTGGTGGAGTTTGTAATAAAAATAATTTTTGTCGTTTCATATTTTAAGAAGTGCTAAATTTATTCCATTAGATATGTAATATTGAAAGGTTTAGAATATTTCAAATAGTTGGAATTTTTATAATATTTCATAAAGAATACATTTTTTTGTAAAGTTACAGTCCATTCACTTTTTAAAAAAATAGTGGAGGCTGTGATTTCTCATAATGGTTCACTCTATATAATGATTGACAACATTAAATATTTTAAGGTTATGTATACTGACAGACATATTTCGGCAAGAAAGCGTTGCCATTTTCTTTAAATTTCTATTAGCAACAGTCTGACCCTATATGTTCTATGTTTGTAACTATACAATTTTTAGATTTTTTATTGGTTCTGTAATTGTGGAATAGTCTGGCATAAAGTTTATTAAATTAAAATTATTAAAATAATATATGTTTATTGACATTATAGAGACTAATAAATATACAACGTAGTAATTAATTATAGCAATAAAATAGATAATTATTAAGAGTGGAGCATTTATATTTAATACAAAATAAGTGTGTATACATAGATACTTATATCCATATTAGAAACATATTGGAGGTAAATTAAATTAAATGCATATTTCTTTCAATTATTATAAGAAAACAAAACAGTAATCAGAGAAGTACTTAAAAATTAATTTTCTTTTCTTTTATCTCTGTCATCTTTATTGCTTCTATATAGAACCATCTTTCTTCTCATCATACGAATGCTAATCACTCGAATTGGAGATTCAGGCTCTAGTGAACAGTGGGATCGGGGTTCGCCGACGCTGACGGTTTCTCTTATCCATAAATGCATAAATCAACATTCTTACAGAGAGAGTTATGGTACATCCCACTATGTATAAAATATATGTGGCGCAGTCGACTTCACATCTATTCTGTCTAATTTTTGTCGCATTCGGGATAAATATTCGTCATGTGTCATCCATGTCACAAATGTCACAATCACATTAGAAATAATTATAGAAATGAGTGCATTCGATTATTGAAATAATTACTGTAAAAATTACAAGATTTCTCAAAATGACCCAAAATTATGTGTAAAAAGAATACACCTAATAAAATTTTACAACGCTGCAATTTAAATTTGACACACAGCAATTGCAATTCGACATAGAGCTGACAAGATACCTAACCTTAAAATATTTTATGTTGTCAATCTATTAAGTTATTCAACCTAACTTGTAAGTATGTGCTGCCAACTTGTGAGTAACTTACGTACTAGTCAGTTTCCATGACTTTTGTTTTTATGAATTTAAATATAATAATAATCATTATACATTTTACGATACATTACACATTGCGCAGCCGGATGTGACGTCGAGCTCGAGAAAAATATGCATTGCCCTAATGTGTCGTGCACGCGACATCACAACTAACCTAAAAAATATGCACTTTTTAACAGTTTTGAATATTATGTCATTTTTATTAAAATTTCTGCTTGGTTCCTATACTATCAACTAAAATCTTGTTCGGTGCATTAACTAATGAAATTTTAATTTTCCTAATCTAATGAAATACGATATTTTTTGTTGACTGGAAATTCAACCTATAATTAACAGTCTAATTTAAATAATCTACAATATTGAAACTTTATATATCTACTGTCTGTGAGAGTTTTTAAATGTATAAGGATCCAAGCTGAAACTACAAAATTATAATTAATGTTGAACATAAATTTACAAAAACTAAAAATTGGAGGTTATGTTAATCCTATGATCATTTACTCTTTGCCTATGATGCACATGGTCTATATTTGTGATTTATGACATTTTTAGGTGAACATCCAGATCGCTAAAAACTAGGTTTCAAATACAATATACATAGCATGTTCCTGCACTTGCCATTCTTCAAATTTATTTTATCTTTTCTGTAGCCAAGCTATTTTGCCAAATCTTCGTTCTTCGGAAAACTGAAATATTTTTATATCAATATCTTTTTGTACTTTGGTTATAATTTTTTCACATAGCTACAGCACAATTCGCCATTATAAATTATAAACAGTCAAATAAGAAACATATATAAAAAAGAACATTAATTTAAACACGTTAAGCATGATTTTTATAGTCGCAAAATTGCGAAAAGCGAAATGCGAGACGTGTTGCTATTGATCAATTCCAAATTTTAATGTGAAATGAACCAATAGCAACACGTTTCACATTTCGCTTTTCACAATTTCGCGACTATGAAAATCAGGCTTTACAACTAACCTCAAAAATATGCACTTTTTAAAATTGTTGAATATTATATCATTTTTATCAATATTTCCGCTTGGTTCCTGTACTCATCTAAAATTTTGTTCGGTGCATTACTAATGAAGTTTTAATTGTCCTAATCTAATGAAATAGGATGCTCTTTGTTGACTGGAAATCCAACCTATAAATAGCAATTCATTTTAATAATCTATAGTACGTAGGTACAATATTGAAACTTTATATATCTACTGTCTTATTAGTGGATCCAAGCTGAAGCTACAAAATTAAATTAAAGTAAAAATAAATTTACAAAAACTAAACATTTTAGGTTATGTTAGCCATTTGATGTATAAAGGTAAGTCCTCACGTGCGGAAATGGCGGAAAAGGCGGAACTATTCTAGACATGTGATTGGCCAACAGTCGGCCATATTAGTAATTGTCAATTCCCCTGATGTTCCGCCGGTTATCCGCAAAAAAGTTGAATTTAGTTTAACTTTTTGCGGATTCCGTGATTGTGGAATAAGGTTAAGGTACACCTGAAGGATTTTAGAAGGACTCTGAAGGATTTTAGAAGTTCTCTTGTGTTTGACAACGAGTGCACCTATAGCTAATAAAACCGAATCGCTTTTTATAATTTCCATTTTTCTTTGTATAATATAACTCGTATAACTTTTAGGTTAGGTGGTATTACGCAGTTTCCGCAAAAATACCTCACCATTGGAACGTTCCGCTAAAAATTACGGAGTTCCGCTTTTCCGCGTTTTCCGCACGTGGGGACTTACCTTAATGATTCATTTTAGAACAAAAAATCCAATAGTTTAAAAATAGAAAACTGACAAACTGTCAAAAGTTATTAATAATTACAGTCAAGTTTCGATCTATGACTTTAGTTCCTCGTCGAATGTCATGTGACGTAGATGCACCGGGTAGCACCGGATGTACGAAATTCGTGCATGCGTCGTAGTATTGTTTATAATAGACACTTTAAGTTGTTCGTGATACGTAGATGCAGATGTGCACGTTAACGTACAATTTTCACGTTTACGTCCTGTTTCAAAATTCAGTTTAAGTAGTTTGTACGTTTGTAGGTCACCTTAAAATTTTGGTTATCAACATGTCAACAAATATATAACTTTAAAAATCCGACGTACATTTGTGTTTGTCGAGTTGAAATTTTGAATTTTTTATTTATTAAAGTAAACCCTATAAAGCAACTAGGTAAGTTACTTAAAAATGCATCAAAATACACTTCGCGAGTTATCGCCGCCGCTTCGGTACACTTCGGTTAGCGTACGTTACCGTTTTAGGTACACGTGAGGATCCGTAAGATAACGTAGATACGTAAGACGATAACGTGAAAATTAATGAACTGCGCAAGCGCGACTACCAAAACGTACGTTTACGTCTACGTTTTTGACACAACTTAAAGTGTCTAATAAACAATGGTCGTAACGTAAACGACACCGGGGGCTACGGTCGTAATAATGGGCACACATCATCCAGCACGCCATCTACCAATGATCCACCGGTACTAACAAGAGGTTGAATAACTATATACTTTATAAACAATGGTATCATGGAGTAAATATTAGACGAATATATAACTCCCCCTTCTACGCTATCGGGTCTTTAAAAAAAAAACAAAAGTAAGACATTAAATAATAATTTATGAGGTTAGGTGGTCACCGGCTCGGAAATGAAATGTCACGGGTCAAGGAAATAAAGCAGGAAGGAAAGTGAACCAAAAAAGCTTAAATTTGATTGGTTGAAATAAAATTATTTTCAAGACTATTTCAGACATACCCTTTTATTTTTTCCCATAGGAAAATACATTCCAGTAGTAGTGGAGAATAGAGATTGACATACCCATGGGAATAATTGCATGGGAAAACAATACTACCGGAATATTTTCCTACAAAGTCAACAATCGAGCCCCAGGTAGCTCAACTACCAACCAAATGTTCACTTTGCATCAAATCCTAGAAAAATCCAGAGAATTTGACATTATGGTACAACACTGGTATGCACCACTTGTCATCTACTTTAAGGCAGCGTATGATAACATTCTTAGGTCGAAGTTGCACGAAGCTATGAACGAACTCGGAGTACCTGTCTGATTAAAATGACCATGGTTGACACCACGTTCGCAGTTAAACTTCAGAACGACATAATATAGGAACCGTTCGAAATACACAAAGGACTGCAACAGGAAGATGCGCTGGTGTGTCAGTTATTCAATATAATAGCCCTGGAGAAAATCTTCTGATCTGTACGTACCACTTCGAAGGAGTGTGGGCGTTACACATTCACTGATCGTTTTCTCTATTTAATACACGCTTTACGCTTTACGTACGATCATCCCGTCTTTGTTTCCAATTTGGCTATAATTTTTCTTGGGGTAGGTCCTGTATATTTATGTATTCTGAAACAACGTATAACATGGGTATGTAAATTAATGAAAAATTTACTTATTTGCCTTTTGTTTTACTTTTCATATTCACCATCATCCACACACCCAATTAAGAAGCTGTAGGAATTGGTACCTACTATTGAACTAATAGTGCAGTTTTCCTTCATAGGGACATAAGCCCCATAAAATTAGTTCTACTATATTAAATATCTTGTCTAAAAAGACGTTTGAACCAAAAACTTCACCGACTTTAGTTGATTACGAAAGTTGAAAGTTGACCAACTAAAATCGTGAGAACGCGCTTAATCCAACTCAAGGCTTATAGACTTTGTACAGGTTACATCAATGAGCAGCATTAGGGCGAGGAAAATGCGGGGTGAGGGAGAGCTGGCGACCGCAGTTCTATATGCTTAAAAAGAGACACTAATACTGCTCTGCTGTTGTACAACAGAGAACGACGATCCCGGCCTGCGGTCGCCGAGTGTCGTATCGAGTAGGTCAGGTTCAGATGAGGTAACCTTTAGAGTTTACCAGCCTTGAATCCAACTCTGTTAAAGCCGCCATATTGCTACTACATTAAGCTCCGCCCAGTGGTAGCGTTATTTATATCGTATTGACTATGTGCATAGCCAACTACAGTTCCAAGCCATGAAGTAACAAAGGCAACATCGCATTTCCTGTCAATGGTAGTCCTGTTTGTAATTCAGCCATCCCTTACTTTCATGCACTGATTTAAGGATTTTGTTTAGGAAATAAAGTATAAAGATCCCAAAACTTGTGCTATAAATTTATTTCGCCAAAATGAATAATTTACAAATATATAATTCTAGAATTATATGACTGATGGTCGAGATGGTAGAGTACCTGCCTCTCACCCAAAAGTCCCGGGTTCGAATCCCGGTCGTGGCAATGGAAAATACTGTGAGAGGGAATTTTGCATTATACACGGATATTGGATGTGTGTCCCTGGTCTTTAAATGTGTAGCCCCCTCCCGCACAAGGCTCTGCCTTCTGGGATAAAGGGGGTCGTAATTACATGTGGTGTATTAGAATATACACTTAAATAGGGTAAAATCCACTCTAAATTGCTTGATGGCAATTCATGACTATTTACAAAAACGGTAACATTAAAACTTTGATTTACGCTAATACTTGAAACTACTTTTACTTCGCTACTATAAGTATTAGATTCTTCAGTCGTAGTCAATATTTAAAATGAAAAAATACAAGACATTGTTCACACACACTTGTAATTCCACTTAATGAAACATAATTTTTTTGGCACAGCCTGCACAAAATATTCAAAGCTTGATATGATGTCATCGGCAAGAAACTGATGGTCAATATTATTATTTTGCCTTTAGCATCCTAATTTGTCTTCTTTCTTCAGGATTACGTCGAGACACTGGCTTAGTTGTAGAAAGATACTTCGGTTGATTGGAAAATATGTGAAGAACTGCATCCTCATTTAAACGAGGATATGTTATTTCTCTTCCTTTTCTTTTTTGGGATTTATTACCACATTCGCTTGAGATATGTTAGTTAGCCTCGTGCGTATTACCTATCTTTATAAAGCTCCATGGTTGTAACTTCTCTGCCTTCAAAGTGCAAACTGCAAATAGCTGAATTTTTACTAATGCAGTAGTCCTCCGTGTGTATAGCTCTAAGCCAATTTATTGCAGCACTGGATCCTTTGGGAAAGGATAAGTACTATTTGAGGATTCAGTTTTTAAAGTACTTGCATAGTATACAGCAATGTCGAGGCATCTACAATATAAAAAATAAACGCATATTTAGTGCGCGTCATGATCATATGTAATGTCAAAGAATTGGATGCAAACAATTTATAACATCCACTGATAGAAACGTGTAATTTTGTAACATTTGTCAAATAAACTGTATTCATTTATAAATAACAATTTGCAAGGTGTACAACACTATTTTACTTTTGTTTTATAAGTCTATATATATCATTATTATATTATGTTATATTTATACCAGGTTATAAAATACTGGTAAGCCCGCGGACTAGTCGGCGTTCCTCCAAAAACTTGACGGGAAGCTTTTGAGAAACCAAAGCTTTTGGGTTCCGAAGTATGGTTGCAAAGCTGAAACTAAAAGTAATTGACGGAAGGGCACCACCCAGGAGTGGAGCCTGCGACTTAATTCGACGCAACACGAGAAACCTCACTAGACCCGGAATGATTAACAGATTGAGAGTTCTTTCTTGATTCGGTGGGTGGTGATGCACGGCCGTTCTTAATTCCGATAATGAACGAGACTCATGTTACCGTAAAACGGGGTGAATCACAACACTTTTCAACCTTTCCAATGAAATATCTCCAAAACGGTTTGACATACAAAATTCCAAAATAATGCAAAAGTCTTATCTAACCTTCATCATCACCCCTGTGAATTGTGAAATTTTTTTTTTTTTGAAAATATATTTAATTATTTTTTTTGTTCGGTGTTGTGATTCACCCTCCAGGCGGGGTCAATCACGACAAGTATTGAATTTACATGTTAGATGCTATTCGGCACAGCGGAAGGTGAATCACAACAATTTTACTTAAAAAATATATAGATATAGTGCAATTTTCCGTTAAAACAAACAACAAAAATGAAAAAGGAAGCTTTTTTTCAACGATTTATTACAAAACTGAAATATAAATTAAAAAAAACATTTTTCTACTACCGATCCTAAAGTACTAACTTTCCGCACGCTGTAGAGTGCGTAAAGTTAAACTTTACGTACTAGTGCGTAAAGAGTTTTTACCTTACGCACTAGTGCGTGAAAAAGTTACATACTAAACAATTGCATACCTATTAGAGCACGTATAATAATCATATATCTTATTTTAAAAAATGTTAAATGTGGTTATTTAATTTTATGTAGTCCATTTATTTAATATCACGGTATTATTATAAAACATACCTAATTTTCAGTATTCTTTAACAATAATGATTGAATTTTGAAGTTTCATTTATATTCTTGACATTGACATTAGACAAAAAAATAATAGACATTGATTAATTTCACTCATTTAAAATTAAGTGGGCTATAACAGTATTGTGATTTTTAAATGACATATGAAGTTTTGACGTAATAGGTAAGTTTTGACGTTTCACATTATTTAGAGAATTTAGCTGCATTTCGGTAGTAGAAAAAATATTATATGCAATTAGTGCGAAAAGTGAGCTTTTTTCACTCATGCGATTGTCGCATTCGCCTACGGCTCATGCGACAAAATTCCCATTCGTGAAAAAATCTCACCTTACGCACTTGTTGCATAAATAACTATTTAATATAAATATCGCTACAAAAGTTTACTGTTTAACAAAAATCTCATAACACCTCTTCTTTCTATTTTTGGGGCCTCAACTGCACCAGTAACTGACGTAAATGGGAATGTATATACCTCTTCAACATCTAGAAAAACGTATAAAAAACCATCATCAGCAGCAATTTTAGTTGACTTTGTCCTTGTAAGTTTAGCTTCAATTATGCTGCCAGATATAAAGAGCACTTGGCATATAAAGTGTGTAACGTAACTTTACCAATAACCAATCAGACGCTTTAATTTCTTCCGTTGAGTTTTTATAAATTTTTCAATTTTTGAAAACACCAGATGGCCGTGAACATCCTGGTAGGTACTGAATCAGAATCTAGGTGGCTGGAATTTTCCAGAATTTCTTCCTCTTTATTAGCCTGCTGAAACTCTTCATTCTCCTGCTCATACTCTTCATTCTCCTGTTCATACTCTTCATTCTCCTGCTCATACTCTTCATTCTACTGGTCAAACTCTTCATTCTCCTGGTCAAACTCTTCATTACCTTGCTCATATTCTTTATTCTATTGCGCACTCTTCACCACTTTGAACTATCAGCATAGGGAGGAATATCATTCTCATCTTCATTGCTGCTACCATACTTTATTCCTGCTCTTCTGAATCTGAAGCTCATTCCCGCCCTGACTTTTGCTGTAAAGCCGCTTGAATCTTATTTTTGTCATATTGTTTATGTTTTTTGCTGTGAGGGTCAGGCTTGTTTATACGTGGCATAGTGTTGTGATTCACTCCGAATAACCTCAAATTTTTACAAACCTAAAAAATATTGACTAATATTGGTCTAACCGATTAGACTTGATCCAACTATGGCATGACTTACCTCTATTATAACCACTTTCAACACTACAGTTGTTTTCTTTAAATAACTAGTTCTCTGGAGACACCACACAAAAGTTTATACACTGAAGATTTCCCGCCAAATTTTCGCCAACCGAATAAATACTGAAACATTTTGCTTATTACTGCTGGCGCCATCTATTTAAATTTGAAAGAAGCTTAGAGCTTTAGGAACCGACGTCTGCTAAAACATTTGCAGTTTGCACGATTTTGCTAGTGTAGCCAAATTATCGTTCTTTCACCGATTTTCGTTGTGATTCACCCGACAGCTGTGATTCACCCCATTTTACGGTAACTAGGCGTATTTCCATATCCCAAAAGCACGCCGCGCCGGTTTGGGGCTCTGGTCTCTTTCTGCGTGCTGTTTATACTGTTGGCGTTTAAAATTTTCTTCTTAGAGAGACAGGCGGCTTCTAGCCGCACGCGATTGAGCAATAGGTAACAGGTATGTGATGCCTTAGATGTTCTAGACCACACGACGCTACACTGAAGCAATCAGCGTATACTACCTGGCCGCGCGGCCCGGGAAACCTGCCGAACCTGCCTCGTGCTAAGAATTGGGGCTTAATTGTTCCCCATGAACGAGGAATTCCCAGTAAGCGCGAGTCATAAGCTCGCATTGATTAGGTTCCTGCCCTTTGTATACAGGGTGTTCCACTTAAGTCGGATTCTTCCATAGCTCTCTTATTATAAATTTAAGAGAAAAATGTTTCAAATAAAAGTTACGCTGAATTATGCGGTGTATATACAGAAAATAGTTTTGAATACACAGGATGTTCCATTTCACCTGGACGCTATACAACTTCGTTATTTTAAATGGAACACCCTGCATATCTGTGTATTTTTGGATTCCTGACTTAATTTTAAAAGGCCCTCCGCACATTAAGCTACTAAAAAGAAACTAAACTAGTTAGAAACATAAATCACAAACTAGTTACAAATTATGAATCGCACACGACGCTACTGAAAGTTCTTCTACTAGTCTTAAATTCAATGATTGTTCTGCCATTTTTGCCGTTTTGCGTAGTTGTTTACAAAAGAAACTAGAAACTAAACGCCAAGCGACTCTGCATGTCGGGTTGAGACTGACTGATTACCAACGCGTTACAAACCGGTTACCAACTAGTAGCATTGTGTGCGGATGCTCATTGAAATACATGGGCAGTGACTAATAACTAACTGCTAGGTGATTTAAGTTTGTAACTAGTTTCTTTTTAGTAGCTTAATGTGCGGAGGGCCTAAGTTGATTTTATGTATCATACATTGTGCCCAAAACATACCGTTTCCGAGATATTCAAGTTTTTTTGAGAAATTTCACGATTACAGCGCTCTGAATATTGCTAGATAGCTTCTAAGCCATAAGAGCTAGTAACTTGCGGTTTGCACAGTTCGATTTACCACGAATTACGCTATCATTTCCACTATTAGAAAAATATGGTAAGTAGTATAAAGTGGTAAATATCGGTACCTGCATTTGACAATTTTTCAACAGGAATAACTTCTTTTTTTCAAATGAAATGACCCATATTTTTTTTCACCGTTGGATTCAAAATTAAATTCTCTTTCGATTGATATAAGGTTGTCCATATTTATCTTTAACAGTTTTCGAGAAAAATGCAATTCTTTCTAAAGTTTGAAAAACGAGCTGCCTACAGCGTAAAGTAGGCTTTGCCAATATCGCTTAAAGCATCGTTTCAATGTTATGTACGTTCATCTCGACAAACAAATTGTATTGTGAATTGTTTTCGTTTTTCCCGGTAAAAATCCGGTCACCAACAATGACATCGCGTACGTGAATTTAAAATTCATAAAACATGCCAGTAACAATATTACTGGCATGTTTAAAAAGTGATCTAACAAAACTAAACCACTACCAACAACGAAAACAAAACGCAACATGATAGAAAATTCTAAACGCAATAAAAAAGGGACGTGAACTTAAACTGCAATTTTACATTAAGTGTTCGAAATGTCCTCCGTCTTTTAATGAGGTGGAGCACCATCCTGTTGTAACCACATCCTTCGAAGGGTTGCTAAAGGAATGTCGCCCAACAAATCATCCAAAGTGTTTCGCAGAAAGTCCAAATAAATTCTTCCTGTCAAGTGTCGATTAAAAAAGAATGGTCCAATGATGTGGCCTCCTAAAATTCCCGTCCACACGTTCAAGGACCACCTGTATTGGCTACCAGTTGTCTGGAATTGGTGCGGATTTACCGTGTCATAATAATGACAATTATGGCGGTTAACAAAGCCATTTTTGTGGAAAGTTGACTCATCCGAAAACATGACCTGTTTAAAAAAAATTTCTTCCTCTCTCAAGTGCCCACTGGCAAAATGCCTGCCTCCGTTGAAAGTCTCCTTCGAGTAACTCCTAGTTGTAATTGGATGTGGTAAGGATGATATTTGTGTTTCTTTAAAATCCTATGTACTGATGTTGTACTAATATCCCTCGTTTGACTAATTTGTCGCACACTAAGTTGAGAGTTTTCCTGTATGCATCCCAATACTAGATATTCGTTTTCATCTGTAACTACTGTGCTAGTGCGATTCCGTTTTTTGCATTCGATGTTACCACTATTTATAAACTTCGTATTTAAGTCAATGCGATGTTTTAAACAAAATTTGCAAAGCCTACTTTATGCTGTAGGCAGCTCGTTTTTCAAATTTTAGGAAGAATTGCATCTTTCTCGAAAACTGTTAAAGACAAATATGGACAACCTTATATCAATCGAAAGAGAATTTAATTTTGAATCCAACGGTGGAAAAAAATATGGGTCATTCCATTTGAAAAAAAGAAGTAAAAGTCATAGCAAGGTTTCCGTAGGTGGACCTGCGGAAGGATTGTCCTTCGAGAAGTCTGTTATATTTACGGGGAACGACGGATGGTCTTCAGTTGTTTTTACACGTGTATCGCGTCGCGGTTCCTTCATTCGGCCTATTCGTCGTCGACGATACAGCCGAAGATGACAATGTTCCGTTAAGGATTAGCGTTCGAGATCTCTGAGTCTTGCCTACACCTAGTTTCGAAATCGACGTGATATTCTCGTCTTAACGATGTCAGAAATCTTCAATTATTGTCGTTGCTCTTTTTGGGTTTCCCTCACGTGCATGAGGTGATTAGATTTTATTAATTTTTCAACTTTCCTTTTTGTTGACAGGCAAAAATCAAAATTAAACTCTATTTCGAAAAAATCTGGTTTCAAAATGACATGCAAATAAAATCATTTTAACAGATTTAATACAAAAAATAAATACAATGCTAATGAAAATTATATTTACTTTGTAAAAAATTGTATGTACTCACGATTAAAAACCGTTGGAAGAAGAAAACCTCGACGAAAACAATATATTTTTTATTCCAGAAAAAATAAATGACAGGCAAAAATCAAAATTAAACTCTATTTCGAAAAAATCTGGTTTCAAAATGACATTCAAATAAAATCATTTTAACAGATTTAATACAAAAAATAAATACAATGCTAATGAAAATTATATTTACTTTGTAAAAAATTGTATGTACTCACGATTAAAAACCGTTGGAAGAAGAAAACCTCGACGAAAACAATATATTTTTTATTCCAGAAAAAATAAAAACCTCAATTTGACGCATATAACAATACAAGTATAAAAATGCGGAAAAATTCCGCGCATGGCGCTAGTAGACATTTCGCAGATAGTCTATATTCTATCAGCTATCTCAATGGTTGTGTGTCAAATTTTGCAAATGGCGTTAAGTAGTGACAGACAGCAAAATGAAGTAAACAAATACATATCCAATTAATTGCATAATTTAATTATTCATCTTCAATGGATTAAATAATGAAGAATTTGAAAAGCGTATCAGTACAAGTTATTGACAGCGATATAGCAGTGCTGTTACCTAATGGTGTTTACGAAATTAAACAAATGGAGACTAAATCTTCCAGATTAAAACAAATATGTCTTTTTTGTCTAGCCCTATGTGTATTTGGAATATTTGGGTTTGGATACTTCTGTCCTGACAAGGTATAATTTCTTTTATTTATTATAACAGAATTATGGTGTTTATTTTTACAGGTATGTGCCCTTAGTTCCAAAGAAAGTGCTGTTTTATTGGAAGACAATTTAGGTAAACCTTTGACTCATACCAATGGTAAAGTAGGTTTAAGTTATGACGATATGCTAAATGATGATTTCTCCTTTGATATGGACTCGCATGATGTTATGGTTTTTTTACACATGCAGAAAACTGGTGAGTCTTAAATCTTAATGGAAATTATTGCCATTGACAGGAAATATGGCTAAATTTGAGTGGTGTTTATTGCAATAACCTACCATCGGGTCTATTCTCGTTCATGTCCGTTAAAATTAACACACCTGTTAATATTTTGATTTTTAACATTCCGTTAAGTTAAAATTGATAAATGCTATTCACGGGATATTTTTAACGGATCATCTAACATACCCACATTTAACAGATCCGTTTAATTCACATTACAGAAGCTAGCTACTAATGCATAGAAAAATAATTATAGTGAAAATTCCATGAACTATTTTAGTATTTCTCTGTTTACGTTTATTGTTTCTATGTATCTATGATCATATTATTCTACATTCTACTATCATAACCTCTCTGTTTTCCTAAATTAAGCATTTTCACCTTTTCGTGGTTTATAAATTATTAATATAAAAGGAGATGGTAGATGAAAATGCAGAAACTGTTTGAATAAATTTTAATATGAAAATGTTTACCATGAGGTCGCCGTACTTTTACAAGAATTTTTATAAGTTATAACACTGATTTTTTGCATTTTGTCAAATATAAAGCAGTTATTTTATTAATCGCCTTAATTGTTCATAAAGAAGAACTGGTACTTGCATTTTTAACCATATACTTATTTCTACTCAAAATGTAAAAAAAACGTGTGTTACATCTTCTTATCTAGAAAACGGGAAAACACCGAAAACGACACGGAAAGACAGAAATTAATTGCTGTTTTTACTCTGCAGACACCATATTATGATTTTATTCCAATAAACAGATCAGGTAATTTTTAAAGGGTGCCTCTAACCATCCTTTATAAATAAACGGATTTGGGTTAATTTTTAACTGCCAAGAGTGTAACGAGAATACCAATTCCGTTAAGAGTTTCTGTTAATTTTTTTAACGGACTGTTAATTTTAATATTGCGAATGGGAATAGACCCGCATGTCTATTTATTGATATTTTTGATACTTTTTTAAAAGTTAACACGTTGAGGACGGCTGTACAAAAGTAAAATGGTCATTCAGCTGGCATTTTTTTTTTCGTTATTTGGATCAATCACTCCTTAGTAATAAGCGATAAGAAAAACCGTTGTTATTTACTACACAGAAATGAAGAAAACTCAAGGAAGACTTGTTGCTACGAACAGATGTTCTCGGTCAAAGTATCTCTGCCGAGATCACTGCAGCGCATGCTCGAATACATGTAAAAGGAGTTTTTGTACGACCTGTTTTTTTTGACGCATACAATGCTACTTTGGCATGATATATACAGGGTGATTCAGAATTATGGTGCAAAAAAGTAATCACAGATAGAGGTCTTAAAATAAAGAGACACATGTATTTTCGTTTTCGTCAATTGGAAAGGTTATTTTGAGACTACCCTCCAAATTTCATTGAAATCGATCAAGTACTTATCGAGATATCTCATAAAAACTGTTTTCCCAATGTTCCATTTATGGGCCCGTACGAGCCTTAAAAATCGAAATTGACCAAATGGAAAATACACGTGTCTCTTTATTTTAAGACCTCTGTGATTACTTTTTTGCACCATAATTCTGAATCACCCTGTATATTAGTCTGTTGTTTTTACATGTGTTTCGTATTCCTTTGTTTTCTCTTATAATAATAAATACTCGAATAAATAAGAACTTTCTGATTTTTCGCATTCTTTTTTATTTTGAGCCCCTTAAAAACTAACCTAAATAACAAATATCCGTCTGGCTCATGTGAGCTGGTCAGTAGGCCAGAGCTTTCTCGCCTACCTTTTACTTCGAGATGGTAGCGTGCCTGCCCCTCACCCAAAAGTCCCAGGTTCGATTCCCGGTCGTGGCAATGGAAAATGCTGTGAGAGGGATTTTTCCATTATACACGGATATTGGATGTGTGTCCCTTGTCTTTAAATGTGTAGCTCCCTCCCGCACAAGGCTCTTCTAGAGCCTTCTGGGATAAAGATTAAAGGGGGTCATAATTATATGTGGTGTATTGATTATATTTATTTATATTATTTATTATCCCAATACGTTTTTAATGAACGTCTTTAAGGGAATAAATACATTATTATTATTATTATTATTATTATATGAGGTATGGTATTACATTGATGACACGCCCGCTGAATGCTAATAAAAGTATAACATTTGCATGAACTCATGCCGTCCTCAACTTGTTAATAATATAACAAACTTTTCCGAAATTTCTCTTTTGTTTTATTGGATACATGAACATGAAATTTGGTTCTGATCACACCTTTTTAGACAATTAATGTTGAATAATGTTAAAAATTCAAAATAACGGCTAAATATTCATTGATTCGATGGATTTAAAATGCGAATTTTTAAATGGAACCCCTTGTATATTTTTACATATTTTGGTTCAGAAGGTTAAAGATCCACTGTTAAAAATTATGAGTTTCTTTTCACATATCTTGTTGAATGTTATTCTTATGTATTATAATATGAACAAATAGTAAAGCGTTTATTGGTAATAAAATGTTTTATTGAACTAACGTAGTGAGCCCACCATGATTCGTAGGTACCATTTAAAAAAAATTAATTATTCTGAAAAAACGATTTCCAAAGTTTTTTAGATCTTATAACACAAATGTCATATGACATAATATCATAATTGAATTTTTTGATTAATAATTATTTGATGCCAAACCAAACATTTTTTTGGGGTCACGGACTGTTATGTTTTAATTAAATAGTAATTTTACTAAGTAGTTGTGTGTCACTGTCAATTAATTATAGAATAAATGGAATGTTACATATTTTGCATTTATTACTATTTGTATGATTTTGAATAGTAAAGACATAATAATTGGCGACGAGGATGTCAGAAATGACTGAATTAATATTAAAGTTAACAACGTATTAGGAAATATCCAAGAGAACCAAGAAAGATTACTAAGGCAGTCAAGTCAAATTGGTAGTATTGGTACTTCCGAACAACTTCAACCTTACGATGAAGCAAATGAATCATTCGATTGCTATTTACAACGATTAGATAATCATTTGAAATTAAAACAAATAGACGATTGTACACCGGAGAATGATCAATTATGTGTAAGAATTTTCATTGGTTGCTTAAGTCCAAAAATTTACCAAACGTTAATGAAATTAACAGCACCCGAATCACCAGAGAAAAAGAAATATAAGGAAATAGTTGCTTTATTAATAGATCATTTGTCTCCAAAAGCAAGCGAAATCGCTGAACAACATAAATTTAGTCTCAGGTTGCAACATGAAGGAGAATCTATTGCAAATTATGTGGCAGAATTACGTAAAATGACAATGTATTGTAATTTTACATGTAAAAATTGCAAGGTATCTACAATTGACACTCATTTACAAACTCAACTAATTCGTGGATTGAGAGATGGTAAAATACGAGAAAGACTGTTACAACAAAAATCAGCGTGTCAGTTCCAAGAAATAGTAAATTTAGCAAAAACAATCGAAACAGCAAAGTTAGAATCAAGTGAAATGCAGCAAGCTAGTACCAGTACTCAGCAATTAAATGTAATATCAAAATCAATGAAGTATACAAATAATTCTACAAAACGTCAAAATGAAATGGAAAGAAAATTTAATGTAAATGTTAAACAATTATGGGGAAAATGTTTCCGCTGTGGCAAGACTAATCATAAAGCAGATACATGTTATGCAGTTCACCTGGTTTGTAGAAAATGCAATAAAAAAGGTCATATACAAAGCATTTGTTTAAGTAACAAAAATAAAATTGATAATCAAAATCAAGTTGAATTTAATGAAGAAAATGATGAAGCAGACAGTCCAGAAATAAATCGAATTGTTGAAATTAATTCTTTGTCTAACAAAATTTTGTTAAATATAAAATTAAATGGAAAATTCTGTAATATGGAATTGGATACAGGTGCAGCAGTATCAACTATTTCAGTGGAAGAATTTAATAAAGTATGCACAGGAGTAATTTTAGACTCAACTAATGTAAAATTGAGAACTTACACTGGAGAGGTAATTACACCCGCAGGAAAGGCATTAATCAACATAAATTACAAGAACCAATTGTTACGAGGAACCATTTATGTATTACCAATGAGAGTTGATGCTATATTTGGTCGAGAATGGCTTAAAAAAATACAAATTGATTGGGCTGATGTTAAACAAATTCAGCCACGTCAAGAACTTAACTATGCGAATAAATTACAAGAATTGTTGAAAGAATTCAATGATGTTTTAACGCAAGAAAACAGTGTAATTCCAAATTACAAGTATTCTTTGAAATTGATTGATCCTAATACGCCACCAGTTTTTATTAAACCGAGATTGGTACCTTATGCGTTAAGAAGCCAAGTAGAGCAAGAAATTGATAGATTAGAAAATTGTGGTATAATAGAGCAAGTTATGCACTCTTCCTGGGGAACTCCAGTAGTGCCGATAGTGAAGAAAAATGGTACTTTACGATTATGTGCTGATTATAAGTCTACAATAAATAAATTGATTTGTGATGATAATTATCCAATTCCAAGAATTGAAGAAGTATTTAATAAGCTCGGTGGAGGAAAATTTTTCTGTACTTTGGATTTACATCAAGCTTATCTACATATGCAAGTGGATGACGAATCTACAATTTTACAAGCAATAAGTACACATAAAGGAGTTTTCAAGGTTAAAAGGTTAATGTTTGGAATTAAAACCGCACCAAACGCATGGCAAAGATTCATGGACCAGATTTTACATAACTTAGATGGAGTTGTGTGTTTCTTTGATGATATTGGCATTCAGGGTAGAACTGAGGAAGAATTGTTATGTCGTTTAAAAGCTACATTAACTAGACTGCGTCAATATGGATTGCGTGTAAATAAAGCAAAATGTCAATTTTTCCAGAAAAGCATTACATATTTGGGTCATAAAATTGATGGAAATGGTTTGCATACAATGCCTGATAAAACTAAAGCTATTAAAGAAAGTAAAAAACCAGAAAATGTATCTGAATTACGTACTTTTCTCGGTTTGGTACAATATTATCAACGATTTTTACCAAATTTAGCATCAAAATTATACCCTTTACATGCATTATTAAAAAAAAATACCTTATTTTCTTGGTCAGTGCAATGTGAAAAAGTTTTTCAAGAAATAAAAAAGGAAATTACAAGTACAAGTGTTTTGGTACCTTTTCAAGAGAATCTACAATTAGTGTTAGCAACAGATGCATCACCAACTGGACTCGGCGTTGTGTTATCACATATAATGGAAAATGGATCTGAAAGGCCAATAGCTTTTGCATCTAGGTCATTAAGTATGTCTGAGAAAAATTACAGCCAATTGGATCGTGAGGCAACTTCTATAGTGTGGGGCCTAAAGAAATTTTTTCATTACTGTTATGGTAGGAAATTTATTTTAGTTACAGATAATAAACCATTAACCAGCATATTTAATCCACAAAAAAATTTGCCAACTCTATCAGCAACTAGATTATTGCACTACGCAAGTTTTCTTTCTGGATTTAATTACGATATTCGGTATAGAAAGTCAGAATTACATGCAAATGCCGATTATTTATCAAGAGTTCCATTATTAGAAACAGATGATGAAATTGATGGAGCAGAAATTTTTCAAATTAATCAAATTGAATATCTTCCAGTAACATGGAAGAAAATAAAAAAAGAGACCCTAAAAGATCCATGGTTAAGGAAGGTATTCATTGATGTGCAAAGTGGAAATGAATTATCAGATGGTATGAAATTGACTGAATTTTCTATTCAAAATGGATGCGTTTTACGAAACATAAGAGTCGTAATACCAAAGTGCCTACAACAGGAAATTTTAAATGAACTTCATAGTGGACATTTTGGGGTAGTAAAGATGAAGAGCCTGGCAAGGAATTACGTTTGGTGGCCGAAAATTGATAATGACATAGAGAAAATAGCACGAGAATGTGTAAATTGCTGCAAAATTCGCAATAAACCATCAAAAACATTTTTGCATACGTGGGAATATGCAACAGCTCCTTGGCAGAGAATCCATATTGATTATGCAGGGCCGTTTTTTAATACAAATTTATTCATTTTAGTTGATTCGTTTACTAAATGGATTGAGGTGATTCCAACAGGAAGTACATGTTCGAAGACTACGATCGAAATTATGAGAAACATTTTCTCACGTTTCGGTTTACCATTCACTGTTGTCTCAGATAATGGGCCAAATTTTAAATCTGCAGAATTTGAGACATTTTTAAAATCAAACGGTATAAATCATAAGGTGACAGCTCCTTATCATCCAGCAACAAATGGCCAAGCTGAAAGATACGTACAGACGATTAAACAAGGATTAAGAGCCGTCATGAATGATCCTGGAGATATTAAATTAAAGTTATGTAGGTTTCTGTTGCAAAATAGGAAGATGGTTAATGCTACAACAAATGCAAGTCCTGCAGAATTAATGTTTGGGAGAGGTATAAGGACACGTATTGATTTAGTTCGTCGAAATCTTACAGCTGAAATTAATGAAAAGAATTTTCATGAAGAGAGAAAGGAATTGAGAAGTTTCGTTGCTGGAGACAAAGTGCAAGTGAGGAATTATTTAAATAAAAATGAAAAATGGAATTTTGGTACTGTCATAGCTAGAAATGGAATATTACATTATGATGTATTAGTTAATAATGTAGTGAGAAGGTGTCATCTAGATCAAATGTTAGCATTTGATGGGTTCTTACCGAATCAGGAAAATGATAATAGTTCAATACAAATGAGTGACGTGGCGATACCAAATGAAATGATAACAAGAGATGGATCTGAAGAATTAACAGATAGACGTGACATCCAAGAAACGGATATTTCAGATTTACCTATAATTTATGAAAATCGTGACGATGTAAATGATGAAATCGAAGAACTCATTGAACCTAATTTAGAAATGGAAGTGCGAAGGTCAAACAGATGTAATAAAGGAGTTCCACCGAATCGGATGAATTTGTAATGTTCCGTGACGTGGGGAAGAATTGTTATGTTTTAATTAAATAGTAATTTTACTAAGTAGTTGTGTGTCACTGTCAATTAATTATAGAATAAATGGAATGTTACATATTTTGCATTTATTACTATTTGTATGATTTTGAATAGTAAAGACATAATACGGACGCATGTCATAAATATGTCGGTTATTAATATTTTTATCTCAGTATGCCATAACTGTATCCTAAATGACCTCATGAATCCAAAAATGTAAAAATATATAGGGCGTTCCATTTAAAAAACCAAAGTTAGTGTCATTTCCGGTGAAACCGGAAGCAATAGAAGATGATAAATCTGCCTAAATAATGCATATTTAGCTGTTATATGATGTGCCCAAATTTGAAGTTCATATCTTGTTAAACCGAGAAGATATAGGGGTGAGCACCATTTCATTGTCACTCGGTATATACTAGTATACAGGCTGTCTCCTAAAAAATGCCGCACACCATAACTCCGTTATTTTTAATCTGCTTTTAAAAACCAAAATACAAATGAAATGGCTTTAAATACACTATAAAGGGAGCAGTATTCTTAGGGCTGTTTTTTTCACCTCCAGTTAACTTTATCTGGCAGTTATTTACCTAGGACACAATTGCTATAACAATTTTGTATCCTAGGTAAATAACTGCCTGATAAAGTTAACTGGAGGTGAAAAAACTTATTTTTTTTTGAAAAGCGAAAGTCAACTTTTTTTTTCAAATGGCAATTTTTTTTTATTTACTGTTGTGCAAATTTCTTTTCTGAATTCAACGATGTATAACAAATTGCCTTTTGGGAAACATTTATCATAGGAAAAGAGTCGAAATGTTTATCGCTAGCGCAATAGGCTATTGCGATAAACATTCTTCACAAAAGTCAATTTGTTATACATCGTTGGATTCAGAAAAGAAATCTGCATAATAGTATATAAAAAAACCTATATTATATAAAAAAAGTTGACTATTGTTTCTCAATAAAAAAAAAAAATTGAAGAATACTGTGGTAGACTCCCTCTATAGTATATTTAGAGCCATTTCATTTTATTGTCTGTTTCTTAAAATCAACTTATAAATAACTAAGTTATGGCTTGCAGCATTTTTTAGGAGACAGTCTGTATGTATGTATTTATCACTAAAGTTGAGGTGTGGTTGGAATTTTTTTCAAACATGGAAGTATATAGTTGGTTACGATTTTTGCTGAAGAATTATTCCTCGATTTTGTATTTTTATTTAAGAGTTTTTAAAAATGAACTTCAGTAAAATTCATAATTTATTCATTCTTAAAGTCGTAAATATTTATGAGTATTTTGAAAACATTTAGTGGAATATTTCGATCAATAGTGTTTGTACTGTAGGTATATAATTAATATTAATAGTAAAATTTTGCATAGGGAATTAATGTATAATAAGGTATTGACATAAAAAGAGCAAGTTTGAAAATAATGTTTGTTCAAAAGAACATTACATAAAACATAAATGATAATAATATTCTATTGACAGAAATCTATCTACCATTGGTGTGCCACAAAATGGGATTATTATTAATTTTGGCAGCTTCCTGGATATTTGTTCATTGTTTTTTTTTCTTTTTTTCATTAACTCTGACATTTGTGTCTGCCAAAAAAACTTTCTAATAGGGATCGATTAGGCCGAAACCGATATTTACATGGATCGGCCTTAGTTCTAAAATTTGAAAATTTGCTATAAAAAATAATTCTATATTTTGCTCCATATTATTTTTCTATTAGCCGTAATGTATTTAGCACCTCCACCCAGTAGCGTTTACACTTACAGCGAACAATTATTTTCTTCAGCTGGTAACGTTTACGAATCTACAAGAAGCCGATTAAATCCAGATCGAGCAGAAAATCTAA
The DNA here is from genome assembly GCA_963680705.1 of Rhagium mordax. Taxonomy (NCBI): domain Eukaryota; kingdom Metazoa; phylum Arthropoda; class Insecta; order Coleoptera; family Cerambycidae; genus Rhagium; species Rhagium mordax. The sequence continues at coordinate 63,075,550 of OY796658.1, forward strand.
TTTTATTGCTTCATAATTTACCTAAACTTAACTATTGAATAAATAAATAAATATTAATATTATTAGTAAGAGAGCTCTCGACCAAAATTTCGAGTTATCATGACATGGGTAATTTCAAGAAAAATGTTTAGTTTGAGTCAAAAGAAACAAGATTTATTTATGAAGGAAAGTCCCAGGACGTCGTGGAAAGGGTGAAAATAAGTTTTCAGTCGGTAAAAAAAAAATTACGGTGATCAGGCAGACTCGCTCTAATTTCATGAGTTTTTTTATGTACTTTGCCGTCTCAAAGGCTTTTTTCGGGCGAGTGTCGGCGCGTGGCTTCGTATTTTATAGGCGTCTTCGTGCGGGGGAAAATTTTTTAGGCTAGATTTCGTAGCGATCCTTCGTATTAAGTAATTACCGTTTCAGTACCCTCGTGTCGGGGGATTGTGTAAAATTTGTGAGATTAGAAAGAGATGCGAGAAAAATTAAATGACCGCTTTAGGAAATTTGCAAATTTTAACCAAACTTCAAAATTTTCGTCAAAACGTCAAAATTCCACTTTTTCATTCGCTCTTACTGCCTCGAAAATTGCAGCGAGACCGTGCGTTTTACGATGTAGTTCTAAGTCCTTCTACCGTGGATTTCTTACCAGAACGGCGTGCGGCCCGGCGGCGATTTTTCGTTTGGAAATAGCGTTTAAAGATTTCGTGTTTTCGCAATTTTTTCAATTTTTCAAATTTCTCCAAACACGCGTTCGGGCCGAGCTTAATAACTCGCGCCTCCTTCGAGATGGACCGGCGGCGTATTTTTTTTTTTTGAAAATTTGATGTAACTTAGAATGTCTTGCGGCGTAATCGTTTTTCTCGATTTTGCCTCCTAAGAAAGTTATAAATTTTTAAAAAGATGCGACTTTGTCGGATTTTAGTGATTTTTCAAACATGTACCCTTTAGAAACACACCACAGCCATTTCCTTTGGATCTAGAGGATCCGAACCCCAAGAAGAAGTAAAAATGAAGAACTTTTTTACGTCCATCTCCAATATTAGCCGAGATATGAATTTTTTAAAAAGGTCGATTTTGTCGAAAAACTACTTTTCCGGGGCTCTTGCTCCCTTCCCCGGAGGATTTTTTTGACCGAATTTTCAGGAGAGCTAGAAAATTTTGTTGCTTAATAACTATTCTGACCCATTTTTTTTACGTCTTCGATAATTTTTTTTCACCCCTTTAACAACGAGATAGACGTCAGTCGCAATAGAATATTTTTTCATATTGACATGAACTGTTGGAAAAAAATAGAATCCTCGTGTCGCGATGAGGTCGAAAATTCTGGTCGAGGGCTCTCCTACTATATTCCATTTGCAGTTGCTTTCAACCTTAAAAATTAAAATAAAGTATTTTTTTGACCGGTACCGATGAAGTAAATAAGTAATTTAGGTAATTATTCGAAATAAGTAGGTATTATAGGCTGCAGTAACAAAGTTGCACGTTGCTAGGTAACGAGACATTAAGGTTCTTCTGTCAAATTAGGTTATTGTCCACAAGCATTTATTATCAATAATTTGTGTTAAATTCGCCCAAAATGACCCTCATTAGTGTGACGTAATGAGTAAATATCTAAAGGAGGTAAACTATCGGTGGTGGGGGCAATAATTCGAACGAAGGAAGTTCTCAATCGGCCATATTTGATAAACCACTTTTTGCACGTCAGTTTTGTGTATTGAAGCGTCAGAAACCTAACTTGTTCTGTCTGTGGTGTCAGCATCTTATGCAAAACTTTTTGTTGCGTTTGGTTTTTATGTTAAATGATTTACAAGGATCGTATTTATTCGTGTGTGCGTGTTTTGTGCGGAATTAAAAGAATTTGGACATATAAAATGGCTTTATTATGGTTAGTTGAATATCGTGTGGTTTATCTCACATTGCAAAGGAAAGTGGCATTACTTTTCATCGGTAAGTAAATAAATATTATAATAATAATAATAATAATAAAGTTCTTTATTGGTTAACAAAAAGAGATAACCAAATGGCCATCGACCTAAGTCCTTCAGCCTGTATACAATTATGTAATGTAGAGTATGTACAGGGTGGCCCGTTTAACTTGGGCCTATACCTTATCTCAGAAACTATAGGTGTTATGAAAAAAATGTCGAAATAAAAGTTGTTCGAAATCAAATGAACAATTATATTTTAATAAAACGAGATCTCTATCTTGCTTTTATACAGGGCGATAAGTTAAAGTTGTATTTTTTTAAATGGAACACCCTGTATATTGTTGCAGTTTTAGATTCTACGTATAATTCTCATTATCGTCATATATGGTATCATATATCTAAAATGCCTATTGTTTGAGTTACAAGCATTTAAAATAAAAAATTGACAGATTGGGATCAACTTTGAAAAATTGATAATTCCGATACTAGATATTATTATTATTTGCAACTTTGCACAGACGATTAGCACATGCCATTGTGTAGAACAGATGCAGGAAAATTTGAAATTTTTTGTACAGGATGGTTGTAAAGTCGCTGTCAATTTCCAAAGCTTTAAACCTTGATAAGTCAAAAATCTTAAATGGAACACCCCATATATTATTTCCTAGTTCGATGTAGAATTAAATTCCCTTCAAGTTGGTATATGGTTTCCCTATACTTAAAGTTGCTCGTTTTCATGATATTTGACATTTACATACAAGTTTACCATTTTTACTTCTTACGAATTCCGAAACTGACTAAACACTTCCGCCACTAAATAGTTGACAGTCAATAAGCGGTGATATTATTCTTCTCGTTTTGATAATCTTTTACTACTCCTTTAAATTATTATTAGTCGATCAAATTAGTAGGTAGATCACACATGATTCATATTCTAATTTTCACTAATTCTAAAAAGAGTATTCTTTGCATCAATAAATTATCGCAGGTAGCAATGAAGAATAAAACAAATAATTCACATTGCACATTATTTGACATTTCACGTAGTTTGTTTTTAAGTAGTACTTACTTACTTATCTATTTCTGGAAAAAAATGGTATACACGTGAAGAAAAAGTAGACATGCTAGAATGTTATCTATCTAAAAATAATAGCCCGGCTCTTGCTCTCAGAGAGTATAGAACGAAATTTCCAGCTAGACGGATTCCTGAGAAGAAAATATTTGCCAGAATAATACAAAACTTAAGACGGCATGGAACATTATCTAATGAAAAACGGGAGAAGCCTAGACTGGTCTTAAATGAAGGTAAACAATTAGATATTTTGCTTCATTTTGAAGATAATTCCGAAACCTCCACTCGTCAGGCGGCATTAGATTTGGAAGTTCCAAGAACTACAATTTACACTTGCCTCAAAATCAACAAACGCCGGCCATACAAATTTGCACCAGTACAAAAATTGGAACAAAGAGATTTTCAGTCGAGATTGGATTTTTGCAGTCTTTTAATGGATAGATATTTTCTAGACAACGTTTTTGTTAACATTCTTTGGACTGATGAGTCTATTTTCACGACCGCTGCCGGCATATTCAATCGAAAGAATACACATTACTGGAGTAGTGAAAATAAAAGAAAAATATTTGAAGTTCAAAAACAAGGCAGAAGTTCTGTGAAAGTGTGGTGCGGGATTTGGAATAATCGTATTTTGTGACCTATTTTTTATAATGGAAATTTAAATTCAGTTAGATATTTACATTTATTAGAAAATCAAATTAGCGAGCTTATAGAAAATGAAATACCGGCACAGGACAGAATGAACTTAATCTGGCAGCAGGATGGGGCTCCTTACCTTGGAAGTGTGAATGTCAGAGAATTTTTAAATCAAAACTACCGGGAGTGGATTGGACAAAACGGTGGAATATCATGGCCTGCTCGTAACCCGGATTTAACCCAACTAGACTATTTTTTATGGGGCACCTTGAAAGAAATCGTTTATAAATATAAGCCTAACACAACGACGAGAATCAAGCAAGAATAAGGGAGGCCATAAATTATTTGAATACAACAAACTATGTCGCAAAAGCCATTGCGAATCTTCAAGTAAGATACACCACCTGTATTGCTCAAAACGGTGGGTACATAGAAAATTTGTTGTAAATGTTAGTTTCTAGTGAGGTCACGTATAGTGGTCCATGATGCATTTGAGTACTGTGTACTGTGCTTTCTAATCTTTAGTGTTATTGTCTCAGATCTTCGTCATACAGATCCTTTATTTTAGCTACGTTGACGAGGAGAAATAACTCCGAAACACGTGTCCGTAGCTGCATCATGTTTCTTTTTTGGGGTATACGGCGCTATTAAATTTCTTGTTTAGTTTTTTAGATTTCATATCAGTAAAAAGTGTTCGTGTAGAAACATTGTTGGTTGTTTACCGAAAATGTACGACTTTTATTTTTTTTATATATCATAGTATCGATTAAACAATTTTCGTCTTTCTGTTTACGATTTCATTTTATTATTCTTAGCAACTTTGCCGCCTCAATTTGAATATTGAGTTTTGATAATGTGCATTGTAGGCTGAAGGACCCCGGTCAATGGCCTTTTGGGTTAACCAATAAACAACGTTTATTATTATTATTATTTAATGTGCATTGTGACATTTTGACAAACCATAAGAAATGTAAACTTGTAAATGTCAAATATCATGAAAACGAGCAACTTTAAGTATAGGGAAACCATATACCAGCTTGAAGGGAATTTAATTCTACATCGATCTAGGGAATAATATACGGGGTGTTCCATTTAAGATTTTTTACTTATCAAGGTTTAAAACTTTGGAAATTGACAGCGACTTTACAACCACCCTGTACAAAAAATTTCAAATTTTCCTGCGACTGTTCTACACAATGGCATGTGCTAATCGTCTGTGCAAAGTTGAAAATAATAATAATATCTAGTATCGGAATTATCAATTTTTCAAAGTTGATCCCAATCTGTCAATTTTTTATTTTAAATGCTTGTAACTCAAACAATAGACATTTTAGATATATGATACCATATATGACGATAATGAGAATTATACGTAGAATCTAAAACTGCAACAATATACAGGGTGTTCCATTTAAAAAAATACAACTTTAATTTATCGCCCTGTATAAAAGCAAGATAGAGATCTCATTGTATTAAAATATAATAGTTCATTTGATTTCGAACAACTTTTATTTCGACATTTTTTTCACAACACCTATAGTTTCTGAGATAAGGTATAGGCCCAAGTTAAACGGGCCACCCTGTACATTTGATATTATTAGCTAGTTTACAAAAAAGAATAAATAATTAATGAATAACATGATTCGTCTGATGTATGTAAAAAAAAAAAAAAAATTTATTTTTAACAGTGTTATCTATAGTATGTAATGTATAGAATGTGTTAGATCTAGCTTTCGGAAAGTCTATTTAGGATTTCTTGGAGCGTTTGTTCCGGATGTTTGTATCTGGGGCGATTCATCCTTCTGGCCAGCAGCAATGGTTCCATGAGTTGTTGGTTATAAGGTTGCTTGGAAAATTTGGTTGATAGATGTAGAAGCCTCTCTTCGATTGGTATAATATTAGTCTTTTGATATAGAGAAACGGTTGATGGGTTATATAAGGGATTTGTAGGGTGGCGAATTTTGGTTATAATTCGTAAGGATGTGCTCTCAGCTACTTTGATATTTCTTTTAGCTGGTCTTCTACAATTTAAATACAGGGTATGCCCATATTCCAGAATAGGTCTACAAATGGTTTTGTATATTTTTGAGGCATTTCTAATATTAATTCCTTTATTTTTGTAGGTTAAACATCTGAAATATGTAGCTCTTGCCTTTGTACGTCGTTTGACTGTTTTGGTATGGAGGTTTAAATTAAGTTTGTTGTCTATTTGAATCCCTAGGTATTTAACATGTGGCAGAGGGTGAATTTGATGATTGTCGAGAGTTAATGTTGGAGAAGAGTTTGAAGGTGTATGGTTAAAGATGATAAGTTGTGATTTGGAATAAATATTATTATAACTAAATAAACCAACTGTTAGTAATATTTTCATTATGTTGGAGTGTTTAAAAACATTAAACAATAATTAATTTGCAGATTATACGTCCACCAGGATTGTTTACAATTTATTATTCTGAAGTCCAATGGCAGTTCATTCTAAATTTGTAGTCTTGCTTGTCGAAAATAAAATAAAATAAAAATATTATAATTTAACTACTTATACCGGGTGACCACGGATCATGGTAAACCCCCGCCATTTCCACAATTTTTGAGCTATCCAAATGAAATTTTGCAGCAGTAATGTACGTCCAAAAAGACTCTTCGGCCCATCCGATTTTTTTTTTTGACGTCCGGTTTCGACGGAAGTGACCTCAACGATGGAATTTTAAACGGAACCCCTGTATATCATTGCATTTTTGGAATACTGAGAAAATTCTGAGTACGATAGAACTATTTTGGGGAGTCTTTAAGCTCACTTGATTTTTTTAGAGCCAATTACATTTATTAATCTAGAGTGTCATGATTGGTCCAATTTAGTTCAAATGTACTGGTATAACTCCCAAAAAGTTAGATCGACAAAAAAAATATAAAAATGGCGTCTTGGCGTGCATTCAAATTTGACCAAATCACTTTTTGTCCATTTTGACCATTTTCCCAAAAGATATCATAATGGTAAACCGATACCATAAAATAATACATTTTGTATGGAATCCATTGATGTGCCCATCCTTGATAAATCTGCAATGTGCAAGTTATAAAAAAAGGGAAAAATCATCGAACACAACACGTCTTTTTATACTATTTATCACATTAGCCATGGAAGTAACAATGAAAAGACGTAACTTTGACAGGTGAATTAGTTTTTTTGGACGTACATTACTGCTGCAAAATTTCATTTGTATAGGTCAAAAATTGTGGAAATGGCGGAGGTTTACCATGATCCGTGGTCACCCGGTATATAACTAGCTAAATTATAATTGTGTGCAAATAATAGTATATTATGTTATTAGAAGTAGAAGGCGACCATTATTGTTGAGCCTATAGAAGTTTGCTCAGCTGAGGCGCAAGCCGAGGCGGCAAACTGGGCGAAACACATAATGAGTCTTCTACTCCGACTGACATATACTATTTTTTCATCAAGCGTTAAAATCAAAAATATCAAACCTTTAATTTTGAAAAATGACATCAGGTCAAATGCGTTCGGCTCGACGCGCGACGCCAACTTTTAAAATGACAGTTTAGGACAAGTCATAACTTAGATTTTTAATTCGTTGCCATGGATACATTATTTTATTTTTATACTAGGAAAAAAATGAGAAATATTTGTACTAGTACAATAATAGGCCCTTTTTACAGGACGTGTTGCATTATGTAATGTAAGTATTGTTATACGCTTGAAGAAAAAACAATATAAGATCGCCGTTGTATAAACGGTGATCTTGTGATAACTACTAATTACAAATTTTTCCAAAGGTTCCCGAAGAAGCCTCGTCAGCAAAGGAAATCATGGCTTAAATTGATTGGTAAAAAATAGTAAAGAAATACCTACATTTGCAGTTTTGTGCTCACAACATTTTGAAGAAACAGACTTCGAGAGAACTGCCTTCAAAGTAGGTACTAAAGGAAAGTACTTTTGTCATTTATAAATTTTAGTTTATTATTTAATTTACATGTTTTGTACCATACTTTTTAAAATTCATTACTTTTATGTTCTATATGTTTATAAAGATAAATAATAAAATATTGTAATATATTCTGATTTCTTTTATTTGTTCTACATATTTATTAGAGCCGATTGTACCAAAGACGTTCAGCTTGAACTTGGTTTAATATCTAAGGGTCATTTTAACTCATTTGGTAAATTTTCTGTTCAATATCTCATAAAATTTAAATTTCGTTCCGAGAATGTCACACTTCCGATCTCGTCCTGACGGTCCCCGGGATAATGTTATGTTATCCGTGGAAAAAGCCACTGATTATTTCCCCCACCTAGATAAACCACTTTCGTACCAACCTAAGTACAACTTCTGTCGATGCAGATTTTATATTCTCTTAGATATTTACTCATTGGTGTGACGTCACATAATTATGCAGCCGTACGTACTACTGTCATGACAGATGGATTGCGTTTAGTGTCACTGGAAATTGACCCTTAATGCGTCTGTTCATAAGACGACATTTTTTGGGATAGAAACATAGCCTGAAATTTTATTTTATTTCTCCTGTGGAAGAAATATATAAGAACTTCCAGTTACCATTTATCATGCACAAGATATCGCAAAATATACAGAAGTACAAAGCATTACGAAAACTTTATTATTATTATAATATATCAGTATTAAAATAAAAGTTTACATTGCTGCTAACTTCATTATACTTCTGAGCAATCTTCCCGACGTTTTATAATCTGTCTCACCAACAGATATAAATAGACTCCTCCCCATTAATTTTATGGTTGCGCAGAACGGTATTCGTAATAGTCAGTTTTACTTAATGAAATTAATGAAAGCTGTGATAGCCATCAGATTTCGATGAAAACCTAACCTTAAAAAAAGCGTTTTAACATTTAATCATAATATTAATCGTTTGCATTACATACCTTAATACTTAATACGCAAAACATATAAAGTTAATTCTTATACGTACCTTAATACACAAAGTAAGATATCTTTATATATGATAAATCTCAACGAATTCATTAACATAAACAGCTGACATAAATTAAGAAATTAATTTCACAAAAACTAATATGACAGTTGACAGTTAGGCGGGGTCCCTATTTATTCGCGTTTTTTAATACGTTTAGCGTTTATGCGTTGCACGACAATCATAACATAAACTGATTGGTCTGTTGCAAAAGATGTAAAAGTTTAACGCGTTTGAGAGTACTTTGTAGAGTCTGCCCTTGTCAGTCAAATCTAGCGGTTGCTTTGTAATTCGGGTTCTATAAATACGACCAACGAAGAAATTCCATTCAAATTTAGCGGGCATTTTTGGGGAGGAGTCTATTTATATCTGTTGGTGAGACAGATTATAGTACTATATATTAGTCCTTATGGACAATGCAATACGGCTCAGATTCCAGCAATTTCGGCCGTAAACTTGTATGACAGTAGAAGTGGAGTTCGTGACGTCACAACTCACAACCAATGGAGTCTGTAAAAAAAAAATGTTTGATTCTGACCATTTATGACTTAGAGAGTGTAATCCGTCAGGTTTGAAATCTGCTGCAGAAAAGACAACCAGAAGATTTGTTGTCGCAAAGTGACGTGTAACTTGCGGGGGGAGTCACATTTAACTAGCCGGTAAAGCTAATTTCTGGCTAGCTGGAAATGGAAGTTAATAATTGCCTACTTCCCAACTTCTTGTAAGCTGGCAATGGAAGCTTTAATTATATGATGTGAAAAAAAATATAAAAACTTGTTGACAAATTTTTTAAGCAAAAGCAAGGAATGTATAATAGCAAAGAAAATTTGGGGTTGCCATTTAAAAAATCAAAGTTGATCACAGCCCAGCTTTTTTGGGACACCTTGTAGAATAAAAACAATTTTTCAAATAGGCTTAATATAAAATCAAAATCGACCAATTCGAGTATCAAATTAAATGTGTTTGCTTTGTTGTAAATAATGCTAAATAATGGCTGTGTTCATAAAAAGCAACAGTTGATGAACTGGTGCAATTTGTTGATTGTTTTAAGGTTACAGCCTTCATCGAGAATTAAATTCAATCATCACAGTGGCAGCTATAACCTTAGCTACCTCCAGCTACCTGCAACTGTTGTTTTTTATGAACGCAACCACTGTCTTGGAAAGATAAGCACAGCTGTCTAATTTTATAACAAAATTTAAATATATTTGACAAGTTAGACTTGCCGCAAAATAAAAACGTCACTTTTGACTTTTTGTTCTTTAGTAGAAATTAAATTATTTTTTATTTATTTTTTATTTTCTGGCAACATTGCTGTCGACCGCTAAACGTCCCTTATCATTATTAATATTTAATATACCATTATGATAGCTCATAGTTTAAAAAATGTCAGTATTCAAAGTGTTCCAAATATACAGCAACTGGCAGCCAAGTATGTACAGGGTGTTTCCTATAAAACTATACCCCCCCTTAATTCGGTCAATTACCACCGATTTTAATTTTTCAAAAACCGGTCTAACACAGAATTTTCTGTAGATTTTGAATAAGCTATTACTTTTTTTTCTACTTCAACCATATACGAGGGGCAGAAAGAAGTATGGTTTTTTTAAATGGAACACCCTATATATTTTTACATATTTGGATTCGCCTCATCTTTCTGATTACAAATATATATGACACTTATATATTTGCTATAAAAATGGCGTAAATAATTGAATTTAAATTTAGGGCGCTTCCTTCAAACTATACCCCCCCCCCCTTATTTCGGCCAATTATTAACGATTCAAAATTTTCAAAACCTACACAGAATTTTTCGTAGATTTCATATATGCTATTACTTTTTTTCTCCCTTTAACGGTATACGAGGGGTGGAAAAAAGTTGCTTTTTTATAGAATGCCCTGTATTTTTTTACATATTTAGGTCCACCCTACCTTTCTGATTATAAATATATATATAATACTTATATATGTAAAAAAATACAGGGCATTCCATAAAAAAAACTCACTTTTTTCCACCCCTCGTATACCGTTGAAGGGAGAAAAAAAGTAATAGCATATATGAAATCTACGAAAAATTCTATGTGTAGGTTTTGAAAATTTTGATCCGTAAATAATTGACCGAAATAAGGGGGGTATAGTTTTTAAGGAAACGCCCCAAGTTTAAATTCAATTATTTACGCCATATTTATAGTAAATATATAAGTGTCATATATATTTGTAATCAGAAGGACGAGGCGAATCCAAATATGTAAAAATATATAGGGTGTTCCATTTAAAAAAACCATACTTTTTTCTGCCCCTCGTATACGGTTGAAGTAGGAAAAAAAGTAATAGCATATTCAAAATAGACGGAAAATTCTGTGTTAGACCGGTTTTTGAAAAATTAAAATCGGTGGTAATTGACCGAAATAAGGGGGGGTATAGTTTTATAGGAAACACATACGAACTTATGAGTAACTAGATGTTCCATATTCACAGATGCGATAAATTGAATGCACAACGATACAAAGTAATTTAAATGGTGAGGGCTCGAGTGCCGTTAGTCTACAGTGTACAAGATAACATCTGTGTGTGCTGCAAGTCGGTTGCCCATTTATTTCGCATGTAAACCTGGCCTTATGTTCTCACTTGGCTGCTGGTTAATGTACTACCATTTACTTTTCAATTTCTTAAATTTCTAAGTTTCTTTCAATGTGCTTTGATTATTAGTTACATTAAAAAACTTTTCTACACTTTCATTTTATTCTTATTAATTTGTTTCCCTGGAATATTAAACTGAAATCTTATAATAATCAACTGATATTGTTGTAAGGTAAGAAAACTGTAAGGGATACCAAGAAGGTGGTTTTTGCTGCAGCGAGCAAACATAAATCAGCTGACATTGTAGAAGAAATGTTCATATTTTTACAAATAATTGGCCAATAATGTAATGGTTAAAAGAATAAAAAACGTAGCAGTACAAACATGTGTGCTTGAAGTTCCTGTAAACCTTGATATATTGAAAAGTATTGACCGTTGAAAATTTTTGAGTTGATGAAAATCACGAAACACAAATGAATAAGTATAATAATTAATAAGTATAATAAATATTTACTTGCAAAGTAAATATTCACCATTCACCTTTCTTTTGCAGATTTGTATTTATTTATTTATTTATTTATAGCAAAATTTGCGATAAATGCATATTTTAACTTAAGTCTATTTACATGATTTATATTTATATGCAGATAACTTACTTTTGAATAATTTGCTAAGATTGCTTCAGTGAACATTTATTATAGTATTTTCTCGTATCTAAATTATTGTAGTTAAATATCAATATACAATGTGTCCCATTTTTCATGGAGCCACTCTCATATCTCGTTCATCTGATATCCGAATATTTTGAAATTTTGGTTGTGAATATATACCTAGAAAGTGAGTGTTTAGAGTTTAGACGTAACCACATTCGACTGCAGTCAGGGGCGTCCGATTCTATGATGGAAAAAGGGGGTATATTTTTGAAAAAAAGTATCAGCGATTAGAAAAACTAGTAAGATATTCTTAATCAGCACCTTTAGAAATCCCTTTGTACAAGATTACATTGTTGTGGGTTCAAAGCTGTTTGAGATATGGGCCGTCAAAAAACAACTTTTTTCAACTTAAAATAATTTATATCTGTAAAACGGATTGTCATATGAAAGAAATGTATTCTTAATTTTTTGTTTAGAATAATGTATTGCACTAGTATGAAATGATTCTACAACAAAATTACGAATTATTTAATAAGGCAAAAATTTTAATTTGTACATACCTACTGTTACCTACCATTAGAATTTAAATTTAATTAAAATTGTTTTTTGACGGCCTATATCTCAAACAGCTTTGAACCCACAATGAAGTAATCTTGTACAAAGGGGTTTCTAAAGGTGCTGATTAAGAATATCTTACTAGTTTTTCTATCAAAAAATCGCTAATACTTTTTTTTTCAAAAATAGACCCCTTTTTCTATCATAGAATCGGACACCCCTGACTGCGGTCGAATGTGGTTACGTCTAAACACTCACTTCCTAGGTATATATTCACAACCAAAATTTCAAAATATTTGGATATCAGATGAACGAGATATGAGAGTGGCTCCATGAAAAGTGGGACACATTGTATATGCCTACTCAACTATAGTTGATTTAAATATGATATGACCCATTTTTTATTAGATTTATATTAATCATAGAAATAAAATCAATATTTAAAAATTTGAAGTTGAAATTATATATACAGGGTGTCCACCTAGTGCACCGAAGTTCAATATCTTGGTTAATAAAAAAGATAAATAGATTTTTTTGTGCTATATGCCTAGTTTCTCAAATTGTACAAATAAAAATAATGCTGATGAAAATCTGATGTACAGTTGGAATCAGTTGCTTTCGAACGACGCGCTGCTTGTTTCCTATGTCCACTTGTCCTAATATCCTAGACGTGGCAACAGCACGTACAAGTAGCAGTGGGTTGAGCGATAGCTGAGAGGGAGAGTGGCGAGCAGCACTTACTTACTTGTCTGTCATTGTGCTTTGACTTTGACGTATAATAATAATAGTAATAAAGGTTTATAAAGGGTGGCCCATAATGTAGTAATATATTTTGAAGTCTAATAACTTTGCCTCTGAAAACCTATAGGTAAGTTTTTGGTGTTGTTAGATAGAAAATCAAAAAGTTTTTTTGTGTTGCAAAAAAATACGGGGTGTACCGTATAAAACGATTTTAATCAAAATATGGAACTCAAGAAATTTAATAACAAGGGAAACTAACATAATAATAATAACTAGCCTAATTTTTAAAAATTGTGTCTAAAAGATGATGACCTTCTCTTCTTGAACATTCTTCTACTCAAGACACCATATTTCGCATAGCATTATGCAACATTAATGGAGAAATATTCCGGATTTCTGTTCGAATATTTTCTCTTAAATCGTCGATATTTTGCGAATTTTTGATGTAAACCCTTGATTTTCAACAGTAAAAGCGCGATGATTCATTTTTCGAAACCGGCAGTATGTTCTGTGATATTCATTCATAATGTGTTACGCACATTATGAACGAACATCATCTGCGCCAATCTAAGTTTCGGTGGCCTGCTTCCAAATTACTTGAGTTCTGCATCCATTTTTGCCGCGTCCAGTAAATATATTGACGGTAACTATCTAGAGTCTTTATAATCTCTGCCGAGATATATCAAATTACCTTTAATCATGTTTGGCATATGATATTATTTGCACCCTATATATCACAGATAAATTTTTGTACCACGCTTTAAGGAGCCATTCTTGCTTAATCAGTAAAAAAATATTTTTACTGATGATTGGCATAGTCTAAAAATTTCAGATATGTGTAACAAAAATTGAGAAAGAAACCATATCAAGCTGAATATTTTGAAAACTATCAATATTTGTGTAGATTTGGAAAAAATTATAAAAAATATAGATTGCCCTTAAGAAAAATGTCCATAAGAAATTGGACACCCTGCATAGTCGGCATTATTTGGATTTTTTGTCAAACAAAGGTCTATTTATCTCTTTTATTAACCAAATATTGGACTTCCGCGCACTAGGTGGACACCATGTATATATAGAATTAATAATAATTGTTTTATATTCTGCTTAACAGTTGTGCACTTGTCTTATAAAAGTTATTTTGTCGTAGGTGGCACCTCATTTGGTAAACATCTTGTTCATGACTTAGACTTAAAACGGCCATGTACCTGCCCTATAAGCCGAAAAAGGTGCTACTGTTTTCGCCCCCATTCAAACCAAAGCTGGTTATTTAGTCGTTATACAACAGGATGGAAATGTGGTCTGCATGCTGATTGGACTGAATTAACCGGTTGTGTAGATGAAAAACTGGACGAATTAGAAGATGTTGTGAAAAGGCGATATTTTTATATTACTTTATTAAGGGAGCCTGTATCAAGGTATTTTTTTGTTAATTTCATATATATTTTTTATATGCTGTATACGCATTGGTTTTCAAAGTCAGACATATGTATAGTACTAGTTTCTAGCACTGCTTCGTTAATCAAGAATATGATAGGCTCTGCAGGGGGACATATCTTGAAAATGTTTATAGTTCTCTGAAAGAAATATCTAAAAGTAGAAAATAAGCTCTATTCTTAGCATCTCTAAAATGTTAATCACGGTACTACATTTCTCCCCCCAAATCATAATCATTCAAATTATAATGCCATCAAACGACTGTACCTCAGTCTACTTCGATAACTGGCTTGAAGAGGAACCGTGTAGTTGCTATTTATATGATTATTTTGTTGACCAACCAGTGGACCGGACCTATTTATGTTCGTAGGAACATACTCCCTGTTTTATGTAGTGAAGAAAAAAATTCTACACAATTATTTGTAAATATATTATCAATTTTTATTTGATCAGAAACAACATCGACAGATGTGGACAATTATCCAATATCAACTGTGATCAAATAGAGTAACTTTTTTGCACTTATATGCACATTTTTATATTTTGCAAAAATTATAATAACCATATAAAATATTTATTTATATTTTTTCAAGATATTTGTCAGAATTTCGCCATGTGCAGAGGAGTGCCACTTGGAAAGGGTCTAGACATTATTGCAAGGGAAGGGCCGCGACCAATGTTGAAATCCCACCATGTTACGAAGGAGACAATTGGGAGGGGGTACAGATAGATGAGTTCATAGACTGTGAGAGTAACCTAGCCGTGAACAGACAAACGAGAATGTTGGCAGATTTGGAACTTATTGGTGAGTTTTCTTTACGTTGGTATATTAAAAACTTGGGGACCCTCTTATTTCTTGGGATCGGAACCAGATTAAAGTGTCGAAATAGAACCGGATTGATATTTTTTTAGGTCCATTCCAGTCTTTTTGTTCTTTTCTGACCCTCGTGTATTTTTAAATTACCAACCAAAAGAGTACAATAATCAATTAAAACCTTTTTAATTGCTGCTAATCGAAAAAAAAATGGGGTGAAATTTGTATTTGCATTTACCTAATTATTAAAATTTAAAATATATTTACATCAATGAACACTCCTTGTCTTCCTAAAAATAAGACCTTTATAAGATCAGATTCAAAATGTAGATTCCCTAAAGCCAAATCCGTTTTCCTTAGAAACCATAACAGAACCACACCTTTATCATTAATTTGATGAACTGAAACCAAATTGGTAACATTAATTATATTGTCCGGGGTTCCCGTTAAAAGTCGTTCAAATAACAGGTACGTTTTTCAAATATTAATAACGGGAACAGAACATTAATTCTCACATTGTACACATTTTTATAAAATCATAACTATGAATGTGGTTGAACAATGAACATGTCGGCATACTATTTTTTTCTTAGAAATAACAGTGAGTATAAACTTGGTAAGAATAGGAAAATTGCAGGTTATTTTGTGGGTAATTATTTAAATAATGGAAATTAATTTATGCTAAGTTTGTAGCAAATATAACGTATAACACAAATGAGAGTTTGATGAATTTTTAGTTGGTGTAATTTTATATAATTTGTTTGTATCAAAGGTAAAGTTGGGTAGTTTTTTGGTGCCGATGTGGGCAATAAAACAGTAAAAATGAAAAATATACTGTTTTACACATGGTTATTGCCCAGTTCACTATCTAAAAACGACAACCTCAAAATATATGGGTTGTTTTAGCCTATTTCTGTTTAATTTTGTATGTATGCACAAGTGAGTAGCTACCTATGACTTTTAAACACAAATTTTAATAAATGGTTGTAGAAAAAATATGATTGTGCAAAAAGTATTAGTGCAAAAATAAGTTTGTTACTAGGCAACGAAAGTTTATTCATAGTTATTTATGGATGGCGTTTGACAGTAACAATTTCTCTAGGTGTCAGTTTGACATTTAAATATTTTGTGTTAATGTAATATTCTGTTCAATAAAATTTTTAAAAAAATCTATTTAATTCGATTGTAGAAAAAATGTGTGCCACAAAAATGAAATTAGAATATAGTTACGATGGAGGTATGACGAAATAGTATATTGAGTAACAAGTGCAGAAAAGTGCAAATTTTTCACGAGTTTGAAGAAGTTCAAACGAGTCAGAAATTGCATTTTTGCACATGTAGGACTCTATACTTTTTCTACAATCACACTTTTCTTCCATTAATATTTAAAATTTTTCTTGAAACTGTGCAAATAAAATTTTTGCGGCACAGTTATATCACTTTGCGGCACGCTTATGTCACTTTTTAAGTACTGTGAGAAATTATCTAGTTTGCGTACAGTAAACAGTGCACAAAAGCGTGTTTTGGATAGTGGTAGTAGACAAATATTTTTTTACCAATAGAAACATTATTTTTAAAATTTAATATTCCATTAATTTATCTTAGGATGCTATGATAAAAACTACATGTCAAAAGTGGACCGTGATAGGATAATGTTGGCAAGTGCAAAGAAAAATCTTCAATCAATGGCCTTTTTTGGTTTAACCGAGTACCAGAAAATTTCACAATACATCTTTGAAGAAACATTCAACCTTAGATTTGCTATACCATTTGAACAAAATAATGCTACTGTATCAAGCTCTACCATTACAACGTTAACAGCAAAACAATCAGCTAAGATAGCTGAACTAAATAATTTAGATATAGAATTATACAATTTTTCAAAAAAATTACTTTTTGAAAGATTCGAAAAACTAAAAGCTAGAGACAATGATTTTGAGGAAAGATTTAAACATTTAGGTGAATTAACAATCAAGAATGGACCTACAGAGTTTGACTGGGATAAATTAGAAGATCCCACAGAATCCTCAAATTGAGAGTGGAAAGCTGAGCTACATAAGTGCCATATTATTATGTTATATGTTATTTCATAACCGTGTAGTGGTAGATTATTTCCCATATCACTTCAATAATCTATTACTACTGCTATCTTTTGATTTAGTTGAAATTAAATACTTATCTTGTTTATTCAGAATTTATGAAATGATATGTAATGGAATTCATACCACAAAAACAAGAAACTTTCACTAGATCTAAAGTGGCATATGTGATATTAAACAATTTTCAAAACGTTCGTCTTTCCACGTATTTTTAAAAATATTCCAGGAAAGTTGTTGATAGATTTTAATAACAGCAAATTGTCATTAAAACAAAAACAAATTGTAGAAGGCTGCGATGTTTTCAATTTAGCTCAAATATTGCGATGGTTTTATTGAAAAAGAGAATTAACTGTGATTACACAATGAAAATAAATTTCTATTCAGATAATAAATAAGGATCTCAAATAACTGTTTGAAACCCTATAATACAGTGTCGTATTTTCCATATCATTTCACTAACAAAGCTAAACGAAGATGTTATGTCAAATTATAGTGGCTTTTCCGGCCATTTTATATAAAGAGATAATTGAGATAAAGATAACCAATTTATCTCTCTTCACTGAGTAACAAAAAGTAATATTTTTGATCACATACTGTAAACATGGAAAGTTGATGACGATAAAGCGAACAACTTGGGGAACATTCTTAAATGGGGTATTTTCATTGATCTGAGATGAAAATGGAAATGTTTATATTTCAAAAATGATTTTTTTTTTAGTATTTTTAACACAAAAAAAATATATACTTATTACATAACACTATAAAATTATAATTTCAAAATTCAAAGTTTAAATTTTTCATAACGAGGTCACAGATTAACTATATCAGATGCGAAAGCTTCGCGCGGTGCCTTTCATGTCCGAGACACACGTATTATACAAAGGCCCGTCGGCTACTCGTAACGTTGCATGCTTTTTGCACCACAAGACTTTAATATTTATTTTTGTGGATGCGAGTTAGTTGCACCACTTCAGCGTCGAGAAAAACAATAAAAATATATTATAAAATATTCATTATTAAAACAAATATGAAATTGTATGTTTACAAATGGGATAATATTGTAAGTTTTCTATTTGTTTTATCAGGTTTTTTTGATGTTTTTAGATCTCTATTTGTATACACCAACAAACTCGTATGACACTATTTTGACATTTATAATCCGAACTAACAATATATCGCCGTAAACTCTGCTACACGGTGTCACGATAATGCTCTCGTACTAAACCATCCGCATATATGAGGATGGAAGTAGTGGGGATCGTTGGACAGGCCGCCACGCTTACTTTCGCATCTGGTATAGTTAATCTGTGACGAGGTCACTAAACGTAAACTAGGAAATAGTCAATAATTTGTTGGCAATATTGACAAGCTAGCGCCGTGGTCCGCTACAATTGTTCGCCATGACTACTAGTCGGTGTCATAAAACATTAACAACAGGTAATGAAATTGTTTTTTAGATCACATACAAAAAGGTGTATTGGTCACATTTCCTGCTAAATTGTATTATGATGTTGAAAAGTCAACAATTTGCGGTATTAAACGCAAACAGCAAAGACCTGGAAAAATCCCGACGTATTTGGTTTAACGCAATATTTACTAATTCGAACCAGAGTGTGTCTGATATAGTTTGGCTTAACGAGATTCTATTCTACCTCTATTATTTTGTCGTGATTCCTGTTTTAGCATCTTTGTTTATGTATTTGTTTTAAAATATTCTAAAAGCACACAAAAATGAAAATGTAAAAAGTGGATTAGATGATTTACTTGCTGTAGATCCTTTTAATAGGCAAACAAAAAATGATGTTATGAATAAATGTAAAATCAGGTACGATGTCACACAACTGAAGATTATAAAAATAACTACATTTGATGACCTATTTAAATATGCACTAATGGCATAACAAAAGTAATTTTTTTTTTATGTAAAGAAAAAATAGTGTCTTATTTTCTCTTACTTTCGATTTTCAAATAGAAAAAAATGGCAAAATACCCTGTTGTAAAATATTTTAAACCTATTTATATTTTATGTATTAAACTTGATTTATGACGGAATCAATCTTAAACATTCTAGAAAACCTAATTTAACGATTTAATATCAGACATGGACCAATTTCTTCGAAATCATCTGTATTTGTAGATATACCAGCCATTTAAAAAAGAATGGAATTGACCCAGGCTCAAGATATTTCACTTCCATATTGCGTCAAATTATTTATAATAATCTTTAAATACATAACATATGTATATTAGCAGTGGCGGCTGATGAAATTTAGGTTAGCTGTATCTTACTTAGTATTGGAGAGTGGGATCCAAGGTCATAATTTAAGACTACGAAAACTAAAAGATTTTGTATGTTAAAGTATTTGTTAACTTTGTTGGTGGTTCAGATAATTTTTTTTGTATTCTACTCTTCTTGTCAGTTGACCACCGTTATTGACGGTCGTAGGTCAACAAGTCAATTATATTTTTTTAATTATGGGCACATGTGATTGGTCTGTTCTGTACGAATATTTTGGTACCAAATACATACATCTAAGCTTATTTTTAATCGTGTTTTAATAATAATAATTTTACGATTTTCAATGTAGATTATCATATCGTATCTATTTGTTAAAATGTTTAATTGATAAAAAGAATGATCATTAATTCAAAATTATATTATATTATAATTATATTAAATTGTGAATTTAATAAAAATAGAACGAATAGAAAAAATTTAATAACAATTAATCATCATTTAAATAAGAGATAAGAATAAGAATAAACTTTTATTAAGAAAAATAAAAATATCTAGTTTGTACACAAGAGACAACTGTGCACCTCTCATCACTATTCTAATGTAATGAGTATTTGTAGAGCCAATTTTAACATACAGGTGTGAATGTTTTACTAGGAATAGAAACAGAATTAAAGCAGTTCTACTATGATTAACTATATCGAATAACAGTATCAGATATACAACTGCCAATAGGAAAAGAAGGAAAAACCCAACATTATAGAAGGATGAAATAAAAAATGATACGACGGTCAGATATGTAAAAAATATGTAAAACTGTAAAAATAGAAATGTGATGATTGAAATATGGGATAAGGCAGGGGTTGTAAAATCTTTGCTAGGTGTATAAAATTAAGCTAAACCTTTTTGAAACTTTATAAATCTAAAATCAGTTTAAAATACTATTTAAAAAAGGTTACGAAAAACAAAAATTTCATGATAAACGAAAACTTTAAGGTCAAACAGTTACATTTTCAAAAAAAAAGTTTTATGAACATTTTACAAACATTTTAATCGTAGTTCTGTCCCCGTAAAACTTATTTGTTGAGTCTTAATAATCATACTTTAAACTTTAAATATTAAACTATGGTATGGATCTCATGTTTCATTTTGTTTCAATAATAAGATATAGCTATACAGCTTTCACCCGTCACCACTGCACATCAGTCACATTTGCTTTTTTCTATTACACTTTTAACTTGTTACAAATAATGGTAATCAACATAATAAACAGCATTGATCATTAAAAATCAACGAATAAATAATTGCTTTCATCTAACTGACAATAACGCTTTCCTTAATTTTAACTAGAAAATAGTTTTATAATAATTCTGTTTGACTTTAGGAATCACATACAGTATGTTAAAATATAGTGCCTGTGTGTTTATAATAGGCTTTCAAGCACCAGTCAAAATAGTTTGATAAATTGATTAGTCTGAAATTTTAAACTCTAATGAAGCACCTTCATCAATAAAATTAATAAACGAGCAACTATTGGGGATTGTCTATTAAAACAAACCTAGTGTAAATATAATAGTGTCCCAGTATCTTTCACGTAAAAAAAGTATATTCTTTCATAGTATGTTCCTCTGATATCAAATAAATTAGTACTATCTTTTGTCAGGTGGTGTAGAAGTTTTGTTTTAGTTATAGACTGTTATGGATTTTGTTGAATCAATAGCGTTCATAAGTTTTAAAGGAAATTATTGGCATATGTTTTGGTTAGCGGAAAAATAATAGGATGGATAGCACTTTTCATAAATTATGTATTAATATATAGCAAAATTTTTTAATTTTCCTATAAAATGGATTGTTCATATAAATTAATGTAGTGGTAGTTATTTGGATAAATTTAATTAACCATTATCACCAGTGGAACCACATATTGTAAAATATGGTTAAAGCAAGCAAGTTAAAGCATTTAAGTGCCCCAAGATAAATATCTTGGGGCACTTAAATGAAATTCAGGTTAGGCATATCTTTGTATACAGGCATGAGAACCAAGCCATACTTTAAAACTTTTGCTGCTTATGAAAAATAAATGATTCCAAAAGCTGGAATATATTTTTGATTGAAGATATTTACTTTTTATCAAACATTTTTTACTTGGGTTTTTATTATTTCATACAATTTTTTCATTTAGTTTTTTTTTTTACTTTATCGGTAGCATTTTTGAGGCTTCCACAGTATTGTCAATGCACCTGGGCGTCTTGTAAAAAGTGCCCTACTATACTGTGCGGATGTACTCAGCATGTTGCCTGAGCTCAGATTAGGAAATTTTTTATAAATGACTTTATTTAGGCATAATAATAACAAACATATCCAATTCGATATACTTATATTGATGTTTCATCTCCAAACATACAATTATTAAATTTATTGGACTTTCTTTAATACATAATAAAAATAGGATTAAAAATTACAATTGTAGAAAAAAGTTTTTAAAGCAAATTTGCTGAAAAGTTTGAAATATTTCTATTCGCTAGGAAAGTTATACGTTTTAAATTTCGTTAAGCAAGAATTAATCTAATAACAATAAAAATTTTTTTATGAAATTTCACATCTGTTGATCACTTTTTTTTTAAATTTTAGAAACAAAATGTGTGTAAATATTTTACAAATATTTTCAATGAATACAGCTCCGTTTATTTTTTTTAATCAAATTTCAAATACAATTCTTTCCTGCGAAACTTTTTTAATTAAACCTTGGTAGTCATGCTTAGACTAAGATATACTAAAGTCGAGTATATTTTAACTTGGCTTGTGTATGAGTTGATATTGCGCGTATAATTTAATTTTTTCTCGCACACAAAGTTAAAGCAATAGCATACACTCATTATTCCCGTATGTTGACAAAGCTTCTCTGTCCCTTCTCTTGAGACTTTGGACCGGCCAACTTAAAGTATACTCGACTATACTTAACCTAAATTTCACGTCATCACTGACTTAGTTTACATCTTGCCTTTGTTTTGAGAATTATTAATTAATATCATTAATTAATGGAAAATTATTATTGGTCAAATTTGTAAAATAATATTTTAGACTTTTGCATTTTACTAAAATTAAAATAGGGAATACAGGGGTTAAGCATTCATCATGTGATAAAACAGTTTATATGATTGATGTGGTATTGCCATGATTTATGATTAATTCAGAAAAATCTCCAATTTATTTTATTAAAATTTCAAATTTAATTAATGAGATACCTTTATATCCATTCTGTATAATGCAAGTATAACGTAACGTCCAAAACTTAAACAGCCATCCAATTTCTTATAGTAAATTTAAAGTAAAACCAACATTTCCATCATTTGTACGTAAAGAACGAAACTGAGCCTATTGCATCATATTGTTACTTCTTTCTTTCATTTGGTAAATAGAGAGTACAGTTGTTATTAATGATTTAATATATTTAAAAATTTAGTAACTTAATCCAGTCAACAATAAAGTGTTAAATTATAATCCATATAATTTAACATTTTTAATTTAATTAAAAGCTCCAAATCTTTCTAAAAAATTATGTATTTGTAAACTACTCGAATATGTTGATAGAATAGTCTGGGAAAACGATATAACAGTGGGAAGAAGCGGGGTAAAACGGGCGGTGTTTACACACACTAGCTATTCCATCCTTTACATCGCTTACATGAAAGCGAGGGAGGTGTTTGTTATGTTTTGCTGCGTTTTGTTGCACGCCCTCGAGTGGAAAGTACATGTTCAGAATCGCACTTAATTTAGTTACAGATTCGTTCCAGTGAGAGGTGGAATATATATGGTAAGTGTAATATTTAGGTAACAATTATTAATTGAATTTAAATATTACAACTATGGTATAGACAACATTTAAAATTTTTACTAGCCAAACTGGGCACGCAAATTTATATTGTAAAAGTAAACGTGCGAACAATACAGTTAAATCCGGATCTGCGTTCTGCAGCTTGCTTCTGGACCACCCGTCTTACCCGTACGTCCGTTTGCTATATCGTTATCCGCGACTATACATGTATATATTTTTATTTGTTTTTCTTATCGGAAAAGTTTTTTTGATATATGCATTGTTCAATATGATTTACAGATAGTGTCATTTAAGACTTCTGTTAAATATATGAGTCATATTCTTTTCAGCTGCCCCGGTGCCCAGGGCACCAATTTTTGCATTCTTTTGACTGCCCTAGTGACGTAATGCTTCACCAGGGTTACCTCCCCTACCTTCCCAAGCTTAACCAGCTCTGTAGTTGGGTATGCTTGGGTCAACTTCTATGCTTGGCAATTTAATGATAACAATAAGTTAACATATGAAATTATAGTACAGTTACGTTATAGGTTATAAATTTCATTAAAAACAAAACCAAAAACATTAATCTTGAAATTAATGGCATCGGGCACTCGGGCAGATGAATAGAATACTTTGAATTTGGCACTTTTTGTGACGTCAAAATGACGTATTTTACCACCTCCAACTGCCCTAAACAACTGCACTTAGGTAAAGATGGGCAGCCGAAAAGAATTTGACTATTGTTTTTAACTAGAACTTTTTCAAGTGACGGTTGCATTTATCAAGTGTAAATAGAGAACTACTATAGTTTGCTCCATGTAAACTGATCCGATTTCAACAGTTGACAGTACATAAATATAGTAAATTCAATATTATTGATCACAATGATCACTGACCTCGATTCATCTTAGATCGCGTTCACCTAATAAAATAGTTCCTCCAAGTTAAATGAATGATAACAGGCAACTAACAATACAGTACTTCGATTACATGGTTGCATGTGTAAGAAAACTCAGGTTAAAAAGCAGTGTTTTTGTACATTCAATTGATTTTATTAATTATTTTATTCCATTATTAATGTTCATGTTCACAAACACACACACACATCCAAACTTAATTGATACAACAATTACAACAAAATATTTAACACACCACAAAAGTGACACTGGCTACGTTCGAGTTTGACTGGGGCAAGGCGATCAGTGCGGGTAACGGGTATTGTGACGTCAATACCGAGCGTACCGGTTGATTTTAACTCGAACGGTAGGTGGCGAGTAAACTACACAACAACACAACCTCAAATTTTCCATTTTGCACTAAATAATTTAATTAGGCCTACCTACTTTTTTTCTTTACTTTCACACTATTTCACAGAACGTATGAATCGTATGATAACATTTTGGCAACGTCAGTCAGTTGTTGTTGACACTTTTTAGTTTTTGGTACGGCTTTTAAGGTTATGTTTTAAGCAAACCCTGATGCTCCAAACTCCGAGAACATCGAGCGCGCTCGGACGTGCTGCCCCAAGCCATCTCAAACGCAAAGGAGAACGCTCAGAGTCTTAACTAAAATGCTTAAAACAATACCGAACGCCTTGGGGCGTGAAAACGAACGCCCCCACTGACAACTTTTACAATAACCTCAAAACACCAGAGGAAACATATGACACCAATCGTCCATTTTGTTTTGTATTCCTACATCACAGTTTACGATCTAGGGACAAATTTTTAAAAGTATTTCAGTATTTCATCAGGTCACGATGTCATCTGTCGAACATCCGTCAGCTTACATGGAATATTGAATATTCTATAGTCTTTTTTTAGTACCTTCTAGTAGGTTCTACAATTAACTGAAAAATGGAAATAACTAAATATGCGCCCCATTAAAAAAAAAAAAATTTCATAGGTTATAGCCCGAGACCTCTGAATTTTATCGGATAAACTGCGGGTAGCTTTTTTTTGCAAAATTTTGCTTAGAAAATGTTCGAGACTTAACAATTTACATTAAAATCCCGAGAGCGCAGGTCGATGGCCTTTAGGTAAATTATTAAGTCAAGAACATTTGCTTCAAAGCAAAATTTTGCAAAAGATGTAGCTATCCGCAGAAGGTGATAAGATTTAGAGGTCGAGGTGTATATGTCAAAATTATTTCCCAAATGAACAAATTTCTTACTTTGGTTTTTATTTATGGACATATACACTTTTTTTACAAGTAATTCTTTGTCTTTCGTTACGTGAATATTTGATTTTATCATCTACAGAACAATAATTACATTTAGCTGAAATTCGTCTCTAAATATTTATTTTTGATTTTAATACTGACTCTTAAACTATTTTCATTGATGATAACTAAAAACATTTTGGCATGGTGCAAATTTCAAGGATATATTTATTTGGAAATTTGCTGTTTTTATTATAGGAAATACGAATAGTAATTTTGTTTACTTCACTATTGATTAAAAACTGTACGCATGTTTCTTGATTTCTTTTACTCATACAGATCGTTGAAGAGGCGCATCCGATTAGGTTCCAAGATTTTAGTATTTTATTTCTTTGCCAATAGCTTCAGGATTGTTATCAATTTTTTGTGCTATGGGAAGGTATTTATTTTGTAATTTGGCTATTTAACCCTAAAAATTGAATATAATATTTAAATCTTAGAACGTGCTAGGTTGCTCCTCTGGTTGAGGGAGTTGTTAAATTGGTAAATATTTTCCCTATCATTTCTGAATTTTGCCGTTTTCATGTTAAATTATTGTCCTTAGAAAACTTTTAAAAATGTTTGGTACACCTGGTCAAAATGTAACTTTATGCATTTTAACATATACAAAAAATTTTTTGTAACATTATATAGTTTTTAGTATTGTATTGTAATATTTTCTATATACTTTTTTGGGTAATTTTTATACTAAATGAATCACATCTGTATGTCTTAGCATTTCCTGTACCCAAAAAAAATATGAGAGTAGGTATTCATATTTAAATTTTATAAATTTTACTTTAAAATCACTGCCCCATATTAGATATTTTTACTTTTAAGAACACTAGTTTTAGATTTTAATATGTTTATAAAGGTAAATGTTTTTTTATTCATTTGTTTAGTTTATTTAAATTGCATTTGGATGCTTTTTAGAATTAAACTGTTCTTTCTTCTAAATAATGAATAAAAAGTACTACTACCTAATATTTTATTTAATAATGGCAAAACAAATACCAAAGACTTAAGCAGCTATAATAATTATAGTTTAATACAGTATCTATAAGTTTTGTGCAATTTAAATTTGTAAAAAATTGATTATTTTTAATTAAAAATAAGTTTATATCGAAACAGGGTTGCTAATACTTAATTCAACTTTAATTGAGATTATAATTATTTCATCAACCCAATCAATTGATGCTACAATTGTTTTCTATTTTTTCTCGTGTCCATCTAGAAATCTTTATTATTTAAGTAACCGACTGATATTAATTTGAATTTAAGTATAAGTTAAGATGTTTTTATTATTCAAATAGCTTTAGTTTATATACTGCCTTTGTCCGCATTTTTTACATTTATGTATCTCATATACAGTGAAAACCACAAAGGTGCAAACATGGAAAACAATAAGGATTAATTAATACGTACATAACTAGGATACCAGACATGGTTACAATATTACCGTTATTCCATTAGGGGTGTAATAAAATCTGACTTGCTTTAAGTGGTGCAGGAAAATTAGGATTTATTAATTGAAAAATTAGTAAAACTTTGATGTTTGGCAGGGCTTGTTTGGTTCTGGTTGCTGTTATAATATGTATGACTACCACGGTTCTTATAAATAATGAACTTTAGAAATTACTCATTTTCAAAAAATCTTAAATTGTGGGAAATTTATTACTCTGAAATAGAGAAAGTGAATCAAATGAAAGTACATAAAAACAACGATAAGTGCATATTTCTCATTACCTTCTACTAGTCAGTTAGAGAACTTTTCTTTAATATCATGTCTAACTTCTTTATACGGTTTTTTCTTTGTAAATATATTTCACCATTAGTAGGTACTGGCAATTCTTCACAATGATGCTATGTTCGCACCTTTATGGTTTTTACTGTTTATATATCTTTGCATTTAGAATGTTTTAACAGTTTTTGTGGGGATAAAGGCTAAAATGTATGTATAAGGATAATAATTGTAAAATACTAGGCACATGTATTATAAAGCATGAAAGAAATATATATACATATAGTTTTTACATACCATTGTTTTATTCTATACAGAACGTACGAAGTGGGAGTAAAGAAAAAATGATTTGATAATATAATATTTATTAAGAGTATAATGAAAAATAACATAATTTGAAAATTTAATAAAAAATACAATTTCTATTCAATTCTGAAAATACTTTAAAAACAATTACTTGGATGGAATATTTATTTACATAATATTGTGATACATTTTACATGATTTTGCACACATAATATAATGTGTATTTATTATTTTATTTTTTAGACCTTTATACATAAGATCATAATAGATTTGTTATTTAACTTAAACCTAAAATTTAAAATTTATATGAGAATATAAAAAAATAGTTAATAGTTAATATAAATTCATTACAATAAATTAAATTAATTTGTTCATTAATCAGTTCACATATGCTCAGAGTTGTTAAAACATAATATTAAAGCAACGATTGTTCCAACATGATTTTGTCAAATCCAGAAGGTGGAGAAAAAGTGAAATTATCTAATACTATGTCTAATATTGCTCCATCATCCACTGAAATAAAAATATTGTAATATGTTAATAACATCAAAACACTAATTTATAAAGATATTTGGGGATAACTAACTAAAAAGGGTAGGAGGCGTCATCCTTTCAAATTCTAAAACATTGTTATAAAGACAAGGTCAAATTTATTTAAATTGCAGTTTGTCTAAAAAATAAGGAATGTTTTCTATAAACTGGGTGAGAGAAATTAACAGAGTGGTTATACACGGTGGTCCAAAATTGTCTCCTGATATTTCTGTGGCTGATAGTAGTGATAGTACATTCAAAAATAAAGGTACTCTTTTATATAAATGAATTTCCAAAAGTGGATAATAAGGGAGATATATCCCTTTAAAGGGGAATAATAAATATTAGTTTTTCTGCAATATCTTCCGACCGCCTTAAAATATTAAATTCATATTTTAAACTTAGAAATAGGCCATCTGGACATCAGTTTACATAGTATCAATCAAACCCTCTCTTGCTCTCAGTATTTTTACCCCTAACTTTTTTATTTTTTACATATTTCTAAAATTTCTTATAAAAAAAAAATTTCAGATCATTAGAAATAAAAATATTATTGGATTTCGAACAATCGAGCTGTTCTCGAGTAATTTATGTATACAAATAAACGTGTATTTACAATTTATTAATACATTCTTTTACAAGACATTCAACATTCCCTAAATAAATCTTGATTGTGCGCAAGCGAAAATAGAGAACATTTCGAAAAATTTTTGTACTAATTAAAAATTAGCAATTTTAATTTAAGTATTGCATGTATTTAATATTATCTATTTCAAAGGATATGTTTAATGAAATGTAAATGCACGTTGATTTGTAAACATAAATTACTCAAGAACGGCTCGATTAATCGAAATGCAATAAGAATACCTTTTTTATTTGTCAATGAATGAGTTTTTTTATAAGAATTTTTGGAAATATGTAAAAAATAAAAAAATTAGGGGTAAAATACTGATAGCCACCCCCTAAAATTACCCCTTAAGAAGAAGAGAGGGTTTGACTGATACTATGAAAACTGGTGTCCGATATCTAAGATTAAAATATGAATTTTATATTTTAAGGCGGTCGGAAGATATTGTAGAAAAACTGATATTTATTATGCCCCTTTAAAGGAATATATCTCCCTTATTATCCACTTTTGGAAATAAATTTATATAAAAGAGTACCTACCTTTATTTTTGAATGTACTATCAGCCACAGAAATATCGGGAGACAATTTTGGACCACCGTGTATAAGTTGTTATGGTTTTTTTTATTCTACGCGGTGGTGTATAATAAGGTTTACAGGGTTTTCAAACTTGGTGCTTCATATACACTGACGACCAAAATTAACTTACCACCCAGAATTTACTACGATTTTGATTTTAATTTTTTTCTAAACCGTTTGTCTGATTTTAATGTTTTTTTTTTTTTGTTTTGTAGGTTAACTCATCTAGAATGTATAGTCGCACCGATTTTAAGTAAAAAAATTAAACAAATCTTATTTTTGTCAGTGGCGTGCATTTTTATTTAGAACTCCCAAGTCCAAAATTTCACATTTTTATTAGGGATTTCTGAATAACGGGCCCAGTAAAAATATCAGTTATAAATAATTGATAACTTGAAAACGGTTTGCGTTTCGAAAAAAGTCATTCCTCATTTTTATTTTAATTTAATTTACTCTATCACCCCATGCCTTCTGCTTCACCCAAAAGTTTCGAATACTGCAAGTAAAGATTATTCATTGGACGATAAAAAAATATTTTAACCGGTTCTATATTATTTGGGCATTAAGTGATAAAACATAAAATCATGTTTTATGTGATAATAAATCAATTTTATAACAAAAAAAAGATTACTCTGATATTAAATTAAACTATTTTTCTAAAAATAAACCGTTGCCAAGTTCATTATTTGCGACTGCGGCATTTGAAACTTTTGATAACATGGTGTGATAGAGTAAATCAGTTTAAATTGAAAATGAGGAATGAATTTTTTTCGAAACACAAACCGTTTTCAAGTTATCAATTATTTTTGATTGAATGAAATGAAAATATTTTACTGGGCCCAATATTGCCCAAATTGTTTGGACAATTTATGGACTCAACCGTAAAAATCTTATTTAACTCGAATATGCAATAAGAAAATAGGGAATCCCACTTGAAAAATATGAGTTACCTTATAGGTGCCACGCAGAGCTTTAGGCCCAAAAATTGTAAATTTCATATGATAGCCAGGGACAATCCCTACAATTTTATTCCATACCATTTTTGTTAAAAATGAAACCATAATTGTATACAAGGTGATTCTAAATTGAGTACCCATAAATAAAACTGAGTACTGAGTGTAGATAAAGTCGAAATATGTAATACTAAAACCTAAATAAATTTTTTTCCGAAAGTACTTCCTAAACAAGATACAGGGTGTTAAATGGTCGACTAGTAAATCACTCTTTTACTTGTACCTTTTAACAGAGTAAACCAACGGAATTTTTTGTACACGACTATTACTTAGAAAGAACAGTAATCAGACAAGCTTTCAGTACATTCTAACAATTCAGTGGCGGTAACCATTTAACGCCCTTGTTAAGGTCGGATTTTCGAAAAAAAAAAATTATTTAGGTTTTCGTATTATTTCGATTTCATCTACACGCCATTTAATTTCTGGTACTCAATTTAGAATCACCTTGTACAATATAATAAATGAACGCATCAACAGTTGAAAACCCTGACTTCGTAATTCAAAAATATGTAGCGTTGAAACTATTTATTTTCGAGAGTTGTGTACAGGGTGTCCCAAATTGCTTGATTTTGGCTGGTTTTCCTATTTCCAGACAGAGCTGGGAAATAACTAAGATACAAGATATTTTTTAGTAACTTAGATACTTTTGGTAACTTAGATACTTTATCTTAGATACTTTTATTTTCAAGTAACTTGTATCTATTTTTTAGATACTTTTTACAAGTAACTAATATCTAAAGTTACTTTTTAAGTATCTTAGTTATTTTTAGAGTATCTAAGTTACTTTTTAAGTATCTTAGTTAATTTTATAGTATCTAAGTTACTTTCATAGTATCTTAGTTACTTTCAGAGTATCTAGATACTTTTGAAAAGTATCTAAGATATTTTTTAGCAAGATACTTTATATGAAATATACAAGCTAGCGCAAGGTACAAGTTTACACATGTTTGTTGCCTGCCTGGCCAGATTAATTTTCGAGCAAAAAAACTTTTACTTGTTTAAAGTATTTCCAGCAGTTTTAGCTGCGGCACTATCTTAGTTACCCAAATGTAACTAAGATAATTCCAGGTATCTTAGATATTTTAGGAAGTAACTAAGATACTTAAGAAAACTAACTAAGATATTTTTACATGTATCTTGTATCTTAAGATACTTTTTGCAAGAAGTATCTAGATACTCAAGAGTAACTTAGATACTTTTCTAAAGTATCTTCGAAAAGTATCTAAGTTACTTTTTTAAAGTATCTTTCCCAGCTCTGTTTCCAGACCAGGTAGAGAAAAACTGACATATGAGTCTAGTGTGAAACGCCCATTGGTGAAAACCACATTTCGATATCTCTAACCGTTTCCGAGATATCGGCAAAAATTGACATTTTAGAGATTCCGAAAAACTGTCAACTTCTTTATTTGTGGATATTTTTTCAAACTGTAAAAACTTTCTACAGGCACTTTTCGACGTAGAATAAGATGCATTTGTCAAAAAAAATATATCGCCTTTCGATTGTTTGATATCAAAGCTAACTTTGTTATTTCAAATGGAAACCATAGTTGGCTTTGACTTTAGAAAATAGGAAAAAAAAATAAGCTTTCCAAAAATATATATGCCAAGATATGTCAAGTCATCCTTGCTGCCAATATAACACATTTCTCTTTAAAAATGACATTTTTTAACATTAAAAAAAGTTTTCCGGACTCTTTAAAATGTCAATTTTTACCGATATCTCGGAAACGGCTAGAGATATCGAAATGTGGTTTTGTGAGGGGGACCTGAATTTCTAATGTTTTTTGCATGGTTTATTTTCACATTCATATTTAATTTGGTTTTTACTTTGAACACTTAGCTGTATAATTAGTTACAAAAATATTACGAGATCAAGAAAAACATCTATACTTTAAGTTAATATCTCCTCAAAGTTTACACTTAAAAATGTAAAATATTTTGTATTTACTGTAAATTGGACTTACCATACAAGGCTGGATAAACAGTTCCCTTTATATTTGAAACCGTATGGTCAATCTCTGTACCATTCACGAAAAATTTAAGTTGTATATGATCAAAGGCAATACCAATAATATCACCTTCTTGAATACTCTGTATTTCTCCAGTTGTACCATTAGAAATATTGATTTTGTATAGCTCCTCTTTATTATGGCGAATTATATGGTCATGATTTAGTGTCCATGAAAATTCATCCAAACCCCCTAAAAAAAATGAGTAGGTAGGTAAAGTCTGTGTCATATCTATACAGCACATAAAAAGAGCCGGCTTGTTTGAAGTTTTTACGGGCATCAAACAAGCCGCAGGTTTTTTATGTGTCTTACAAATCTGAAGTCGACTATACTATTGCAGTCATTTATTGACAAAATTTTTTATTTTGTCTAAAAGTTATTTATGGCAATTTAAAATGTTTCTTCTCTTTTGGGACTTTTACCATATTGAATTTACTCTATCTCAGAATAGTATACAGGGTGATTCATAAGGAATGGGTAATATTTTACCTGCAGATTCTATAGCAGAAAATATTAATTTATTGCTTAATAACCGGGGGTCAAAAAATATTAATACTTAATATTATAAAAATAATTCAGTTGTTATTTCAGTTATTTTTAACACCTAATATGTCAGTATGTTTCACTTATATCCATAGCACAATTTTTTTTAAATTTTAGCACTTACCCTTTAATCAATCAGGATGTTTGTTTAAAATTATGGGTACGCAAAATTTTCTAAAATGTAAATATGAAGATAAAACAAGTATCCCTTTTTTGTTAATAAATTTAAAAATAATGGTTGAATCAAAATTTTGCAAGGAAATTATAAATGAACGAAGTTACAAAAAAGTTATGAAGGATTCTGTTAAACCAAGATAGCTTCCGTAGCGCCCTCTATGCGATACACAAAAAATGATAGCATATTCGATTTTCTTACGTCAAAAAACCAAATTGTGCGGACTTTTATGTTTATGTGTGAAAAAATAACTGAAATATAACAACATTACTGAATTATTTTTATAATTTTAACACCCTGTATCTCGGTAAGTATTAATATTTGACCCCCAGGTTTTTAAACAAAAAATTAATATTTTCCACTGTAACATCTGCAGGTAAAATATTACCCATTTCTTATGAATTTTTAAATCGAGTTAATACATGTGGTATTTTATAAATCATCAGTCTATAATATTTGAATTTTCATCAGTTTAATATGTCTACTAAGAGCGTTTTCATCTGAGTACTTCTAGTCTAGTCTTAAAATTATTTAAGTACATTTTCAGCGGCGAGCTCTATAAATCTTCCTGACCTGAAAAAAATTAAATTACATGTCCTATATATTTCACCAATATCATCAATAATAATTTAAAACGAATATCCTTCTCAGTTAATATGCCTCCAGGTAATCCGCACTTATGATACAATGTTTTAATTTGTGTAAATATATTTGATTTCGAAAATGTTTTATTGCATTTAACTCAATTGAATTACAATTAACATTCGAAATATATACAAATTATTAGCTATAGACCAATACTTCATAGTAGAAAATAGCAGCATATAACCTCGCATATAACAGTTCCTACATATACCTAATGGGTCTACAGATGGGATATAATATTCTTTTGTTTATACTGAAATATCAGTACAATAATTGTCTAGTTTAAAAGATTATTGGACGGTATACGAGGGATACTTAAGAAGTTGATTTAAAAGAAACATATTGTATTTTCTATATTACTATGGAAATCGATATTCCTAGTTCGTTATTATGAAAACGAATACCGATATGAGTAAATATCTAGATCATGTTTATAACTTCCTGTTTAATCAATGATAATACGTCGTGCATATTTAGAAAGTAGATGTCTTCTTGAATACTTATTATTAAAATATTGGAAAAGAATGTCTTAAAAACGTTCTTGATAAATTTTAAAATGTTATTATGTGGGTGCCTGTATTCAATGCCGGATTAACCGGGGCGCAATGGCGCAACTGCGCCCGGCCCCCGAGTCTCGAGGGCCCCGTGCATCGTGGAGTGTATATAATATTTTTAACAGGAAAATAAAAAAAGATCTACGAGAATAATTT
Source organism: Rhagium mordax (assembly GCA_963680705.1). NCBI lineage: Eukaryota > Metazoa > Arthropoda > Insecta > Coleoptera > Cerambycidae > Rhagium > Rhagium mordax. The sequence goes on from OY796658.1 coordinate 63,110,141, forward strand.
TTTAATTTTTTGAAAGGCCTAAGAAAATATTATTTAATATATCAAAAAGTCCCAAGTCCCAATACTCCCAATATGAATAATTAGGTTTGAGATCACGACACAGTGGTGCAACTAACTCGCATCCACAAAAATTAATATTAAAGTCTTGTTAGTCTTGTGTTGCAAAAAGCCGGCAACGTTTTGACTAGCCTACTGGACCTTTGTCTTAATACGTGTGCCACCGACATGAAAGGCACCGCGCCAAAGTTTAGCACCGCGCGAAGCATTCGACTATTTTTTTATCAATGATTACTTAGAGTCGACTTCAGTTTTGTAAGACACATAAAAAACCGGCGGCTTGTTTGATGCCCATAAAAACTTCAAACAAGCCGGCTCTTTTTATGTGCTGTATAGATATGACACAGACTTTAATTACTTTTAAAGTCGGTTTCATCTTTCTAATTCTAAGACACACAAAAAACGCGGGTTTGTTTGATGCCGATAAGAACCCTAATAAACAAGCCGGTCTTTTTTGCACTAGAAATATGAAATCGACTTTACGACTTACGACGGTTGACAAATTGATGAACGAGGGCAGCGTACCAAAGTTTACAGAATACTATAAGTTACCTCACTCTACGAAATTCGCGAATGGTACAGCGACGCAGTGAGGTAACTTATAGTATTCAGTAAACTTTGACCGTACCTAATAAACTTTTGTTTAGTAAGTAATAAGGTATTGAACAGAATAGAACTTTCGCTGGATTTATGTGATAAAACTGCACTCTTGGTTAATTTTTAGTATTTTTATTGGTCGGTCGTTATGAAAAGACATTATGAAAGTGGAGCTCAAAAGCTCAAGAAAAGAAAAGAAAAAGAGGATAGATTTAAAAAAAATGTGTTAGATAAAACACATAAATTGACTAGTTTCTTTTCGTTGGAAAATAGTGTTATATTTTTAATGCATGATTGAAAATTACTATAAACAACAATAATTATTTCATCTTAAATAAGGGGCCCATTGAAAAAACTGTGCCCGGCCCCAATGATCCTTAATCCGGCATTGCCTGTATTGGATATACAGATGCAAAAACTCAATAAATAATTTGTATAAAAATGTATTAACTTCGACTGAAAAAATTAACATTGCCTAATGACATTAATAGAAATATGGGTTGAGTGGATTGGTCAAATGTCAGTGAGAAACAGTAATTTACTGAAAAATATTTTTTGAAAATCTGTTGACTGAAAAATATATTTTTTTACATTATTATTTTCCTTTAATAAAGTATCCACTCTTTGCACCATTTAGAGGATACTCCTTTGAAACGAATGCTTAATTGGGTATTCTACACTCATTTTCAATAAAAACATGTTTATAACTGGTTAGTAGATGCACAGTGTCGGTGCTTAGGTGCATTGGGCCCCTAAGCAAATATCGAAATATTCGGAATTCAAACAACAGTGGTTTTATTTAATCCGCAGTCGGCGACACAAGTTAAACTGGGATGAGAAGCACAACGCGCAATAGGATCCCCTTCATGCCCAAGGTCCTTAAGCAATGCTTATATTTGCTTATGCATATCTTCACCACTGGCTATATGTCTATTTATATATTCACATATTCTGATCTATAAGATGGCAATAAGCCAATACCTATATCTAACATTTGAGAATAAGTATTAAATGATGAAGTATGATAGAAATGGCTTATAATCTAAAAAAACGTTTTAATACAAGATACTTTCTAAATTAGGTTAAGACGGATTTACACAAAACAAATTATGGGAGATATTTATAATATACATAATATACAACTGAATTGGTAGGTACCTTGAGTAAGACTTAAATCGGTTTGTCTGGTAGCTAGTCCTACAGACCACGATCCACCCTGTTGTACTTTTACTTCAAAATAAGATTTTGATTGTACTAATGGAGCATTACCTAATGCAGCCCCCGATCCACACACTCTTTGTCCTCCTTTTACTATAACAACTTCATATCCTAGAATAAACTAAATTAACTACCATTTTATGTATAGGTACTATAAAATTAAAAATATACCCATAAATGATGTATCTAATTGTATTGGACTGTCTCTGGGAGCATGCGGGACGGCTGGATTGAATTTGAAACCATCTAAACAACCCCTTAAACAACAAAACACTGAAACTGATGCCATTTTTTATTGATATATTACTTTGAACATAACCTAAATAGTAAATAATTTCGAATTTTATAGGATTACAAATGACAACAGTTTGAAATTCATAAAAAAATACGTCCGTGCGCCATAATCCCTACTACCCATTTTTCCTAATAAAAAATTGTCTCGAATTCAGTCGAATTCGAAGATATATCTGAACATTACAAGTGTTCTTGTCGACCAGATGTCGACGTTTCCGTCATAGAGTTCGAAAGACGACAACTGATTATGCACGTGGGTTTTCGACTAAACCTTCAAAGTTCAAAGCGAAGCGTCTCGCTAGATACATTTAAAACTACAGAAACTCCTGCCCATACAGGTATAGATTGCTTTGGCTAACATTCCTCCAAATTAGGTTTCTATTTCACTGCTATACAATTCAAGAATAGACGAACCTTTCTCAGACAATGATTAATGCTTCACTGATCACTTGTATCTACCAGAAATTAGGGTTATAGATAATAACTCATTAAAAGACTGACGTCCATTTAATACATATATTGAGACAATAGATTATGTAAGATTACAATCGTTCAGTTAAAGGCTTTAACTTAAAGCCAACCTATCTACTAAGCATATACATGTCCATCCGCGAGTCTATATACAGCTCCATAGGAGAGCGACCTGGAGGTGGTGACCAATTATGCCGAAAGAGAATTTACTACGAAGGGTTTACGGCAAAAGAAATGAATTTTAATGGGATTTTATTTAAATAGAGATGATTGTGTGAAAACACTTACTTCGATCAGAATTAGACTAATGCACCCTTTCGTAACGATTATATCACTCGTCAGAGCTTATTGTATATAGGTACCCATCAACGGTAGACGGCAGATTACTTTTAGTTCACTCATATTTCATCCGTCGTACACATGGATACTTATACCGGAGTAATCCGGGACCGATTCCGGACGCATACCTAATAGCGATAGCTTTTCGACTCAGTTTCTATTTACACTTATTCTTAACGGGTGGCTCTTTTCGGATCCTCGAGGTCCGATGTAGCTTTTGTTTTACCTATCTTTCTTACCTACGCTAATAGGAATTACCTTTTTCAGGTGCTATAATATTTAATGCCACCAGTATAATATTTCCTCATTATTTATAGAGGTGTGCATATATATTTATTTGATTTGGTGCGAAAATAGCTAGCACTTGCTTTTGGCGAGTCTATTTTTTTCTAATGCACACCAAAGAGAAAAGCCGCTATTAGCTTTATAAAGGGTAGCGTTTTTGCTGCCACCAGGTCAAGACACTTATATTCCGCTTGACCTCGGAATTTTTGTGCTGAAAAATATACCTAAATCTGCAAGCAAGAAAATAGATATTTCTTCGGCTACTGGTTGAGAAGACTCTTCGGACGCCTGAATTCGGCCGCGGCTTAATGTGATATGCACGGTCTTTGTGTGGGTATAATAGGAGATAATAAACAAAATCAACAAACTACTCCGTGAATAAAATCAGATTTTATTACCACGAAAACAAAACTTACAAAACAATTATCTATATCAAAAAATTTTGTCGATGACATAATGAAACAAATAACTCAAATAATAAATCTATAGTGATCTCAATTTTTAAATCTAAGATGGGGTGGCTCTTTTCGCTTTACTATCAAAATACAACGCCCGCCAAGATAGACGTTACTTTTTCTTTATTTACGACAACTTACGTTGCCTTAAACCACGGTGAACTAAATTTAGATGAAGTCGCCCCCGACCTCAGATTTGTTTGTAACACTTACAAACACTATGGTTAGGACCTTTAAGCCTTAAATTATATAATATATGAAACTAAACACCACAAAACATACGAAATGTCAACACGAATATTTTTAATCTCACCAGTGGCTATTTCAAATTTACTCAATGCGCCTTTTTTAATAGGGGTTAGTGTAAATGTTTTTCAAACTACACTTACCATGTCCCTGGACTTTGTAACTGAATTACTCCCAAACGTAATTATTACACTTGTGCACTTTATTTCTTTTCACCTAGATCCCAATTTTGTCAACTAATTTATTACTCGCCGTCATGAGATTCGCCCGTCAACCCGACTTAACTATATCTTTATTTTCCCCCTTGAGAAACTCAAACTATCGTTCCCGTTTCCTTCTCCCAAGAAGAAACACAAGTTAGACGCTAAACGACAGCCCTGCTGTACGTCTATAAGTAAGGCCCTTCACGCCCAATTAAACTAAAAAAAAAAAACGGTCTCCAAGAGCCCCAACAATATGTCACAACACAAATTATTCGTCAACGCCCCGACACTACACCGTCCCGTAGGTGTACTTGCGCTTTTTCGCCGACGCCGATGTGCGCCTCTTACTAATTACCGACACGAAGTCAACTCTTCACTCCTCGCGACGTCGTAGTGCCGTCTCTCTGCACGACGCCGAAGTGCAGCTTTATTTCTCGCTGACCGAAACTACCCGTTCCGTGAGTCTAATCGTGACTTCCCCGGCCCGAAGTCAAGTGAAGTCTCTCCGCTCCCACTTAGTGGTTCGTCTGCCACGGTACCCCCTGGTAAATCGCTGACTGTGCCCTATTTTTGCCCAATATATGGTCAGGCGAGTCCATCTCACAATTTCGCGTAGCTAGCAATTTCCCTGGGAATCGACTCATGTAATTCTTTCCCATCGAATTTCAACTCCCTGATAAGCCAAATCTATACAAACATGAATTTCCTGTTGCTGCAGACATAACAAAAACTCAACCATTTACTTCTGATATACCCCGTGGCACAAATTAACATTTTTAAATTAGTAATAGGTATTTTCTTCGTTTATAAAATTTCTATACCCCCGACTTGCTACAATACTTCCCCCTTTAAAAAAGTTCGTGGCCTTATCCTGGCCCTAACTTTTAAACTTCATGTTGACATTTTTATATTACCCTGTAATTTCAATTCAAGATATTTCGTTAACCTCTACCCTAAATAACATCTTTCCCTAGAAAGCTGTAAGTCCCCTTATATGGACAAGTGAAAGAAAGGTTTACCCTTAAACTAGGTCAGAGCCCTACGAAAATCTTTAAAATAATCTACATATAACACGCAACAGACAAAGTCCCATTGCAATATCCTTAAAATTAAGCATACAAAAGTTCCCGACATTCTAAATTTCGCACTTCACACCACGCACAATCACTACGCGTTGTTGTGAGAGCTAGTCTCTGTCACCTCCGGACCTCCTCATGGCCTATCGTTGTTGTGGTTCTGAGGTGTGTAGGGTATAATTACATGGAGCTATGCGAATGTTTTTAACTCTGACTGACGTTAACACTGTCCTTACGTTTTTCGTTCTCGGTCCAATGACCGACCGGTTGTAGACTCGGATAGATATTCGGAGCCACGTTTCCTAAATTGTTTATAGGCGCGTTACTTGGATTGGTTTCGATAGTTCCTAACTGTTCATCGTGCCCGGCACTACCCGTCTCCTTGTCTTTTGACTTAGTCAACTCGTTCGCATAATAACGATGTATCACCCACATCGTTAGCTGGTTCCACAAACATGCCAACATAGCAATTCCACCTCCTATGGTGCGGTACAAATGGAAGGCATTTATAATAACTCCGAAAGCATATTTGATGATTCTGAATATGAAGAAGAATCCAATTAGTCCACTCATAAAAATGCCCAAGTCAGAAAACCATCCCCACATCTGTCTCATAGTAGAATGGGCTAGGTCTTTTAGTTCCTCGGGATTAAACATACCTAAAGTGGAAAATCCTTGTCCCCCGGCTTCCATGCCAACTACTCGTCTGGTTATAATATTTTCAACGACCTTTCGCTCTACTCCGAATGTGAATAGGTTTTGTACCTTTCCGATTTCTTCTTGCGTATACAATCCTTTGGACCCTACTGGTTGGATCGGATGAAATTCGATACTGGGGCTTTCTTTTACTTCTAACTCTCTGGGTGCTGTCCTAACCGTAGGATAAGGTATAAGTCCCATCCATTCTCCCCCAATATGAAATAACGGTGGTGTTAGACTATTACAATCAATCTCCTGACCATACTCCTGGATTATTCTCGTAATCGGTGCCATAAATTTGGTCTGATTATCCACGTCTATCGGGAGTTCTTGATAACATTTACTGGTTCTTCTAATTTTAACTGGTCTTGGAGCGCATCTGAGTATGTATAACACTTCTCTTAGTACTTGTCCTAGATGACCTTCGTGGTTTTGGATAATTTGACTGGCTGCGTCTGGGACCAGTGGAGCTAATAGTAGCCTATTCTTCAAAATTTCTCTTTTCGCCTGACATCTTCGGTGTATGGTATCTATATACATTGTCTCCAAACCTCGTTTGTAAGATTGTTCTATATATAAAAACTTGCTATTTATGTAACTCAGGAGGTCAACGTCTTGCGCTGAAGGGATCGTAGACGGTTGTATTATCTGATGATGTCCTTCACACACCAACAATTTTGGATGCTCTGTTTGCCATAATTCCAAATTACAAAAGGCGGCTCTTTTTATAAGGGCCACTGCAAAAATCTTCGTATCACTCTCTACGACTATGAAATTTTCTTGTGTTCTATTATATGTTACTTTTTCGGCGGATCCAACATATAATAAATTAAAACGTTCTTCGCATGACGACGTCTGGGGAATCACTTCCCAAGTGGTTTCTCCTAAAGACGCATCGAAGCAATATCCATCGCATAATAGTCTGATATGGTGATTTTTACGGCCGCTGTCACTATGACATCGTTCCAAGATTTTCCATCTTCCTGGTAACTTGTCCCATCACATTTTCCCGTGTCGTCTAAACTTCCATGAAGCGTTATTGCCGCCGTAGTGGTTCCGTTTGCTGTAATTTGTCCTATCGCATTCTTGTATAGTTTCAAAGTTTTATATCGATGAATCGATCGGCACTCCTCACTTCCAACTTGATGAACATAGTTTAAAAGTCCTCCTGCCACCACCGAACTGTGACTATGCATTCCGCAATGTGTGATTAAACGCGTAACCTCGATTAAACAGGTCCATACGTGTTGTAGTCCTATCTCTCTCCTTTGTAACACCCGCACAAATACTGTCTTACTTTGATAAGCTGAACTCGGTTCAGGGCACTTTAGCTACGTCCCTTAATGATACGGCCGAAATGTCTGTCTTTTCACTCTCGCAATCATATGCAATTAACCCTTCCACCTCTAACCTCAAGAATGTCCATACCATTAACGCCACTATGACCATTGTTTGCCATCTTCGCAGATTCCCCATTTTGCTATCGTTCTCCAAAATCGTACGCACTATACCTAGTATAAAAAAAAATTTACAATCAATCCACATTCTGCTTTAACAAAATCAAAGTTTCCCTCAACTAATACACTACAAGCACACAATCCTTTATATCGATAAGTACATTCACCTACCCTTCCTATTGCCTGCATTGGGTCCTAATTCAGTGCAGCCATTAGGTTAAATGATACATCTCAAATTTATCTCGAAAATCCCGTTCCTAATGAATTAAACCAAACTTCTATTATACAGAAGTAGTTACGCTTATTGATATTTAATAATTCTAACTACATTCTAAATTGATAAACCTCATCAATATCAAAAAAAATCCTCGATACCAAAACGCTTAGATCCTTAATGATCCCCATTTAAACTTTCCCTTAACTTACTCCCACTTCCTCTAGAAAATACTTACTGGTTCTCTTCAGTAATTAAGGCGTATCAGCCAGATATTTTCTAATTATCTTAAAACTAAATAATTGAAATGACACCCCCTTGCTCTAATTAAAGAAACAAGTGATGCCCGTGTAGCGACGGTTCCATCTAAAAGAACGGTCTATATAAAACCTTCTCCACTATTAAAAATTGACTGTTAAAAGATTAAGCACAATATCCCCATCGGTGAAGCCGTGAGGTGGAGAAGTAAACGCGTGTGTACAACAATTAATATCTTTCTATCGAACGAGCTGTAGTCACAAGTATTTCATTGCTCAACCGATGTGTATGAAGGTGTTAGGTACACCTTATAAATCCAGTCTCACTGGAGGTCGCCGTAGCCTTGTTGATCGTCTCAATATCACCGGCTCTTCTGGCTCTTCGTCACTTCCACTATCATCCTCGATTTCTTCCTCTTCCGACATCTCATCACTACTATCATCATACTGAGAATCTTCAAAAACCGTGTCCTCGTTGTCTTCATCCTCTTCTTCTGACATATCATCACTGTCTTCATACTGAAATTCTTCAAAAGTCTTTTCTTTCTCATAATATCCCTGTGAACTCTTTAATTTTTTCTGATTCTTGCATTCTTGCTTTTGAGCGCGAATCATTCTTGTCTTCTTGGTCCAATCGTCATTGCGTATATCGATTACTCCAACACCCAATTTATTTCTATCTCCTTTTGTTACAGTCCTTAGTTGCAGTCCCTTTTTCATTGTGACTTTCGATTGTCCATTGTCCTTTGTTTTATATTCGCGTGTATGGTTCCTTTCCGTTAATTTACTCAGCTTTTCTTCCAATCCAGCAATTAATGTTTCTAAAATCTCCATTTTATCTGAAATATCCGTTTTATCCAGGCCTTCTTGGCTTCTTACATCAAGTTTGATGTCAGCTGTAGCTTGATCCTCATTATCCTTTACTGGTGATGTGTCTTTTTCATTTTTCTCACAAGTAATATTAACCTCCTTTTTCCCTGAAAACTGTTCTTCATATTCCCTTATTTTACTCTTTAAAATTCCTTGTTCATCATGCAGTTTATAGAATCGCTGTTCCCATTGTTCTGCCAAAAGTATCCACTCACTCTTTATTCTTTCCTCGGGAGCTAACCTACCCCCTAAGCTGCATTTTGGTTCTTCGTCTTGGACTAAACTATCTTCTTTGTTCTTCGTAACCATAACCATTGGTTCATATATCTTCACCTGTTCTTTTTCGTTTGACCTTGTAAAATCTTGTTTTCTCCCCTCCTTTGGACTGTGTTTCTCCATTTCCTTAGTGATACTGCTATTGGTTCTTCCTTCCGCTACTTCATCCCCTCGTTGTGGACTCCTTTCGCCCCTTGTTTGCACCCTAGAATTTTTGTAAAATTTCTTTACAGCCTTTAACCATTTCTTCCAATCTTCTTCCGGTTCGACCACTGATGCCGGCCTTTGTTTTCTTTTCCATTCCGTTTTCTTATACACTCCCCGAGGTTTCTTACAACCCCATTCTTTACCATGGGAACCTACTTCCCCCTTTAAAGAATGATGCTTATCTTCTTGCATCTTCCTAAAGTTTGTTTGATACACTTCGTTTTCATTTGTTTCCAGTCAATGAATACATATAAACAGGGTTTGTTTGCAAAAGGTCGGGAAGTTTTGAAACTTGGCACATACCTAGATCTTGACGTCCTTAATGACTACCTGATTTTGCGAACACGCCGTCGCGCCGCTCGCGACGCCATCTTGAAAAAATAGCGCATGAAATTAGAAAATTAGCCATATCTTCCTTACTGTACCTTTTATTGGAAAAATACCTCTATTCAAAAATATTCCTTATAAAATTGTCCACAATTTAGCTTTTTACTATTTTTTTGTCCGATCAATATTTACAGAGATATAGCTTCTCAAATTCGGAAAAAAATTAAGTTTTGTCTTACAGCGCATTTTTTAGATGTATAAAAGTACGTTCATTTTTCAAATGATGAATATTGACCCAACTACACTAGCATCCATAAATAACTGAAAAATTGTTTATTGTAAAGGGAGAATACTAAAGTAAAATAGGTTAATAATAATAATTATTATAAAACAGTTTAAAATTAAATAGAAAAATTAGTTTTCGACCATTCATTAATGATTTAGATAGTTGCCTTAATTTTACATGAAGATCTGCAAAAAAATAGTATTATAGTAATATAAGTTGTCATTTGTTATAATATAATAATAATAGTAAACACGTTCATTGCCGAGAAATGCCGAATTTATTGGAACTACTCGTTCCCGACTGTCAGGCTAATTCGAGCCAATAAGTCTGACATAGTGCTCCTCGACCATCAGATCAAGCTGATGTATGTCCTACCAGGTCCTACCTTATGTATTTTGAAAAATTACCTAACAAATAGAACTCAAAGAGTTAAAGTAGACGGTTCTCTTAGTGAGTCCTTGTCTATAACCATGGGCGTACCCCAAGGAACAGTGTTGGGTTCAATACTTTTCCTTGTATATATAAATAATATTGCTAGTATAAAAAATTTTGAAGGTCATTTAATATCATATGCTGATGACACAGCTCTGGTATTTGTTGGGGACTCATGGGAAGCTGTTTATGAAAGGGCAGAAAACGGTCTATCTGAAATATATAATTGGTTGAACTACAGCGTATTAAGTTTAAATAATGCTAAAAGTAAATTTTTGGCATTTTCGATCTCAGTTGATGATCAACCAGAACATCAAGTTTTGAGAGTGCATAAAAGCAATTGTGATCGCCAAAATTGCGATTGCCCGCTAATTGAAAAATGTCATTCAATTAAATACCTTGGATTGATGATTGATCATCACCTGAGATGGAACGAACATGTAAATTCAATTACAAAGAAAGTTAGATACTTATATAACGTTTAAATTTTACCAACTAAGATATATTCTTAATAAAAAATGTTTGCTTGATGTGTATGATGCATTGGTGGAGTCTGTTATAAGATATTGTATTATAATTTGGGGTGGGCTATTTAATAACGTATTAAAAAATTTACAAACTACTCAAAATACAACTTTAAAAGTTATTTTTAATAAACATAGACTATACTCAACTAATGCATTGTACACAGAGAATAGACTAATGGATGTAAGAAATATATACTCATACAATTGTTTACTATGCATGCAGCAATGTAGCCGACATATGTCTGGATGATGACCATGACGACGAACTTAACGTGCTTCAGAATATAAATAGTGTTGCTGAGGATGTCATAGAAGATGCGGAGATGTCGGATGACGATTGCGCCGGTCCGTCGGGACTTTGATTTAGATAGTCAGATCTGTGGATTAGACCTACTGGGGATGCCACATAAAAAAAAACGCGCCGATTTCTCTACCTCATAGGTGATGTGGAAACGAGAAAATTATCACAACTTACATTTTTTTTCATCTATAGCGTTGCTATAGGTGATAAAACATTGTTTCCCTAACGTCGGGCAACCGTTGCCAATAGTTGGTGAAACAAATTGCTTTATATTTTAAGGCAAAACTCTTTTTTCCAATTGAAGATGCTATATCTCTGTAAATATTAATCATACAAAAAAATAGTAAAGAGCTAAATTGTAGACAATTTTATAGGGGATAATTTTGAATAGGGGTACTTTTCCAATAAAACGTACGGTAAGGAAGATATGGCTAATTTTCTAATTTCATACGCCATTTTTTCAAGATGGCGTCGCGAGCGGCGCCACGCCGTGTTCGCAAAATCAGGTGCTCATTGAGAACCTCAAGATCTAAGTATGTGCCAAGTTTCAAAACTTCCCGACCTTTTGTAAGATCATTTGTATTCATTGATTGGGCTATAAATTCTTCCTTCTCTTCTGCAACTCTTTGTTGCCAGGGAAATACACGCTCCCCCAGTACTGTCATTGTCGGAAACTCCCTACAAAAAATATTCACATGGTGAGCTGCCAAAAAATCTCTACCTAGCAGTATTTCAAATTCATTGCCTTCAAAAGCTCCATCCCCACAAGCTACAAAAGCACCTCGTAAGCGTCTCCTAGACGCTGGTAAAATGAGATCTGTATATACGGTACCATAATTCCGTATCACGTGACCGGTAACGCCTACCAACGTTAAATTCGGTCGCCTCTCTCGTCGAAATCTCTCTTCCCGGACGATACGGTCCTTTATTAAAGACGCTGGCTCCTGTGTTCACACTAAGCATCTACAGAGTCTTCCATTTAACTCTAGCTCCATCAGATACGGTTGCAATTCTTGAAAGCCTCTTGGGTCAAAATATGGTATTACGGTTAATCTTCCTCTTTCTTCATTAACCTTTTCTTTATTAGCGCTGTTCCAAATTTTCCGTGGTTCCCTGTTATTTCGCATATTTTCTTGTTTTCCCTTTTTCATTTCTCCTCTGCCTTCCAATCGGGAATTATTGGAAGGGCGAATTAGTTTAAATTCCTCTGGTTTTCCGTTTCTTTCTCTCTGTCTTCCCTTGGCGAAGATTGACGACCATATTCTCGGTTTGCTGTGCGTACATCTTTTGGTACGGCCCATGTATAACTTCTTCTATACTCCTTCCTTTCCGATCCTGTTGATCGACTAAATCTTCCATTGTTTAATCTCTGTTCTCCAGAAGAACTTCCTCTATTTTCTCCTTTATAAGGTCCATAATTTGGCCGAGATGCGTTTTCGTTTTCATCTCTTCTATCTTCATGCTGGCGTCTATTTGAGGACACTCCATAGTCCTTGTTCTTTCCTTCGAACTTCTTCTTCGGGCAGTCCCTTGCCCAATGTCCACTCTGTTGACAATTAAAACACACTTCTTTTCTAGAAGTCCCCATTTTCGTTTCTCTCTTCTTGCAGTCTCTTGCAATATGTCCCAAACCATCACATACGTAACATCGTACCTGCTTGATACCTCGTTGATCCGTATTCTTTCCATGGATCATTCGTAAATTTATTTCGTGAAGCTTTACCAGTTCTTCTGCTTTTTCTAGTGTTAGCTGCGCTTCTCTGAGCAGCATTACACCTACTTCCTTCATGATATCCTTCTTCAGTCCCATTTTAAATTGATTCAGTACCAAATCTTGATTTTTCTTCTTTAATCCCGGTACTCCCTCCGGCGTAGCGTTTTCTAAATCTTCCTGCAATACTTTTGCCCCTGCAGTTCTTAACCTTGTGCAAAAATCCGTAACCGTTTCGTCGTGCCTCTGATAGCATTTACTCAAATTTAATTGACCCTCCCCGGGTAACCTGGTTGTTACAAAATTTGAAATAAACCTGGCTTTAAGAGCCCTATAATCTAAAGTATCTAAACCCTGATCCGATTTTAAGAAATCATAGGCCGCGCCTACACATTTGAATTTAAATAAAGCTAAAGTTTCTGATTCTGACCAATTATCTAATCTCGCCCTCTGTTCTAACTTTTCCAAATATTTGGTTACATCTTTGCCGCTAAAATTGTCCAAAGTTGATGCAATCATCCCCAACGAATACATCATGGGCATACGTAAGGCACCTGCACCTTGCATACCTCCACTAGGCATACTTCCAGTCGGTATACTTCCACTTGGTATACCTGTACCTGTTCCGCTAGATCCTGGGGTAATTATCGGCGTAATTACCGAAGTCGTTGTAACGGTTGTAGTAGTAATAGTTAAAGGGTTAGTAAGTGACTTAATGAGTAAATTTGAACAATATCAAAGCTATATAAGCAATACCTGTTTATCAACCTCGGCGAAATCCTCTTGTAGAATGGGAAAATCTTTCCCCCTGTATAAAATTATCTATTCAATGTGAATAGCTAGGTAAGCCTTTCTATCTACCCCTGTATATTTATTCAATTTTCTCTTAAATCCGACTAAGTTTCTATCTACCCCTGTATATTTAATCAACAATACTTTCGGACCTATCCTTGTATACTGTATCTCAACTTAAATTATTCCCAAAATCCAAACAATCTCTTCTAACTACCCTGTATGTAGTGAACAAAAAAAAATTAATCAAACTTTTCAAACTCCCCCTGTATATAGTAGAAAAAAAATTAATCGAAAAAAAAAAAAAATTTAATTTTTTTTTGTAACTATCCTCGTATGCGCTGAACTCAAAAAAAAATAATCAAACTTTTTAAAGTGCCCTGGTAAGTAGTAAACTCAAAAGAAATTAACCAAAATTTTCAAACTACCCTCGTATATGGTAAACAAAAAAAAAATTAATCAAACTTTTCAAACTACCCTCGTATGTGGTAAACTAAAAAAAATTAATCAAACTTTTCAAACTACCCTCGTATGTGGTAAACAAAAAAAAAATTAATCAAACTTTTCAAAGTGCCCCCGTATAAACACTTATATCCAATACACTAGAAATTCTATTTCTAAACTTTCGCGAACTACCTTGTATATCAAATGAAAAATATATATTATATATATATATATATTTATTTTGGAACACTTCGAAATACTCCTGTAATTCTAGAGAAAAACAAATATTTCAAAATTTCTCCTTTAAAAGTTCTTAACTTTTTGATTCCTCCCTGTATACTATCTATTCCGTGAAATGCAACTCACTTTTTAGCTTGCCCCTGTATATCGTAAAATTCTACAAATTTAAAAGGACCTAACTTAATCCCTGTGATATTTCAAAATATACACTTTCTTCGCCTATTGTACTCCTATTAACTTGGTTTCATCTATTTAACCCTTGACTATTATTTTATCCTGTCTATCTTAATCTCTACCTAACTCAATTGAATTCCGCGGGGTAAACCTCCCCTAGCACGATTTAATCCCACCTTAGTACACCTTTAATCTATATTAATCCCAGGGTAAACCTCCCCTAACATAGTTTAATCCCTATTATCCCACAAGATGAACTACCCCTAATTTAAAATTTAAAATCCCACCGCTGGCGCCAGTATAATATTTAATGCCACCAGTATAATATTTCCTCATTATTTATAGAGGTGTGCATATATATTTATTTGATTTGGTGCGAAAATAGCTAGCACTTGCTTTTGGCGAGTCTATTTTTTTCTAATGCACACCAAAGAGAAAAGCCGCTATTAGCTTTATAAAGGGTAGCGTTTTTGCTGCCACCAGGTCAAGACACTTATATTCCGCTTGACCTCGGAATTTTTGTGCTGAAAAATATACCTAAATCTGCATGCAAGAAAATAGATATTTCTTCGGCTACTGGTTGAGAAGACTCTTCGGACGCCTGAATTCGGCCGCGGCTTAATGTGATATGCACGGTCTTTATGTGGGTATAATAGGAGATAATAAACAAAATCAACAAACTACTCCGTGAATAAAATCAGATTTTATTACCACGAAAACAAAACTTACAAAACAATTATCTATATCAAAAAATTTTGTCGATGACATATAATGAAACAAATAACTCAAATAATAAATCTATAGTGATCTCAATTTTTAAATCTAAGATGGGGTGGCTCTTTTCGCTTTACTATCAAAATACAACGCCCGCCAAGATAGACGTTACTTTTTCTTTATTTACGACAACTTACGTTGCCTTAAACCACGTTGAACTAAATTTAGATGAAGTCGCCCCCGACCTCAGATTTGTTTGTAACACTTACAAACACTATGGTTAGGACCTTTAAGCCTTAAATTATATAATATATGAAACTAAACACCACAAAACATACGAAATGTCAACACGAATATTTTTAACCTCAACCAGTGGCTTTTCAAATTTACTCAATGCGCCTTTTTTAATAATAGGGGTTAGTGTAAATGTTTTTCAAACTACACTTACCATGTCCCTGGACTTTGTAACTGAATTACTCCCAAACGTAATTATTACACTTGTGCACTTTATTTCTTTTCACCTAGATCCCAATTTTGTCAACTAATTTATTACTCGCCGTCATGAGATTCGCCCGTCAACCCGACTTAACTATATCTTTATTTTCCCCCTTGAGAAACTCAAACTATCGTTCCCGTTTCCTTCTCCCAAGAAGAAACACAAGTTAGACGCTAAACGACAGCCCTGCTGTACGTCTATAAGTAAGGCCCTTCACGCCCAATTAAACTAAAAAAAAAAACGGTCTCCAAGAGCCCCAACAATATGTCACAACACAAATTATTCGTCAACGCCCCGACACTACACCGTCCCGTAGGTGTACTTGCGCTTTTTCGCCGACGCCGATGTGCGCCTCTTACTAATTACCGACACGAAGTCAACTCTTCACTCCTCGCGACGTCGAAGTGCCGTCTCTCTGCACGACGCCGAAGTGCAGCTTTATTTCTCGCTGACCGAAACTACCCGTTCCGTGAGTCTAATCGTGACTCTTCCCCGGCCCGAAGTCAACTGAAGTCTCTCCGCTCCCACTTAGTGGTTCGTCTGCCACGGTACCCCCTGGAAAATCGCTGACTGTGCCCTATTTTTGACCAATATATGGTCAGGCGAGTCCATCTCACAATTTCGCGTAGCTAGCAATTTCCCTGGGAATCGACTCATGTAATTCTTTCCCATCGAATTTCAACTCCCTGATAAGCCAAATCTATACAAACATGAATTTCCTGTTGCTGCAGACATAACAAAAACTCAACCATTTACTTCTGATATAGCCAGTGGCACAAATTAACATTTTTAAATTAGTAATAGGTATTTTCTTCGTTTATAAAATTTATATACCCCCGACTTGCTACAGTGCTTATATTTTTTAGGGTGGTTGTAATTCAGTTTCTATTTGATAATTACTAATTTTTGAAATTAGGGGACTCTTCCCTATCCGTTTAGTTGATTCAAGACGAATTTTGATACAGTTCCAATTTGATCTTTAAAATAATGATTTATACTCTGGTTAGTTGATTCAAGACGAATTTTGATACAGTTCCAATTTGATCTTTAAAATAATAATTTATAATATTCTGTTCATTCGCGCCTACCGCCTACCATGCTTCGATGCCTCAAATCTTCCGCGTGAATACCGCTATGATCAGACGATTTAGTGATTTTTTCAGAAATTTCAATTCAGTTTCTAAAGACATACAAAAATTTTCAATTCAGTTTCCAAATTTGCCTCTCGCCGAGAGGGAACGATGGATCCTTTGATTTCGTCGCAATGTCAAACACGACTATTTCCTGGCTTCTGATTGGTCCAATCAGGCAGCCGAAAGGAACGATGGATCCCAAAATTTCGTTTGCGACTCAGTTTCATTTTGCTGATTGAAGAATTTTTAAAACTATCTTACTTTCCTCGTGCGAAGCATACAACTGCTTTCCAAACACGACTTATTTTTGCCTTAGGAATGATTCCTTTATTACTAATGTAACAACACTGTTGTTGTTACTAATTAAAAACATTATTTCTCTTGTGATCCATAATGTAAAGATAAGAGGACTTATCTCTATTGATTGATTGAATTGACTTCTTCATTGACAGCATATTACATTGAAAAATCACTTACTATGGGCAAGTTGCTTTATTCACCGGTGGATCCATCACATGTGTTTTATCTCGTTCTATCTCCGAGGTTAGAACGAGATAAAACATATCTGGTGGATCAACCGGTGAATAAAGCAACTCGCCCTATGATTTAGAAACTTAAAAATAGCACTAATACGATCGAAGTCTCGTCGTTTTAAGACTGCCGCTGGTATTTTCCATCTGCCTTTTCTCTGCATCTGTATCGGGAACTGTTCAATACACTTTCTATTGACACTTAATATTAAAACTAGATATTTCTTTTGCTGCAAGGTTCTATAACATTCTGTGCTTACAAGAATGTTCAGTGCAGTGTAGAAATAAAATAAATAAGAGTAGAAACTTGTGGAATTAGGTACCATCGTGATATGATCGTAATTTCAAACAAAACAGGAACAAAATGATGCTCCAATCCAATCAAAACGCATGGCCGTCAGTTTATTTTTGAAAATTTCGTCAATATTGAATTTTTGGTAAAATCAAAACTAATATAATTTTAACACACATTTAATTACGACCCCCTTTCCCGGAAGGCTCTAGCAAAGTCTATAGAAATATCTTTAGACTATGGCTCTAGACTCTAGCTAGAAGAACCTTGTGTGGAGGGGCTACACATTTAAAGACAAAGGGACATATACCTTTATGTTCTGTGGGGACATACATGCACGTCGTAGTGGAAAATCCGTCTCACAGTATTTTTCACTGCCACGAGTGCCACGCGACCGGGAATCGAACCCGGACATTTTGGGTGAGGCAGGTATCTGCTCTGCCATCAGTCAATGAAAAATATATTATATAAATAAATTTAAAGTTAAATAAGTAGGTATCGATAGGTACATATAGATTTAATAATATTGCAATAATTTATGATTAGGTTACTTTTGGGGTCGTCAGGCCTTTTGATCAAAATAACATTCCAAAATTTGAGAAATAAGCAAAAAAATATTTACGTTTAAAATTTTAAAATTAAATAATTTATGTTAACTATTTTTATTTTTTGACTGAAAAAAAAAAAAAAAAAAATCGAATTAAGATCTTTCTATTGGTAAAGGATTGCAACGTGAAATCCTAGATTTTTCCTAAATATCTGCCAACTTCTCACCATTTTAAGTTGGAATTATGCACGGTTATTTAACTAATTAAGACCGTGGGAATTATGCACTTTGCATGAAAAAATGTACGAAAACATGTAAAGTGTCACACAGCCTCTAACAATTAAAATAATGAATTTCTAATAAGCAATTGAAAGATAAATTGCAAAATTGTAAAAGAAAAAGAAACAAAGCTATAAGTATGTATAATATACAGTTCACAGCCCTTGAAGAGGTGTTTGCAACCCAAACGGATTTTAAAGATAAAAGATGCCAGGTTGTAGACTAAGAATTCCACCGTCGTCTATTCAAAATTTCAGCAAACAGATTATTTACCACTAAAATTACCATTTTATAGAAAAAAACCCTGTCCAAAAGCATTTCCGCTTTGACCTCTATTATTTCGCCTTGCAAACTGGCCTATTAAATTAAAAAAATCAAATAAAACAACCTGTACAAATATAAAATAAATTTTATTTAACTTAAACATTTATTTATTTATTATTTATATAAATATACACATAACTAAAATGAAAAAAATCTTTAACAAAAGCGATAGATATATACCTATATAAATATATATCTAATATATTGTGTACGAATTTGTACAATTCAAAAATGCTCAAATAAAAAAAATAACATCAGTCATAACTAAAAAGTATACTATAACTATTATATACAGTTTTGGATCAAACCTTTAAATATAAAAAATATCAGATCAATAAGAGCACATATAATAAAAATATACAACTATACATATTCATTTCTATCAACTTTCAACATTACGAATAGTGTCCATTACAAATATCAACAATATCAAAATAACAGTTACATTAACGCTTAATTAGAATTTAATAAAAACATGCTGCCAATTTAGATTATTAAATGTTTATCAAAAAAATTACCAATTCTTTAGAAAATATCTGGTTAACATTCTCCATTCGCTTTAAGGTCGAGTCTAAAAATTTATTAATTCAAATATGCAAAGTGATCACAATGGCACGTTTTATAATATAAGAAATTTTTAAATCAAGTATAAATTTTGATTCACAACTCGCAAGAACCTTTTCGAGTATCATTTTTCAATATTAAAAAAATAATAATAATAAAATAAATATACTTTACTCTTAAATGAAATTTATAATCTTGAGCTTCTCTCATATATAATGGCAGGTTTTGTAATATTCTTGGTGTGTTTTTAGTGTTAGGGAAAGTCGGTACTAACATTTATCAAAAATTATTTTATTTAAGAAATAAATAATAAAAACGGTTCCAATTTCATGTATACTATTGTAATCACAGTGTATATTAACTTATCTATAGTACTCCATATCGGCAAATTTTAAGACTTAATGCAGTTAATGGACATTATCAAACCTTACCTACTTAAAAAAACGTAAAAAGATTTACATTAATATAATATTTTACTAAATTATTTTTGCGCATACCGTTCATTTTGTCTGTTTCATGCAATATGTAATTTAATAAAAAACTACACATAAAAATACAACTGTTTTTTACCTTAAAACTATTTCTACTTAGAAGGTAATAAGGGATAAGTATAGGCATATTAAGGGCAAGAGCATTAAGTAATATTCTTTTGCAAATTTATATATAAATTATAAGACACAACGTACATAAACCATATCACCACTGGTAAATTTATAGTGAAGTAACCGTTTTATTTGTTATAATTGCGGAAATGTTTAGTGTTATACCCAAACTGTCATTTAAAGTTAGATACCAAATCTCATTATTTTTTATTTAATATTTCTGCCTTTATAATATAAAAAATAACAGGTTATTACGACACAAGAACAGACAGAGAATAAAAATGAGAAAGTACACATTTAATTAGCCATATATATAGAACACTCCAGTGCAAATATAAAATTGACTAAATTACTTAATTATTATCTGACATTTCGAGTTCGAGAACATGCTCTGGCCCCACTTCTTTAATGTTTTGTTTGTTGACATAACTATTTTATATCTTTAGATAGTTGATAATAATATCTACCGTTAAGTGGTTCATTTACTGCTGCAACAATGAATAGATAACATGTTTTTGAACTGTATACCATAAATAAAAGAGTATGTAGACCACATCGAAATAATACAAATGTTTTTTGAGAAAAACTCTTCCTTAACAAGTTGCAGTGTTAAACTGTCGATTAGCGCATTTCACAAAAGGACTGGTGCTACAACACGAAATAGAACATTTCACAAAAAGACGCCTCTAGGTAAATTAAACAACCATATCTTTTTTGTAGTGTTTCATTTAAGAATATGAACAAAAATATAAAAGTGCAAAAAACCTAGCCACAATTTATTCTTACAATTTAAAGTGACGCATGATCTTTGTTACAATTCTGTGCCATGAAAGCATGTCTGATTACCGCTCTTTTCAAGTAGTTCTTAAAAGGCAAGGAACTATTTCAGTTGGTTTACTCTATTAATAGATATAGTAAATGAGCGATCCTTTAGTTGAGCATATAAGTTCCTATTTCTTGTTAAGGAAGCATTTTCGGGGAAAAATTTATGTATGAAGTTTTCTATTATTTTGACTTTATCAATATTCTGTTTCAATTTATGGTGACCAATTTAAAAATGCCTTTTATAATAAAAACTTATTTTTCTTTTCTTAGTTTAGGCAATGACAAATGTAAACTATAAAGACATGGAATAACATTGTTGTAATTGAAGCAAGAAAATGTATAAAATGCAGTTAGACATTACATTTTTCTTCTTACTCTGTTAATAGTATCCTTAAAACATATATTACAATATTGCTTTAAAGTTATTCCAAAAAACATATTAAATATTTAAAACCAGTAGTATCAGTAAAGAAACAGAGAAAGAACAGTATCGCCCTCTGACAGTGTCCAACCGCATTTTATACATTTTCTTGCTTCAATTACAACAATGTCGTTCCATGTCTTTATAGTTTACATTTGTCATTGGTTTAGGAAATATTTCCCTAACCTGTAATTTTCTGTTTGTTAGTAATATAGGTAATACTAAAAATCTGCAAGTCTCAAAATATTAGGTAGGCAGCAGTAACAATTTTTTGTTGTAAACAATCAAAAACAGTCGATTTCTTTCAATAAGTCATAACTTTTTATGGCTAGTATTTAGTAAATATACAAAATAAAAATACTGTCTTTTGTCTTTTACCTATTCTTAAAGAATCCTAATCAGACTCGTCTTCCGTAGTAACAGGTAGTGTAGAACTTGCAGCAGGTGTTGTAGACTTTGCAGAATCAGACATGGAGATAGTCTTCTGACTAATTCTTTGATCTATAGTTCCACTGGTAGAACTGGTAGATGGCGAGGTCATCGTCACTACATTAGTGGTCTTAAATTTTGAATGAAAAATATTAGATGTTGTTAAAAATTTACCAGTCACCGCAATTGGACCGTTCCCAACAAGTTCATAATTTCCGGGAGTTGTTTCTATTACTGTTAGGTGATTGCCTGTTGTTGAGAGAGTCTATGAAAAAAAAAAAAAAAAAACAAAATTGACAAAATTAGCATTGCTTTAATTTAAATTTTAACATTACCGATTATATTATATGGCTTTTTTAATATAAATTTCAATACCTACCTTGAATGTTTTAGGTGGCCCCGTAGTTCGATTCATATACACTTTGGTAGGTTTGGCGAGAATTCTCTGAAAATTAAAAATTAATATGCAAATGTCAACACAAAATTTTCACATCAACTATATTTATTTAAAACAAATTTTATAACAATAACTACCAAAGTAACAATATTAGTATTGCATTGTCCCACAATGAATAAGTATAAAACTCACCCCCATTCCAGGTTTAGGAGGTACTGCTGGTCTTAAAATAAGTTGCTGCCCTGTAGGACGATTTGGTACAGTTACAGTATTATTTATCTTTTCAATGTTTTGAGTACATTTACCCAAGTGTTGAGGCCAATGTTTTTGTTGACAGGGATAGTCACAGTAGCTTGTATTCCAACAGCAGTAAAATTGAGCTTCTTTGGAACAATTAGCGCACCTATCAAAAATAATGATTTCATCAAAATTATTACTAGTATTATTACTATTTTAATTGGTTACTAATAAACAAAACATATGACCGGTAAAGATGAAAACAGAACACTGTAACAGCCATAAAGCTTTTAAGTTCAGCAACAAGTTGCAAACGAAATAATTCAATTTTTGCTGATGCTTAAGGGCGTGTTCTTACCAAACGCGACCGGCGACAGCAACGCAACAGCAACGCG
Source organism: Rhagium mordax (assembly GCA_963680705.1). Lineage (NCBI taxonomy): Eukaryota > Metazoa > Arthropoda > Insecta > Coleoptera > Cerambycidae > Rhagium > Rhagium mordax. The sequence goes on from OY796658.1 coordinate 63,132,781, forward strand.
ACGTAGCGCTAATATTTCGAAACACGTGTTTCCACTGATCTCAACTCATCTCAACGGCAACCCAACCAATGAGAAACCGGTTGCTAGAAGTGCTGTTATCCGCTCGCGATCGACAGGTTTCAGTCAAGTTGTTTGAAAATACATGCTAAAACGGACGACACTGTTAAAAATTTAAATTTTGTGGCACTTGTGGAAACATATCAATGTTTATACGATATAAAGAACGATTCTTACACCCGTATGGATATCAAGGAAAAAGCCTGGTTGGAAATTTCTCTTGCTTATTTCAGGTTTTAATATTTCTACCAGAACTTGAAATGTGCGCTTGCTCATACGGTAAAATCCGTGAAATTTAACAGGATTATGATTTAATTCCTGAGCTACTACATAAGAACTATGTCCCAAATTTACCGTATAAAAAAGGTTAGCCCAAAATTTTCTATTTGCGCCGTCTTTCTACGCTTTTTTAGTAGCAAGTATGCAGCACCAATTTCTTCATCTGATGAGGAAGACATTTTTCTCACAACTGACTTCTAAATGAGTTGCTTCTAGTAAGTACACAAGACCAACGCAATAGAAACCGTAGTTGGGTTGCTGTTGCGTTGCTGTCGCCGGTCGCTTTTGGTGAGAACGCGCCCTAAAAGCCATTTGTGATCAATACAAATAACAACATACCACTGTTTAGACTTGGCCAATTCTATTCTCTTAATAGTTTCTGCTTCACATGCTGCTCTCGTGTCATCTATAATTCTCTCTCTATCTTCAATTATGCTCTTCTGTATATCCTTAAGAATTGTGCAGACATTCTTCCTTATTTCTGAAATTTCTACAGTATGACGTTGTTTTAGGGATTCTATTTCCAATTGAAGGCTAGTTATTTTAGCTTCTGGACTAGTTGATTTGCCAAGGTCTTCTAAAGTTTCAATTAACATACCACGAAAGTAGTCTCCCATCTAAAAAATAAAATATTTAGTAACATATGAAATAAACGATTTTAACTAACTCTTATGATTATGGATAAAAATTTACTGAAGTTGGACACGCCATTCCAAGGTATCATCAGGTTGGTTTTCGAGAGAAGTGCTCTACAATCCACATCCACTAACAATCATGACATCTAATATTCAACCAGCAAAACTAAGTGGTCAATGTAGTGCTGCAGTTTTTCTCGATATATACAGGGTGTTCCAAAATTATGCGGCCAAACTCTTAGAGCGTATAGAGGGGCTCAAAACAAAACGATAATCCTCTATAAACATTTGGTCAATACTGCATATTTATAACCTTCCAAAGATGAAGAGAATCAATTTTTGTATGCTCCAACTGAGGCTGTAACTCAGAATCCAAAAAAGGTAGGCACATTAAAATTTAGATGCTACTTTTTATTTAGATGCTCAACCATGTCCAACATTCATTTTTGAAAGAACTGCTCAGGGGCGGCGCGTTTGGGGCCTAGGTTAGGTATAATAATAAATATTTTTGAATTTGTCGGCGTTATTAAAAGTTTAACTTTAAAATTTGATTTTTCAATCATTATTACGCAAAATGATAAAAATGTGATTGATTGAAACCTACTCTAATTATTATTATTATATTATTCTAATACACTACTTGAAGCCTGAAGAGCAATCAAAATTTAAAAGTGGATTTTCTCGAAAACGGCGCATCCTATCAAAATGTGAAAGGTATACCATTTTTCTGTAATAATGATTGAAAAATCAAATTTTAAAGTAAAACTTTTAATAACGCGAACGGAATCAAAAATATTTATCAATATACTAAGCAGGGCCGGATTACCCATGAAGCAGAGGAAGCAGCTGCTTCCAGCGGCAAATTTCAGGGGCGGCAAAATTTCTATTTCTTTTTGCTTAACTCAACTCAACGCCAACACTCACGCCGTTAACCCATAACGTCTAGATTGAATTACGCGCTTTCGTCTTTCGGGAGCAACGTGCAACGAGTTTATTTGTTTTTAAATATTAATAAATTCATGTTATTTTATGTTATTTATTTTTTTCAACTTTCAGTATATCAGGAAACTGCCCACGAAATTTTTTTGTGGGGGATTACAATAATTCTAACATTTAATTTAAACCGTTTGACCCTCAAAAATTCAAAAATACTTTGGATTTTTTAGGGTACCAGGGGCGGCAATGAAACATCTGCTTCCAGCGGCATATGTGGCTAATCCGGCCCTGATACTAACCTAAACTCCTGAACAGTTTTTTCAAAAATGAATTTAGGATATGGTCGAGAACCTAAATAAAAGGTAACGTCCAAGTTTTGATGTACAGGGTGTTTCCTATAAAACTATATCCCCCCCTTATTTCGGTCAATTACCACCGATTTTAATTTTTCAAAAACCGGTCTAACCCTGAATTTTCCGTAGATTTTGAATATGCTATTACTTCTTTTCCTACTTCAACCGTATACGAGGGGCAGAAAAAAGTATGGTTTCTTTAAATGGATCACCCTATATATTTTTACATATTTGGATTCGCCTCGTTCTTCTGATTACAAATATATATGACACTTATATATTTGCTATAAAAATGACGTAAATAATTGAATTTAAACTTTCCTTTCCTTCAAAACAATACCCTTCCTTATTTCGGTCAATTATTTACGGATCAAAATTTTCAAAACCTACACAGAATTTTTCTCAGATTTCATGCTATTACTTTTTTTCTCCCTTCAATGGTATACGAAGGGTGGAAAAAAGTATTGTTTTTTTTATGGAATGCCCTGTATTTTTTTACATATATAAGTATTATATATATTTATAATCAGAAAGGTAGGGCGGATCTAAATATGTAAAAAAATACAGGGCATTCCATAAAAAAACATACTTTTTTCCACCCCTCGTATACCACTGAAGGGAGAAAAAAGTAATAGGATATATGAAATCTACGAAAAATCTAAGTGTAGGTTTAGAAAATTTTGAATCGTTAATAATTGACCGAAATAAGGGGGGGTATAGTTTTGAAGGAAACGCCCTAAGTTTAAATTCAATTATTAAGCCATTCTTATAGCAAATATATAAGTGTCATATATATTTGTAATCAGAAGGACGAGGCGAATCCAAATATGTAAAAATATATAGGGTGTTCCATTTAAAAAAACCATACTTCTTTCTGCCCCTCGTATACGGTTGAAGTAGGAAAAAAGTAATAGTATATTCAAAATCTACGGAAAATTCTGTGTTCGACAAGTTTTTGAAAAATTAAAATCGGTGGTAATTGACCGAAATAAGGGGGGGTATAGTTTTATAGGAAACACCCTGTACCTACGTTTTTCGGATACTGAATTATAGCATAAAAAAATTGATTCTCTTCATCTTTGGAAGGTCATAACTCCTTTAATATGCAGTATTGACCAAATATGTATAGAACATTTTCGTTTTGTTTTGATCCCCTCTACATGCTGTAAGAGTTTGGCCGCATAATTTTGGAACACCCTTATAAAGCCTTTGATAGTGTTTGGCACCGTGGCATCCTGTATAAACTTAGGCAGATCAACTTGCTGTTTATACTTAAAGATTCCCTGAATGAAAGAACTGTGCAAGTTAAGATAAACAACCACAAGACTTTACGACTCGACAAGGGGTTCCTCAAGGTTCCCCACTTTCGCCTTTGCTTTACAATATATACTGTTATGACATCTACAACTTCAATTTAGAACCAAGATATTTGAACCTCAATCTATACATTCTCCAATATGCCGATGATACTGCACTTGTGAGCCACAACAAGAACATCGTCAAGAGTGTGGATACACTACAACAGCCGATGAACAGAACAATGCTATGGTTCAACAAATGGGGACCAAAACCAAGGCCCCTAAAGTCCCAATATATAGTGTTTAACCATTAAATATCCTCAATTACTCCAACATTAATTATTAACAACAACACAATATATTGTCAATCATCAGTAAAGTATCTTGGGATTATAACAGACAGTAGTAAGCTTAATTTCAATAGACATGTAAAACAAATCAAATCGAAATGCATTGCAAGAAGCAAACATTTTCGTAGGCTAACAAAAGAAGACCAGTCAGTAAAAACTTAGAACTAGCCGAAACATCTTCGCTACGTGCCATTACTAGCCAGACACCCTAGATATCCACTCTGCAATCCTCCCAATACCATTCTGTACGAAATCACACAATTAACGCTAATCACTGAAAAATTACTCTCCTTAACAACAAAATTTGCTAAAGAAGAGCATAACATAGAAATTATGCAACCCCTCTGCAGAATACGACAGTAAGAAATACACACCAGAAGAAAATATCCTGAGATAACTTTATGGGAACACATCACTGCATTACATAATCTTCAGAGAGAAAACAGATAATTAATATAACTTTGTATGAGTTTTTTTTTACATAATATAAATTGTATGATATAAATATTGATGAGGTAAAAATCAGAAAATATTTTGACTTGTAACAGGCTGAAGGACTTCGGTCGATGGTCTTTTGGTGATACCAATAAAGTACTTTTAGTATTATTATTATATATGGATACATAGTTTTCCTCTTGTTTATTCTTTCAAGAAAGAGCAATATTTGTTGGTTTAAAAATACTAATAATAACTCCATTTCCCTTTAAAAGGCAAATACAATGAATAATTCATTTCGTATTAAACAATATATTAATAGCAATAAGCGTACCATTACTAGTAAGTAAGTATACAGTAAATTTATTCGCGCCTTGTGTGTGAAACGGATATAGTAAAGTGAGAGCACTACACACGCATTCGCGTTTACACCACAGTCATGTCCACTCGATGTGTAGTGCTCTCGCTTTACTCCTATGCCCATTTCACTCACAAGGTTCTTTTGTTGAAAAGTAAATTTACTGTATTAAATTTTATACAAAATACAATAATAATTTGGGGCAACTAAGTGACTAAACAACATTATAAAACTATATATTTATAAAAAGAAAAATATTTTATTTGTTAAGTAGTACCATTGTTTATAAAGTATATAGTTATTCAACCTCTTGTTAGTACCGGTGGATCATTGGTAGATGGCGTGCTGGATGATGTGTGCCCATTATTACGACCGTAGGCCCCGGTGTCGTTTACGTTACGACTATTGTTTATTATAAACAATGCTACGAACGACGCATGCACGAATTTCGTACATCCGGTGCATCTACGTCACATGACATTCGACGAGGAACTAAGTCATAGATCGAAACTTGACTGTATATTAATAACTTTTGACAGTTTGTCAGTTTTCTATTTTTATTAAACTATTGGTTTTTTGTTCTAAAATGAATCATTTATACATCATAACTACTTATACTAACATAACCTAAAATGTTTAGTTTTTGTAAATTTATTTTTACTTTAATTATAATTTTGTAGCTTCAGCTTGGATCCATAATAACATTTAAAAACTCTCTAATAAGACAGTAGATATATAAAGTTTCAATATTGTACCTACGTAGATTATTAAAAATGAATTGATATTTATAGGTTGGAGTTCCAGTCAACAAAGAGCATCCTATTTCATTAGATTAGGACAATTAAAACTTCATTAGTAATGCATCGAACAAGATTTTAGATGATAGTACAGGAAACAAGCAGAAATTTTGATAAAAATGACATAATATATAAAAATTTTAAAAAGTGCATATTTTTGAGGTTAGTTGTAAAGCCTGATTTTCATAGTCGCGAATTTGTGAAAAGCGAAATGCGAAACGTGTTGCTATTGGTTCATTTTACATTAAAATTTGGAATTGACCAATAGCAACACGTCTCACATTTCGCTTTTCGCAATTTCGCGACTATAAAAATCACGAATAGTGCTGTAGCTATCTGTAAAAATCATAACAAAAGTAAAAAAAGTATCAATATAAGATATTTCTACAGAAAAGACAAAATAAATTTTAGGAATGGCAAGTAAGTGTAGGAACATGGATGTATTGTACCTATTTAAAATCTAGTTTTTAGTGATCTGGATGTTCACCTAAAAATGTCATATATCACAAATACAGATACATATATTATATATAAACACCTCAAATAATTATTTCATCTTTTAATCAGCGTTTTTGTAAAAATAATCAATCACCGAACGTTTAAATTTATTACAATAGCCCTAAAGCCGTCAAATGGATCATGTGCATCATATAGCATATAGGACTGACATAACCTCAAATTTAGAGTTTTTTTTTTCGATTTTAATTTTTGTAGTTTCAGCTTGAATCCATTATAATATGATTATAACATATAAAAATTATCTCAATAAAGTTTCAATATTATAGATTATATTTAAAATAAACTGCTAATTGCAGGTTGGATTTCCAGCCAACAAAAATCATTTTATTTTATTAAATTACGGCAATCAAAACTTCATTAATAATGCACTGAACAAGATTTTAATTGATAGTACAGGAACCAAGCACAGATTTTGATAAAAGCAGCTTAATATGTGAAAATCTTTAAAAATGTATATTTTTGTAAATGTATATCGAAATGGTGACTTTACATATTTGTGCGCTGGTATTACTTTTTCTACTAAACGCGTCATTTGATGACGTGCAAATCATATTTTTGAGGTTAGTTGCGATGTCACGTACACGACAGATTCATATTTTTCTCGAGCTCGACGTCACATCCGGCTGCGCAATGGCCGCAATGTGTAAATGTATCGTGAAATGTATATTTTTTTAATGATAAAATATTTTAAAAACAAAAGTCAAAAAACTGTAAACGTAGTCATAGAAACTGACTAGTATGTAAATTACTCACAAGTTGGCAGCACATACTTAGAAATCAGGTTGAATAACTATAATACTTTATAAACAATGGTAGTACTAATATTAATTTTTTCAATAGAAGAGTGTCTACGAAATATACAGGGTGATTTATATCTGTAGGCGAAAAAATTAAGGAACATATTGTACATATAATCCAAATCACGAAAGAAGACCGTTACGTCATCATTATAATTCGTGTGAATCAAATCAGTACTGAGTTAGTCAATTTCATGCTTGTTGAAATGACATCCGGATGTAAACAAACTTAAACGTCAAAATAAAACATAACCTGCAATTTGTCTGTTATATGTCAGAATAATTTAACGATCTCGCCTGTCTAAATTTGAACTAATTTTATATTCTTATCGAGGTTTTTAATATATATAATTTGGCAAAATGCAGATGTTTTGAAGATTAACTATCGTTAGTGCCATAATGAACTGTTTTTAACACGTTGAAGGACACAGCACAATTTAAAAACTTGTAAATTTGGTCACTAATTCTTTTTTCAATACTTTAGACAAAAAGTTGCAGCGCTGTACAGCGTCCTGCCACATTTTACATATTAAGTAGGACTCTGTATGGCGTCAGTGTCCTTCAACGTGTTAATGTGCAAAAATCAATGGAATAAGGAAAACGGTAACAATCAAATTCAAAGATAAACAAATTCAAATTTGACACTGGCTGATATGCAGAAACAGGAAACTATTAAACATGTGACAACGGCGCTAGTCAAAAGCGTTCGATCAGTTGATCGGATTCTCGCTTGTTACTGAGACATACGAAATTGGGCCCTCTCTTTCTTTTTCGTCAAGGAGGTTAGGTTTTGGTATAACGCATCAACAACGTCAGTCGGAGATATTAACAGTCACATATAATGGACTTCCTTTCCCTATCTCTCTCGTTTTACTATTTTGTAAACAAAGAACGCTTGAACAGCGTACGTTGAAGATTAGAAATTAATTTGTGACGTAACGGTCATCTCTGATGATTTGAAGTATAGTCATATTCATGTCTTGTTAAATTTTTATACCATTCTGATATTATGGTTTATCATTACTCTATTCTTCATTGATATGACACCAATATCGGCCTAGGCCGACAAAATTTATCATTACTCTATTCTTCATTGATATAACACCAATATCGGCCTAGGCCGATAAATGAATTGAAGAAAAATGCAAAGCTTACAAATCATCATGTAACCACCAAATTAACAGCTATTATATTCATAAGTACCAATTTATACAAACTTTACAAACAAACAACAACAAAAAAAAAAGTTAAACATTATTTCTCTTACTTAAAATGTTTATTTTAACTCTCTTATTAAATGTGGTTAGGGTGTGGGCTTCTCTGATGTCATGGGGTAGTGTGTTATATATTTTGGCAGCATTTCATAAAATCATACTTAAGTAATAGAGATCAACTTGTGCAAATCAATGATGTTAAAAGCAAATCAATGAAAGTGACCCAAGGCGTTCCACAAGGTTCTAATTTGGGCCCTCTCCTATACATAATTTTTTCCAACGACTTAGTCTATTTTTTAAAAGAAATTACTAACTTGCAAATAGTATGCTACGCTGATGATACGAACTTTTTAATTACCGAAACCAGCCCTGTATTAGCGGTAAACTTAGTGGAAGAAATCTATAAAAAATGTATACTCTGCTCCGAAAAAAATTGTCTACCTTTAAACAAGGAAAAGACGATTTCGGTGCTTTTTACACAACATAATTCGCAAAATAGTTTGGGATAATATCAATAAATTGAATTTACACAGTTCTGCCAAAATATTAGGAGTTACCTTTGATAGTATGTACTTTAAAGTGGAGTATCCACATTGACAATCTGTGTCAAAAACTTAGGACATGTTGTTACGCATTGAGATCACTGGTAAACCACTGTAGTCAAAAGATTGTAATCACTTTATATTATGCTAACTTCCACTCTCAAATACGACATGGAATTATTAATTGGGGCACAAGTAGTCATTGTCAACGTGTTTTTATTTTACAAAAATATGCTTTAAGGATAATATCTAACCTACCTAAAAGGGAATCGTGTAGAACCGTATTCAAAAAGTTGAATATCTTGACTTTAACTGATACATATATATATGAGATGGGTTGTTTTGTTTATAAGAATTTGGCTATGTTCCAAAAAAATCAAATTGATCATAAATACACAACAAGATATAAACATAACCTTATTGCGGATCAACACTCTACCGCACGGTACCAAAAAAGTTTATATTTTAATGGTTGTAAAATATTTAATGCTCTGCCTACCAGCATAAAGGAATCTCAAAATATAGGTATTTTCAAGAAAGACTTAAGTCGTTACTTATTAGCAAGAACTGTTATTCTCTTGATGATTTTTTTTGCAGCGAATAATAACTTAATTTTTTATTATTTATTTTACATATATAATTAATGTTTGTCAGTATAACTTAAGTTGTTTTATGTGTCTTTTGTTTTTATATTATGTGTATATATATGTATATATTTTTCTATACTTGTATTTATATTTGACGCTCTCTGCAATTATTTGTATTTTGTGCATCTAATTGAGAATAAAGGATATTATTATTATTATTATCATTATAACTAAATGATTTTTGAAACAGACACAATAGCAAGAAATTTGAAAGTTGCTTTGCATATTTAGTTGTTAATCTACTTAATAAACCAGAATTTTTTGATATGTTGCAAAATAGATCAATAAGTAGTTTTAGAAGGATTTACAAAGAAAATATACTAGAGACACAAAAAAGCATGCCGCGTTAGTTGTAAATGTATATATATATATATGTGTGTTCTTTTATACCCCATTTTGTTTGCTCTTTGTTACAATATTATGTAAATATTAGGATTAAGTAATTTTTATACTTGTCTATGTGGTGGCATGGAAGAACGTATATACGAATGTCACCTTTTGTGTTTGTATAATGTCTTTTGTACATATATAATTCACAATAAATATTTTTTCTATTCTATTCTATTCTATTCTATGCTTAGGAACAACAAAAGTATGGCGACGACGAGTGATGTGGTCATGTATATCAGTACCTTTGGTAAGTTTTTCGTGCAAGTACGTGGGCTTTTTTAAACAATTTATTTTGTGAACAGTACGCGCCATATGAATATGAAATTTTTCCTCTAGATTAAACCATTTTGATTCGCTAAATTTCTCGGATATATGGTCGAGTTTGAGTAAACTGTAGCAATACCTGATATACAGATAACAGACGCGATTGATAGTAAAATCTCGGCTTCGCCTTGATTTTACAAATTTCAATCTTGTCTGATATTTGCCAAGTGTCGGCCTTAGGACGTTAATAACTATTGCCGGAAGAGCTTTGTTTCCGAGTTATTAAGACCTCAATATTATTATTTTTTTAATTAAAAAAAATATATACCGGGTGACCACGAAATGACGCTCGCCCTTATATCTTCTTTGTTTTACAAGTTATAAATTTCAAATTTGGGCATGTCAAATAACGGTTAAATATGCATTATTTCAACTGTTTTATCACTTTCCGTCGCTTCCGGTTTCACCGGAAATGATACTAACTTTCGTTTTTTAAATGGAACACCCTGTATATTTTTACATTTTTGGATTTAGGAGGTCATTTTGGATACAGTTATGGCATATCGAGATAAAAATATTATTGACAGATATTTTTATGAGCAAATTTAATTGTTCATCTAGGCGGCCGTGATCCCAAAAAAATGTTTTGTTTTGCTTCAATAATTAATAAAAAAATACGATTTTGATATCAAGCTGTCAAACTATTCATTTGTTTCTTTCGTTACATTTCAAAGGCACCTATTTGATAGAAATTCAGTGTTAAATATTAAGAGAGTTAATTTGCATTTACAACTTGTTAAATGTAATTTTTATGTATTATAATATGAACAAATAATGAAGTGTTTGGTACCAAATTATCGGTAATGAAATGCTTTATTTAAATAACGTAGTGAGCCACTTAAAAAAAATTAGTTATTTTGAAATGGTGCCATTTAAAAAAAATTAGTTATTTTGAAAAAACGATTTCCGAAATGTTTAAGATCTTATAACACAAATGTCATACGACATAATATCATAATTGTATTTTTTGATTAATTATTGAAGCAAAACAAAAAATTTTTTTGGGGTCACGGCCGCCTAGATCAAAAATTAAATTTGCTCATAAAAATGTCTGTCAATAATATTTTTATCTCAATATGCCTTACCTATATTTAAAATGACCTCCTGAATCCAAAAATGTAAAAATATACAGGGTGTTCCATTTAAAAATCGAAAGTTAGTGTCATTTCCGGTGAAACCGGAAGCGACAGAAAGTAATAAAATTGTTGAAATAATGCATATTTCACCGTTATTTGACGTGCCCAAATTTGAAATTTATATCCTGTAAAACAAAGAAGATATAAGGGCGAGCGTCATTTCGTGGTCACCCTGTATATTACCGATTTTATTTTCATTGTTTCTGTCATTATTAATACCTATTTCTAGTATATTTCTAAATAAATTATAATATTATTTTTGTATTATTATACATTCCATTATTTTTTTCTTCAAGTTAAGAAAAATGCATATCACGTGCGTAAACTTTGAGGTCTAATAATTCGGAAGCAAAGCCCTTCCGGCAAACAATTTATTTGACATTTTTGAACAAGAATATTACTCTGCAGATGTTCCTTAATTTTTCGCCTCGAGTTAAGAATCACCCTGTTTATAGGCTGTAAATATCGGAATCAAGTACCCAAAGCAGATAAACATAATTATTATTATCCTACATTTTATTTTGCCAAGTAGGTATAATAAATAAAACTAGAAAAATGAATAGTGCCTTAGACCCCGAAAAAAAAAAACATGATACAGCTACGGATGCGTGTTTCGGAGTTATTGCTCCTCATCAGCGTAGCATAGCTTAAACAATGGATGTGTAATAAGATCAGAACAAGAACTAAAGGTTAGAAAGCACAGTATACAGTTTATAGGTAATTATAATTGGGATTTTAGGCCAAATAAATAAATGGAAAAACCAATTTTTGTTGTAGTCGATGTTTCGATTTTAATTAAATCATCCTCAGGACTATTCAAAAGAGGTTTTCCTTGTTAACTTAAAAACTATGTAATACATAAAGCGGACAAACATTAGATAAATCAACAAAACTGGAGGCTTAAGGTTCATTATTATTTAATATTTTTAGATTTGCAAATGCCAACCACACAGTATATTCGTTCAATTAATTATTATTAATAATTGGCTTTTGCAAATCTAAAAATATTAAATAAAAATTAACCTTAAGCCTCCAGTTTTGTTGATTATTCTAATGTTTGTCCGGATTATTTATTACATAGTTTTTAAGTTAACAAGGAAAACCTCTTTTGAATAGTCGTGAGGATGATTTAATTAAAATCGAAACGTCGACTACAACAAAAATTGGTTTTTCCATTTATTTATTTGGCCTAAAATCCCAATTATAATTACGTATACACAAGAGTAAGGTTATTAATTTACATATACAGTATGCAGTACTCAATTCGTGCTTTCGTGCATCATGGGCCACAATTTTAGCCTCAAATGACAGCAGTCAGCACATGGAGCCCTATGTATACTGCTATTTCTACCTAAAGTGATGTGTAGCAGGGTTAAATTTTTCGAGGTCTACGGCACTAAAAAAAAAAAAACAAAAAAGGCCAAAAATTTCATGGTTTTTGGGCCACAGAAAGTTCGGCCGAGGTTTTTCGAATTGGAAAACAAAATTTGGTTTCTCGCTATTGGCCTCAATATAAACAAGTAGAAAAAAATCATCAGATACCCGACCTTTTGCGCGGTAAGGCGATTTATTTGTTTCTAGCTAATGGGCTATAATAACATCAATTCGGATAAAACTCAATCAACAACAATCTATCAGAAATCAAAATTTTTATCTTCTTTTCTACAGACCTTTTAGAATTAAAGAAAATAATTAAATAAAGATATACAATCAGCAGGAACAGACATTTTCAAAAACTTTTTACCACATAAATGAACTAGATAAATTAGCAGTAGCATAATAAAACTGTGATAATTTTGTGGGTCAGCACAATTTGTTGTCTCTAAATTCTTTCAATTTAATACATATACATATCATTGTATTATAGATAGATCAGATATTTTGTGAAAATAACTTACCCTATGTGCCACAGAGTTGATCGTTGATGTTACACTTCCTGCGGAACTAGGTACCCCTTCATCGAATATAGTGCTTAACATTCCTGGTGGTCTAGGTTTCAATCTAGGTGGTGGCCTAAGAAGTAAATCACTTACGGCTCTACTAACATTTTCAGGTAATAAGCTATTTAACACGTTAAACTCATCTTCCTGCGGTGTGCCTGTCTCAGGCTCGGTGCTAACAGTGTTGGGATCACTTTCTGTGTTCTCACTTTGCTCAGATTCTCTTGTATTTACTACAGGTTGGTTGAGAAGATCATTTAATATTTGGTTGGTTGGCTGCTTAGCTGACGGATCATTCTGTACTTCATTTTGTGGAATGTAATTTTGAGAGGCTCTCAAATTGGGGGTTAAAGGTTTTGCTCTTAGGAGACTCTGTGTTCCTGGCTGAGATGTTGAGTTTGCAGTAGAAGTGGATATAATAGGTGGTACCTTTAGCAAAAAAATACTATTTATGCTACATTTGAACATCTACAACTTATACAGGGTGTTCCAGTTTTTTGTAGCAGGACTTTAACAGTCGATAGACATTTCAAAATTATTAAAAAAAGTTCATATAAACATAGGTTGAGAAATGCTTAGTTTTCGAGATACAGGGTGTTAAAGTTTGAAAATAAATATGGATTTATATTTATATTTCCAGAATGCTAAGAAGTATCGAATCCAAACTTACCAATTCTTTACATACAATTTAGAGACCTATTTTAGAATAACAAACTACTACTTTACTTAACCATGGGCGTAGATATATGGATTTACTAAGGCTCTTTTTTACAAAAAAGTGGTACGCCACTAATATTTTCCCATGTTTCTAGTTTAATTCAATAAAGCAAGAAAAAACAAAAATTTAATGTCTCTTGGCACTTTTTGATATGACAAACCGTTGTTCAGAAAATTTACATTTAATCTTTTGATGCACACGTCTCTGGACGAATTTTAGACAAACTCGAAGTCGCTCAGAATTTCACCAAATTTGATGGTCTCTTAAAAAAAAGAATGAAACATTTAAAATATTGATTGTAAAAGTTTATTATCATGTAAATCAAAATTTTTATTACACAAATGTATTAAAACGCAACGGTCGAACTAAAATAAATTATTAGACACACAAACACAAAAGCTAGCAACATGTAAAAGTGTCTTACTTCATTACAAGCATCATTAGCGATGTTTCATTCTTTCTTTTTAAAAGACTTTCGTATCATCATATTTGGTGAAATTCTGAGCAACTTCAAGTTTGTCTAAAATTCGTCCAGATGCGTGCATCAAAAGATTAAATGTAAATTTCCTGAACAACGGCTTGTCATATCAAAAAGTGCCAAGAGACATTAAATTTTTGTTTCTTCTTGCTTTATTGAATTAAACTAGAAACATGGGAAAATATCATTGGCGTACTACTTTTTCATAAAAAAGAGCCTTAGTAAATCCATATATCTATGCCCATGGTTACGTAAAGTAGTAGTTTGTTATTCTAAAATAGGCCTCTAAATTGTATGTAAAGAATTGGTAAGTTTGGATTCGATACTTCTTAAGCATTCTGGAAATATAAATATAAATCCATCTTTATTTTCAAACTTTAACACCCCGTATCTCGAAAACTAAGCATTTCTCAACCTATGTTTATATGAACTTTTTTTAATAATCTTCAAAAGTCTATCGACTCTTAAAGTCCTGCTACAAAAAACTGGAACACCATGTATATTCGGTATATTCTTACTGTTAGTAAAGTCACTTATGAGCCACTTTGAGTATAGACGTGGGTGAGATATCCCCCTGGGGGTCAGTGTTACTACGTGCCAAGATATCAAAGATGGGCTTTGTGATAGAAGCGACTTGCCATGCAAGTACCGAGAGTGGCGACCTCTAGGCCTGATGAACTAAACTGAATGCTAAATAGGATTGCTAGAAACAACTACTCAGCGAGTAAACACCCCGACCTGCTTTGGATTACATCTGCAAATCCTGATTGGTGCCAAGTCTTTTCCTTACCAGACATAGACCTGTTTCGAATTTATTATGTTCTCGTCAGTATGCCATAAGTATTTGAAAAGACAAATAATAAAGGCAAACTAGTCTATGGCAGACTAAGACAAACAGCCGTGGGTGAGAGAAGTATATCCCTCTGCTGTAGGTGTAAACCAATGCAGGTCGGAGTGTTTGCCCACTGAGTAGTTGTTTCTTGCAATCCTATTTGGCGTACTTTGAGTATATTAGATAATATAATGACTCTTTGGTTTTGCTTAAAATTTAAAGAAATGGGAATTACTTTACAATTATTATTAATAAGTGGAATCAGCAATTTCTCTACGTCATTGTTTCCCCACTGTTTTATTTAGAGTCTAAATTTGACAAACCTTATTTAAATAATAGCAATTTCTTACTAAAATAAAAGATGCAAAATAACGAAATACATGCTATATTAATAATATATAAACTATTGGACAAAAGTAAAGCAACGCTTATGATAACATCAAATTTTTAAATGTCCAACTAAAATAATATTGGAAGCAGCGGAAATTAAAAACTATTTAGATTAAAAAGTCACAGTCTACTGTCACAGGTGAAATGGGATTGTTTTCAAATGCCTAATAAGCTGGTATGTAATAATTTATTTAAACAGTGAACATTATTAGCGAGTTGCTTTACTTTTGTCCAATACTTTATACATTTATAATTATATAAATTTTATAATTTTGCATTACACAAAGCACTGTGATTATAAACAATATTTAAAAATAAGACGAGTATATAAAAAGTCTATTTACAAAATACAGTAGACTACCGATTATCCGAAAGGTATGGGACCGGACCCATTCCATATAATCGAATTTTCGGATAATGCGAATGCAAAAATGAAAACACGCATAAATGATTATTTAGCCTAGCATGTGAAAATGAATCATATTAACCCTAAAAATATGACCGAAAGTAATGTTTATCGTCCCTTGGGCCGCCAAACTCATAACACGATTTTGTATCTTCTTACAATGCCGCTAAACTCATAACAACACGATTTTGTAGTTTTTCACAATCTAGACACCTTTAATGGGCTCTTACACCTCAATGGGGTTATTTCACAATTTATATTTATGTTAAATGTACAATCAGGAACACTTAAAAATACTGTATATTTGGAAAAAAAGTATTTTTTTTTGCGCCTACGTATTTTTAAACTCGGTTTGTAATTTGAAAATATTAAGTTCCCGCCAACAGCCGTGACGTCAATGTTTACGCATGCGCAGTATAGCGTAGATGAAATATCTCAAGAAAACTAACCTCACATTTTTCACGCTCTTAAACTCGACACTGAAATAGTCCATATTTTTCGCAAAGAATTCCTGAATCATAACGTAGTTCACTTCAGGTAAATTTTCACTGCTAGCTTTAACGAAATTAGGCTCCATAATAGTAAAAAATGATGAACTAACACAAACTAAAGCAAACTGTCAAAAGTGTCAAATGACTCTAGACTCTTAACAAAAACAAATCTTCCTAGATTTAGTTCTAAACCGTGACGTCAGAAGTTAATAAAATGTGAAATTATTGACGATACTTTTTATTGATTTATGAATAATTAACAAATAATAAAGACATGGTATTTACCAATACATTATTCTTGCATATTCTACTATCCAAATTGATAGGTATTTTTAAGTTTTTCTTTAACATGAAATAACCCTATTGAATTAAAGGTTTTTAATAGATCTATGTCAAAGTTGAACACACCTGTTTTCAGTTAATGACGTGATACCATAATACTAACCTCAAAAATATGCATTTTTTACGATTTTCGAATATTATGTCGCTTTTACCAAAATTTCTGCTTGGTTCCTATACTATCAACTAAAACCTTGTTCAGCGCATTATTAATGAAGTTTTAATTGCCTTGATCTAATAAAATAAGATTATTTTTGTTGGTTGAAAATCCAACCTATAATTAGCCGCCTATTTTTAATAATTTACAATATTAAAACTTTATAAATCTTCTGCCTGCGAGAGTTTCTAAATTTTATAATGGATCCATGTTAAAACTACAAAAATTAAAATTAAAATTGAAAATAAATTTACAAAAACAAAATCTTTAAGGTTATGTGAGTCATATGATATACACGACCTATACCAATGACTATCCATTTTTGACGTCACAAAAATTTAATAGATTAATTACTTCGGTTTGAAAATATTTTTTTGGTCTTAAATGAAAAAAACTAGCAAAAAGAAAAAATACGTCAGGGCTATTTTAAAAAACACTATAGTGTGGTATTATTTGCAAAATTTCGAGGAAGAGCCCATTGTCATTTGCATACTTTGAAGTTTCATATAATTTTTCATTAAATGTCAATTTAAACCAAAATTTGGAATCCAAACAAAAAAATGCAAAATAACAAAAAGCTGTGTTTTGGATAATCGGGAGTCTACTGTACTGTCAAATTTCCTTTCTAATAATGCTTCCAATATAATTTCTAAAAGTGCGCTGACCCCTTTTAGGAAACTGCTCTACGGTAATTTTTAAATATATACGATACTTGTGTTTGTTTCAATGGGCGAGTGAACAATTTTTTTAAAACTATTTTTATACGATCTACACATAAAAATAGTTGACCCATATTTTTTGTTTTTTTAAAAATAATAATAGTTAATACCCAAAAAAAATTCATAAACACTATTTAAGCGGCCAGATATTCCCGCCAATTTTCAAGCTATTCTGTTGGATGTGCGTAATAGGAATAGGGTATAATTTCCAATCCGAAACAGGGAAACGAGCGCTACATTGCCATGTTTCGCAAGCTATTTTCTTTATATTTCAATTTTATATAGTAAGTTATCGATCTTTAAATGGTAATTAGGTATAGAGAACATTTACATGTTCGTTATTTGAAAGAATATTAATAATTAATATTAAAATTTATATTAAACATTATTTGAGGCAATGTACTTTGTTTTTAGAAATTTGGCACCGGATTTGCTTCCACTTACTGTCAATTGGTGTGTAAATATAAAACCGTATTGAAGATTTATTTGTCTGCACTGTTGTTGATCAATTTTTATTTTATATTCCCTTTGAAATATATCTAAAATGCCTCTATAGAAGTGTTTTATACCTGCTTGCTGAAAAAATAGTGAAAGTAACAAAAATGGAAAAGGATTCTATTGAGCTCTAGCGACATCGTACGCTATTACGTCACTCTATATTCGGCACAATGCTTTATTTTAAATCTGTTCTCAATTTGAGCATTTTCATTCTACAATTAAACAAATAAGGGCCAGTTGTATAGAAGTGATTCAGCTAAAGTTCAGCTGAACTTGGTTCAGATTTCAAGGATACCGATTGTTGCAAGAATGGTATCCTTGAATTTTGAACCAAGTTCAGCTGAACTTTCGCTGAACCACTTTAATACAACTGGCCCTTATAGTCGGTAAAATGACGTCGAAGTTATATTAATAATATATTTGAGGACCATACTACAATACCACATGATTACTTTTCGTGTTGTTCACTCCCCCATTATATATTTTTGATAGGTAAATAAATTTTCAGTTTATATTAAGTTGTGACATAATAAGTAGTGGAGTTATCTTATGGTTCACTTGTGAACATTCTTATTTATTATTGAGTGGGGGCAGGGTGGATCTCCATTGATTAAATCATCTGAATTTCATTACAATTTCTCTTATAACCTCTTTCGAAATTCTTCCACTTAAAATTAATTAAAAGCAAAAAAAAAATAACTCACCACACTTAAAACTGGATTGACTAAAGAACTATTATAGCTGATGGTTTGATTAGGCGGAAGTAAAATGACATGAGACATTGTAGTACTTCCAGATACAGTAGTTTTCAGAGACTGGGTTGGAGTAGTTACCGCAGTACTTGGTATTATTTTAGCAGTAATAATGTTGGCAGTGCTCTTTGGTACATCCTTTTTTGGCATTATGACAGTTGGTGAGGAATCCTTCTTTAATAAACCAAATTGATTAGGTTTAACGTAAGCAGGCACAGGGAATGATTTTCGAGCTCTTTGCTTAGGTGCTTGTATTTTAGCAAAAGATTTAACGAATATTTCTCCTTCTTGTATAGCCCCCATACTTTTTCGCCTCTCTGGTTTTTTGGGGGGTAATTCCTGTCCTTCATGAATGGCACTGTAATTTAAAGCAACATCATCAATTATTCTTGTTAAATTGTCTACCACTTTAAATTTTTCTCTCTTTTCTTCTGCTTTAGAACGAGTTCTAATTTCGTTAGCTCTAAGTTTTTTTTCAGCATCAGATATTTTTTCTGATATATTTAGAGCCGATAGGTATTTTCTCTTAGCTTCTAAGTTTTCAGATTCGCTGAAATCATCATCCGTTTCTGGTTCACTTTTGATTTCCTCTGTTAAGATTTCTTGCACCGAACTTTGTCTACTAAGCGAACTTGCAGGAGTTGAACTTACTGATGAAGGCTTACGAATCATTTTCTTCCCTTGTAAAGATTTTTGTAACAAGTGACTATCGGTGCTTTCTTCTTTTCTATTGTCATGTTTATTTAGTATAGTTTCAATTGGGACAAGTTTCACTAATTTAGCTTGGGGGTCGGAGGTTTCATTTGAGCTACGTTTTCTTTTCTTGGTACCGGAATCAGAATATGTTGGCACTGTATTTTCCTTGACAAATTCGTCTTTTTTATTTGAATCTTTCTTTTTGGTAGCATTCAAGGAAGAATGTATAATGTTAAAAATTTTGTTTTTATCTATTTGAATATCATCTAATATTTCCATTTCATCGCCATCTTCGAATTCTTCAATTATATTCATTACTTCAGAGTTCATTTGTTCTTTTGAACTTTCATTGTTTGGTTTGATTTTAGAATTTGTAGCATTAGATAAGGTTTCAACGGAAATGTCTGTTATATCATTAGATCCGTCTTTTTCATTATTATTGATTTGCCTAACTAAGGAGGAAGTAGTAAACTCAGTTATAGAAGGCTGAATCAAAGCAGTTTGTTTTTTTGGTTCTTGATCGGAAGGTTCCACTTCTACAGAACTTTCTTTTTCAGTTGATACATTACTTATTTTTTGAGAGTTAGAATCATCCTCAATACTTTCTTCAACATGTTTAATATCAATATTTTGATCACTTATCGATAGAATATTTTCTACATTTAATTCATCATTTTGGACTTCTGCTTTACTATCTTCAGCCATATGAGTACTGTTGGGACTATTCAACGGGTGAACAATTTGCTCAGCAGTATTTGGTTTGGCTTTACTTGGTTCACTAGGAGGGGAAATGTTTGTAGTATTTAAAGTCTCTCCAATCAGGTTTACAGATTTAGTAACAGGGGAAATGTTTGTAGTATTTAAAGTCTCTCCAATCAGGTTTACAGATTTAGTAACAGTTTCATTATCATCAATAACTTTTTCTGGTATATCTGTTGTAGTAGATATTTCAGGGCTTTTGTTGTTCAAATTACCATCATTATTAGTTGTATGGTATGAGGTAGATGGTTGGCTGAAATCTACAACTTCACGCTCCACTACGCCCTTAAATTTTTCAATCAGGATATCTGTTGGTGATTTTTTCTCCACAATAGCCTTCTTGGCATCCTCAACTTTTGTACTGTTAGTTATATTTTCACATCCGTCAGATAAACGTTTTATAAGTTTATCCGAAATTTTGAGTTTATTCGATGGGGAAATAGTAAATTCAGCATTTTCTATGTCAACTTGAACAGGTTTCCTTTTATTATCTATACTGTGATCACTACCTGATTTAGATGATTCGCTATGGTTTGAGGACATGTTTTCAGAAATACTTATACAACCAATATCGTCATTACCAAGAGTTATTTCCATATTTTCAGAGATATCCACTCTATTAATTTTATCTGATATGTTTGACATACGGCTCGAGTCACTTTTTACACTTTGGTCACTATTTCTTCGAGACAATTTTTTTGGTGAATGGGGTATCTCCTCCGTAGATTGACGTTTTTGAATTGTATCTGAGTCTGATGTTCTTCTTGGTAAAACTTTTATTTTACCTAAAAGAATAATCGAGTTTTAGGGAACTTTAAGAAAAGTATATGATTTAGTATTTTAAAATATTTATTTTAACCCTTGTAAATATGTACATATATTCATTTGACACACTTGTTAGCAATGTTGAATTAAAATACACAATTCATAGATCACACAGTTAGGTACGTGATCAGAATGACATAGTAATATAGTATTAAAAATAGAGTATGGGAAATAATATGAGGTTGAACAACTATATTTAGATTATATATGTATAAATCCTAAACAAAGTCATTTATATACAGGGTGATTCGCGAGCAATGAGCCATAGCCTAATGGCAGATAGAACACTTCAAGGCAAGTATAGATCAACAAGGAAAACATTTTTTGACCACTCGTTAAGAAGATACAGGGTGTTTTATGCATTTGGTCTGATAATTCAAAGAGCTATTCTTCTGCAATGGTTGGAGGTAATCGAATGAAATTTGCCAGTAACATTCCTTATCTGAGACTTGTCAGAATGGCCTACTTGATTTTGAAAAATCCAGGTCCGGACTTGGTAAAAATCTGCCCTCCTCGTTTTTGACAGAAAAGTACATTTTTCTATCTCATTTCTGGAAAACTATTAGCGGATTTGGAAAGTTCATAAAAAATGCTATCAGAATAGCTAATCAATTTTGATGGCACACCTATACTGTTTCGGAAAAAAAAATCACAAAACAATTTAGTGCATCACGAGTAACACTTTGACAGGGCATTATTTATGGAACAGTTTGATAGAGTCTATTCAAATGCTTGAGAACCACATCTCTTTTGAGACACAGCAAAAACCTTCCTTTCTAGTCTATAGGAAGAAGTAAAAACAATATTATAAGAAAGATACATACACAGTTTTATTTTGAAATTGATATGATATTTGACAATACCTTGACATTACTATTTTGTCCATTTTTGGTTTTCTAATTATTCCACGATTTCTTCGCGTTTCAAAGATGCCTAATCAGTTTACTAATGCTGAATTCGCTGATATCATGTACACTGTGGGCCAAATTAAATAAGACCCCAATTCTTCTTGTAATAATTTCTTTATTACTCAACGATTTTTTACCGTTTTTGGATATGTTGTACTTAAAACTATCCGAAATGAAAGCCTGGTTCAAATGTAGCAATATTCAACTGGCATGCAAGAAAAGGGGCATTTATTTACAACTGCGCATTTGAAGTCGTTGCAAATATTAGTCTAATAGTATAAAATTTGCAAAGTAGGTGATAGCTATTAACATATCAAGGAATGTTATGACTATCATAACTGCCGCAGATGTCTGTTTAAAATCCGAGCTCGTAGAGCGAGGATTTTAAGACATCTAAGGCTGTTATGATTCATAACATCCGTGATTTGTTCAATAGTTTATCGGTTTCAGAAAATAAAGACATTATTAATAGATATTACCTTTTGATATTCTCTTATTAATAACGTTTTCATTTCATTAGTTGGTCTAGTCTGTATGGGTTGATTTGTCGCCATGGTTATAGTTATGTTTTGTTTGTTTTTATTTGTTACCTTTTTTCATATTACATAAATGTTTACATTTTTAATGTCACAACGGCTACATAAAAATGGACCTTGGATTGCCTGAAAATACATTTTAGTTGGATTTCAGTATTTAATTATTATTGTTTGGAGTTTTCTGTCTGTTTGTAGTAATAAATAGCCCTATAGTTTCATTATTTATTATTTCATCTGTTGACAGTTATTGACAGATCTGTATTGTAATATTACCGTACAAGCAATAAATATAACTGTACAGGGTGTCAACTATAACTTTGCCCCCCCCTCTACTTCCTTATTTGTGAAGATATTTTAAAATTTTAAAATGTAGCCTTATCAGACATTTACCGAATTTTTCAAATATAATATTCAAAATTACCTAGCGCCAATACATACAGGGTGGTGAAAAAAAGTTGATTTTTTTAAATGGAATACCCTGTATAGTTCTTGACAGGTTTGTAGTACTCTTTGAGCTGATTTTAAAAATGTATAACTCCCTTGAGTTTAGATCAAAATCGGTCGAGATATTCAAGGATAAACATGAGAAATATTTGTTTTCACACTTTCGAGGTGGCTTGGCATTCTGACTTAATTGTTCACTTTTAGCTGTCAAAATAATGTCCCTTAGCAATTAATATCAAATACTTAAAGATCTCTCTAAGATCAAACATGTATTTTATTAACAAAGAAAAGATTTTTAAGAAAATATAAAAATAACAATTAACAGAAAAATAAACTTCACATAATTTAACAAAATACAAAACAAAAACCACCAAGATTTACTCAAAATTTATTATACACATTTTTGAAAGTATATTTTGCAGGGACCCGAAGTCTGGGGAGTCATCTAACAAATTCCCAATATTCTGCAGCTTGATTTTTATTACACAAAAGATAAATTTCGACCATTGCACATCTTTCTTCTACAGAATATCCCATTTTGCCTGTTAATTATATACAAATTAAATACAACAAAACGTTATACATATATAAAATATGAACAATGTAAAAATTATATTCACAGTCAATTATTTTGACAGCTAAAAATCAACAATTAAGTCAGAATGCCAAGCCACCTCGAAAGTGTGAAAACAAATATTTCTCATGTTTATCCTTGAATATCTTGACCGATTTTGATCTAAACTCAAGGGAGTTATACATTTTTGAAATCAGCTCAAAGAGTACTACAAACCTGTCAAGAAATATACAGGGTATTCCATTTAAAAAAATCAACTTTTTTTTCACCACCCTGTATTGGCGCTAAGTAATTTTGATTATTATATTTGAAAAATTCGGTAAATGTCTGATAAGGCTACATTTTAAAATTTTAAAATATCTTCACAAATAAGGAAATAGAAGGGGGGGCAAAATTAGAGTTGACACCCTGTACAGTGGTACAACTTTAGTTATGACTTATTTACCAGCCTACTTTTGCATATGTAAACAAAGGATTAATATCCTGAAACCGATAAATGATATTTAAAAGCATCTAGGCTAACGACTCCTATGAAATTTTAAAGATTTAAAAAGTTATAGGTTTGAAATAGGCATTTTTGTGAAAGCATTACATGGATTTCGTATGAAACGCCTGCAAGCAGTAGTTAACAATGAGGGTGATCATATTCACAATGAATTATTGTAACTCATGTTTTTGTAATTTTTTTTTGTGTTAACTAGATATCTTAAGACTTTCATTTATTTTCGTTTAAGCATTGCATATTTAATACAAATTGTTACTATTTCTTTGAGTAATTATAAGAGTTGTCGAGTAATAAATTGTGTTTTTGATTTTAGTGCCCACTTAATTAAAATACGCAATATTGCTACATTTGAACCAGGCTTTCGTTTCGGACAGTTTTAACTACAACATACCCAAAAACCGTAAAAAATCATTGAGTAATAAAGAAATTAAGGTCCCATTTAATTTGGCCCACAGAGTATGTGTATGGGTTTTGCAATGGCAATGCAAGGGCTACCGTTAGGGAATATCAGCGAATATTTCCTGGTCGACGAGTACCATCGCGCCATACTTTCACCAGATTTTTCCAGTTCTCTCGGCAACATGGAAGATTTCCTGGACCTCGTGGAAATGTAGAACGAATAGTTAGGCCGGCCGAAGAAAACATTGTGGAGATTGAAGAGCAAAATCCTTCTACAAGCACTAGGATAATAATAGCACACGCGCTAGGTGTTCCTCAAACCCATGTATGGGGGGCATTAAAAGTGGAACGGTTTTATCCTTACCACATCCGAAAGGTCTAACGTCTTCAACCTGGTGATGCAGTTGCATGTCTTATGTTCTGCTATTATTTAGCTATTATCATTTTGTATACATTTAAAATTTCATAGGTAGGACCCCGACTTTTTCTTGTTAAGTATGTTTTTTTGCTGTAACTCAGAGGGGATGTAGATCTCAAGCATTTGAATAGACTCTATCAAACTATTCCATAAATAATGCCAGGTCAAAGCGTTAGCCGTGATGCACTAAATTGTTTTGCGATTTTTTTGCCAAAACAGTTTAGGTGTGCCGTCAAAATTGATTAGTCATTCTGATAGCATTTTTTCTGAACTTTCCGAATCCGCTAATAGTTTTCCAAAAATTTTTTTTTTTTTTTATTTTTTTTTTTTTTCACTTATTTAACGTCGGCCTATTTCCGCTACCAGGGCCTACCACCGACGCCAGGAGACGAGCAACCCCCAACCTGGAAATTTTGCCGAACTTCTTATCTTACTAAGAGTAGGGATTTTTTTACTTGCCTAACATTTAATAGACAAGGGACCGACTGCTTCACATCCTCTCCGAAGGATGGTATATCCTCAATACACCTCTCGCCTACAGTTGTATTGCTTCTGCGATATAGCTGATATACAAGCCGCTAGAAGTGGGAAAGCGAGACCGCGTCTTTCCGTGGATAGTCACCCATCCAAGTACTGAACGCGATAGCTGTTGCTTAACTTCATATCGCTATGAAGTGAGTCAAGTCAGTCCTCCGCTCGCTGCCCTTTCCAGAAATGTGATAGAAAAATGTACTTTTCTGTCAAAAACGAGAAGGGCAAATTTTTACCGAGTGCCTGGATTTTCAAAACCAAGTAGGCCATTCTGACAAGTCCAGGGTAACGAATATTACTAGCAAATTTCATTCGATCACCTCCAACCATTGCAGAAGAATAGCTATTTGAATTCTCAGACCAAATGCATAAAACACCCGGTATCTTCTTAACGAGTGATTAAAACATGTTTTCCTTATTGATCTATTCTTGCCTTGAAGTGATCTATCTGCCATTAGGCTATGGCTCATTGCTCGCGAATCACCCTGTATATTTAGATTAATGAAGAAAACGAGTAATGACTCTCTCTTGCAGAAAAATAAAAATAAACTGGACCAAAAGAATGTATTTGATATACTTTTGCCGTTTTATTCATTGTCTCCTGATGTTCATCATTAATATTTTCGATGTTGCCAAAGACAGATGTCAGTTTATCCATCTAATTAGACATTTTGCAACAAGTCATCGATGACAATGGTCGCGTTCATCACGAAGTAGCGATATATTAGGGATCAATTATCATCACGTGACTGATCAATTGTGTACTGAACCGAGTTTTCTACCGCTGTCATCTGTTAAAAGTTTTAAGTTCTTGCGTCAGATGTAAGAACAAAGGTGTGAAACTTTTGTATATTTGATTTGCGAATTTTAAACTAGGAATTAAGAAATGGACGATGACAAATTAGTGCTATTTATTGCAGAGAAAAATGGTTTAGACAAATATTGTGGGAAGGGTGGGCAATGAATTAATAGAGCCGCTTCGAAATGAGGAGATAGGTACTCCGCTTTGTAATCTCTTATGCAGAGTATTGGTGGTTCCAACAACTTTATATAACATTTTTTCGTATTCATAAGTAATTTCCACTTGATCCATTTCCTATCTGTTAATTTACTCGGCGGCACACACCAAACTCTATTATAATTTAGGTTATGTACCAGAGTATCAAGTGATAACGGATCATGTATCATAAAATTATTTTGCTACATAAAATGGCTGCCGATAACTTAGCGATCACCTGTGATGAACGCGACCAATGACTAGTTGTTGCATAATTAGATAAGGATAAAATATTCATTCAGTTTTTGTTAATGGGTAGTTCTTAGTTTGTTTAGTTGAGTGTTTAACAAGTTTTGGTTTATGTATAACAACTGTTATATAAAAAATCTTTAATTTCTTCCTCATACACGTAGTACCAATATTTACATTAGTTACCAATAGGTATTTGCAAAAGTTTAAGCCCTAGTTTTGCGTACATTTGAAATGGCATTCCTTTGCAGTTCGGATATTTGCACGAGATATTTAATACATAATATGCCCTGAAAAAAATTACAATTCCGAGGTGATTCAATTAGTGAGAAACAGAAATATACAGCCTTTGCAGCTGAATACCCCAATTCATTGGTTTCCTTTCACTTAAGTGTGCAGTAAAGCTACCGGTAAGATTTACAATTTATTTAATTGATTACTCTGCGTGTTCGGTAATTACATCGCAGATCCTAGTAAAATGCAATAGATTTTTAGTCCCGTGATGGAAAATTGCTCCGATACTTGGAAAATAAACGAACGGAATTAGTATTTGGTGTCAAACCTATATGTCATGTCATAATTAACCTAACCACACTTACACACCGGTATGCTATGCTCTGATCTTACTTAACTTAACCCTAAATAATTCAACTATGAATGAGAATTTATTATTACCGATAATATCGTTCGAAAATGATATTTTGTAAGAAATTGTTATTCTACATACTTACGAGGAAACTCATGCAATTATAAGTGCTTTCATTACATCCTCGTTTCTATTTGAATATTTAGACACCTCGCAAATATAAGTAATTTCGTTTTTTCATTTTTAACAAATTGCTTTTGAAATATGAAGTTTTTATCACACGGTTAGCTTTTATCTATCTGTCAAAACAAGAATTCACGCATTTTGACATATTTGTCAGTTTCCTCGGTCTAAAATATCCGAGCAAATCGAGGACATCTATCAGGTCTCCTCTAGAATATTCGAACGGGGCAGATTTATTTTTTTCGTCTAAATCTCCAATAACCAAACGCATCGGGACAACTTTGAGGATATTTATGTCATTACCGAACACGCACACTGTTATGTTGATTTTTTATGACATTTTTAGGTTAAGCTAAAATATTTTGTTTTTCTATATACAGTAGAGTCGCGATTTAGTGAACTAATTCCGGCAAAGCGATTGCACTATTTCAGGGCTGTTCACTTTTGCGAGGTTTGAAATTAAGGGCACCCATTAAAAAAAATAATTCTGCACAAAATAACAGTAGTATGTGTTTGTACGTACTAAATAAAGGTGAAACACATCAATCTTGTTCCCAAGGGGAACATATTTTATTAATGTAAAACTTGTATGTATACCTATCATCATCCCTCTACCTACACAGCCACCTCCATAAAAAATACAATTGGGTAGAGGGGTCGAGTGATAAAACTTTTGAAAGGTGTGTATTTGTACTGTGTATTTGTTTTTTCGATTAAAATAATTTTATTTTTGATGATTGCGCACAATCGAATTCGTTTAAATTATCTAATATTCACGGCACTGGATATTGAAATTAAAAAAAAAAACTACACTTTTTAGTGCTCTCAACTTAGCATGAGATTTTTTAACAAAAAATACTTTTTCTTCAAGCGTATTAAAATGTCTAAATTGTGCTACCCAAAAAAAAGAATTAGAAATAGGACATTGTTTTACTAATAACAAAATGTTAATACAGAACGCCACTGTGGTGAATTTTTTTTTACTAGTAACATAATGTTAGTATGGAAAGCCACCAGAGCGGCCGGTGACGCGCTATATACAAACCATCTGTCATATATTATGTCATTACTCATTATGGGTTATGTTGATATTCGGAGTCACAGGCGCCTGTCGCTGTGATGAGCTAATTTGAATAATTGTACATTTATAATAAACAAATGTTTGCATTTTAATACGCTTGAAGAAAAAATAGTATATATTACACGGAGTAGAACGCCTTTTTTTGTATTTCGCCTAGTTTGCAGCTTCGGCTTCGCCTCAGCTGCAAATCCTGGGCTCAACACAAAAAAAGAGTGTGTTCTACTCCTAGTAATATAATATACTATTCCTTGTCCGTTTGGTTTTAGAATAATAAAATATTCATAAGCATTTGATTGCACTTGAAAATTAATTTGTTCACAACTAATTTTAAATCGAGATACATTTTACCTTCTCAAAATGGTTTATACCCTTAAGGGGATAATTGAAATTGTCAGCATTTATTTTAAAAAGATAATAATTGTGTTAAGAGCTACGACCCGCATATTCAATAACAATCACCCAGACAGAAAGGTTGATTTTCAGTATATTTTACATTATTGATGAAAAATTTATGGAAACAGGTTCTATGGGAAAAAAAAGCATGAACCTCAGCGACCGATTAGGAATGAAGTCGAAGTGGCAGTTCTGGGTCATTTGCAAAAAATGGATAATACCCAATCAATAAGAAAAGTAGCTGAGGCTTCCGGTGTATCACGAAGCAGTGTCCATCGAATTGTAAAGGCCCACAAATTTTATCAACAGTAAAAACACAAGAGCTTTTTTTTTATCGGATAAATTTTAAGAGAAAAACTGACACAAAAAATAGCGAGACCGGAGGTCGAGCGATTTTGTCAAATGTCAGTTTTTCAAGCAAAATTACTGATTGGCAAAATTTTGAGTTACAAAGAAATTTATCCATAAAAAAAGCTCGAGTGTTTTTTGGCAAGATAAATTAACGACAGAATATGTGAACGAACAACAACAATAATTATTTTTATTTATACAATTATTTGAAGGAACAGTTATTAAAAATACAGTTGTTATAAATGGTTTGATTTGGTGTACTGATTTTAAAGTGACGTGCGACTACTAGATGTACACTGATTTTGAGGAGCAGGCATTTTTATCGGTGATAAAAAACGATGCACCTTTTTTATCGCTGTCATGTCAAAGTGACAAAATGTGACTGTCAAATAGACTTTTTCATATAGGAGTTAACTTATCCATATAAATTTAAATTAGTACACGAATTAAACGAACATGATCTCGATAGTCTTCTTCAATTCTGTGAGATTTTTAGTGAACAAATTAAATGGTAATGCCAATCTACTTTACAATCTGTTTGTCTGATAAAACGACATTTCATTTAAATGGGGAGGTAAATAGGCACAACTGTAGGCGTTGGAGTGGAACCAATCCATATTTGTTCATGGAAACTCATACCCAAAAGCCCCAGAAATTAAATGTTTGGGCTGGCATCTTCGGGGATCACATTGTCGGGCCGTTTTCTATTTCTGACAATTTAAATGTCAAAAGTTACCTCAATCTGTTAGCTGTTAGGAAATAACATCGACTCAATGATCACCCCAATTCTCGAAGAAGACGATAATCTTTTAGAGGGCGAACTGTTTTTTCAAGAGGATGGGGTACTCCCACATTTTGCTACAGCAATCCATCAATTTTTGGTTAATAGGTTACCTGAGCAATGGATTGGAAGAAGGTACCGGGGAGTGGCCGTTACGTCACTCGATTTAACTCCCTTGGAGACATTTGAAATTGTATTTGTTTGCAACAAAACCCGAATCTCTGGAAGAGTTACGTGAAAAAATTGTTCTAGAATGCCATTTATTAATTCAAGATGTGTTCAGAAATATTCGCACAGAATTTCAACTACTACTATATGGAACTCGGTGGGGGTTATTTTAAACAATATATACGATAACTTAAACAGCTTCTTTTATTTTTATTTCCTGAACCTAAAATAATGAAAGTTATTTCTCAGGAACGAATCGATAAAAGTTAAAAAAACACAGTTAAGTAGAGAATTGAAAGATATTTCAAAAGAAGTTATCACTCAACTTCTCTCACTCAACCCTTGCCATTTGAATTTTTGAGGGGGTGGCTGTATAGGGTAGAGGGATGATGATAGATTATATATATTACATTAAAATGTGTTTCACCAATTTTTCAGAAAAATTTTTTCTTCAAAGTTATTCAGGGTGTGTACTTTTGGTTGGGACACCCTGTATATGACCAAACAAATACAATACAGGATATTTAAAAAATAGTAAATAGAGTAAGACATTCCCGCATAGGGAATGTCATAAGCTTATTAAGGTTCATGATGCAATTAATATTTTTTATGGACTTAATTTTAGCTTACCACTTAAGTCACTCAGGCTCCCTTGTGTCCTAACATTGCCTTTTACAACTACATTTTCTACTGAAATATTGCTTGGTACTTGGGTATCATTATCCTCCTCCTCATCCTCCGCTTCTTCCATTCTATTTGTATTCTCCGAAATATCATCAGTCTTTTTTTCAATAAATTTTTTTCTGCTATCCAAATCAATTTCTGGAATAGTATCATCATCGGTACCATATCCTTCCATGGTAATATCATTATCATGAAATTTTGAAGGGCTATAAAGTGGTTTCGAAGGTGATAATCCATTAGATTTTATCTCCAGGCCATTCTCTTTTTCACTAGATTTGTCTTTCTCAGTTTCGGGATCATTTTCATTTATTTTAAACTCATCACATAACTGTAATGGGTTCAATGAAACGGTAACATTATTTGTTATTCTGGAGTCACTTATTTCATTAATTTCCTTCTCCTTCTCAGTAGTATCTTCTGTATTATTTATTTCTATTTCCTTCTTATCTTCTTTTACTTCAATTTTAGTTTCAATATCACTTTTATGCTTTGTTTTCTTCTTTGTAGATAAGACAGTCTTGTATTTTGGTAGAAATATTTGTAATTGTTTAACTTCATTATTTGGATCTAAAACTGTCTTGTATGGAGCATATTTAAATTCTCCATAAACTTTTCGAAGATTTTTAATGTAAATATTTAATTCCTGAAAAAAATAAGGCACTATATTAATGTAACTAACTATGACCATAAAAAAACTTACCTCAATACATTTTTCAATATCGTATCTTTTTTGTTTGAAAGTATTAGGATCTTTTTCTGAGAACAGGTAGCAATCTTTAAAGTGAACCCATGCTCTATCGTGAGCTCCAAAAAAACGAACATCAACCATTCCTGTTGCATTTGTACACATTGCCTTGGCCGGCCAAAAAGGGAATCCTGAAAATAAATGACTTTCTTAGGATATAAAGAGGCTTATACAGGGAAGTCCATAATTTTGAATTTGTTTGAGGATCCTAATCAAGAAAACATGGGAGTTTCTTTGACATTAAATATTATTATCTGTCATGAATAATTACACTGATCAGCAGTGTGTGTTTTGTGTTATGCCTTATTTGCGTACAATTTCTGCTGTTGCAAGTCTTATTACCAGCCCATATGGAGGACAACAAATAATTTACAATCCTTATGAAAACTGAAAATCACGCACCAGATTCCACTCTGGTAGCCTTGTATAATACAAGGCTAGTAGTAAAAATGTTGCATAATCTTAAATTAATAATAATAAAATAAAACTAATTTAAATTAACAAGTAACTATGCTTGAAAAATATGGATTTACTAATTCCATATTCTGAAAAAAGGAATTTGTGTGCCAGAAATGGCTTGTTGGACTGTTTTTATACGAAAAACTTGACATAAAAAAAACATGGACAGAGACTCTAAATCTCGTTTTTTTATTCATATTTGTGTAGTAATTAAGCAAAATATATTTAAGTTAGTAATCTAATTATTAATATTCGATGTTCTATTACAAAAACACGTAAATTTTCTACACTGTGAGGAATTCTTCTATGATTTTAGGAATGCCGATTATTTCTCAATTAACAACTTGCTAGCCTCGTTTCACTGGGAGGATATCTTATGTAATATACCATTAAATAATGCAATTTCCTGCTTTTATGCTGTTTTATATGAAGCTATCTATTTATTTACTCCTATAAAGCGCTATAAAACATCTACATTTCCATCCTACTTTAATAATGAACTAAAAAGGCTTATTATTGAAAAGAAAAATATACATAAGCAATTTAAATTGTATGGTAGAAGGGAAGATTACTTGCAGTTTTCCCACCTACGAACAGCAAAGTCGACGTTGCTATCAAAACTATATAAATAAAATTCAAGACAATATTCAATATGATTCTCGTATTTGTTAATGATCATAAGAAAGCTTACAATCTTCCATGTAATATGCTATTCAATAATGTCGAGAGTAACAATGTCACCGATACTGTTAATATTTTTGCAAATTTCTTTTCATCCGTCTACTCTAACGATAGTCGATAAACCAGCATTAATACCTCGCTTGACTTTTGAGAGGACGGATGATATCTCGCATTTTTATGTTGTTAAAGACATTATTAAACAGATTAATAAAATTCCCCCAATTATCCTTTGGTCCGGATGGTATACCTATATAGTTCTTACAACAGTGTGTATATACATTAGCTACCCTGTATTTTTAATTCGTCTTTAAATTCTGGGATATTTCCAGAGTATTGGAAACACAGCTTTTTGAAACCTATATACAAGTCTGGACCAAAGGATAATATTGAGAATTATAGAGCAGTTAGTACACAATCAGAACTTCCAAAATTGTTAGGGCCGATACTTTCAGTATGATTTAACCCTAATTACCTTTAATCATTGATTAATTACCATGGAAACAATTGTCTCGACAATTATTTCCAAGGTAATTGATCAATGGTTAAACTTAATCAGGGTTAAATCAGACTGAAAGTATCGGCCCTAAGGGCCGGTATTTTCAGTCTGATTTAACCCTGATTAACTTTAATCATTGATTAATTACCATGGAAACAATTGTCTCGACAATTATTTCCAAGGTTATTGATCAATGGTTAAACTTAATCAGGGTTAAATCAGACTGAAAATACCGGCCCTTAGACTGCCTAGTAACAAGACAGTTAATTTGGTAATGTAATAATATTCTTATAGATGAGCAACATGGATTTATTCAAGGCAGATCAAATAATACTAACTTATTAATTTATGAAAATTTTATAATTAACTCGTTCGAAAACAGGCCGCATGTTGACTCTGTTTATACAGACTTTTCTAAAGCACAACAGAGTCAACCACAGCTTGCTTCTTTCTAAACTAGAAGCTCTCGGAATCCATGGTAGAGCGTTGATGTGGATTTGTAGCTATTTATCCTCACACACTCTAACAGTTAAGTATGATGGCTCAGTCTCAAAAAATGTTCCTGTACCATCTGGAGTTCCGCAGGGATCTCATTGTGGTCCTCTTTTGTTTAATCTATTCATCAATGATATCTCTACCTCCATACAGAACAGCCAGTTTCTGATGTTTGCTGATGATTTAAAGATTTTTAGTTGAGTCAAATAATGATGCTGTGTTACTGCAATCGGTTATCAAATTGGTGTGATTCTAACTGTATGAAACTAAATGTCAATAAATAAAATTTGCAAAAATTAATGCACCAATACAATTTGACTATAACATAAATTCTTTTATAAATAATGGTCCTCTGATTTCAGAAAATGATGTAAGGGGCTTGGGTGTAGTTTTTGATAGTAAATTGCTTGCATATCAAAAACATATGTTCAAAATCTTTAAAAACGCTTGGTTTTATAAAACGTTTGACTTGTGACTTTTTTGTAAACAATTTTAAAATGCTTTACTGTTCACTGGTTCGCCCAATTCTTGAATTTGTATCTTTTGTTTGGTGCCCGTTTTATGCTAACGGCATTGATAGAATTGAAAGGGTACAGCACAAATTTTTAAGACATTATATTAGCAATAATTTAAAGTTTACTATTTTAGTCTGCGAGCAATATGATTTCTTAGAACATATCTGGATTAAATTTAATTTGCATAAGAAAACGTATGTTTTTGGTAGTGTATATCGACCTCCAAATAGTGACTGTGTAGGATTTTTAAATAAACTTGAGGACACATTAATTAATATCTTTTCGGAATTCTTATTTTTACAAATATTGAGGTATGCGATTCTGGAGTTTTAGAAACAAATATAGCGGATCATTTCTTAATTTTCTGTAAATTTGCTTTCAATAGTAAAGGAAGTACGTCTAAAAAGTTGTTATATAGGGACCTGAAAGATATTAACTTATTAAATTTTGAAGAAGATTTAAAAGCTTTACCTTGGAATATTTTGTATGCCATTGATGATATAGATGATAAAATAACTTTTTTCAATAATAATATACTAAATATTTTTGATGTTCATGCGCCAATTCGAGAAATTTGCATTTCAAAAAAAACGGAAATATTCCCCTTGGATAACTGACAATGTAAAATTTATGCAGAGATTAAGAGACAAAGCACTAAAACGATATAAAAATACCAAATTACCTGGTCATTGGGAATATTATAAACAATTGCGAAATTTAACTTCGTCGACAATTCATAGGGAAAAAAGTGCATATTTGTCGCAAAAACTAAAAAACTGCGGTGTAAAAGATAAATGGAAAGAACTTAGAAAATTAAATATTGTTGTATCTAATACCAAAGAAATTCCAAACCACTTAAACAATGCCAATACGTTAAATGATTACTTCATTACTTCTGCGAAGAATGCTCTTAAGCCGTCAGTGGAGGTACAAGATTTTTACTCAAATAATATAAAAAACGGCGTTACCGAAACTTTCTCATTTGTACCCACTACTGAGACAGAGATTATGAAAATCATCCAAAACGTGAAAGCTAAGGCATTTGGATATGACAGACTCAACATTACACTGATTTTGTTATGTTGTCCATTTATTGTAGAGTATATTACTCATATAATGAATCAATGTATCGTCAAATCTTATTTTCCAAAAGACTGGAAGCATGCTTACGTACTACCAATTCCAAAAATAAACCATCCTACTGAATTAAAACATTTTAGATCTATAAGCATCCTCCCAACATTATCGAAAGTCCTTGAGAAAATTTTAGAGTTACAAATAAGATCACACACCGATAAGTTTACAATTTTACCTGAAAATCAATCTGGGTTTAGATCAGGTTACTCGTGCTCAACAGCACTCGCTTCCGTAACTGATGATATTATCTGTGCATTAGATAACCATAACCTATGTGCTCTTATTCTATTAGACTACTCTAAGGCGTTCGACTTACTGAACCATGATATACTTCTCTCAATTGTACACTTTATTGGATTTGGAAATAGTGCCTGTTCTTTAATAACTTCTTACCTTGCCGAAAGATATCAACAAGTCTCACTAAATAATGAGTTTTCTAATGTAGAGTTGATTACCCAAGGTGTCCCTCAGGGAAGCATTTTGGGACCGCTAATGTATACAATCTACACATGCAACTTTTACGGTTATTTAGAATATTGTAATTACCACCTTTATGCGGATGATACCCAACTGTATTATTCATTTAAACTCTCAGAGATAGAAACAGCAAATGAGAAAATTAATCATGATTTAAACACAATTTTAAATGTTTCTAATGACCATGTCTTAAAAATCAATGCTGATAAATCGTGCGCTGTTTTATTTGGTGGCGATGGACAACGGCGCGCTGCTCTGGATAATTTGAAAATACAGTTGGGGGACGATATAATTCCTTTCAGTGATTCGTGTAAAAGTTTAGGGCTGCATATCGACTTCAAAATACGATTTAAAGGGCACGTGACATTCATGTTAAAGAAAGCATACACATCATTAAAACTTATGTATAATCACAGGCATTGTTTAACTAGAGAAATAAAAAAGCTATTGTGTGATTCACTGGTTCTTTCTCATTTTAATCACTGCGATAGTGTATATGGCCCCTGTCTTGATAGTGTGGATACTAAAAGGATTCAAAAGACACAAAACAGTTGTTTGAGGCTTATTTACGGTATTAGACGTCCAGAACGAATTTCTCATAAACTGAAAGATGCTCAATGGCTTAATATGCAAAATCGTAGGAAACTGCATATGACATGTTTCTATTTCAAAATATTAAAATATAAAACACCTTCCTATTTGCACAGAAGAATTTCTTATAGAACAGATGTGCATAATTTAAATTTGCGTCACCAAAATACCCTCACTATACCACGTCACAAAAAGGAAATTTTTAAGCGGTCTTTCTCTTACAATATAGCAACTTGCGGCGATGTTCTGGATATGTTTAGTTTTCCAATGTCTTATGACACATTCAAAGCTAAATATAAAAGATTTTTGTATGATCATCAATGATTATTAATTTTTTTCTATTATTATTATTATATTATCGTTAAATATCCTATAGTATGTATAAGTAGTTTATGTACATTTTTTTTCCCTAGGCCTATGTGGCAGAATTGGTACTTGTACCTAACATACGGCCTTTTATTTACCCTAATTTTTAGAATTATGTAAATTAAATGTATTGATGCCTCTTTTGTTGTTTGGGTAAATAATAAACATATTATTATTATTATTATTATTATTATTATTATTAGTGTTTTAAAATAGGGAACTTTCATAATGATTATGTATATAATGATTTACTCTCAATACTTAATATGCAAACATTGGAGCTGAGGAGATTTTTAGCTGATATGTGTATTTTTTTTAAAATAATAAATAATCAAATTAACTGTCCTCATCTCCTAAGTTTGATTTCATTCAATGCTGCTGAGAAACGAACACTTAATTCTGTAACATTTTTTGTTCCATTTCATTCCTCAAACTATGGTATTAATGAGCCATGTACTAGGTTCGTAAGACAGGCTAATGAGTGTGTGAGTTTAGACTACTTCTCATTCAAGCTCGATCAATTCAAAAAGCAACTTAAACGTTTAGAGAACTATAATCGTAATAATTAAGTAATATTTTCTTTTATGATTGTTCAGTTTGTTTCTTATGTGTTATTTATAATAATAATTAATTGTATAATTTACTGAGTACTTTGTTTGTTACGTATTTAACTGTTTTTCTTTGATTGTAATTTATAGAATGGGTTACCCGTTAAATAAATAAATAAATATATAATATACAGTGTGTCCCAGATTGGGGCCCGATGCATTGCTATCTCGCTTATTAACGGAGATGGAACGATGGTTAAATGGGGAAAGTTTTGCAGATTTTAATGGCCATTTCGAATCCGTTTTCAAATTTTATGTAGCACCCATAGTTTTTGAGTAATTTTCAAAAAACTGAAAGTTTGCTTTTTTTTGTTTCCTCCATAACTTTTTAAGCATTATTTATGCACGTTGGAAACTTGTACATTATTAGAACACTTTTTAATAATACATTTAATAGTGATAGCAGAATTTTTCTACCGTCACTTGTTTTCGAGACTGACACATTAACTTTTGTTTTTCTTATGGGCGCCATATTGGATTTTTATTTCATTAAATAGCATTTTTTATGCGCTTTTCAACGATGTATCACAATCTGAAAAAATTCTATACTGAGGTAGCAACGTAATAGAAAAACAGGTTTTTTAATGGTAGGCTATGAACAAAATTGGCAATTGTTCATAATATCTGTTTTCTCCTCATTAGAAAACCTTAACGCCATATTCTTATTTAAAATTATTAATACCTACTCTTAAATAAACTAGTGAACCCAAAAAAATAACAAAAAGGAACTCTTAACAATGAAACTCAACAACAATAAACAAAGTAACAACACAATAAGAGTTCCTTTTTGTTATTTTTTTGGGTTCACTAGTTTATTTAAGAGTAGGTATTAATAATTTTAAATAAGAATATGGCGTTAAGGTTTTCTAATGAGGAGAAAACAGATATTATGGACAATTGCCAATTTTGTTCATAGCCTACCATTAAAAAACCTGTTTTTCTATTACGTTGCTACCTCAGTATAGAATTTTTTCAGATTGTGATACATCGTTGAAAAGCGCATAAAAAATGCTATTTAATGAAATAAAAATCCAATATGGCGCCCATAAGAAAAACAAAAGTTAATGTGTCAATCTCGAAAACAAGTGACGGTAGAAAAATTCTGCTATCACTATTAGATGTATTATTAAAAAGTGTTCTAATAATGTACAAGTTTCCAACCTGCATAAATAATGCTTAAAAAGTTATGGAGGAAACAAAAAAAAGCAATCTTTCAGTTTTTTGAAAATTACTCAAAAACTATGGGTGCTACATAAAATTTGAAAACGGATTCGAAATGGCCATTAAAATCTGCAAAACTTTCACCATTTAACCATCGTTCCATGTCCGTTAATAAGCGAGATAGCAATGCATCGGGCCCCAATCTGGGACACACTGTATACTTCTGATGCGTACTGGCGTTTTTAAATAAAGTAAGGTTTTCTTGAAAAAAAATTCAAAGTGGAGGAAGTAAAATTTGTGTAAAGAATTTTCAACATGTGGAGAACTCTGTTTGATACAAAAATTGTGAATGAAATGGTCCACACAAACTGTAAAAATATTTGTTTTATAATTAAGTCAGTAACTTCATGAGATGAATTATGTTTGAGTGTCAAGTGAACAGTATCTGCCTAGTGCTTACATCATGAATTTGGACTCAACATGGGTAGAGTGCATTTCAATATAGCAGTCAGTTATTATATTCCATACAATAGGGTGTTTTACAGTTTTTCGGAAAGTGTCTTAAATAATTTATATGGTATAGTTTACAGTTATTTCGTTTAATTGTTTTTTTGTACATTGTAATGAAAATTCTCCCTCGAAATAAAGATGTATTATTATTATAGTAAGCTGAACGATTTCGACAGATGGCTGTACAAATATAGTAACTTATTATTCAATATTATTGGTCACAATGATCACTGACCTCGACCCACTTTGAATCGCATCCGCCTAATAAAATAGTTCCTCCAAATTAAATGAATGATAGCAGGCAACTAACAATATGGTACTTCGATTTCATGGTTGCATATGTAAGAAAACTCAGTTTAAGAATACAGTATTTTTGTATATTCAATCGATTTTATTAATTATTTTATTCCATTATTAATGTTCACGTTCACACGCATACACGCACACCCAAACTTAATAGATAAATACAATAATTCCAATAAAATATTCAACACACCACAAAACTGACACTGACAACTTTTAACAATAACCTCAAAACCAGAGCTGAGTACTTTGTTACCTACATTTTTATTTATTATAATTTAGTCCACTTGGGCTAGAGGTCGCCTGCTTTAAAAGGTACTTTAGTAGAGTCGCTATTTGCACAGAGACATTGTATGTCTTGACAAGTAGTAGCAACTGACCACCAGAGGGATACACTTATCCCCCATTATTATTAATTTGCTGTCTGTCATAAAGACTAGTATGGTTTGCATTTATTATTTGTCCTTTCGATTACCTATGGCACACTGACGAGAACATAATAGCTTTGTTCGCGGATGCAATTCCGAATCAGTTCAGGGCATATTTGCATGCACAGACTCTAAAACGACGTTCGTATGCACGTAGTTTTATATTCTGCGCATGCGAATATGCCCTGAACTGATTCGGAATTGCATCCGCGAACAAAGCTAATAAGTTCGAAACCGGTCTGTGTTTGGTAAAGAAAAGACAAATAATAAACTTGGCTACCAATTTGAATTTGTAGGCGTAATTCAATGCAGGTCGGAGCTTTTGTTTGCTGAGTACTTTGTTACCTACATTTTTATTTATTATAATTTAGTCCACTTGGGCTAGAGGTCGCCTGCTCTAAAAGGTACTTTAGTAGAGTCGCTATTTGTCACAGAGACATT
The DNA here is from genome assembly GCA_963680705.1 of Rhagium mordax. Taxonomy (NCBI): domain Eukaryota; kingdom Metazoa; phylum Arthropoda; class Insecta; order Coleoptera; family Cerambycidae; genus Rhagium; species Rhagium mordax. The sequence goes on from OY796658.1 coordinate 63,173,049, forward strand.
GTATGTCTTGACAAGTAGTACCAACTGACCACCAGAGGGATATACTTATCCCCCATCATTATTAATTTGCTGTCTGTCATAAAGACTAGTATGGTTTGCCTTTATTATTTGTCCTTTCGATTACCTATGGCACACTGACGAGAACATAATAAGTTCGAAACCGGTCTGCGTTTGGTAAAGAAAAGACAAATAATAAACTTGGCTACCAATTTGAATTTGTAGGCGGTAATTCAATGCAGGTCGGAGCTTTTATTCGCTGAGTACTTTGTTACCTACATTTTTATTTATTATAATTTAGTCCACTTGGGCTAGAGGTCGCCTGCTCTAAAAGGTACTTTAGTAGAGTCGCTATTTGTCACAGCGACATTGTATGTCTTGACAAGTAGTACCAACTGACCACCAGAGGGATACACTTATTCCCCATCATTACATACCTTAATACTTAATACGCAAAACATATACGGTTAATTCTTATACGTACCTTAATACACAAAGTAAGATATCTTTATACAAGATAAATCTCAACGAATTCATTAACATAAACAGCTGACATAAATTAAGAAAGAATATCACAAAAACGAATATGACAGTTGACAGTTAGGCGGGCTCCCTATTTATTCGCGTTTGAAAATTGAAATTCTACGAATTTATAGCGTTGAACGTTTGTATAGCAATATTTGACATTTAATATGGAGGAGGAATACATCTACTTCGTTTTGAGGAAGACGGTTTTTCCATATTTGTTCGTGTGAACTCGTACAAACTGCGTTTTGAAATAAAAATACAGTATAACGGGTGTCTACGATATTACTAGCCAGCCTATAACTTTCTTGTAAAAAATGATATTGATTTAAAATTTTGGAAAGTTGTATAGTTGAATTTCCGGTTTATATACAAAACAGTATAAAGGTTATTTTTAACAGAACACCTTGTATTGTATTGAACCTTAAATTTACATTCTACTAATCTTTCTGAATATTTTTTGTTTTTAATGTCCCTTCTAGTAAGTAGAAGGTAAAGGACCCCGCACATTTCTTATGGGAAGTGGCCCTCGGTGAAATTCGCTGGAATCGATATATGTTATTCCTCTTGAGCTCCTGATCATAAGTTCTCATGGGCACAAGGTCGGAAATTGACAGTTTTCCAGATATCGGGGATGCAAAGTAAATTTTTCTGGATTTTGTCGATAACAGTGTAGAGCCATGGTCGTATTACTGCGCCCTTCCTAGTGTTTTACAGGGGTTTTCTGGTCGCTGATTTAAAATCTGATGTCAACAGTGACATTTGACAGTTGACAAAAGCATTGTCACGTTGTCTTATTTGTAATAAAATTTCTATAAAAATATAATAATATACTAGAATGTTTTCATCTACTTTTATCAAAAATACGGCGAACTGACAGTGTCATTGGCTGCTGCCAACTGTCAAAATAAATGTCATTTTCGAAATCAGACTTCAAAACAGCAACCAAATCAACCCCCGTAAGACATTAGCAAAGGCGCTTATTAAAAAAAAATAAATAAAATACTTTATTGTCCAACCAGGTATACCCACTTACAGGACACATACAATAGTTATAAAACATATACAATATGTCCCCGGATTGAGTTTACAAGAGGGAAAACTTCTTTATTTTTGATATTACGAAATATTTCATTCATCAAAAGTTTTGTTTCGGTCATAAATAAGAATATCATTGACAGAAATAAGATTTCATGTACAGGGTGTCCTAGAAAATCAATAAAGTGAAAATAATATAAAGTAAAGTACCCTGATTTTTAGTTTTATGCAAAAATGTCAAAGGAATAAAAGATTTTGATTGTTTTAAAACTACTGTTAACAACATTTGTCAAAAAATGTACTCCACCATGAAATTCATTTATTCCAACAGATATATTAGTTTTAATATTCGTAAGCAACTATGTGACTCTTTGGTTCTCTCACACATAAATTATTGTAATTTCATATACTGGCCCTGTTTGGATATTATCCACAAATCTAGGTTACAGAAAATTAAAAACCTGTTGTCGGTTTGTATTTGGTCTTCGAAAATTCAATTCAATTCAATCTCACAAGATTAAAATTTTAAAGTGGTTAAATATTGATAATTGAATTAAGTTGCAGCAAATGGTTTTTACTCACAAGATCATCACATGTTCCCCTCGGTATCTCAAGGAAAAGCTTATACCCAGAAACTAATTGCATTCTGTCAATATTCGGCAAATATTTACTTAGCTTACCGAAATTCAAAACCGTTTCATTAAAAAAGTCATTTATTTACACGTCTGTTTTAATTTACAATCTCTTGTAGTATATTAAAATATGTTGCTTCCATAATTGCTGCTCCTCTTACACACACTATCAATATTAGTCTTAACACTTCAATTTTTCCTGACGAATTTAAGAAAGCGAAAGTCTGTCCAATTTTTAAAAAGAGTAAAAAATCAGACTGTCTAAATTATAGACCTATATCAATTTTGCTATCATTATCGAAAGTATATGAAAAAGTTTTGCAAACAGTTTAATAGAATTTTTAAATAAAAACAATATTATACATAACCAGCATGGCTTCCAATAAGGTCATTCTATAGAAACAGCTTTATTTGATATGATGGAATCTATTCTAATTACAATCGACATTGAATTTAAAGGTTATCGGTCTTTTCTGTGATTTAAGCAAGGCATTTGATTTTGTTGATCATGCAATCTTGCTCAAAACACTTTCTTCGTATGGTGTGAGAGGAGTTGCAGGAGAATGGATAGAGTCATATCTTAAAGACAGATCTCAACTAGTAGAACTCTTATCAGAAAATGGCAATGGCTGGTCAAATTTAAGTTTAATAAAAAGAGGCGTCTCACAGGAGGCAGTATTGGAGCCTATCCTATTTAAACTCTACAATAATAATTTACCATCAGTATTGCAAACAGATACTTTTATGTATTCTGATGAAACCAGCCTAATTCTTCAATCAAAACTTGAAGCTGAACTCTTGATAAAAACAAATGACGAAATCGGTAAACTATTAGCATGGACAGGGTCAAAGTCATTACCTACTATTAAATGAGACGAAAACTAATTACTTATATTTCAAAACAAAAAACTGGAATAACTCTGATGACTTAAATATCAGTGCTGATGGCAAACCACACTATTAAGAGTAGAGATTGTGAACTGTTTTTGGTGTAAATATAAATGAGAATTTAAACTGGACTCTACATATTAATAATATTTGTAGCAAAATAAGTAAACTTCAATATTATTAACGTAACCTTTCATATAATTGTAATTTTGGTATTTGTAAAACATACTATTTATGCAATGATCTATCCACACTTAAAGTATGCAATTTTAATTTGAGGCTGTTCGGGAAATCTTGGATCCTCATTAGTAAGACAAAAAAGTTGTATTAGAACAATATTTAAAAGAGAAAGAAGAGCTTCATGCAAAAATATTTTCATTGAAAATAAAATTCTTACAGTTCTTTGAATTTATATTTATCAAGCTGATCTTTGGGTGAAAAACAACATACACAACTTTACTACTAGGAGGGTTGTCATAATTACATCGGAAATCCAAATTTAACAATAAATAGATCAAGATTGTAACTGCGTAGAAATGGACCTATATCCGTAGCTTTAAGAGTGTATAATAAATTATCTAACTATATTAAAAAGTCTACAAGTCAGGTTATTTAAGACCAAATTATATGAATTTTTAGCTAGTAGAGCCTATTATTCTTTAATTGAATTTTAATAAATTTTATGTGAATCTGTATGTGATCTTTGTGCTTTTAAATTGTACTTGTAATTAGATTAATTAGATTTATTGGTTAAAATAGACCATAGAAATCATAGAATGATAGCAACGATCATATACATAGTGTGCAGTACGCTAGTAACTTTATAAAATAATATAACGTGGCTGTGACAATGTAGTTTGTACTGAGTGCTCAATAAATTCTTATCTTATCTTATCGAATTCCTACAAGCAGCTAAGAATAAACGTGTTTATAAAAAGAATCAGATCACAACTGTTTGACTATTAGTAACGACAGTAACAATGCTCTAGTCACAGCATTTTAGTATTTAATTTCTAATAATTACTATTTATAGTATTTACAGTTAAATGTTATCCTATAATATTTTATTAATTAATTAAAATCGATACGTCGACTACAACAAAAATTGGTTTTCCATTTATTTATTTAGCTTAAAATTCCAATTATTATTACCTATATTCCTTAATATTGTTTGAAAAGAGATTAACTAGAATTGGACCCATGTGAGATCCCTGGGGGACACCTGAATATACTAGGATAGGAGCAGACACTGAGCCTCCATACCTCACACATTGGGTTCTCTTTGTTAGATAACTTTGGATCCAAGTCAGGGCAGTTCTATCTATACCGATTGACTTAAGTTTAGCTATAGTCCGTTTCATACTGAGAAATCAGCGTTGGTCTTACGGAGAGTGATGCCGTCCTGTGTACACTGAGAACCAAGTGTGCGGATGGCTAAGCGCCAGGTCAGCATTACTGATAATTCCCGGGACTTCAAAAAAATATTGTTGTTTGTGAAAAATTTAGACTAATTTTATTTGATAAACGTTAATTAAATTCGTAATTGAGATATTAAAATTAAATACTAAAATAATTGCTAAAATAAATGAAACTAAGATAAAATAACATCATTCATCACCGACTCGGTGGCGTAGTGAGGTAGAGCATGAGTGACAGTAATGGCTCTGGCCACACTCTCTATCGTGTCCGGGTTAGAGGCCCGGCATCGGTAGATAGCAATGTCGGTGGGTATTGATGTTTGTGTGCGTTTTTTCTAATGTGTAGCCCCCTTCCGGACAGCCTTTGGCTTTGGATTTGGGGGTTATCTAATTTCTGTAGTGTGTTTTATGTTTATGTTTCTTAGTCGCAATTGAATAATATAATATCAAATGTCGAAGAGTCATTAGGGGCTTCAAAGGGTTATTGTTATCAAATGGGCTATACCTATAACTTTTTTAAAGAATTTTTAAAGATGGGTACTTAAGTAAAAATTATTGTTATTAAATATTTTATAACAAATATAACAATAACAGTAAACCTTATATATTTTTTATTATATTAATATATATTCGTAATATTACTAAAAGAATTCTAATAGAAAAACATAGGAGCTCAGAGCCTAATCCGGATATGCTTTCTACACGAGACAACTGGCACCACTGTCGGCAGATCTTTCATTTGAAATGCATTGCCCTACATTAGGCTACGCTGATTTCTAAATATGCGACGGACTATTTCAATAATTCATGATTTGTAAAGGGAAGGTGTAAAATAATAGTCTTAAATCTCACAACTCCTTTTTAACAAGCTACCGGTTTCGGAACCTTTATTTAAGTTCCATCTTCAGGCTTCGGCTAAATACAAAATGAAGGATATCATTTTTTAATATATGAGAAACAAACATGAAAAATGTACATAAATATAAAAAAAAAAATGTAAAAACATATAAAACTAAATAATTATATCAAAATAGTAAAATAATTTTTAGAAAAAATAAGAAGTTCTAATAATTTAGGTTTAGTGTTTAGTTCTTTTTGGCAAAAATTTCTTAAAAATTCTGAAGGAAAATGATGAAGGTTATTTTAAAAAATATACTTACAAAACCTCTTTTAACTAATCACTGTAAGTATATTTTTTAAAATGACCTTTATCATTTTCCTTCAGAATTTTAAGAAATTTTTGTCAAAAAGAACTAAACACTAAACCTAAATTATTAGAACTTCTTATTTTTTCTAAAAATTATTTTACTATTTTGATATAATTATTTAGTTTTATATGTTTTTACATTTTTTTTTAATATTTATGTACATTTTTCATGTTTGTTTCTCATATATTAAAAAATGATATCCTTCATTTTGTATTTAGCCGAAGCCTGAAGATGGAACTTAAATAAAGGTTCCGAAACCGGTAGCTTGTTAAAAAGGATTTGTGAGATTTAAGACTAATATTTTACACCTTCCCTTTACTTATCATATTACTCACATATGGATTCCCTTCACAATAATTCATGATTTACTTGATCAAATGCTTTTGTAAAATCGGTATACCGTGCTTTCAAATTCCATAGCTACATCGAAATACAGCGATCGTGTACATTCGGAGTAGAGGGGAGATTGTGGCCTGTGTGGTAAATTCACGTTTATCGTTTACAAATTACGACAGTGCAGTAAGTTTGATATTCTATAGGTACAATACTCATCAGCTTAAAATCACCACCTTTCGATACGCTCTCTTTCTGGCGCACTCCACTACAAATAATTACAGTCTGTTTCAGATCATAGTGGGGATTGACGTGATACGATACACGATGGGACTTTGGGACCAGAGGTGGTGTTCTACTAATTCTAGACTCTAGAATTTCAATTCAAGATGTAAAACTGCATTTACAGAAACTGACTTAGGTATTCGGATTAAAAAGTGGCTCTCTTTGATTCGCATTTGTTGCTCGACAAACAAAATTCTACTTTGAATTATAATGAAACAGTATATTAAATCATTGAGTAAACAAATAATATAAAGAGGCGCAACTGTCAAGGGACCGAGATTTTAGTGTTGTATTTTTTTGCCAATAACTACAGAATTATCTACAATATTTAGAGCTATGCAACCGAATTACAAATACCTTCCCTTAGCACTAAAAATTGATAACAATCCTGAAGCTATTGGCAAAAAAATACAATACTAAAATCTCGGCCCCTTGACGGTTGTGCCTCTTTATATTATTTATTTACTCAATGGTTAAATCTAGATTTTGGTAAAAAGTTTTAATTTTTATTTTGGGCCACGAATGAAATCTCGAAGTCTTAATAGGTAGAAGGAATAAGATATGTCTAGTTGATATTTATTTACATTTATATAAATCGTGACTGGTATTTTAACCACGACCTTTTATTTATATAGATTATTATATTTAGGTGTTTAATAACACGCCGATCATGGGTAACTAACTCATTTTATTTTAATATTCTATAACTTTAGCCGTCAGCATAAAGATAAGACATAAAAACATAGACAAAACCAAATGTTTCTTATATTGTGGATTGAGTCATGGGCGGCATTACCTCAGTCAAGTCCTTTATTTAACAAGATATTTATTTATTTCCAAGACCTCTTTTACAAATTTGCTATTTTTCGGAGAATACTGTTTTGGCTTATTTCTACAGGGTCCGGCAACAGGATTGAACGGTTTCTAATAGGTCACTGTTAAAAAACAAAGAATATATTTGGACTAATTATTATTACAAGTAAACACACAATTCTGGAAATTTCTTAATTTCTTATGACACTTTTAGTTTGCAAAGATCACATCCCTAAGATGACCACTGTCTTCTTCTACACATTGCTGCAATCTGTTCCTGAAATTTACCATATAACGCGTCTGAGTACATATTCGTTTATCGAATTTATCTATTCACGAATCCTTTCTTTGAGTTCCAGAAATGTTTGGACACGGGTAGAGTACACTTTGGACTTTAAGAAACCCCACAGAAAAAAATCCGGGACCGTCAGGGCCAGTGATCTTGCAGACCATGCAGTCTCCAAACCTTGAAATGAGGCGATTCGGGAACATACGCTGTATAGCAGCATTGGCCCCTTTAGCTGTATGCGCGTGGGGCCGTCCTGTTGGTCCATTCTTTGAAGTTCCACAGCCACAAATGTTTCCAACATCTCAACGTACCTACCGAAATGAATTGACTGTAACGATGTGGTCGTTTTCATCAAAATAGTAACGTCAGGATAAATGATTTTACAGCAGAGACCCGTTGATTAATCGGCCAATTTGCCATTGTAACACAAAACCTTCAATAATAAAATACAATTTTATCACTATTTGACGTTTGTCAAATAACCAGTATTTCCACAACAACCTTTTCAAAACTATTCAATCCTGTTGCCGGACCTTGTATATAGTATTTCTCCGGATTGAGTTCATAATAGGAAAGACTTTTTTATGTTCGATTTTTCGACAAAAAGTCTCTCTTAATAAAAACTCCTGCATTCTTTGAAAATAGCATTTCTGCTAAGAGTGTTAATATTTTCCGTACAGGGTGGCCGGAAAAGTCCATAATCTGAAATAAACTTTTTATTTGTAAAAGCACTCGCTCAAGAATAATGTAACTTTTATTTTGATTTAATATAAAATGGTATTAAAAAATAAACAAATTAATCTGAACACACAGGGTTTTCAAAAATTGCCAAACTAAAACTTCAAAGAACAACAAAATAAAAACAGTTGGGTCTAATTTATTATTTCAAACCACTTTATTTGACATTTTGCTTTTAAATGAAAATAAAAGTTACATTATTCTTAAGCGAGTGTTATTATCAATAAATCGAAAATAAAAAAGTATTTTCCAGATTATGGACTTTTCCGGTCACCCTGTATACAAAATATTAACACTCTTAGCAGAAATGCTATTTTTAAGGCTAATGATCCCATCGTAATAAAAGTATAACCTCAGCTACAGCCGACTTTGTGCGTCTGTACCCCACTCTGATCTGAAACTCAGAATTCAATTATTTGTAGTGGGGTGCGCCAGAAAGAGAGCGCATCGAAAGGTGGTGATTTTAAGCTGATGAGTATTGTACCACTATTGCGGTTGGACTCACAAGCTTGACCGAATGCTCCCATGTGTAGTGTTTTGCGATGAAAGCATGGTGAATACTTGACGTCTTTTGGTTTTGCTATGTTTTCTTTCAAATTTACATTAAACCCTTTCGGTCTAAATTTGCGAATCGAAATGACGTTGGAATCAATTACGACTCAATATATCCGTTTCACATGGAAATAACTGATGATACCAAACAATCATTTTTAAATTATAAATATTATGTAATGTGATATAATACTTTAACGTCTATTGATCTACTTTTTAAAGAAGTCAGCTAATATTTATTTAGGATGTATGTTCACTTATCTCTTAATGATTTTTTATTAGGCGATTTGATATCCGGTTTGAATTTGCAATTTATCACAAACGACGATCCTTTGCTGGCATTTACTACTGTTGCACTACGTTATTTATGCAATTATTACTACTACGATTATAAGACAACCTAATGGGATTCATTCTGGTGTATCACAGATTTACCTATATCACAACGTAGTCAGCATCAGGGAGATTTTTTCCACATTAGCCCATTGAGTGAAAGAATTATAAAAAGGCGCAATGATATTGCTGGCAGCGAGCAATAGATGGTACTTTCGCAAGGATCATTGAGGGAGTAGAGGATGCCTCAATATACAGGACCAGATTATCAACACATAAACGCCATTGAACCAGGGTAACGCTTAGTATGAGAGCTCTGGCCAAGTAGCTATTTTCAATTATTTTTTCATTACAGATTTAGAATCAGTGACCTAAAAACCCCGTAAATAGGGATTTTTATCCAGTTCTTTTTTATTTTTAAAATTTGGTTCTCAGTAGAGGTCATATGGTTGTATTTTGAGAGTTGCGCCCATAGAGACTTTTGTTTAGGATCTCTTCAAATATATTTTTTTAATTTATTTAAAGAGGGCCTATTTCCACTACTAAGATTAATCACTAATGCCAGAATACAAGCTCCCCCAATCCTCAAACTTTTCCAAATCTCTTTGTAAAAAAAGTAGGTATTTCCCTACATTCTCTTCAATGAATGGCATATCGACTACACAACCCTCGCGTAAGGTTGTGTAACTTCTGTACATACATATACCGATATACAAGCCAATAAGACTTGAATCACTCACAAAATACTAACTGTGATTACGGGTTGCTTAACTTTTGTATCAAAATACAAGTATCCTAAGTCAGATTGACACTCACTCAATTTCTTGAACTACAAAAAAACCACAATTTGCATCAAATCTACCCAGAACCATTTTCTATAAGATTAGTTGTTTAAAATATTTATTCACATACCTTGAAGAGAACCGTCTTTCCATAAATTATAAATTAAGATAAATGGAAATATTTCAATAAATTATCATCTAATCATTAATCTAACTATGGTAAACAGTCTGCTACAAATCATGTAATACGCATAGAATGAGTTTTAGAAGCGACTCCATAAATAATTACAAAATTTCCTTACCTTTCAACTTCGCCCAAACTAATAAATGTGGTTTGGGGCAAATCTCAACAAACCAAGTCCCTTTTTTCGTATTGGCATTTAAATAACAAGATGGACAATTTTCTATTTCTGCCATTTCTTGTTTGCAGATTCTAATAATATTCTTAGCAGATGAGGTTAATTTTGATTGATCTGTAAATAAGAACAATAATAAGAAGTCATATTATGCGTGGTTGCATTTTGTCTGGTATTAAAAATGTTTTCTTCAAATTTTTTCTTTACCATCTCTTAAGTTATCGAAGTAACCCCCAGAAAATCCTGGGGTATTGCGTTAAGTAGAGAGTTTATTGTGAAGTTTGAACCATATCTAGGGCATCGACTGTTCATCCTTTCATCGAAGTCAGAAGAAAATCGCAACTAAATTTTTAATTTGGTTCAGTATGGATTCAAACTATCGATCTTCACAATCAAGTAAGTACTAATTCATATCCATATTGCTGTATGCTAGTTAAACTTTTGTAAATATTTGTTTATTTACATTTAGTAGCCAAAATGGTCATTTATATATAGAATAGTGAAAACCAGGTATAACGACAAAAAGAAATTGTTAAGCAAATTATTAATGATAACTAAAGACAGTAACTATTTGTATTGTTATCGACTTGTAAATTACTAAACAAAAATGATAGCTCTTGAATTGGTAATATGTTTTATTTTGTTTTTGGTGCAATTGAGGGTAAATTATATCAATTAAGAACATTTAAATGCTAAACCTAGTTTAATTGCTGTTAAATTTTAGTGAAAGCTAGCCTACATTTATTTAGTGTAAAAAGTGGTTTTGTGAGTTTTCAAAAAATTTAATGAAAACGTATTAGAGGAAATTATATTTCATACTTTATTAATTTATTTTATTTTGAGTGGATAGATAATATTATGTTAGTAGTTATTGTTAATTTTTATATTGGAAGGACATGGCGGCAGTTATTGTTAGGGCTGTCAAATTATGGTGTGTATTGTCATTAAACGAAGGGGTACATTGGGTCAGTTAAAAAGCAGTGTATTTGCGATTTGGCCAGTTGTTATAAAGCTATCGATGTATACATATATCACACCGTTGTTCTCGTTTTTTACTTAAACATGTCACAGTGAAACAAAAGATTTCAACTTTCTGTATATTAAGTAGGTTTATCTGGCAATTCCCAGAATTAAAATAAATTAAAATAATATGTTTAGCATCACTGAAAGAATGCGTGAATTTCTATGCTTCATTCTTGACTGTTCCATTTACATCCAGGGCCGGCTCGTGGGGTGAGGCGACCGCCTTTGGCGGCATTTTCGATAGGGGCGCAGTAAAATTTTGTAAAGAAATTTAAATAAATTCGCAGAAAGGCGACTTTTAAGTCAATGTGGCCACACTCAACACTGTATAATGCCTTATGCAAGAGCACACAACGGCCACAGCGCGCTTTGCTGACTGCTCTTCGTTTTCGTTTAGATAATCCCGAGTGAACCTGACACATTTTGCAAGTAGAGTTTGTTATATTGTTATGGTTATGGGGATCTCTTTGCGGTGCACCTTATTCAACACTTTAAGTTAACATCAGTTGCTTTTTGCTTTATTTATGTAATATAATATGTTGATAGTCTAATAGGGAAGGACTAATTTTATGAAGGTAGTATTTAAAGACCAGTGCGCGGAAATTCCAGAGAGGTGATTTTTATTTCTGAGATACAAAAACCATTTTGGACATTAAGTCTCAGACAGTCGTGAAGAGCAGTGCCAATGTGAGTTAACCAAATATACATATAGATTTAGTTCCAACGAAATCTTATTAAATTAATATTTTTAACCAACAAATTTACACAATACAAGTATTAGATAATAATATGAGTGATATAAAAAGAAGAAAACTTTCTGGAAGCGAGTATAAAAAAAACGATTTTTGATTTATTTTAAAAGAGCGGCAAAATTTGGGTCTAGCCTCAGGTGCCCATTTTGAATGAGCCGGCCCTGTTTACATCAGAGCTTAGATAAGAATTCCATGGTGGGGAAACATTGTGGATACAAAGGATAATGTTAATAGAAAAATGGTACTAACAAAAAAACATCGATAATTAATTTAAATTTTCTGAAAACTTATTGATTTTTGTCTTAATCTTAGGATGTTTGTAGCAAAATGAGTTATGGTAATATTCACTTTTGTTTGTGTCACCTTAAATCACATTTTTGTTTGTTCATCTTAAAAATTTTTATTTGAGTAACTTAGTTGATATTTAAAAATGTTTTCGTTAATATTAAAAATTTGTATTCATGGAAAATAAATAACTGCTGATTCAAAGTACTATTTTATGTTATTGGAAGAAGAAAATTGTACTTCTTGTAAAGTGATATTTGTTTAAAACTGAGAAGAAAATATTCCTTTCCACAAGTATATTTAAATTCTTTTGAATAAGAATTTCTGATTATGCTCGATTGTCTTTTGATGTAATTTTTTATTATAAAATTCTAATGTAAATTAAACTAAAATTCCCTTTCATATACAGGCTGTCTATTTTACGAGGGCCACACCAAATATCTCGCTTAATATCTATTGTTGAGGAATTAAGTTTTAGAAATAGTAATTCCATTTTTTGTGAGCTATATTTCAGTAAAAAGAAATTAGAAATCCATAGCCTACTTTGTGAGATATATTACAAAAACCTGAAAAGTAGGAAAACTACAAACGGTTATAGCTTCCTTATTTGAGGAGATACGAAAAAAGTTAAAGGGATGATAGTTGACGGCAAAGACAATAAGAATAATAATATGTATCAAAAAATTCGAAAAACGTAGTTGGCTTTGACATACGCTCTTGTGCAAAAATTAAAAGAACAAATCTCAAAGTAGGCCATGACACCATTAATTCCGTTTATTTTTTCTCTTTCCAACGATATAAAACATGTCACAAAAATTTTAACTGATAGTGCCAATATTTAATATTTTACGAAAACCACAATTCATATCGTTAAATCGTAAAAATCAGCTATGCCATGATAGTAAAAATTCACTTTATAATAATTATAATTCAGTAATTATTTATTACAATTTAATACAAACTAACAACTGTCTCATAAATAAAAATAAAAGTACAAAATGAATATCCAAAAAAACGAAAAACTATGTACCTACAGGGTTTTCCACCGAAAGTGATCACCTCGATAACTTTTTAATTTGTAATTTTAGAAAAAAAAGTTTAAAGTAAAAGTTGTAGGGCATGTTAAGGGCTTAAAAATCCTATTTTTAGAAAAACAATTGAACATCGTATTTACGATCTACCGATACAAGTTATGTTTTTTTAGGTGGAACACCCTATATTTTTTTATATTGGATTCTATATGTTTTTCTGATTTTAACCATATAAATATGTGATATGTTTGCTCCGGTAGTTATTAAAATATTAATTTTTTGGGAAAGCAAAACTAGCTTTCAGCGTAGTTGCAGTTTGTTACAAGATGCCGAAGGGATAGCAAAATATTATTTAAAATAAACTACCGGAGCAAACATATGACATATTTATATGGTTGAAATTAGAAACACGTATAGAATCCAAAAATACAAAAAAATACAGGGTGTTCCATTTAAAAACCATAACTTGTATCGGCAGATCGTAAATACGATGTTCAATTGTTTTTCTAAAAATGGGATTTTTAAGCCCTTAACATGTCCTACAACTTTTATTTGAAACTTTTTTTCCTAAAATTACAAATTAAAAAGTTATCGGGGTGATCATTTTCGGTGGAAAACCCTGTACATAATTTTTCGTTTTTTTGGATATTCATTTTGTACTTTTATTTTTATTTATGAGACATTTGTTAGTTTGTATTAAATTGTAATAAATAATTACTGAATTATAATTATTATAAAGTGAATTTTTACTATCATGGCATAGCTGATTTTTACGATTTAACGATATGAATTGTGGTTTTCGTAAAATATTAAATATTGGCACTATCAGTTAAAATTTTTGTGACACGTTTTATATCGTTGGAAAGAGAAAAAATAAACGGAATTAATGGTGTCATGGCCTACTTTGAGATTTGTTCTTTTAATTTTTGCACAAGAGCGTATGTCAAAGCCAACTGCGTTTTTCGAATTTTTTGATACATATTATTATTCTTATTGTCTTTGCCGTCAACTATCATCTCTTTAACTTTTTTCGTATCTCCTCAAATAAGGAAGCTATAACCGTTTGTAGTTTTCCTACTTTTCAGGTTTTTGTAATATATCTCACAAAGTAGGCTATGGATTTCTAATTTCTTTTTACTCAAATATAGCTCACAAAAAATGGAATTACTATTTCTAAAACTTTATTCCTCAACAATAGATATTAAGCGAGATATTTGGTGTGGCCCTCGTAAAATAGACAGCCTGTATATGTTTGGGGATAAATAGATAATTACCTGTGATGTTTTAAATTCTATATAAGTATAAAATAAATAGATGAATATTTAAAATTACATAAAAAAACTTACATGAATTAAATATAATGCTGTTATGTAACAACCACTTGGCATCTGCTTCAAATGCTTGTGTACTGCCATAAAGATTTCCCTTAATATTTTTTTCTATTTTTGTTAAATCCATTGGTTGTATAATGTATTTTTTGTAGTCGGGAAATTCATTATCACTAACTGGATGTAGGAATGGTTCCGACTAAAAATAAACACTCTGATCATATATTAATGTTCATGATCGAAATGACTTACCCCTTGACACTGTATCATTCGATTAACAGCAAATTTCAGCAAACTACACAAGTGCTCCAGTGTCATTCCTTTCATCGCCTGGGATCTAAAAAAAGTAGGGATTATAATTAACAATATTTTATGCAATTATATCTATAAAGTGTAAGTTTTGATTCCAACATTGCAGTATGCAAAATTATATTACCTAGTCTGGGTGCTTTCTGCTTTTAATATTGAAACACATTCGGGGCATGGCCAATGCGCCGCATCACTAATTGTCTGTTTTAAACATCTTTGATGATAAGATCTAGGGCAAGTTTCACATGCTATGTTCACTCCTTCCCTATGACATCTCCAACAAAACACATCTTTGTTTGTCTAAAAACATATTTTGTATCATTTACCTTCTATTTATAGATATTCACGGATAATGGAAAACGTAAATATAAGTCAAACAAAATTACTTGAGAAATTACTTCATTTGATTTCTAGTTGGAAAAACAATTTTTCTTAATGATCATATCTACCTGAATATTATCAAATAATTCAGCTTAATACGAATGACACTAACTACTAACAAGGTTACCAGATTTAGGTTAACGGGAAAAATTTTTGATAACTGAATGTCTGAAGAGATTACATCAAATAAATAGTTGTAAATAGCATTATTAACAACCTTTGTTATAAAACAAATTACCTACCTTAAACATTTCTTCAGAGAATGACTTTCTGTTCCTTTTGGTATTCTCTTCTGTGGCGCCCCCTATATTAACTTCACTTAAACTATCCCTCTTTCTTTTTGAAGTTTTATTAGAATTATCTATTACATTTTTTACCTCATTTTCTTGAATGTCTAATTCTAATTCAGATTCTGCAGTCACAGGGTATCTGATGTTTCTATTTTCGTTAGCCACTTTTGATATTTTCTTTGTATCGGAATCCAACAATTTAATTTTAGGTGAAGATTCTTTATCTTTTGATTTAATTCCTTCCAAACTTTTTCTTTTATGCAATATATTTGTATCTAGGTTTGCTTCCTTAGAAAGCGCTAATAAGAGCTTTAATTCTCTCGAAGTCTTCGAATTTATTTGCTCAGTGTTGTCATCTTCATTTGTTTTCTCAACGGCATCTTGATCACCTTTGTCATCAACTGACTGTGTCAGATTTCTAGATTGACCTACGGTGCCAATAATGTCTTGTAAAAGATTTTTGTCGATATCTATTGGTGAATTTGACTTCGATTCAAGTGCGAAAGTATCATCTATGCCTTTGTCAATTCGCTGCTCCTCTGACATTTTAATTTCACTATAACAAAGTAATAAAACTAATAAATAGGTAAATGTGAAGTTTTTAAGGCAATTTACTTACTATTATTATACTATTGTACTATATAAGATCAGACTGACATAATACAACAATATATGCAGAAAATTTAAAATAGAAATCTAGTGCTTCCAATTTCCAATGTGTTTGTGAGATGGAGTTTAACTTCCTACGAGATACGGCGTAGACGAAAACTTAAAGACTCTAGCGGTGAACGGCGGTATTTGTAAATTCCTATGTTAAATAAAGTCTATACCTAACCTATAAAATTTACAAACCTCTTTCTCCTTATTTTTAGGAAACTTTAGTGTTCACAAAAAGATCTGAACACTGTTTGCAATGTTTCTAAATATCTCACTGGCATTTAAAAAGCACAGACATAACTTTAACAGTATTTAACATACACACTACACAGCAATTTATTAACTTCACTTAACGAACGACTTGCCGCAAAGTTGATTAATTTTTGTATAGGTGGTGTCACTGTCACTGTGTAACCAATGTGTAACTAATGTCACGAGAAAACAATGTGTTAGAGAAAGAAAGCGACGAATAAAATAATCAAAAATTTGATAAATGTTATTGCACGCAACCATATTAACAACGCTGCATATATCTAGTATATGGTTTACACCTGTTAACTCTATAATTATTTAAATTATTGCAATTCTAAGATTTATGTTATTTTAATTATAAATAGGTAATTGGTTATCAAAATATTTCCAACTAAATAAAAATGTATAACTATGCTCCCTAACCTAAAGGTCCTAGAGCACAAGGCATGTTTTCAGTAACCATATTTGTTTTGTTTATCAATACGTCCTTGTATGAATACATACAGGGTGATTCACGAGGAAAGGGACAAAATGTTATGGTAGATAGAGTTCACTTAGGTGAATTAGAAATGACTATTGAAAAAAGCCTAAGCCTTTTTTTAATTGATCTACAGGGTGATTTATAAGTTTTGCCCAATACTTCTTAAGGTAATATCTTTTAAACTAATCACTAGAATCAGCACGTATTGTGGGTATATAATATAGGTACTATTAATTGTCAATTTACATGCATAATCAAAAACAGAAAATTCCAGGGCCGGCTCAACTAATTTTTATTTTTAGGGCTCCTATGAAAATATTCACCCTGTGTACGTGATTTTTAAATTCTAATACTGAATTATGAAACTACATACAAAAATGATCGAAAACATGTATTTTGTTGTTTTGCCACACTTTGGGCGATTTTAAATAAACGATCAATTTTCGCCAAAATCGAAGGTCTGCACAAAATAAATTTATAAAATTACATTTTCCTTATTCTCTTATTCAAACTAAAATAATTGTTATACAAAATTTTGTGATTTCATAGTTGATTAATATGAAATAAATAATCAAAAATAAATAATTTCAACATGAGATTAAGTAATTTTTATTTCTGAGGTTTCTGTGAAAAAAATCAGTCTGTATACATTTTTCTCAAATTCTGATAATAAATTATGGAACTACATTAAAAAAAACTTCCTCACCGTTTGGTGGAGTTTATAACAAAAGTAATTTTTATTTTATTATTATTATTTTGTTTTTTGACGCATTTTGTTTTTTTTGTACGTATTTTGTTTTTTTGGCGTATTTTGTGTATTTCAACATTTGGACACAATATTATAATGAGTTGTATATCAGATCCTATTATTTATAATCTTTCATCACGAATACATTTATTTGTAAAGTTAGAAATAGAAATGTTGGGGTCCGGTAGACTCCATTCCAGTGGACTGATTTTGCTCATCAACGAACTCAATCTTTTCCTTGACCTCTAGAACGTGTGTACCAAATTTGAAAGCTTTATTTCAAAAAACGAAAATTTTTGTATATCGTCATATTTCGTCGAGAATCGCCCAGAAATGCAATACAATTTTCAAAATTTTTTTCACGAATAGGATATCTTCGTCACTTTTGGTGAGGAAGTAATTAACGAAATTGTTTATTTTTTTATCACAGTACATCAATAAACAGAACATTAATAATCCTGTCGTTATTAGGAAAGCCGTAGGAAATTGAATTTTACGACAAAGAAAATGTAGGGAGGCAGAAGACTTTCATTTTGAAAATAAGTTATAAGGTTTTATGTTCTGTGAATTTGTTGTTTATAATGTTCTGTTTCTGTTTATTGATGTATTGTGATAAAAAATAAATAATTTCGTTAATTTTTAAATGTAGTTCCACAATTTATTATCAGAATTTGAGAAAAATGTATACAGACTGATTTTTCACAGAAACGTCAGAAATAAAAATTACTTAATCTGATGTTGAACTTATTTATTTTTGATTATTTATTTCATATTAATCATGCATGAATTCACAAAATTTTGTATAACAAATATTTTAGTTTGAATAAGAGAGGAAAATGTAATTTTATAAATTTATTTTGTGCAGACCTTCGATTTTGGCGAAAATTAATCGTTTATTTAAAATTCGCCCAAAGTGTGGCAAAACAACAAAATACATGTTTTCGACCATTTTTGTATGTAGTTGCATAATTCAGCATTAGAATTTAAAAATCACGTACACAGGGTGAATTTTTTCATTGGAGCCCTAAAAATAAAAATTAGTTGAGCCGGCCCTGGAGTTTTCTGTCTTTGATTATTCATGTAAATTGACAATTAATAGTATATGATATACCCACAATACGAGCTAATTCTAGTGATTAGTTTAAAAGATATTACCTTAAGAGGTATTGAGCAAAACTCATAAATCACCCTGTAGATCAATAAAAAAAAGGCTCAGGCTTTTTTCAGTAGTCGTTTCTAATTCACCTAACTACCATAACATTTTGTCCCTTTCCTCGTGAATCACCCTGTATACAAGGTCACTACGAATAACGCTTTATTCTTAGGTTTATCAACTGAAGAAATCTAGATTTGTCGTACGTGATTGTCTGTGGATTATCCGATTCGTAGCCCCCGGAGGCTACGTCCGATTTCTTATGATTTCAACTTCAACGTCTTCAACCCTCGATATCTTAATAACCATTAGAGAAATAAAAATATAAACAAAAATGAAAAAGATCCTGTAGATCGTGTAGATTACAGACGCATTAACAAACCTGTATTTGTCGTTCATACATACAAAGGGCACACGGCCATTCTAGATGTAATAGGTAACATTTTTTTCTGGTTATTTTATAAGTACATTTAAATTTAGTTTATTAATAGCTCACTAATTTCTCAATTAAACATATGTGTGTTATATATATTTTTGAATTCAGAGAGAAACGTTCTTCTAAGATATTAAAGAATATACAGGGTGTCCCATTATAAAAAAATTGGTTTCTGTCACCCCCTGTATATATGTACCTACATCAAATTAATTATGATTCGTATACCTATCTTTTCCCATTTCATTCTCTACAGGATCTTTATAGTAGCAGCGGAACAACGGAAATGTTTCCATTTTGGCTCAAATTGTTAAGAATTAAGAAAACAAGAAACTTGGTATGGTATACTCATCGTAGTATGGTACTTATATGTGTTATGTGTTAATATTTAATCATTTGTGACCTCTGACAAAAGATTTTAGGAGCCGGTGAAAAAATAATTTTGGCACCAACATATTTCTACGTGACAAATTCACAGGGAAATAACACTCCAACACATAGGTACAAGGTGATCATTTATATTTTTACACCACCCTTAACTTATTTTAGAAAAATTAAAAAAAGTGTAAAGACAGAGGAGTTTTAGTTATTTTTGCGCTTAATTATAATACAAACTTTTGTTTTTTTAACACGCTGTATGAAAAAGTAAATAGTTCAAAAACCGCAAAAGATAAATATACAGTGTGTTATATATATTTTTGAAAAGCTATTTTCATATGCTCTTTCATATTCCTCAAAAACATACAGCATGTTATCAAACAAAAAGCACAAGTTTGTAATATAATTATAACTTTTTATTGGTGTTACTTAATTGTTTTTCTGATATCGTTTAAAATCTACGTAAAAATAACTAAAACTCTTATTTGTCTTTAAACTTTTTTTCTTTTTCCAAAAATAACAAAGTTAAGGGGATGTAAAAATATAAATGATCACCCTGTACCCAGTTCAAGTGTTAATTGTAAAATTTATTTTTGAAAAATTTCAATATACAATATTTTTAAATAACAAAAACTTTATATAAAACCATAAAAAAAATCAACTTCACCAGTGTTTCTTCCATCAGATAATTCATAAATAAGTGAATTATTATCTGTAGTTTAGAAGAAGAAAATAACTATTTTGTGAAAAAATGTATAGATTCTGGAAATACTCAAAAATTTTTCAAATAGATAATAAATATCGATAGGTATCCAAAGGACTTTTTTGTTGAAGGAACTTTTCAAGGAGAACAATTTCTTCTTAGGACTTTTTGATTTTCAAAAAGACACGTCCCCCATTTTGTTCATTTTAAAGGTTTTTTAAATTTTAATGCGGATTGGAAAATAAGAAATGCCTCATTTAGAAATCGAAAAGGGGATGTAATCTTAAAACTTTATTTAGTTCACAAAGAACTTATCTACCAAGTTTCATATGCTTTCTTAACAACCTTTCATGTGTTCTTTATGTGCTACTATCTGTACCTATTGTATGTTAAGATTTTTGAAAATTTCATTAACAATAAAGTAAGATATTCTTGGTTTATCTTATTATAGTCGAGACTTCCACATTTATGAATATGATAGGTATATCATAAGGTCTCAAAATAGAGGACCACATTCATTCTAAAAGTAGCTATATATTATACTAGTTACAGAGGTAGGCCGAGAGTTGCGTAATCATACCAAGAAATATTGATACAAACTGTTAAATATCTCCAACATTATTTGTCGATATTGTAAAGTGAGGTATATCTTCTCAACTTTTACGAATAACGATGATGCCTCCATAAAATTTCAAACTACACCGTTCGTAAAATGCTAATGATAATTTTAATTACACTGACAATCTCCGAACCAATGTTGCGGAAGCGCCATCTATATCTCGCAACCAGCATTATTATATGGTGTGCGCCTCCTTATGATTCTTGTACCAACAGAAATGTAATAACGGGCTTTTAGGAAAGAGTTAATTAGATGATACAAAATAGGTATACTACACATTTTTTTCTGTAATAAATATTTGTAATTAAAAATAAATGAAAAACACTTGTAAAGCTATGTCAATAAATAAATTATAATATAGAAAATAAAATGTTAAATATTTAAACAAATAATAAGAAATATTATGCCCAAAAATGGATCTTCAAGTTTCTCAGAAGTCATATTAAGTTAAGAAATGATATAATAGTAACTTTACTTTTATTTTCCCTTCTTTCCATAGAACTGTTTGATATGAAAACAATATAAGAATGAGTTTATAATAAAGTGAAAATTATTAAACGTATAGGAAAACTATATGAAGACTGTAAAGAGTATAGCACTATTCGTATTCACTCCAATGCATTTTTTTAATATTATTTGTAGAAATATACAGGAGAAGCTAGTTTCACAAAAACAGAGAGTCCATATCTTTTTCTATCTACTTTTTTGGCAATTATCAAAATATGTTCTTTCTCTAGCTAACGCTTACTGTCTAAATATTTCAAATAACGGAACTTTTTGTTCAAAAGTTATCGTGCTTCCAATAAATAGGTATGACAGACGGACGGACATTTTAAAAATTCGATAACTAACACAATGGACTTTAAATTTTTGCTATACGGTCAATATATTTACAATCTGGCAAATACGAATTAGTACCTACATAATAATAAAATATCATAAATAAATAATAAATAAATAAATAAATAAATATTTGATCCATGACCTATCCCAACCATCCAGAAAAAAAAAAAATAACACCACAGGTAATACGACCCCCTTAACCGAAGACTGGAAGTCTTGTGCGGGAGGGGGGAGGGGGCTACGCATTTAGAGACAAGGGGCACACATATATTAATTGTTCATGAAACAATTAGTAATAATAATAATTATTGTTGCCTGAACATGTGTTGGATATGTTGGACTCCGAGACTTCTCTCATTAACATTACTGGAAAATCATTCACTATAGGCCATAATCTTCGCTTATCTACAATTTTACAGAATATTAATAATACTCCTATTTGTATGGAATTATATTGCGTTACATTGCGTCTGCGAGTGAGTTCTCACGCCATCTGTTGAGGGAGAAGACCAACTTGTAGCAGATATTTCCTCGATATGAGTTATTATTAAAAGCGTTGATTGAAATGCAATAATATTTCAATCAACGTTAAAAGTGATATTCTGGGATGTCCTAAAGTATTACGAATATACGTCCATAATATGTTTTTATCAAATACCTACCAGTAAAATCATAGCATGACAAGATATCTGTACGTACACGATGTTAATTCTAAGACATTGCTATTAATTGGTCTCCAATAAAAGAATATCCTGGGATATACTAAAATGTGTTACCTTTGGGACCTCCTAATATAGGACGTCCTAGAAAGTTTCCCTATTGAATTTACATCCAGAGATGTCCAGGAATTTTAATTTGTCATCCCATATATCCCGGTTGTGCTGTGGTGGGGTGGTAGGAATATAATTATCATCATAAAATATTTTATAAATTTGAAAATTAATATTTGTATAACATATACTAAATATTTCCCGTAATATTGTTAAAATATTATTGTGTGTTATAAAATATTTTATAAATATGAAAATTAAAATTTATATAACATATACTAAATATTTAACAAAATATTGTTAAAATATTATTGAATGTTATAAAATATTTTATAAATATGAAAATTAATATTTGTATAACAAATACCATTAAATAATTCACAATATTTTTAAAATATTATTGAAATATAATATACACATTTTCTTTATATCCTCGAATATTACCAGTTCAATATATTTTTATAATATGTATTTCATATTTTAGAAATATTGTGAATATAATAATTTGCACATTGTGCATCTATTTTGCATATGCATAAAATATTCAATGTTGTGTGGGCAGAGGCACGAATTTTCGACAGTCAATTATCCCGCTCATTTTTAATTAAGTGTTACTTCGATTAAATATCCAAATTAACCTTTCAGAGTGTTTTGGAAAGATTTTTTTATGAATTTTTTAATATAAATTACCATTTTACAAGTAAAAAATAATTTATTCTGATTTTTTTGGTTCAAAAATATTTTTGGATTTTTTTCCAAAATCAATATTCGAAATCTGTTGTCCCTAGTTTGGCAATAAGTTAGAATTTGGGGTTGGACAACGATAGTGGAAGAAAATTTCTTCTATCACCAGTTGTTTTTGGTGTCTGGCTGGACCTAGAACAGCAAAGCTCTTACAATGACAAACAATATGACTTCCTCCTTCCTCTTTATTAGACTGTACAGTGTACAACTCCTTCGTACTAATTGTCTGGCATCACTGGTGTAACCAGAACTGAATTGAGGGGGGAGCCAAAGCTAAGTGATAAAACTAACTGAAAGATGATTTAAGCTTCTGATGATAGATTTTAATCACCCAAAGTAAAGTATAGTGTTCACTTTGGTTTGGTATACGTGGATTTTGCTGAGGGGGGGCCAAGGCCCCCTCGCCCCCCCCCTGGTTACGCCACTGTCTGGCATACTTCATTTGGCTCATTGAGGGTGTTATTTTTATTATTATTATAAATTGAAAGTTTCCTGTGTTTTTAAAAAGGTACTTATGACGCGTTGATGATGATAGAAAAGTATATATTAATTTACTTACAAAAGTAAAACAGTGTAAAAATTGGGTTATGAAGAAAATGAATAGATAAAATACTAGCACAAAAACTAAACAAGTAAAGTAAGCTTAGAATATTCTTATGTCTAGGGACGATGCAAAATAGCAACGATATGCATACAAATATACTTAGCCATCAAGCCATCAAGTACGAACTACGGAAAAATTACTAGAGCATAATATTATAAAAAGAGAAAGCAGTCCTCGTTAGAACTGTATTCATATTTTTTATAGCTAACATTTATATTATATTGACAACTTGAATTGTTTGTTATTTATGTCTTAAGACTTATTGCTAAGTTTTTAAATTTTTGAATAATTTAATGTAATGTCTTAGGCATGGGTGCCGGCAGAAATTGTTCATGGTGGTTTACCAGAAGTATAGACGTGGGGGTTCTGGGAGGCGCAAACAATTATTTTTTTACGATCGTCAAAACCAAGACGTAATTTTATAAGCTCATACAAATTTCGTCCACTAAATTAAATATTGAAAATCATGCGTTTCGCGATACTAGCGTTGCAATTAAGTAAAGAGATTCCGTCAGGGGCTATAGTTGGGCAAACAGTGCCATATCAAAAATTATTTTCATAAGGCATACTTGAACTAATAATAAAGTTATGGGTATGTATGAAATGAGGAAGATATCCAGAACATTAAAAATTCGAGTCACGAGTAGATCTAGACTAGAGCTAACGCTAACTTAACTTTTGTCATTAGAATGGAGGTATGAAATAGTATGAATCTTTATAGTAGTTGTTCATTCAAATTCTGATCAATTGTAATCTACCGACTTACCATTACCTTTCTTAAATGTTTCTTATTTCTTCTTTGGAATTTTTATCACGTTTTAATTCTATCTAAAAAAATAATTTATTATTGTTGGTAGAAATTCCAAACAGGAAAATAGACAATAAAACGAAAATAAAACTAACATCCATAATTTTTTTCATGCTTTAAATTTAATACCTCATACATCTTGACTAGGTTGATTCACAACGTAAGTGTTTTATTTTTGTAATCATTTAAGTTCTTTTATTATTTTTATGTTTGTGTATTCACTTTCAAGATTAAACTTTCTTAAACTTAAAAATTATAAATAATAATTATAGTATAATCTTTTTCTCTTATGTTTTTCCCATCCACTTAACATACCAGTACCTTTGGGTCCTTTGGAGAGGTCAACGTTTCTTTTATTCATATTACACATTTAAACTATTCACATGTTATTTTAATGCTTAAAAAATATATTTAAATATTGTAAAATAATAGAAGTGGGTATGTAGGTACTAGTGTATTTAGGTTAAGCATAAAACTATTTTTTTAAATAAATAAATATTTTTTTAACAATACAGATATAGCCACCTCTCGCGAACTAGCCTTTATGCCTTTTTGTTATTTCTCGTGGATATGACACGTATAATTCGATAAATAAAAAAATCTAAATTTGTGCGCCACTGCTTAAACATGTTGGTAATTCTTGGCAAGGAGTAGCTCGTCATCGTTCATAACTGTGTCAGAAGAATAGTTATTAGGGCCAAATAAAACTATTAGCTTAGAAAATGCAAGTATAACCTACTTCTACGGTTTTGTTTATATTTGAACAGCTATTATCCGCATATTTGGTATCGTGCGTTATTATTATCATGTATTTAACACAGCTCCGAAATTTAATGATCTTAAATTAAATATATTAAAAGTAATTTGTAACCTTAATTAAATAAATATGAAAATAATATATTCCAAAAATAGCGCTTAGTCAATAAATCATGTGTCAAAATAATTATATAGAAAATACATGGGAACAAAGATGAGTGTAGATTATTAATATTATTTTACCTCAGCTTTTAAGTAGGCTACGTAAGAAAATTAATAGAAAATGAAAATTATGTTATATAGTGTCACCCATGATACAACAACACAAGATATGATATCAAAGCGTTCAAATTTCGTCCGGTTTGCGCATGACGTCACACGGTGAGTAATTTTTAAAATCTATGTCGCGTTTTCGAATTTAATATCAAATTTTATTAGTTAGGAACTCTGTTTTATGGCTTTTATGCATAATATGGGTTCACTGCTTATAGTGTAATACTAAGTTAATGACGGCTATTTAAATTATTACATTTTAGATGAAATTTATTAGAGCCCAGAGATAACACGGATTATTACATTTGATTTATTTTAATGCAGATATTTCTATATTATACGTGAATATAAGTATAATAATACGAAATTAACTCCCAATTTATATTTTTCGTAGGCATGTATTTCGATTTGTAATTGTTGAATATGTCTGCCCTACAAATTAATAATTCTGGGGTTCTTGTTATTCGAAGTTTTCGAAATTACAAAAATGGCAAATCAAATGTAAAAAAGGATAAATTAACCATATACAATTCAATATATTTGATATTTAAGAATTTTGAAGAATGTTTTTACGTAAAAATACAGTGCGATCGCCAGACAGTATGCAGCATAATAGAAACCTTATTTATAATTAATTTCTCAAAAATTGTTTCTTGCCGAAAGTTAAGTATACTAAGAAAAACCAGTTTTGACGTCAAATTTTACCTTTAAGGCTAGGATTTAATAGTCTAATATGCTTTGTATGGTTGCCTAACGCGGGTAGCGATCGCTGGCTGGTCCGGCCTAGAAGACAATGCAGATAACAAATTTTTGTTTTGTTTTGAGGGTTCACGCTACTCGCCGTCAGATGCCGAAACGTAACGTGTTTATAATATTGAATATTATACCACTATGTTTGTTGTATGACTTGTCTTATAGCATTGAATAAAGGAATATATTCCTTTATTCAATGCTTATAGCCTGTATTTGTGCTCTTTTGGACTAATAAAGTACTACTACTACATGCTGACACCTCCAAAGTCATAAACCATTGTAATGCAATAATATTGTTCTGTAATTTGCCTAGTTTCGGGCGCTATTTCAGCAATGCAAATGACTACTTGACCTAAAAATGTGAAAATTCTCCTTTGAGGGTCAATTTCACGAAAGATACGTTAATTTGAGCGACAATATTTGGTGAGCTTTTAAGTAACACTTTGTACTCGGCCGTAAGCTAATTTCTTTTTACAAAAAAATTACAAAATTGTAAATACAAGCGATTGAATGAGTTGCCTACGTATTGCCAATATGTACAGGGTTATCCAACGAAAAGGCCCACCCTTATATTTTCTTTATTTTTCGATTTAGGAAAAATGTTTCAAATAAAAGTTGTAGTGAATCAAATGAACTCATTTAAAACCCCTGCAGAGAATATACAGGGTGTTCCATAAAAGCGGGACAAACCTAACATACATTTTTTTAAATGGAACACCCTATATTTTTTACATTTTTCAAATCTGTGTTTTTTTGTGATTTCAAAAATATATATATGTTGTATCTTATCTTTTACTGTTTTTTATTTATTGCAAATTTCGTGAACAATATTATTTATACCACCAGCATCTGCATGCGTATCAATCAGGTTAGCCATGGATGAAAAACAATTAATTTGACACTTGCCTTACAGAATAATTGAATAAATTTAAAAAGCAAACTTTTCATCCATGGCTAACCTGATTGATACGCATGCAAATGCTGGTGGTATAAATAATATTGTTCACGAAATTTGCAATAAATAAAAAACAGTAAAAGATAAGATACAACATATATATATTTTTGAAATCACAAAAAAACACAGATTTGAAAAATGTAAAAAAATATAGGGTGTTCCATTTAAAAAAATGTAAGTTAGGTTTGTCCCGCTTTTATGGAACACCCTGGATATTACTTGCAGGGGTTTTAAATGAGTTCATTTGATCCACTACAACTTTTATTTGAAAAATTTTTTCCTAACTCGAAGAATAAAGAAAATATAAGGGTGGGCCTTTTCGTTGGATAACGCTGTACAGTCTTATTTTTTCCTTCTCAATTATAGATAAGAATGGTAATTTCAATACCTCACGGCCATTTACACTTTTTTCTGCAAAATTAGATACATTAATTTTCAAAATCCGTGTATTAGTTTCTGCAAAATTTACTCCTAAAGAAATAGCGGTTAATATCAGAGGAGTAAATCGCAACCTTAATGTGTAGGAAGTTAAAAAAATATAAAATTAAATATAAATTAAGGTAAAAAATGTAAATAAACTTTCCCTAAAAATTTTCTAGTTACTAAGAGAAATGATGCTAAATAGTTTCTAATTCATGTTGAGTTTAAGAAATATTTGACGTAAATCAGTGCAAAATGAATGCTGATTTATTCACGGCCATGTCTGAACGATATGAGCATACACTACTTTTTAGGACTTATTCAAAATTCAAAAAAAAATATTTTCTATTAAATTACTTTTAGTTTTAAGTATACGGTTTTATTTTTATTCATTCTACAAGCATCATCAACAATGCTGCAAGTTCGAGGACGAATTTTCAACAATGATTAAGTAAGTTTAAAAGGAGTACAGTCGTAGTATCTCCAACTAAAATGTTTTTGGGCATCATAGAGCTAAATTGAAAAATAAATGTTTAAAAAGAATTTAAAATCTTGTGTTGGAAAGTTACTAAAATCGGTACATATTCAGAATTTCCTAGTTTCAAAAAACATCAAAAATTTTAAAGTTAAAATATTAAAATTGGGCATCCCAAATATTTCAGGAAATATCAAGTCACCCAGCATATTGTAATTAGCATACTAAGTATACCTACCATGATTGTAGAGAAAATAAATCATTAAAAAAGTTACTTCGGATTTTTAATACCAGTATGCGGGTGTTATATCTAAAAGTCCTACATAAACTATCGACAATGAATATTCACCTTTAACAATCACTCGCGTGGCTTTCTTATTTTGTTTAACTTCACTCATGATAAACTAAAATGGGACAGATTGAGCTTCTATATTCAAAATTAAGCATAGTTGATTGCGTATATACCTCATAGTCATAGGGATTATTTTAGGGTAGAACAAAAATCTAGATTTTGGAATAGAAAGGTAAGGAAATGAAACTATATAACAACTGTCTTATTTATATTTAGATTTCTGTAAAATATAATTTCGAGTAAAGATTCATCTAAAAGTGTCACTATAAGCAGTTAACTTTTTTTTTATTCCAAATTGTCTATCCGCAGTACTAGTTTTTTTTATTACTATCAGGTTTTGCTGCTTTTATGTTACATTTTCAATCCTATTAGCAGATGTTGTTCATGATCCCATCAAATAATATGATAGGGTTAAACATAAACAAATAACAAATTAATCTAATATGAAAACTTCAGACAATTTTAAAATGCATTGCCAAAGGCTAAAAGGCTTCAAGCACCTTAAACACCTCGCACACTTGTTTGTAATACATTACGGGGGCCGTTTCATCCATAATTCCGTCACTGGCGGGTATTATCTATAACGAAAATTTTTAGCTGAAAATATTCACAAATGATAGTTCCTT
Organism: Rhagium mordax; assembly: GCA_963680705.1. NCBI lineage: Eukaryota > Metazoa > Arthropoda > Insecta > Coleoptera > Cerambycidae > Rhagium > Rhagium mordax. The sequence goes on from OY796658.1 coordinate 63,202,438, forward strand.
ATTTTTACTTCGGTGTTTGTTTCATAACATTTAATATACAAAACATAACAACAAAATAATTGAAAAACTGACTAACATTTTTTTTCTAACCAAAAATGTTAAACAGTATTTTGGGGTAGTAGTAAAGGGATACTAGCCTAAACTTTTATTACAAATCTAATTGCACATTATTTTTCTTTCCATTATTTTTATATCCACTATTGTTCCTTTGTTTTGAAATGCCTAATAAGTTTTTTTAAATATATCGGTTAAAATTCATTCATTTGTGACACCATCATTTTTGTTCTATTAATCTTGTACCTAAATATTTCCGGAATAAAAATAACAATATTTAACAAAATAATGACAAAGTAATAACTTTCACTGCTTATAAAAACTGTAATTACATATTCTACCAAATCAGTATAATTATTAGAGCAATCATTTGAACAAATAACATTTTTTTATAAATATTTTAAAGTGTATTTATGTTAAGTCGATTGCAACTATATACAGGATGTTCCAGTTTTTTGTAGCAGGACTTTAACAGTCGATAGACAATTGAAAATTATTAAAAAAAGTTCCTATAAACATAGGTTGAAAAATGCTTAGTATTCGAGATACAGGGTGTTAAAGATTAATATTTCCAGAATGCTAAGAAGTATCGAATCCAAACTTGCCAATTCTTTACATATAATTTAGAGGCCTATTTTAGAATAACAAACTACTACTTTACTTAACCATGGGCGTAGATATATGGATTTACTAAGGCTCTTTTTTACAAAAAAGTAGTACGCCACTGATATTTTCCCATGTTTTCAGTTTAATTTAATAAAGCAAGAAAAATCAAAAATTTAATGTCTCTTGGCACTTTTTGATATGACAAGCCGTTTTCCAGAAAATTTACATTTAATCATTTGATGCACGCATCTGGACGAATTTTAGACAAACTTGAAGTCGCTCAGTATTTAAAAAAATTTGATGGTGCCAAAAATTTCTTAAAAATAAAGAATGAAGCATTTAATAGTATATTAAGTATAAGTGGATATTAAGGTCTTTAAAACACGTGCTATTTTTCGAGCACGACGGCGCAGCCGGAGTGCTCGAAATAGAGCAAGTGTTTTAAAGACCAGTTATCCACGAATACTTTACGCTATTTTTTTTTATTGGTACACTTTGAAATCATAAATACTTACTTCAAAAAATGGAAATAAGAACTAATAATGTAAAATACCTTTAGTTGTCAATGTTGTCATCGAAATGAGAAAAACAAAAATTAATTTGCAATCTCTGTCATATAAGATTAATTGTTGTCATCACAGTTAAAGCTTTTGAAACATTTGTCAGTATTATTTTATTTGACGTTACAAGGTACTTCTGTGAGATCAATAATTAAAAAGTTGACATTTATACTTCACGTTTCTCGGGTTATTGGTGTTGCCATGGTAACTTTCAAAAACCCGCGTTTTTGAAAATTGGATTTGAACACGCTGAGGCGTACTTTAAACAAGCAAAATAGGGTATCAATAAAACAAAATATTTATTGTAAAAGTATATTATCATGTAAATCAAAATTTTTATAACACAAATGTATTAAAACGCAACGGTCGAACTAAAATAAATTATTAGAAACACAAACACAAAAGCGACTTCAAGTTTGTCTAAAATTCGTCCAGATGCGTGCAATGATTAAATGTAAATTTTCTGGAAAACGGCTTGTCATATCAAAAAGTGCCAAGAGACAAATTTTTGTTTTTTCTTACTTTATTGAATTAAACTGAAAACATGGGAGAATATCAGTGGCGTACTACTTTTTTGTAAAAATGAGCCTTAGTAAATCCATATATCTACGCCCATGGTTAAGTAAAGTAGTAGTTTGATGTTCTAAAATAGGCCTCTAAATTATATGTAAAGAATTGGCAAGTTTGGATTCGATACTTCTTAGCGTTCTGGAAATATTAATATAAATCCGTATTTATCTTCAAACTTTAACACCCTGTATCTCGAAAACTAAGCATTTTTCAACCTATGTTTATAGGAACTTTTTTTAATAATTTTCAATTGTCTATCGACTGTCAAAGTCCTGCTACAAAAAACTGGAACACCCTGTATATTATATACATATATTGATAATTAGAGATGAAAGCGTCAGATAAGTTAAAGAAATATAAGAAGATGGAAATCAGTAACACTTAACATCTGTCATTATCAAATGTTAACTACTAGCATTCATAAATTGAATAATTTTGTCGACATTCTTTTTTAACAAGTAAATTTATTAAAGATACTCATAGATGTGATGGTATAAAATTCTTTAAATACACATTAAAATAAGGAAGAAGGCTCGGAAGAAGGTATATCGCATGTCTAAACTCTAAACTCCGTCTCTCCTATATCATTTGAACTAATTGAGTTATGAGTACGGACAAAATTAAAGTTGAATCATATGAACCAATCCCCAGTAGTCTTTAAAAAAAAAAATTTTGAACGTTTTATTTTCGTAGAATGGTAGTTTTGGTTGTAAGAAATCATTATTTGAGATGTCAAACAATATTATTGGTGGGTTCAGAAATCATTAATAAGTGATGCAATTTTACTGTTTTTTGCTTATAACTTAATAATAATCGGAATTGGACTAAAAATAACTCTTTACATATTTATACTCTTTCTTTGTACTAAATTCATTTCATATTATCTTCATTATTTCGCTTTGGAGACTTGGCAAATACTAAACGATTAATTTTGTAGAACAGTTTCCGGGTTTTCTTGTTCGCTTATTGTTTTAAATTCAAAATAATCAACGGGGAGAGATTATGAGTTCCGCGAAAACCTTACAATCAAATTATCGGATGCAAACTGGTTCATTGCCTTGAGGTTAAAACTGACGCGGTTGTCTTCTTTGAATCTCAGATGTCTTATCATGTGCAGAGTAGATCTTTAATGAAATCCATCTGAATGTGCTATCTTTGAAAATCTTTGAGAACCACATAATTCCAATTCCGTTTACACTGTAAAAAATGACGTGTAAATCATCTTTATCTAGCTTTTAAATAAATCAAAAATAATGTCCAATAAATTTAAGGGATCGAAATAACTTTCCTGTAGGGTGGTATTCCTCTATATTATTTCACGTCACAATTCAGAAATCACTTCAATATTTGATAGACATTCGATCTTTACCTAATACAAAAATCGAAAAATCGAAATTCGTTAACTCAATCTGTTGTGAAAAGTATGTGAACAATATTGATTATATAAAAATGCCAGAAATGGACGACCAACAAAATAGGCAACCAATTATGTGTATACGTTGAATGTTTTTAAAAACTGAGAATAATTTATAAGCAACACTAAAGCCGACGGCAAAATTCATTTGCTGCAGGAGCTTGCTGAAGATTTTACAGAAATATTTATTTTTCGAATGAATTATAGAAATGTGTAATAATGATGATAATTCTGTGTATAACATTGGTTTTTCTGATGAATAAGTAAGTAATATTATGTCTTCACAAAAGTGTTGTTAATTACATAATTATCATGTTTGGTCAAAGGAATTTCGAGGATGACTAAAGAAGTGCCAGAAAAGTTTTCAACATGGATATGAAGATGTTAATATTTCTAGTAGCTGAATCTACTACTTCCATGCACTGGCCGCCATATCTTGCCTGGATTTGTTTTTTAGGCAGCATATGCAAACTCACATCAAAGATGAAAGACAAATATAATTAAGTGAGTTATTGTTTTTTCTGTAAAATGATTTTTAATGTAGCCTCTGGTATTTTCGACATTACCACCATAAACCCATAAATGAAACTATTATATGCATATCTATACGATTTTTATTTTTAAAATCACCTTACAGAAGCGCGGACGATTTGATGACAAAAATGCAGAAATAGTTTTTGGTACAAAATAACAGTAAATTTTAAAAATGCTTAAAACTATTGATTTATTCAGTAATCTAAAACATCACCATCATCTCCAAAATACTGTAGCTTTAAAACACACTGATGTATAACCGGGTGACCACGAAATGAAACTCGCCCCTATATCTTCTTTGTTTTACAAGTTAAATAACGGTTAAATATGCATTATTTTAATCGATTTATCATTTTCTGTCGCTTCCGGTTTCACCGGAAATGATACTATCTTTGGTTTTTTAAATAGAACACCCTGTATATTTTTACATTTTTTGATTCAGGAGGTTATTCTGGATACAGTTATGGTATATTGAGATAAAAATAATAATGGCTGACATTTTTTTGAGCAAACTTAATTTTTTATCTAGGCGGCCGTGACCTCAAAAAAATGTTTTGTTTTGCTTCAATTATTAATAAAAAATACAATTATGGTATTGTGTCATGTAACATTTGTGTTACAAGATCGTAAAAATTTCGGAAATCATTTTTTCAGAATAACTATTTTTTTAAAATGGCACCATGGTGGCTCACTACGTTATTTAAATAAATTTTATTGTCGATAACTTTGTATCAAACACTACTATGTATTCATATCTATTGAAATATATAAAAATACATAATATTCAACAAGATATAAATGAAAAAAACTCATAATATTTAACAGTGGATCTCTAAGGTAGGTGACTTTCACCTCCTGAATCAAAAAATGTAAAAATATACAGGGTGTTCCATTTAAAAATTTAAAGTAAGCATCATTTCCGGTGAAACCGGAAGCGACAGGAAATGTTACATCGGTCGAACTAATGCATATTTAGCCGTTATTTAACGTGTCCGAATTTGAAATTCATGTCTTGTAAAACCAAGATTATACCGGGTGACCACGAGATGACACTCGCCCCTGTATTTTCTTGGTTTTACAAGATATAAATTTCAAATTTGGGCACGTCAAATAATTATTGTTAAATATGCATTATTTTGATTTTTGACTTCTGTCGCTTCCGGTTTTACTGGAAATGAACTATTGATTTATTCAGTAATTTAAAACATCACCATCACCTCCAAAATACTGTGGCTTTAAAACACTGATGTATACCGGGTGACCACGAAATGAAACTCGCCCCTATATCTTCTTTGTTTTACAAGTCAAATAACGGTTAAATATGCATTATTTTAATCGATTTATCATTTTCTGTCGCTTCCGGTTTCACCGGAAATGATACTAACCTTGGTTTTTTAAATAGAACACCCTGTATATTTTTACATTTTTTGATTTAGGAGGTTATTCTGGATACAGCTATGGTATATTGAGATAAAAATAATAATGGCTGACATTTTTATGAGCAAACTTAATTTTTTATCTAGGCGGCCGTGACCTCAAAAAAATGTTTTGTTTTGCTTCAATTATTAATAAAAAAATACAATTATGGTATTGTGTCATGTAACATTTGTGTTACAAGATCGTAAACATTTCGGAAATCATTTTTTCAGAATAACTATTTTTTTTAAATGGCACCATTAAAATGCTTTATCCACGACTATTGTATAACGTACCCATTACACGTCTGTTTGCTCGACCTTAATAATACCCATTAATCACGGCAGTGATTAATGAGTCATTAATCACTACTGTCAGATGCTTCCTTGATTTAGCTATAATATTATATTGTTATACCTTAATAATACCCATTAATCACGGCAGTGATTAATGAGTCATTAATCACTACTGTCAGCGACTTCGTTTGTGCGTGTCGTATATCTGTTTTTTAAAATACCATGTTCAACTTCAACAAAAATATTTAGTAGTCGTGGATAAAGTATAGTATTCTACTCGCGTATAATGGCTATTATCCACTCGGTGATTTAGGCCACTCGCCTGCGGCTCGTGGCCGTAAACTTCACCTCGTGATTAATACCCATCATTATACGGTCGTTGAATAATATACTATTATTGAAATAACGTAGTGTAGTGAGCCACCATATGGTGCCTTTTAAGAATTATTAGTAATTCTGGAAAAATTATTTCCGAAATGTTTAAGATCTTATAACACAAATGTCATATGACATATTACCATAATTGTATTTTTTTATTAATAATTATTGAAGCAAAACAAAACATTTTTTTGGGATCAAAAAAATTAAATTTGCTCATAAAAATGTCAATCATTAATATTTTTATTTCAGTATACCATGACTGTATCCAAAATGACCTCCTGAATTCAAAAATGTAACAAACCAAAGTTAGTGTCATTTCCAGTAAAACCGGAAGCGACAGAAGTGAAAAATCGAAATAACGCATATTTAACAATAATTATTTGACGTGCCCAAATTTGAAATTCATATCTTGTAAAACCAAGAAGATATAGAGGCTAGCGTCGTTTCGTGGTCACCCGGTATATATGGCCAACAAAAATCTATTCTATTTTCTATGTCAAAAACAATTGTAGTTTCGCTATAACTTTATGTAACAATCTCTATTAATTTAACGTATAATAACAATTCCTAAAATTTGAGAGTAAACTTCGGACCAGCCTGTGTATGTGTATAATAATATTATGTTGATGTGTACTACGATTGCAAGAATATAATATTTACAGAATAAATACTATATTCACATCAAAGTAATACGAAGCATAATGCACAACCGTCAGATGACTCTTATATCTAGGGGTTATGGTAAAACCACCGACACATTTAGATAATATGCAAATGTATATACGTTGGGACTAAAATACGCAAGTTATTTTAAGGCACGTATCTGTAGGAACATCGTCTGCATCGTAGTTGTCGAGTGTTGTAGTTGATGTTGATAGTTAACATCTGCAAGGCGGGTCGACCTAGTGACCCACTCGCCCAGTTCCTCCACCGTCGACAACCGCCTCCAGAGAGCAAACCAGCGAGTTAACTTCTTCAACGGCTACAGCACTGCTCATGTACAACCAACCGATTATTAGAATCTACATTCATTGATAATAACTAACTATTTGTCAGTCAAATTAATTTAATAGTTTCGGTACTTGGATTTTTTTTAGTTAAAATAATATATATTAAATCAGATTTAAAATAACGATAACCATTGGCAAAATAGCATACTTCTTGATATGTTTCAATTAAACTCACTAAGATCTAGAAGGGACTGTAGTGCTATATCCTTTGTTTATAATTTGATCAACTATAATATTGACTGTCCTTTTCTTTTAAATAAGTTGAATTTTGTGATCCCCAGATTGGAATCCCGTCAAAATTATACTTTTTATTGCAATGTTGCCCGTACAACTGTTATGACAAAATCACCAATATGTAATATATGCCACATATTCAATAATATATCCCATTTATGTTATCTTCACCATGATAGTTTAAGTAAAATAATTAAGATATACGAAGAAAATGTAATGAATGTTTAAAATAGTATTTATAGTTCCTAAATTGGATTATGTATAAGTTTTCTCTCTTTATTTTAATTCTAACTGTATTGTTTATATACAGATGTAGGATTTGAAATTGTGTTTTTTTTTCTCTTTTTTATTTTTTTTCTTTTTCTTTCTAGTTCCACTTGTTTATTTATGAAGATATTTTTGTATTTATTTGTAGCTATCAAACACATTGTATTAAGTATTTCCTGTAATTGGGTGTTACCTGTTGGAAAATAAACATATATATATATATATATATATATTTTTTTTTTTTTTTTTTTTTTTCGGTTTCCCGAACCTAGTGCTAGACAGTCTCCCCGTGGCCTCCGACACCACACAGAGAGAGCGCCAACGAATAATCTACAGCAACTCCCCACATCCCGCAGGGTTAGTTACTGTAGATTCCAGACTCGTGTGCCCTAAGTAGACGAAGGGATCCCAGGATGACCGCTTTCTGCATTTGACCAGCCAACCATTCTGCCGATGTTTGGCAGGCAGGCATGGTCTTCAATGAGGAGAGCAGCGTGGGCTTCATACCTCCGAGTACACCGATTATCAGGACGACCATTTTGACAGAGTAGCCTGGGTAGTGGGTATAGCACTTGGAGCTCGTACCGGAGATCTCTGTATTTAGTCCGTTTCTCCTCCTCCTTCAAGGCGATGTTTGTCTCAGCAGGTGCTGAGAACTCGATGACATACATCACCTTGGTCTGATGGTCGAGGAGGACTATGTCAGGCTTATTGGCGTGAATTCGCCTGACGGTCGGGAACGAGTAGTTCCAGTAAATCCGGCATTTCTCGTTCTCGACAACGGACTCGATATCTCCGGGGACGTAAGGCAGCACTGGTGTTTGGTCTTTCTGGTACGAGTGCCGTAGATGGTAGTATAGCACTCGTAAAGCCGCGTTATGTCGTTCGATGTAGACCGAAGTCGCATAAATCGGGCATGCAGATAATAAATGCATGAGCGACTCCGGCGCCTGACGGCAGGTCCTGCAGTTGATATCAGGTACCTCTACACCCATCACGCGACTGCGATAGACCAATGTGTTAATAACACCATCTTGGCAGGCCACAATGTATCCCTCGGTCTCCGACTTCAGCCCCGCTGGCCTTAAAAATGCGAAGGTCAGCTCTGTCGATAAACCCAGTGCTTCTATGTTGTTATAGAAAACACCGTGCAGGGGTTTATCGACGTGCTGCCTGAACAGATTTCTCTGTTCGGCAGCTTTGATGTGGGCTGTCAGACGATTAGGCGGAAGCTCAGTGACTGAGTCACCTCGCCGGCCTTCTCGCCTGTATCGACTACAGGCGAGAAGGAATGTTCGAACACGAGACCGAGTTCATCTGCGGCCCTCTGTGCTGCCTTAAACAATAAAGCGCCAACTCCCACGGTTTCATGATCTCTCACTAACCGTAGGAGCGGATCCGAGCTCCTTAGGATGTTACATGCCATACTTAGTGCTACTCTGCCATGCATACACTCCAGACTCAAGAGTCCTCGGCCCCCCCGTTGACGTGGGAGGTACACACGAGGAACGGACGATCTAGGATGAATACTCCTATGGATATTCATCATTTTGTGGGTATCCCTGTTCAATTGGCGCAGCTCATCTACTCGCCATTTAACTACTCCAAAGGAGTAGAGCAGAATCGGAACGGCAAGCATATTAGTGGCAGACACCTTGTTCTTCCCCGAAAGTTCAGAAGACCAAATCTTTCGGAGTCGGTGTCTGTACTTGCCACGGAGAGAATCCTTTATTTGGTTCACATCCTGGATGTAACGTTGTTCCACACCCAGGTATGTGTAGGTCTCTCCGGCATCCAAATGTCGTAGGATGCTTCCGTCTGCGAGCTGCGCATCTTCGTGGAAATCCCCGCATCGTCCCATCTTGAGGTGGACGACTGCGCATTTGTCCAACCCAAACTCCATTCCAATTGCCCGCGTGTATTCCTCGACCACCCTGAGAGCATTTTAGAGTTCTCGCTCTCCGGAGGTATAGAGTTTAAGGTCATCCATATAAAATAGATGGGTGACCTTATGCCTGCGGTTGCTGGGTGGCCCACAGTGATACCCGCGGGTTTGGCGGAGTCCAACAGATAGCGGCAGCAGTGAGATGCAGAAGAGGAGCGGACTCAAAGAGTCACCCTGAAACACTCCTCTCTTAAATGTCACCAACTCTGTCGAAACTCGCTCGGCGCCGGATGTTATGGTGAAGCGAGTTCTCCAAAGCGGCAACAGTTGTTCGATGCATCTCACTAGTGGGGCTGGTACCGCAAGATATCCGAGCAAGTGTAACAAAAGCTCGTGGGATGTTGTATCAAATGCCTTGCGATAATCAATCCAGACCATTGACAGATTCCGCTTGTACTGCACAGAATCCTGTGTAATACAGCGGTCTATCAGCAGGTTTTCCTTGCAACCTGCCAGGCCCTTCTTGGCACCACGCTGTTCGTTTATCTGCTGGTAGACCGGATCAACAGACCTCAACATCCTGGTATACAAGATACGAGTAAATAACTTGTAGCAGGAGTTGAGGCAGGTAATCGGTCTATAATTTTTTGGGTCAGACAGATCCCCCTTTTTGGGGATTAGCACAGTTCGCCCCTCGACAAACCAGTCCGGAATTTGCTGCCCCTCGTTCAACCATGAGTTGAAAACTCGGGCCAGATGGCGGTGGGTGGAAGGAAACTTCTTCCACCACCAGTTGTTTATACCATCTGGACCCGGGGCAGCGAAGTTCTTGGTTCCGACAAGTGCTTGTTGAACCTCTTCCGTACTGATTGCCGGGCACACTTCTTCTGGCTCTTCTAAGACTCTACGACAGAGAGCCTCGAAGTGTGCTATAGCTGGAGTGTCATTATCGAATGGACTCGCGACTTCGTAGATTCCTTTCCAGAAGGCTTCGACATTATCAACAGTTGGCGGATTTTCGACAACACGCTGTGGCTCTTGGAACAGGCGAGACGGGTTTGTTTGAAACAATTTGTTTTGTTCCAAACTCCGCATTCGCCTGACCAAAGTTTTCTTAATAGCCATAAGCGCTCGAATCCTATCTAGACAGTGCTGCTTGATGGTCTGCAGCACTGTGCGATTTAGAGTGTGGTGTTGGCGTCTCAGTCCGGCTGCCACTCGCCGGACCTTCGGTGTAAATGGTCTACCTGCGACTATATAATCCACCACACTCTGGATTCGAGAAGCGTGTTGCCTTGCTGATCGAATTTTAGCTTCGATCTTCTGTACGCGCCGCTTAGCTTTCTCGACCCTATCAACTGCGCTTGCCAGGCGCAGGAAGATGTTCCTCGTCAGCTGGTATTTGCCGCGGTGGAAGTGCGGCAGGCACTTCCTCACGCTGACGAGGTGCCCTTACGTAACCTGTTCTGCGCAGGAAGGATACTTGATCTCTCAGATGTTGTTGAGAGAAGGCGCGATACTCCGGGTGCATATCGCACCACAACCGGTGTAATCGCGCCATGTATCCCCTGCGCGCAGGTTCGCTGCTCTCGTGGCAGTTAAGCAGATCATCTCTTAATCCCTCCGTCCACCTAAAGCTTCCATGTCCAATAGCAAAGTCGTCATCATTCAAGGCTGGTAAACTCTAAAGGTTACCCCATCTGAACCTGACCTACTCAACATACGCCTCTCGGCGACCGCAGGCCGGGATCGTCGTTCTCTGTTCTACAACAGCAGAGCAGTATTAAGTGTCTCTTTTTAAGCATATAGAATCGCGGTCGCCAGCTCTTCCTCACCCCGCATTTTCCTCGCCATAATGCTGCTCATTGAGGCAACCTGTACAAAGTCTATAAGCCTTGGTCATCATTGAGACCGTCCGGTAAGGCCCCTCCCACCTGTCTCTGACCCCCATCCGACTGGGGTCGATTGTGAGGGGCCTGTCCTCTGTTACGGTCGAGAACCAGAGGAAATGAGTCCCCAGGATGGTTAGCCCTGAGGACCCACGGCCGACATTTGTCAGAGAGGGTTGCCCCTCCCTGTCCGGGGAGCACCGCGAGGAGGTTGCCGGTCCGAATTTTGCATTATTATTATTATTATTTTTTTTTTTTTTTTTTTTTTTTTTTTTTTTTTCGGTAATTCCGAACCTAATGCTGGACAGTCTCCCTGTGGCCTCCGACACCACACAGAGAGAGCGCCAGCGAATAATCTACAGCCACTCCCCACATCCCGCGGGGTTAGTGACTGTAGATTCCAGACTCGTGTGCCCTAAGTAGACGGAGGGAACCCAGGATGACCGCTTTCTGCATTTGACCAGCCAACCACTCTGCCGATTTTTGGCAGGCAGGCATGGTCTTCAATGCGGAGAGCAGCGTGGGCTTCATACCTCCGAGTACACCGATTATCAGGACGACCATCTTGACAGAGTAGCCTGGGTATAGCACTTGGAGCTCGTACCGGAGATCTCTGTATTTGGTCCGTTTCTCCTCCTCCTTCAAGGCGATGTTTGTCTCAGCAGGCGCTGAGAACTCGATGACATACATCACCTTGGTCTGATGATCGAGGAGGACTATGTCAGGCTTATTGGCTCGAATTAGCCTGACGGTCGGGAACGAGTAGTTCCAGTAAATCCGGCATTTCTCGTTCTCGACAACGGACTCGATATCTCCGGGAATGTAAGGCAGCACTGGTGTTTGGTCTATCTCGTACGAGTGCCGTAGATGGTAGTATAGCACTCGTAAAGCCGCGTTATGTCGGTGGATGTAGACCGAAGTCGCAGATATCGGACATGCAGATAATAAATGCATGAGCGACTCCGGCGCCTGACGGCAGGTCCTGCAGTTGATATCAGGGACCTCTACACCCATCACGCGACTCCGATAGACCAAGGTGTTAATAACACCATCTTGACAGGCCACAATGAATCCCTCGGTCTCCGACTTCAGCCCTGCTGACCTTAAAAATGCGAAGGTCAGCTTTGTCGATAAACCCAGTGCTTCTATGTTGTTATAGAAAACACCGTACAGGGGTTTATCGACGTGCTGCCTGAACAGAATGCTCTGTTCGGCAGCTTTAATGCGGGCTGTCAGACGATTCGGCGGAAGCTCAGTAACTGACTCTACATCAGCACCTCGCCGGCCTCCTCGTCTGTAGTCGAACACGAGACCGAGTTCCTCTGCGGCCCTCTGTGCTGCCCTAAACAATAAAGCGCCAACTCCCACAGCTTCATGATCTCTCACTAACTGTAGGAGTGGGTCCGAGCTCCTGATGACATTACATGCCATACTCAGTGCCACTCTGCCATGCATGCACTCCAGACTCAAGAGTCCTCGGCCCCCCCGTTGACGTGGGAGGTATACACGAGGAACGGACGATCTAGGATGAATACTCCTATGAATATTCATCATCTTGCGGGTATTCCTGTCCAATTGACGCAGCTCATCTACTCCCCATTTGACTACGCCAAAGGAGTAGAGCAGAATCGGAACGGCAAGCATATTAGTGGCAGACACCTTGTTCTTCCCCGAAAGTTCTGATGACCAGATCTTTCGGAGTCGGTGTCTGTACTTGCCACGGAGAGAATCCTTTATTTGGTTCACATCCTGGATGTGGCGTTGTTCCACACCCAGGTATGTGTAGGTCTCCCCGGCATCCAAATGTCGTAGGATGCTTCCGTCTGCGAGCTGCGCATCTTCGTGAAATTCCCCGCATCGTCCTCTCTTGAGGTGGACGACTGCGCATTTGTCCAACCCAAACTCCATTCCAATTGCTCGCGTGTATTCCTCGACCACCCTGAGAGCATTTTGAAGTTCTCGCTCTCCGGAGGTATAGAGTTTAAGGTCATCCATATAAAATAGATGGGTGACCTTATGCCTCCGGTTGCTGGGTGGCCCACACTGATACCCGCGGGTTTGGCGGAGTCCAACAGATAGCGGCAGCAGTGAGATGCAGAAGAGGAGCGGACTCAAAGAGTCACCCTGAAACACTCCTCTCTTAAATGTCACCAACTCTGTCGAAACTCGCTCGGCACCGGATATTATGGTGAAGCGAGTTCTCCAAAGCGGCAACAGTTGTTCGATGCATCTCACTAGTGGTGCTGGTACCGCAAGACATCCGAGCAAGTGTAACAAAAGCTCGTGGGATGTTGTATCAAATGCCTTGCGATAATCAATCCAGGCCATTGACAGATTCCGCTTGTACTGCACAGAATCCTGTGTAATACAGCGGTCTATCAGCAGGTTTTCCTTGCAACCTGCCAGGCCCTTCTTGGCACCACGCTGTTCGTTTATCTGTTGGTAGACCGGATCAACAGACCTCAACAGCATTATTATTATTATTATTATTATTATTATTATTATTATTATTATTATTATTATTATTATTATTATTATTATTATTATTATTATTATTATTATTATTATTATTAAATAAATAAATAAAAAAAAATTATAAGAAAACCTACAAAAATTTAAAATATGGAAAATAACCCTATAAGTAACAATTCAAAAATAAGGCAAAATGAAATAATCCTTTGAGAGGTAACGTCAGTCAATTTATGAAGTATGGGATGACAAGAAACTACGTTTATTCTTCATCAATGCTTTAATTTTTATTATCGTTATTTTGTTCTGCACGACTCGCCATGTCTTGTCAGTTTTTACTCATAATATAATGCAATTGTAATCGATCATTTAATTCAAAATAATTATAAGAGTAGAGATACCTAAGTGTTATGGATAACCAGAACCAAGTCATTTAATCAACAAAAATTCAAATGTTTATTTAGATACAGTAAATATTTCACACTGTTTTTGTTACTTAATTAATTTCTTAACCGGGTCTGAAATATGCAATTAGTTTCCTTCTCAATAATAATTGTATATTACTGAATCTATCAGATCAAACAGACTGCTGTGAAAAAATAAATAGAAAAATAAGTATCATAGATTAATTTCTTTCATAATATGACTTTTAAACAGTTAAATATATTCATATTATCACATATAACCTGGTGGTTTGTGTAACGCTACGCAGAAATGTATTAATTGTTAAAAGAGACTAAACGCTATTTATGGTGCATAAATAATATTGATAATAACTTTATGATGAAATTCTTGAGATATGTACTATTACTTTAGAGAATGCTTATCCAGCAGGTCTTGTGGACTAACTGCTGGATAAAAACCTTCAACCTTCAATAAAATACAATAATTTCAGGAATTGCATCGCACTGATCTAAACAATGTAACCGAAAGACCAGAGAAATAAATAATAATAATAATAATAATAATTTATTGCCCAAGCTACATAAATGTTTGAGGTTGTCAATAATAGTGTATAATATAGATAAGTATAAAATAGATAGGATTTGTAGTATACATATATAAGTAAAAACAGAAACGTATTACCACAAGTGCCTAGCTTATCACAAACAACATAAAACATAAAATTATCACAGAATAGAATTTAAAGACATAATCTAAAAGGAAAACAAATATAATAATAATAATAAGGGCATTCATTAATTTCCAAACGCATATCATTGTTTGGTTAGACTTTACAGTGGTTTCGGTTTCACTGCTATTATCTGATCGAAATCCAAAATAAAATAATTTAGGAGAGAAATATGGAACAAAATATGTAATGAATATTAAACGAATATTTTTGGGTTTATTGAATGATGTGAGCACTAAATAAGTCATTCCAATGGTTCCAATTGTTGCTCTCATTCTGAAGGCAAAGATATAGTTCTTTCCTATTAAACATTTATTTAGAAATTCCATCTCAAAATTATTCCAAAAATTCATTCAGTAGCAGACAATTAAAAGCTAAATTATAGGTACCTACAGATAACAAAATTTGTAAAAATACATTAAAAAATAAGTTCAACGAAATAGAATTTAGTTATTTACTTATATTAAATATGGGATGGAAAATTTTAAACTATGATAAACACTTATATAAACTAGTGAATTAAATACATTTTGTACTGACGTTAAAACCGCATTAAAATTAATATTAAATATTTCATACATATTTTTTTCATAGAGACACCTCATTTTCTATATGCTTCTTCGCCACAGAGCAACTTATAATGGATATAGAATTTGAACTGGTCTTCTTAAATATAGTAAATACTTCACATGCTTGTATACAGGGTGTCCCAGATTTAAACGGACATAGTGAAATGGGAGATAGAGCACACTTTGCTGAGTTCAGAACACCCCCACACTTACCCTTTAAAGTGAATGGTTTTCGAGATAAGGGGTGTTTTATGGTTCTTGGCCAATTATTCATACCGCTATATTTTCGGAATGGCCGCACATATCGGGATAAAATTTGATACAAATATTACACTCTTTTATTTCAATTAATTTCTGTGGTGTGTTTTTTTTTAAAATAAGCATAATTTATTTCTGAAAAATTCCAGGACCGGACTCGTTTTTTTTTAATGTTGCTATCAGTGCTTCGAACAACACCCTGTATATCATTTATTGGAAAATGTTAGTAAACATTGAAAAAGATAGATCAGTGTGTAAAATAATGTCATAATATTTGATGGCACACTTACTGTTATGTTTTAATAAATTTTTGAAATTGTCGTTTGACCAAATATTAAATTCTGCAAATAAAGTAATCAGAAAACTATAATAGTCATTATATTGCCAATTTCACTGACCTACAATAGACCTTATTATTTGTTTTGCTGTACATGAACCGTATTTAAGCTTTTTTGAGCTTAAATTTCCATTCAAAATAACAATCCATTTCACTCATAGAAAAAATTAAAATTAGCTATAAGTATGCTTGTACTAATATGTACTATTAAAATCAGTAACTAATGACCTTTAGAAAATAATATTAAAACAAAGAATTTTATAATATGAAGGTAGAAATACACACAAACAAATAATTTATTAAGTAACAATTCACAATGCGTAATATTAGAAAAAGAAAAGAAGAAGAAAAATAGGTAACAAAATTAATTAAAATTACAATAGATTCTCAAAATGAACGCCTCCAGCGTTAATGCATGCTTGGGAACGTTTTAATATGTTTCTTACTGATCTATTAATCATTTGCGGGTTATTTTTAATACCATCACATACATTAAAAAAATTTTCTAATAACTCTTCCCGTGTGTAGAATTCTTCATTGTACACCTGACTTTAGGTGACCCCATATAAAGTAGTCTAGAGGTGTAAGATCAGGAGACCTCGGTGGCCAGTTTACTGTGCCTTCTCGACCAATCCATCTGTTGGGGTAATGCAGATAGAGAAGATCTCTGACCGCTAAAGCAAAATGAGGACCAGCACCATTATGTTGAAACCACATATTCTTGGTATCAATCTCTCTCAATAAATCGGGCAAAATATCTCTTAGAAAGGTTAAATAAACTTCACAAGTTAACCTTCCTTCAAATATGTGAGGCCCTATTAAATGGTTATTATAAATTCCACACCACACATTAATATTAAATCTGCGTTGGGAAAACACCAGTTTTTCATTTAGTGACAGATTAGACAAACGCCTACTTGGGATTTTTAATACTACCTAGTTAATAAAACATCTAACTCAAAATTTAGGATACGCGTACCTAATGTAAAGTTTGTTGTTTTATTAAAACAAATTATTGTTCCTTAAACGTCAAAAATGTATTACCGTAACTAATTTTAATTACATATTAGTACAAGCATACTTATAGCAAATTTTAATTTTTTCTATGAGTGAAATGGATTGTGTTATTTTGAATGGAAATTTAAGCTCAAAAAGTTTAAATAAGGTTCATGTACAGAAAAACAAATAATAAGGTCTATTGTAGGCTATTTCAGTGAAATTAATAATTAGTTTGCTGACTACTTTATTTGTAGAATTTAATATTTGGTCAAACGACAATTTCAAAAATTTATTAAAACATAACAGTAAGTGTGCCATCAAATATTATGACATTATTTTACACTCTGATCCATTGTCTTTTTCAATGTTTACTAACATTTTCCAATAAATGATATACAGGGTAGGGTGTTGTTCGAAGCACTGATAGCAACATTAAAAAACACGAGTCCGGTCCTGGAATTTTTCAGAAATAAATTATGCTTTTAATTGAACTAAAAGAGTGTAATATTTGTACCAAATTTTATCCCGATATGTGCGGCCATTCCGAAAATATGGCGGTATGAATAATTGGCCAAGAACCATAAATCTCGAAAACCATTCACTTTAAAGGGTAAGTGTGGGGGTGTTTTGAACTCAGCAAAGTGTGCTCTATCTCCCATTTCACTATGGCCGTTTAAATCTGGGACACCCTGTATATCCATCTCGTCCAGAAAATATTTCGATGATTCTTACTAGCTTTCGTAACATCCTAGCCTAGGTAAGCTTGTTCATGTAGCTCTACTATATCTATAACTTTAAAATTGATGCATCTCGATCAGTGTGATAAGCAGACCTCAATTGCTGTAAACAATCTAAATATCAATGCTTCCAAAATTTTGCATCAGATGCAACCTTATCATATTTTTAGAATATCATTTCATTTTACTTTAGAATTTCCAAAACTAATCTTGAAACCAATTTTATCATCACCCAACGAAAAATGAGATCATGTAAGTATTAACAAAATCTCAAAATCGTTATCTATTATCTATAGGCACAAGCCAGAGGCTTTGAATTTACAATGGCCTCTACCTCATTATTTGCGATTGAGGCATAATTTAGTGATGCCTTTGCAGTGGTAAGTGCCTATCTTTGACTGCTTTGACCAAAAGTACTCCCACCATCCCTCCCCATAATGCCGCTTCTTCAACAATTAAGCGCCATTTGATTCGCTGTTGACATACTAGGTTTTGTACATCATCGTTTTTTAAAATAATTGTTAATTTCAATGCTTCAATCGAAGCAAATTAGGAATTTATTTGTGATTTGAGATGGATCAGTCATTACCCTTGATGTAGTATAAACTCCACAATAAACTGTCGGGTCTCATTTCTCTTTACCTAACGTATAATAGTGAGATTTTCCGAAGCTACTTCTTGAGAGGTGGTTAAGAATACATTTTAAGAAAACATTTTTAAGATATTATCACCATTAATTTTGTACCCGTGCTAATCAATAAAGCATGGCAACTAATTCCTCTACCCTGAAGCAGAAGATTCATAACTAATATCTCCTTCAATTCTCTCATACACGTGAAAAAATACTTAATCTTTTTATCGACGTATTAACAATTCAATCGTTCAGAAGCCTATTGAAAATTCTATACTGAAAACTAATAAATAATTATTTATTACGAAAAGGTCATATTGCAATAAATTAAACAAGTACTATGAGATAAAAAATTTAAATTAAGTAAAATTTATTTAAGGAATTTAATTAAAATACATCTTTTCTGCAATAACTCCATTAAACCTTATAGATAATTAAATGTGCTGTTTTTTATTTTGTTACGCTTGTAAGGCTTTGTTACTTAAATAATTTATGCAATTTAATGTTAATTTCTTCATGATTACAATTCTGCAGTAAATAATACTAATTTTAATTATTAACTGCCTTAAGATTTCATTTCGTTGCAAAAAATATTTGCAAACTTAAAGAATTTCTTAAAAAGTAAATTCCTTTGGGTGTAATTACATATTCAGATTTAGGATCTGTGTGGATATATGTATAATTTTATTACTTTGGATATTTCATTAAATTGATTTTATGCTGAAATACAAATTATTAAAAATAGTAGTCACTACTTTGGTCAGTGGTTAAATAAGTTCTATTACTGAGTATCTTTAGATTAATAGATCAATAGACCAAATAATATATTTACCATTAATGCACATACGATATTTTTTATGAGAATATAGACTTTGTTGTTTGAAATTTTATAATTATTAACACAATTATGAAAAAATTTTGCTCTACGATTTTAGAAATCCGCTGGCAAATGCAATATACTCCTTTGCGAAAAAAAAAAAAAATACACTGTCTTGATATCTTACTGTAATACTTTTGTAAGTTGTTTCTTCTGGGGATTAGATTAGATGCAATATTTAGGTTTTTTTAAGAAATACACTTCCTATTAATTTAAACTTAATTATGGACATAAATCTTTTGAAATTTGAATTATAAATATTACTAGAAACAGTTACCCATGGCATGTTAAATACATTTATCAATACTTTTGACTAACTGTTTAATAAAAAGAAACTGCATTTACTCAATGAAAATTAAGAGAATTTATACCTGTTTACAGATAATACTTAGTCATGAACCATCAGTAGCAAACAGTTGTCAACAACTGACACGGTTGGAATTTAGTAATTCCGGAAGTATGTCACGCGGATATTATACTGACCATTCACGAGAATGCTAATTGTTCTATGACAGGTCACTTTAAAGCCATATTTGAAATGTTGTTTGTCATCTCGCAGATGAATCTTCCAGTTAGTAAAGAAAAACTGGTCTTAAAAATATATAATATAAACTTCTCCGATGAAGAAATTAATGTACTATCGCATTTAATTGGATTTTCTCCACTCTTTACATACTGTTAAAAAAGTTGATTAGCAAACACATCATAAAAATGTTTAAGAATACAGAAGAAGTCGGTGTTCTACTTTAATTTTTCTGAAGCGAATTATGTAATCTATTAATTTCCTTTTATATTAAATTTAATTTTCCAAATAATTAATTTTAGATGTATTTGATTAAAGAGCTTTTTTTCCATTATTATTAATAATCAACCTCTGAATCGCTATGTATATTATTTATAATCATAACCAAACTGTTACTTTCAATGAGGACCAGTTGTAATGGCTGGCTATTGACTACAAATATTAATTTCACCAATAGTTTACTTGTATACCTTTAATGACATTTAATTCTGACTTGGGTCAGGTTTAATATACATTTTTAATAGATTATCTGAAGACCATTAAAAAATTTGTCCAACAATGATGGCTCATGATTATCGGTGAATATAATTCTAGGAGGTAATTTTTGCGTTTTGAGAATAATAATACTAGGGGAAGATGTCTTTGCATGGGAAATGAATTGCATAACTTTGTCGGTAGAGGTAGAAATATTAACTGGTGATGTTCGACAGTAATGGGTCTTCAATGGTCAATTCGAATATGTATTAATATCGGCAAGCTTTTGGTTACTACTTGGTTCGAAGTAGTGAGGTTTTGTCCAATTTATCGAAAATACCTTACATTTTTTAGTAAATATTACATATACCTAGATAGAATTAATTGAGTTAATTGAGAAATTAAACTACAGTGTTTGGTATTTGAAGAGACAGAGTTTGTATGGGAATTACCGCCATCAGAAAAACTATGCATAGAGTTTAGATGTTGCAGGATAATTCGTTAATATGAAGAAAGAACAAATTTAGAGATACAATTGGTTTAAAATCTAGAATTGGTTTTAAAATTGGCAGAGAAGGTTTCTAATGAAAATCCAACAATCACGTTAAGCACAAGCATAACTGAACTGGAAAGGTAATTTATTGAAAATACCTTGAATTAAGTTGTAACACCCTGTACAGGTATCGCGTAAATTTTTGGGTTTCTATCTTGTGTTTATGTAGTACGTACGGACGGAAAATTAAGCACAAATTATTGTACAGTTAAAAATAAATACTGGGTAATTACACATTTTTAATTCAACCGAAAAACATTTTAATTTACTGTTACTACTGTAAACTTTTTGCAATGTCATGCAGAATTTGTTTAGTTGAATAAATACCCTAATAAAATATGTCACTTTTTTAAGAGAAGACGACAAAAACGTGATTGCAGTAAAACAATACTTTTCGCAGTCAACCGAATAGTTCAGAGGCACAATGGCACAATAGCAACGGAACGTCAATCTTCCGAAACAATAAACCATTAGATGAATACAAGCTGATAAAAAAATTCTTAGACTACAGATAACCTCAATTCAGACACACAATAAGGCCTGTATTTGTTTCTCAGGTGTGAGTGACAGTGACCTGTTTTCCGACACTGTACCACCGTATATTATTGTTGACTGTCGACCTTTACGAGGACCTTTGACTTTGCTTGTTGGCATTTTTGTTGAGCTGCGAGACTTCAATCGACCTACTCCTTATACTACTACCTACCCACGGGCCACGAAGTATATGCAATAATATGCACATATTGAATTCGTAGTTAGATATTACTAACTTATTTGGCCTCAGTTCAATCGATTTTTAAGTGTTTTGTATCTTAAAATGGTATGACCAAGGTACCACGAAGGACTAGGTATTGTGTCACGTCACGTCAGTCACGTGTAAATGTAATTGTGAAGATTAGATACATATTTCAACTTTATTAAATTGCATTATTTGTATTTGTATCACGCTATATTCTAACTGAATTTGATTTTTCTCAAGAGTAGAAAATCATAAATATAATTGTTCTTTCCGAACTACATTGCAACATTGTCTTTGTCTATCCAGGGACTGGATTTGATCCTCACAGACACTGACAATGTTGCATGGTAATTAATGAATAGATGTTATTATCTGCGTCTTTTAAAATGTGACACACATCCTTGATTTTGGATTTTAGGGTTGTCTAATTTATGTGGTATGTGTTTCAATTGCAGGTTTGTGTTTTAGTGTATTAGCTATAATTCTTTGGGGAAAAGTTTAAAATAAACATTGTTCTTTTAGTGCAGATGTTTATCATTGATTAATTAATCAATGTGTTTATTTAATAATAATTAGAAAATAACCGTTATTTTACAAATAAATAATTATACACAGTATTTACAAAAAAGTATTACGTTCGGCTTTTTTTTTTAATAACAAATGCAATTCCATTTCAAGTATATGATTAATATGATTAATAAACGCATCCTTCCAAGGGTGGATTTTTTTATCAATATGAATAAAATTCTTGGTGGTAGATATTTTGATGCATAATCACTTATTCCACTTATTCCTTAAATGTAGTTATGATAGTTATTCTTGTGACAAATATAAATCGAACAATCAATAATTTCAGAAACGGTTGCTAAAGCGATTTTTAAGAAGAGAATCTTTTTGTAGTAAAAAAACAAGGCATTATGTTTTATTAAGAGTTAAAAAGTTATTGACAAAGGTTACACCCTTCGGTTGACCATCACCGAGGGCACACGGGCAATCTAAATTACCCCAAAATATTTAACTTAATTAGCGGTTCCAATTTGTTCAAGATTCTTCGTAACGCAGAATTTTTAGACCTATATTAATAGGAATTTTTCATTTTATTTTGATAAGAGTAAATTGTATAAGAATATGGTTTAGGCTTCAATTAACCTGTATAAGTAATTCATATTGAATACATTTTGGACCGCCATTTTTTTTCTATTTTACTGATATAATTGATTGGATGAAAAGGAAAAGGTTGAATTTTATAAATATACATACCTACCTTTATAAATTTTGCATGCCTTCGCTGTCAGTACAGTAAATGTAACTTTTTTCGTTGTATAACAATTTAAATCGGATGTATGTAGTCAGCAATAATATGACAATAAAATAATATTATAACTGATAGAATAAATCATTTAAATGACGGGCACGTTCTGTACTCCTGAGCAACAGACAATAAAATATTCTTCTCATGCAGAAAAAGTCAGTGAGTCCGTGCTTTAAACAAGGGTAATTATTGTTAAATATTTTCGCTTTCTAATGTTGTACATACAAAACAGTGCAAATTTAGGTTAGTAAGAATTCAAACATCTGTCTAACATGGATTTAGCTGGCTTGTTTATGAGCCGCTTCTATAAAATCAACAAACTCGTTTTCGTTAATGTCAAGGACGTCCTTAAGGGGATATTTTTTACGATTTTCTTATTTTGACTTCCGGACAATACGTGATTTATGAGAACCCTCATTGACCTCAATTATACTATTATTTTGTAAACTTTGGATAAAGTCTTATTTTCTTCTTGTCAAAATGTATTTTGTTTTACCCATTTAGGTGCAGCAAATTTATTTCGCTTTACATATTAGATACAGTAAGTCTCATAATTATGTGCTATACTGGTTATATTAAATTGACATTTAACTATAAACATGTAAACAACTAAACTCCTTCAAGTGGAAGTTACAGTCAGCTGATAAGGAACGTTTTTATTTAATTTTTGTGGAAAAAATATACAAAAAAGTGTTATATTCTAAAGTACAATTAAATATTATACCTAATTTTTTTTTTTTTTTTTTTTTATTAATGGCATTAGGTCATTGACCATGCAGCCAGATTATACCTAATACTGAGAGATAAAAAAAATACTAATTGGATTCAAAATCGTATGTTTTTGATTAGGAAATTTTTAGTATATATAGTATGTCATTTCGTGTCATACTGAGTAGTAACTAATCCAATGTAGTTAACTTTGATTAAGTTTTTTCTGATTTCTCTGTCTAAATGAAGAACCTACAATTTTGCCAAATTAAAAAAAAGTGCTTGTGCTTGTTTATTAATGTTAAAGAAAGACTGCAGGTAAACAAAAAAATGATATGATTACTATGCTTCTTTAAGCTAATTGGTTTATCGACACTTTTAACGGTCGCGATTTAGAATACAAAAACTTTAATCACATGACGTGCACTTTTATTTTTAAAGTGAATAAGTTGAAAAGCTGTTGGTGTTTGTATCTATATCTTGATAGCTTATTATTTCGCTTTATATACCTGCTACGTTCACAGATATGCAAAAATGTTTAATAAATGCTAGAGAGTGTAATTGCATAAACTAGCAAATAACCTGTAATAAATAAGAATAAATCGTTTAAAATAACTACTAATAATACTAATTGTATTCCTCTAGTTGATTCTTCCCGTTCTGCTATAAGTTAAAAAATAATCATTAAAGTGAATTAAAAAAAAATGTTATTTAATAAAGTACAAAGAATTATTTAACAATATGAACTGATCTTGTATAATATACTTAATTAATATATAAGTCAGAGCTCGAACTATTATTTATGAAGGGAAAACTTCCATTTTTGGCGATCTACTTAACAATA
Source organism: Rhagium mordax (assembly GCA_963680705.1). Lineage (NCBI taxonomy): Eukaryota > Metazoa > Arthropoda > Insecta > Coleoptera > Cerambycidae > Rhagium > Rhagium mordax. The sequence continues at coordinate 63,226,716 of OY796658.1, forward strand.
CTCTTGTCAATTAGATTTGGATGATTAGTAAAACTGTTAAAGTTTAGTCTAATTGATAAGTAGAACACCGCTAGTGAATTTTATGACAAAGATAGTTTTGTATAACTGTAATTCAGCAAGAACATTACTGAAGTATGATAGACCATCCATCAAATCTACTCACGAACCGAAAATGATTCATTGTAGAACGACCTTTATGCTATTATATGTAAGTACCTTTTAACTCTAGCAACGCGATTCCCACGTGCTCCTATTTAAATATTCTGCCAACCTAAATCCTATTGTTTAGACAAAATGCTTTGTCTTAATTTTTGTATTATTATAGGAAAAATTATGGCTGTTATTTTGTACTCATAGTTACGAGTATAAGCTGAATCTATAAAGGTATGGTCAGAATTAAATATAAGAATCATGAGTATCAAAGAAAATATGAAACAATAATTTTGAAATTAATAATTGAAATATAAAAAAAAATAACAAATTGAAATATTTTGCTGCATAAAAAATGAAGAGAACTTCGTTGAATTTTTCAAAAATGTAACTTTTTTTGTAAATATGTGCGGTAATATTTAAAACTAGGTACCCCTAAACTTCTACCTTCAACTTTGTTTTGCAATTTCCTTGAATATTCGAATTGTTTAATTTAATCTGCTTAATTTTTCGAATTTTTCATGTAATGAAAACATGATAATACAAAAGAAAATTTCAAATTAGTAGAGGACATGTATATTAAAATTTAAAAAGAAACATACATAACTAAGTCTTAATTTTTAACTAATCCTCTATAAAACCTTAAAAGCCCTATTTAAAATAAAAAATTTGTGCAAAGCAGAATGCATGTAAGTAAATAAAATTTTACTATAATAATAAAATGACTCTCAAGTCCTTTATAAAAAATACATTAAGACTCACATAGTTACGATGAATTATTGTCTACTCTGCACTACCAAGAACTAAGAGGGTCGAAACCGGTCTGCAGATGAAAGTATCAGCTTGACAGTCATACTTGTGACTAATCTTGGTTTGGTGTCTTATTGGAAAAATTAGCTTCTCTAGTGAGATGTACTGCACAAGTGTTGCTACTTTGGAGAATTTGCTTTACCATAACATTCAGTATTGAGCTGGTCTCGGCAGAGTTAGTGACAATAGGAGAGGAGTTTTTCAGAGTGACTCCCAGAATCCTCTCCTATTCTGCATTTCACTGCCGCCCCTATTTGTCGGATTTCGCCAAATCCGAAGATATCAGTATGGGTTACCCATCAGCAACTCGAGCCACCATCTGTTTTACACGCATGATACATTTCTTTAGAACACGAATTTCAAAATTCTCTTATGGTGGTCAAAGAATTACATGCAATTGAAAAACATTTCGGTTTGGACAAATAAGCGTCCCAGTGCAAGTATCCTACGACATCTGCATGCTGGCTAAGTACGGACACGATTCCGAAAGATTTGGTTTTCCATTCGAAGAACAAGGAGTGCTACTAACCTACTTGTTATTCTGATTCTGCTCTATTCCTTTGAAGTAGTAAAATGGACGGTAGATAAGTTGTGCCAGTTATAAAGATTACTCACAAGATGAGGATTATCCACAGAAGTATTCATAGTAATCATAGTTCTTTTAAAGGTTAGAAAGGTAATACACATTTACTATTAATAAAGAGATACCTATTCTCAAAAACCAATAATATTTGTTTTATTATTCATAACTTTCCCAAATTACAACAAATTTCAAGAACTAAAAAACCATTGTACTTGCAGTAGAATTAGCTTTATAATGATGTATGAAACGTGGGGTAGTATAATTTAATCTTTTAAAGTTATAGGTGCTGGAGATTAGGGGATGAATTGATCACCATATTATTCTAAGCGACAAAATAATATTGTATAGAACTCTTCCTCTAACCATTGGGTAAAGAAATTATACCTTCACTCACAATTATACACACTCAATGGTATTACATATGCAGAAAAAACAAAATATGTTTCTGGTTGGTTATTTGGTAACGTGGTTTACGATAAATTATGAAGGCATTGTTGTAGAATGCTTATATTTTTGCTGCCACTCTCTGGTTGTGGAACTGCAAAGCTGGAGACGTTTTCTTGTTGAACCTGGTGGCCCAGGCAATCATACACGAAGTAACCTTTATAGTAATATTTAATACTATAACAAATATACAAATTTTTACTGGCATTACCAGTCTGCTTACAGGAATAACAAATAAAGTATATTGAATTGAATTTTTTGGAAATATATGACGTTGACGTTCTAGCGTTGTTATTCGTTGTTATGGTCATTTTTTTTTCCAAAGGCATTCATGTAAAATCGTACAACAATTGTGTTTACCGACAGTTCAAAGTTCAATACAATACAACTTTTTATTTTTGAGTTATCGGGCTTACCAGAAATTAGACAGATAGACAAACTTGTTCAGAATTCGATTACTAATACAAAGGCGCAAAAATTTTACCTCTACGATCACCATTTACTATTTTAAAAATGTTCTAGTAAGTGCAATATACTTTTTTGCGAAGAGTGGAAAGATATGATGGGTCTTTAATTATCTTTAATTATTAGTAATTTAATAACTTCTGTCGGAAACAAATGATGTTGATTAGTCTGTAATTTCATCCCCTCGCGCCCATTTCAATTTTTATCTTCATTTTTAGAGAAGTCAAGAAATTCAATTTTTTTATTATAAATATATTATCATACGCCTATTCTTTCATCAAATAATGCAATCCTATTATAGCACTAGCCTGATAGGATTGACTCTTCCCATAATATATATTTACAATGATTAATATTTCAAGTAAATATAGATAACGCATAATTATTTGAGTTCATATAATATATTAAAGTTATGGAAGAATCTGTGCCCAATAAATTTAATTAAGCTTAACCTTGTTTCGCTAATCTCCATTGAATAACTTCATAATGTGTAGGGTACTGTATACATATACGTAGAAATATACCCAGCAAACAAGATCATTGCCAGAAACATTATTTCATTGAATGAAAGGTAATAAATGACCACTTAACGAAAATAACTTGTAAGTATATTCAATGGCTGTATAAATAGGTGTGTCCTATTTTAAAATTGTAATAGTTGTATTAAAAAAAACAAGGAGTACTTAATACACGACGCACGTTTCGCCCACCAAGTTGATATCATCTGTTTATGATTAGAATTATAAGAGTAATAATAAGGAAACATTGGAAAATTCTAATTTTTGTTGATTTAATGTGAAACGTTACACCTTTGAGAAAAATCCTAATAAATAATTTAAATCTACACAAATATAAGTCATTTATTAAAATTTGTCAATATATTATGGTTTCTATTAACGTAGCCTATATATATTGGGTCAAATTACTTGTAGAATAAGAATATAATACGTATAATTATTCGTAGAGCAATTAATTAAACGTGTCTAAATTGAAATCGTCTTAAACTTCCCTGTATATTTTTATTAAAAATAAATAAAAACAATTGCACCTCACTGGACGGATGGAAATTAAAACAAGAACCTAACTTGTGTGTCCTGTAAGAGAGATACATTTTAATATTACTATTAATTTCATTTTCGGGAAAACCGAGATGAGAGGTGTGCTTATAGTAATATGTATCCGCAATGACCAGAAACCCCAAAGAAGCAAACCGGATAGGTTCGATGCAGCGATGGTATGAAATCACTATACTTACTATAATACGGTAACGACTCGATCCGGCATTCTCATGTGAAGAAATTTACTAATCAATTATTTGAAGATCCGTTTATGATTCCAGTTTTTAAGTTAATTTTAATTTTTTTTTAAAAAGTTTTCTTTCTCCCAACAGTAACGGCTTCATATATAATTTTATTTCAAACTATAACGTGTTTGCAACTCAGCTTTTGTAATTGTATAATTTTACTTTCCTGGTTGTGGATGACATATAATATTTCTTCACATAAATAGGGAGGGGTTCCAAATCATAAGTGAAATATAGGGGCATTATCTCTATTTCATAAAAAAAACAGTTTGCAGGGAAAGGGGTAAATCAGAAATTACGTCTGATTTTCCTTAATGGCAGTAGTACTTAGTTCTTTAGTGTTGAATTGTAAACTAAGGATTTGGAACTGTTGAAAATGTTGAAAATAATAAAACACCGCATATAACCATGTCATGTATCAATTATTGGCTGTGGAGCTTTTAGAATCCCAGTAGGATCAGTAGGTACCATAGACTTCTGTGGTATGAAATGAAATTTTTGAATACGTTTAGGAAAACACTGCTTTTAGTGCTTTTGTATTTGCTGTTAGGAAAAACAGATTCAAGGGAACCACCTTGCCGAACTATTGATGAGGTGCCACCAGTGTCAATAGCGAAGACACATTTTCTTTTGTTGACTACTCGGAACTCTTCGAAGCTGGGAAACTCCTATTTCTCTGGGGGCACCGCGTTCCTTAGCTAGCACAGCCCCCGAGGTGCTGGCTACCTCTAGTTTTCCTGCGACTGTTCAATAACTGCGGCATTTAACCTCTCAGAGCTCCACTGTCGGCAATGTTTTTTTATATGCCCTGGTTTGCCGCACTTGTAACATCTGATACCTTCGCTTGGCTTCCCACCACCTTGTTGTTTTTCCGGCTTCGGTTGTGAATTTAATTTAGTCAAAAATTGAGTGAATACGTTCGTCAGTATAGTCTCTAGGTTCGTTTTTTCTGGCTGGGCTTCTTCGAAGTCACGGTTCGAACTCTCTGACGTGGAGTATCCTCGTAAGCGGCTTCAATCTTGAGCACACGGACCAAAGCCTTCGTGCTACGTCCCAACTACTAACTACTTTACCTGGTGGATCACCCTCTCTATAGCAACTTCAAAACCCTTCCCAGCCCTTTGTGTACCTACGTGATTTCAGCTGCGTCCGGTAAACTTGATCGCCATATCTTAAATCTAATGCAGCTTCCAAGACCCCAACTGCCTCAAACTGGCCCTTATAGGTTGACCACGAGCTTATACTGTTAAAGGAGGAGGTTGTAACGGAGGACCTGATGACATTACCAGCTGGCGTGCTGTTTCTCTCAATTGCCGTTTGAGTCGCTCTACTTCTCCTTTGACCTCACTTACTTCTTTTCCTTTACTCCGATTTTCTCGGATTTAGGTACTTCCATGCTGCGACTAATTACTACTCCTCCGATTTACGAAAACACCTAACCAAATTTCACATTTTCCGCACTTCCCCCATAAAATACATGTTATTCCAAGGAGAATAGAAAAAGGTATTGACGCATTGCTCGAATTGTCTTGATTTTCCATTACTGTGCGACGTCCCTTTTCCTGGTCTTTTTTCTCATTTCTTCCTAACGTCCCTTTTCCTGGTCTTCCATTATTTTTCTCAATTCTTCCTGACGTCGTCGTTCTTCTTCTTTTTCTTCTTGACGTCTCTTTTCTTTTTCTTTTTCGTCAAAAAGAAAAAGAAGATACGTCATCTTTTCTTGATCTTCTATTATTTTTCTGCTCTTGACGTAATCGTTTTTGCTCTTCTTTTTTCTTTTCTTGTTCTTTTTTCTTCTTGACGTTTCTTTTCCTGGTTTTCCATCATCTTTTTTAATTCTGTAAATATGTTTTGTTGTACCTAGTTGTTTTTCAGCCATGCTTCTCGTTTTCACTGGAATGTTCTGAGAAATTCTCGAAACGGCACTAAAGAGTCTTATTTACAGTCTATATTAATTCCCTGTATAGGTTTAATTTGAATACTTCTACAAATTCCTGAATGAAGTGTTCTAGAATTTTTCACAAAACGTCACAAATAGGTCCTATTTAGTGTCTCTATCACTTCCAAGTTGTCAGAATTTAACTAACTACACTCATTTCCAAATAGAATGTTCCATCTATGAGGCTACTGCTGCACCACCACTTATGGAGGGACTGTAGGGATTGGGATACAGACTTCAGACACTCATATAATATGTCAATTGTATAAATTAGAAACAGCAAAGGCCTCAGAACTGAGCCTTGCGGAACTCCAGAATATACTATTTTATTTAACGAACACCCAAGAAATGTACGTACTTTTTGTGTTTGTTCATTTAAATAGGACTGGAAAAAATACACTGCTATATTGTCAAAACCGTAGTAACTGAATTTTACGCATAGTAAGGAGTGGTCCACGGAATCAAATGCTTAAGGAAAATTTAGAAGCCCTAACGCCGTGGCTAACTTTTTGTCTAGTGCGTTCAATTAGGTTATCCGAAATATTGACTAAAGCAGTGACGTGTCAGTCTAAAATCTGACTGTTGCGAGGACAATAATTGGTTGTCTGTAAAATACTTTCGTAGTTGCATAGAAATAATTTCGTTCAGTGTATTGAGTAGGATTATTAATCTTAGGAATAGGACACACCACTTCGCGTTTTTAGGCTGTAGGAAAATAATCATTTTCTAAGTAACAATTTACAGTTGCGTAATGTAATGTAAAAGCAAAGGTAAACAAAACTTAACCATTTATAACGTTATGCCATTGACACTAGACACCACTTGAATCTGATTTGATGGGATAAAACAAATATGAATTAATAGACTTATTTACATTTATGTTACAAAAAAATACTATTGAATTTTCTTTTCTTTTCTTTTCATAAGGGCATAAGCGCAGATGTCTAAAATACGTACCTACAGCGTTTTCAAATATAACTGACACATAAGTTAAAAGTTCAAAAAAAAGATAGGAAAAAATAAAGATTGCCACAAATAATACGAGACTCTGGATATATTTATTTTACGTACACGGTGTCGCAATACCGAGTCATTGAGAAGTAACAGAACTTGGTTAAGATAAATTAAATATGTTACCTACATGTTTATGTGGCACATAAGTAACTCAATAACCTGCTGACAAATGCCTGCAATTATTATCATAACTTGAATGCGTGGTATTTTTTTCCCAGTTTAGGGATTAGGAAAAAATAGGTATGATATGCCCCAGAAAAAGAAGTTCACAGGTTAAGATCGGGTAAACGAGATAGTCAGGGAATGGGTCAACCTTTACCAATCCCACGATTGAGAATAATGTATCTCATTTAAAATCTAAATTTGGATTTAACGAAAAAAATTAATTTTACTGTTAAGTAACTTATTTCACTACGGTATACTTAGAGGTGCCAGTTATTTTATCATAGAATTCATGTTGATTCTCACAAATTCTTTATTCGGAATATCCTTGGTTTTGTATCTCCAGTGGCAGAAATACGCTGTGTTTGTGGTTTGGAATCTTGACCAAGCCCTGCCTACTCCGCTTTGATTAATATTCCAGCTTGCAGCATTCTAATTATGCGGTCCAATTCCGTTCTTTAAACGGCATAACACCATATTTGTAACTTTTTATCTGTCACAATAATACACTGATTGTTGCTTTGTCATTCCAAAACCAGCTTCCGGTCTACCTGATTTTAATTGTTTTTGTTATTGCTAAGACATTACCTTATATCAGACAGCAAATCTATACAATTATTACAATTTATAATTTAAGATGTACAAACGAAAATGGTTGTCGAAGAATCAAGAGCATAATGAAAACGTTTCTTTATTTAAAGATAATATGATATTTTGAGGGCAATATTTATTTATGGCTAATTTTTGCATGATACTTATATGAATTAAGTGTAAAAAAGTGGTTTCACGTGTGATTTTAATCAAATCATATGTGAATGATTAATAGTGATTTTACATAGGTACTAAAAGCACTATTTAAAAAAAATTAATATTAAATTATTATAATAAACAAACGTTCTAATAAACGAAATAAATACAGAAATTGCACTCCTTGATTTGAATATAAATCTAAAATATGTCAATTTGGTTAAAGGTTTAATTATAGTTTCTTTAAAGTAACGAATGGAAGGGTTACTGCCCCTACTGGCGAATCCAAAGTGTTCATGCGGGTAACATGATGCTTAACATTAAATAGGTAGGTACTAAGTTATTCGTGATAAAGTTGAAGTCGGCAATGTCATTTTTTAAATACTTTTAAAATCTGAATCTTAGAGTGGGGGCATTATTTTTGAGGTTAATAGTACTAGTCGTCATGAACATGAATCCGAATTTTTTTTTTGTAGGTTGTAAAATGGCCGAGTTATGAATTTTTAAAAAAATTCGCGATTCAAGTTTCCTCTAATTCCGGCGCCGCTGGGCAAGCACTTACTGCATTACGTGTGACCGGTCGACAGTGTTGCCAATTATAGATGATATAAAACTCTCGCTAGCGCATTCCACTGGCGGGGTACCCAAATTCAAATAAAAAGGGTTTAAACAATATTAATTTTTCAGAGCGCGTTAAAAAAAAAATTGTAGTTTTGCGTTCCAATAGTGAACGGTGTCGCCTCCTATAAATATGGCCCCCACTCTAAGATTCACCCTGTACTATAATAATCTAATCCCTCTTTGTAGCATAACGTTAAAAAATCAAAGTGGTATATTTCGTTGGAGAATTGAAATTATTGCATCTCTGCTACGGGTTTGTCAAATTTGTCTACTGTCTATTATGGATGAGGAGAACTTATTTTTTTAAGTACAAAAATCAGTAGGAAACTTCGTTATTTTAGAGAAAAAAATTCGAAAGGCATAAGGTGCTTATTGTAGCATAAAAATAACTTGAAAATTCGTAAGGCCTTGATAGAAACCTAGCTAAATGCTAATTTAAATTCAGAGTTGTCGTAGACACACGTGTTGTTTGTTAACAGTGAAACAGTATATTATAGTATATGGTACTCGGCCAAGTAAGTACTGCTTGTCTCACCGCAACCCAAATTTGTCGTCCCGCACGGACAGTTTTTGCCACGGTACGTCTGCAAGTAGGTCTCGAGGCGGACCTGGCCCAAACTTACCGCCCAAACAGTCATCTCCCTCCTAACTGTAACACATTCAGCAACCAAGACAATTTGTGCAGTTACTACTACAATAAAAATCGAATCAAACTGTTATTTGAAATATTTATTCAATTACAACCAAATATGTTTAATGGGGCATACCTAACTATTCCATGTAATTTTAAGTGTAATATGGAGGAGGAATGCTACGATTATTTTACTCGTTGTCTACTTTTCCGAAAATTATATATTTAGATTTTATTAATGTCTTTTAACTAATATATAATCTAATCAGCAACTGAAACGCTAAGCATAATATTTTACACCATTTTAGAAATTGAAATCTTCTTGGCAATAATGCATTTTTAAGAGTGTTCAGAACTACTGGTCATGACTTACAGTTAAAAAACTACAATGCGAATGTACTAAAATCGTTTTTAGGTATATTTGTTTCATAATACGTTTTACAAATAATGCACATTTTACTGTTTCAGATTCTTCGCTTTCTATTATTAAAAAATCAAATAAATGACAGTGGAAAAGATTATGACACTGACGAAGAACATCAGTCGCCCGATTTTGATAAAAAATACTGCATTTAAACAAAGAAGAACTATAATTTCTCCTGTTATAGCAATTATGAAGCAATTAAGTAACATTCTTTTGTTGCGAAGCATTGTTCTTTATAGGTTACAAAAAGAAAATAACCCAAACAAACGTAACAGCAAATTGAAAAAAAAAAATCAAAATTGTGTTTTTTGTTAGTTATTACTATTATGTTTATGCTCAAATTTTTTTAACTGTGATGGATGCATTATCTAAAATATTTTACACTTGAAAATTTTTGAAATAATGAACTTTTTTGGCTTTGAGGTTAAATAACTTAGCAGGAAAGAATCTTGGCTGAATGTTAGACAAAAGATGAAGGCAATAAACTAAGGAAAATGCTACTGTTTTTTATTTTTTTGATAACGATAATAGGTTAGGAGATAGAAGTGTTTGAAGTTAACTCTTTACGGTTCTTTTTTAATTGATAAATTTAAGATGAATATATAGAAAAACTGACATCCTTTGTACTATCTTGACCTACCTGACCTTAGAGCGGATTAAAAGACCTTCAAAATGCTTTTTTTGGATGATTTTTAGCTTTAATTCCAAAGGAGATATGACCGAAATAAGAAGCGCGTCTCGTTTTAGCAAATTGCGATATTGCTCGTTTGGCGGTAATTTAGTCCCAGAACTTTGTTAATTATTGATTTTTTAATTTTAGGGGTGGCTTTTAGGGGTATGACCAATTATTTTTCTTATTAGTGAATGAGTTTTATGTGTCAAAATGTAACAATCTGCTAAGAAAGTCCTAATTTCTCCAAATAAACAAAAAATGATTAATTCATCCATTTTACCCCTTTTATATCGGCCATATTGAGGGTGCAACATAAAATTATTAATTTCTGACTTTATATTCGTGATCAGCGACTCCAGAAACATAAATAATATAAGTTTAAATAATTTATTCTCAGTATTTTGTTAATTATTGATTTTTGATTTTAAGGGTGGTTTTTACCCTCTCAGGGAAGTAAGAGCAATAACTTCTTATTAAGATATAAGTTTTATGCCCTAACATATAAGAATTTGCAAAGAAACAGTTCTACTTGCTCAAAACAAACAAAATATGTTTTTCCATTATACCCTATTATATCGGCCATATTAGGGGTGCAATCGTGAATTTTAAATTTCTAACTTGAGATTAGTAATCAGCGACCTCAAACACATATACACGAATTTTTTTAATAACTAACTCTTAACATTTAAGTCAGTATTAAATTTTGAACTTTAGGAGTGGTTTTCACCTTCTTAGGAGTAAAAGCACATCTATTCCTATTTAATATTTGAAGTTGATACCCTAAAGTTTAAGAATCCGCAAAAAAAATTACAAGCAGCTATAGAATTAGTTCGAAGTTTGGGTACTTTTTGGCACCAAGAGACTGTATTAGTACTGTGTTGTAGAAGAAGGCTAGTGAAGAATATGAATTAACAGTAACAAAATTAAAGACTAGTAAAGTACATTTCAGTTGCAAGATGTTTATATTTTATTCTTTGCCAGCTAGTTCATTGCATAAGGATCAGTGAAATTGCAAGTGCATACTAAATTAATCGTTTAATTGTCTGGAAAATGCAACGTCATCCATCACTAGCATTTTGTAACATTATTGTATAATTAACAAAGTGTCTACCATTTTATGTTTTAAAAAAATCGTATTGTGTGTTCAGTTAATCCATAATGGATTAAGCAACCTTTAGGTATTAAAAACTTTAGAATTATGGTTGCAAGAACTTATTATTTTTCTATTGTTATTTTAATTTCATGTTTGAACGTTATTAATTCATTATCGGGAATAAGACTAAATATTGAACAGCATGTTGTTGTGGAAACAGAAGTCAAAATGGCTTATAGATTGATAGAAAACTATTGAGGGAAAAATCATATATATCTTAAGGGAAATTTCGCTTTTGAAAATAAAAAAAACGTAAACAGGCTAAGGTAGTAATATATTATGGAAGAGGAACAAAATTGAGAAATTAACCTGGAAATACATATCTAAGATAATATAAGTTGTTACATGATAATGAAAATGGTAAAACACATCAGGATATCGGATCACAAAAGAAGGCAACAAAACAACCTATCGTCTAATATAACGCATAAACTTAAATCATAATGATGGCAAAGGCTGTATACGATGGGGTAATCTGGAAGTTATTAACGAAGACGGAAGATAAAAAGTTTAGGTTGAAAATCAAGCCATACGAAAGGTTGATGACTATGCTCTGATGGGTTCACTTATTTCTTTGGAACTCGTAAAATAAAAAAGTATCCCAAAATTCATATGGACTTGATTATAAATTTCAAAATTTCTCTTACAGTTTGCAAGGTTGAAGAATTTCAAAAGACCCCTTTCAGTGTTCAATATTTCAATGTTAAGGGTAACTGATGTTCTTAGTTACATATTTAACTAAGGACTTCTCTTTGTTAAACCTCTCCTTATTGAAAGTAATAGACATAAATCTAATAAATTCAGACTCTCCATTCTGTATTGGGTGCAATGGTAAGAATTATTAAGAATATATCTAAAAGTGCTACTATCTTTCTTATCTTATATCAAACTTTAACTTATTACTATTTCTAATTACTGGTACATCCTGAAATGAAAGATAATGATTTATGATTGTATAAGTGAATTTCCTAGAATTAAAACAGTTATTTAAGTTTACAACTTTAAATAAGTTTTTTGCAAGTGAAGAAAGCAAAGTAATTTGTATTATTTAAATTCGAAAGATAGTTGTCAATGGCTATGTGACTTTTGTACCAAATACCAAATACCACATATTTATTTATTTATTGATTGACGTAACACAGGACATGTCTAAATTTACAGTTACATCACTAATTTTACACAAAAATCATTCAGAGTAGGTATCCTAACCTAAATAATAATGTAATAATAAAAAAGAAACCAACAAAAACAAAAATAGCTACAACAAACAAATGAAAGTGAGAAAAAAACAGAAGCAATAAAGCAATGCACACCTAATGGGGATAATTAGTTATTTGTAAAATAAGTGATTAGCTGTGTTCTTAAAGTGTTTGGGGAGTTTTCAAACATATCAACGGTTGAATAACCCAAATTTGCAACATTACACATTCTTATTATTGGTGAGTTTTGTTTAAGTTTTATACCAAAGTAAAATATCTCTGGACCTGACTCTCTGTGGATTATAATAGTTCAATAATTTTTTTTTTTTTAAATTTAACTAATTATGTTGGAAATAAATAAGACATTTGCTATTTTTCTTCTTATTGATAATTTAATGATATGAAATTCATTTCTTACTAATTTATACTCCAAATAATTCGGAAATGTTTTATGTTTTGCAGTATAGATATGACAGAAACTTATTTTGTATGGTTTCTATGATTTTTGAGCAACTTTCTACAGTTCCAGGGTCTCAAATCTGCAACGCAAATTCTAATTTGGATACGATCAAAGAGTAATATAAGAGCTTTGCAGTTTTCTATTGAAAAATATTTTGAATTTCTAATAATAAAACCCATATTATTATAGGCTTGACTATACCATATTCTCAATATATTCTAAGGAATTAAGGTTTGTATTAAATAACACTCCTAAATCTCTTTGCTTTGTCACCTGTCTGAATTGTACTCTATTTATCTTCAATGGATATATTACCTGATTTTTGTTTAATGAACAAGTCATGGTCACGCAATCTTTAGGCATTCAAAGGCAACTTGTTAGTTTTACTCCATGAGAAAATACAATCAATATCTTTTTGTAGCAGTTGTGCATCGTACATGGTGTCAATTTTCTTATATAATTTAATATTATAATAATAATAATAATAATAATATCTTTATTATCCACTAGACCAAAATTATAAAGGAATGGGACTCGTCCAAAGTAGACAGAAGAGACAAAAATTACATCTATTAGAAATTCATGTATAAAACGATATTTTTACAGTAACAATAGTTAAATACTAATAAAACTTTTATAGCACTAAACACTAATGATTTAAACAGATTTAGTAAACAGGTTTAAATAACAGTAGACAATTTAAAAAATTAAAAAACATTAAACACTAACAGTTAAAAATAGGTTTAAAATATATGTTGCAAAAATTCTTGTACACTATAAAACGTATTGTCCAGTAAAAACCTACGTAGCACACTTTTAAATTCCTTTAAATTACTAATTTGCTTTAGTGTGTTTGGTAACTTATTATACAATTTTACTCCCATAAACTTGTCAGCGTACATTAAACATTTAGAATAATTTAAATAATTTGGTATGTCGTTGACAAAAAATACAAATAGTAAGGGTCCTAAGTTAATTCCCTGAGGAACACCTGACCGAGTCTAATAGGCTAACGAAAGTGTAGTCATGCGTTTTATTTGCTGATATCTTTTATCTTTATCTCTGATATTTTTATATTAATTAAATGCAATCTTAGTAGCAATAATGTATTATTAGCTAAGTTATAAAATTGCATATTTTGTAATTAAACATCATGATCACCTCTGTTAAAAGCCTTTGCAAAATCCAAATATATCAAACCGCTGCCAATTATGGGATCAAAATTTCCTCATCGTGTGGTGGAGTTTATAACAAAAGCCATTTTTGACGTATTTTGTTTTTTTGACATATTTTGTTTTTACTTTCAGTTTGTTTTTGATTAAATTTATTAATTTCAAATGTTATCAAAGTAGCTGGATGATGTAAGTCTAATGGAACTAATGGCTCAGATTCTTTTTCTACTTTTATATTTAATTTTTTTAAATTTTTTTACTTTATGGTCTTATTTATATTAACGTCCTGGCGAAGTTTAGCTTAGAGCTATTCTAACACTTAACCAGGACACACCACATACACCCATTCCCTCCGACATTGCCATCTGCCGGAGCTGGGACTCGAACCCAGGAGAGATAGGCGTAGCTAGTCGCCTTGTGTCACTCAAGGGCGATCCAGCCCGCTGCACTATCCTCGGTAATGTAATAAGATACGGTCACCCATCCAAACGCCGGCTTCGACCAACGCTGCTTTGCTTCGTTGATCGAAGACCGGCAATTGTACGCATGACCCCATCTCACTACTAATATTGATATTAGTTAAGACCAAATCTAGAGTTCGATTGTTTATAATTTGTACATTATTTTTTAACCCCATATTAAAGATATTAAGAAACCTTACTAAACATTTTGTAATCTCATTACCTTTACTTAAGTCACAGTTTTGATCTACTATTGAGAGAATATTATACTCACCTATCATAATAATGTTCTTAGCATACAAATATTGTTTAAATGATTCTAATTACTCACTGCATATTGGCTTCGATAAAAATAAATTCTGTTTCTGAAAGAGGAGATATACAGTAAATTCACTTTTCAACCAAAGCACTTTGTGAGTGAATAGGAGAGAATAAAGCGAGAGAGCTAACATTCTGAGATCGACATGCAGTCACGCATGTGTAGTGCTCTCGCTTTACTGCTATCTCCTATTCACTCACAAACTGCTTTGGTTCAAAAGTGAATATACTGTATTTAAAAATTTTGAGTTATATTTGCGCTCAATAGCTATTAATACACCTCCTCCAGAATTCTCGTCTACACGTAAATAATCTCCGTCACACTATAAACTACATACCTGCCATCAAATAGTTCTCCACTACTGATATTGTTAACTTATCCATGGTTCACTATTCACTGAGTACCAAAATATCATAATTCTCAGAAAGTGCGCCACTATAAACATTATTATCTCCTTTCGCCCCTTACATTTTGATAATAATATATATGCTCCACTTCTTATTCTCTTATTTATTTATTTATTTAGTTAAAAACCTAGTTTATATAAAAAAAATTAATAGACAATTATTAACAGTAAATGTGAAAAGAAACAAAAAACACAATAACGATTCGAAGTAGCGCATTGTTGCGCATTTCCAATGTCTTTTTCATACTTAATTTGCCTAATTTGCGTTCCATCTTTAACTAAAATGTTTCCTCCACTGGTTCAAAATTTATTTTTCCTATATTTTTCAGTTGCTTTATTTACCAGAGTAATTTTCTTTTTTGTTAATTTCTCATATACAGAGACACAGTGGTTTTCAGACTTCTTTTTTTGAAAAAAATTCTTGATTCATTTTTATTGTAGGCAAATTAACGATTACTGGTCTTGGTTTTTCTAGAACTTTTTTACCAATCCTAAAGCAGTGATCAATATTTGCGTTCTGCACATTTATGTTTAATTTATTATTAGTTGTGTTTATAATAACTGATTCCAAATTTTCGTCAGTTTCTTGTATACCATATACGCTTAAGATTTTGTTATGAGTATTTTGTTCCAGTTCATCATAGGAAGTTCTTAACACACCAATTTAATTTTTTTTTAATTTATAGATTTTCTTGATTATTTAATTCATTAGTTACTTCTTTTTAAAATATCTATATCTTATAAAAATTCTTGAACATGTTCTATTTCAAATCTACTTATAATAAACTATTGGTATAATAAAAGGTGACAAGGAGGTACTCATTGCAGCCCCTCTACGTTGCTCAAAAAAATTATTATTGAATTAAAAAAAAATAATAATAATTCATGCAAATCTTCATGACTAATATCGTTTAATTAAGGTTTATGGGATAGGTACAGTTGAAAATATTGGGTAAACATCAAATGGGATCAATATTGTGCTCTCTTGCGATTGTATAGTATTAATATTATTCAATTCATTAGAATTATCGACTGAAAAACCTGTAACGTAATAGACAATTTTTTACCATTAACTCACTCATGATAACCATTTTGATAGTTGGCGATCCAAATGCTAATTCAATGGGACACATTGACCTTTCAGGCTTTTTAACCTTTGGTGAACAATATACTCTAGGTATTACCGGAGATAGATGTATGTAACTTTTAATAATCTCATTCAAAACTGCTTTAGAAGAAACTAGAGCCAAATTGAATTTCTTGTTAAGGAGAGAGGACAGTTTTTAAATATTATTAAACGATCAAACTTCCTGCGAAACCATTTCTTTAGAATTGTTGCTGGACGATTTTTAGAGTTTTTGTTTTGTGATGATATTTTCTTAATAAATTTATCTTTAATTGATAATAGCATGCTCCTCTGAAAGTCACGACGGGGACGTAGATTATCCAGCATTATTCTCCAGTTTTTAAAATATCAGATTACTTTTTACATTGGGCGGAAATATGCACTCAAAGCAATATTGGTCCCTTATTTGATGTAATTTTATGATTCTTTTAAATGACTTCCTTGTATTTGCGCGTATGATATTATACTTGTTTAGTAAACTACGCTTTATAAAAATTTTAGTGTAAAAACTATTAAAACGCACTTTTAGAAGCACAGCGAAGCTTTAGTAGGTATTTTGTATTTAAATTTATTCTTGCGATTGTTCATACCAGTTTTCCAGTTACACCGAATTATAGCAACAATAACACATAAATATTAGTAATTGTTTATTTTCATAACGTAAACAAAAGAGACCTTGAATTTATTGAATGAATGGTGTAGTGGAGTGATTGATAATAATTGTCAATGTTACTATACAGTTACTACAGACATACATGACAACCTTGAATGATGAAATCGAGACCATATTAAGTGCAATTAACTAAAACCAAAATCAAATGAATGAAAATTTTTATAAACTGTTTGTTTATTTTATGTGTCTGTAATTTAAATAAATCAGTGTTTTGTTATATCTGCGTAGCCGTAAATGATCAACATATTTATTAAATTACAATATTTTGAATAGGTATACGTAGTGAGTCAGGAAAGTGTGTTCACCCTGATATTTCTTAAAATACTTATTTGGAATAGAAAATTTAAACTCAGAGGGATTATTAACTTATTACCGAATAACATGATTTTCTTAAATGAGGAGGTAGTGGGGCACAAACAAACTTTAAATATTCTTAAAATCTAATCCTCTTTTCATTGTTTCATTTATTCTCCACTTACACTACACTTATGCGTATATTGAATGTGTCAGGACTATATTAGCTCCGATTTTTCCTAAAATATTTGGAATAGAAAGTGGGGATGTAACATTAAACGTTTAATAACCGCCTTCCAAGTTATCAAAGCAAGCTTATAGATTTTGCTGTAACTGCTATAATAGTATATGCAAGTAAATAAGCTAAAAGTAGAAATTGAAATATATACAGTGAGAAGCAGTTTCTAATCAATCAGTCATGAACAATCCTTTTTTAACTGCTAAACTCATATACGAACGTTTGACATGTCCATTGTTACAGTGGCTGCAATTAGTCGCATTCAAATTAATTTTGGCATTAACAATGTATTGTATTTTAAATAAGTCAATAAACCAAAATCTCATTTGCCATCTTCAGGTGATGTCTACACGTTTCAAAGAATTGATATAACCTTTTAAAACAAAATTATTATTGATACGGTCAGTTTCTCAGTGGAGATTTCAACGGTCAGTCAGACGCCGAACGCTAGGATACAATGTGGATTATGAGATGTTAAACTCGGTACTATATTGTTTTAAATGATGCTGATATTTTCGAAATTCAGTGTTTATTTTATAAATACTTAAACTTAAGTTGCTGATCTGCAACTTTGCAATAAAGTGATATATCTGCAAATTAGAATAATATTCTTATTTTATTTTTCCTACGTGCAAGTGGAAAGTAGGCACCTAAATGTGATTACGATTAAGTTACAGTTTCTTAGCGCAAGTAATAACACATATTATATAAGATATAAATTTTGACATAAACTTCTCCATTATAATACCTAATATAGATTACATGAGAAAATTGCAAATAAAAATATTAAGATCCAAGGCTAAATATGATCGACAATGGAAGATAAACACTGCATCCACTCGCTAATGTCCACTTTTTGATTTCTTAATATTACCTTTATGATAGAGGTCTTTTAGGCGTTTGTTAAGTTAGGTTAAGTAGGGGAAATTAGGTACAAATCATATTACAGGGAATTCTGTGCAAACATCGATCTTAGTCTTCATTCTCTCCAACATGCATTATTTTGAGGGCATATTTTAGAAATGAAACTTGTAATGTATTGCGCATACACAGTATGAGGGTCATAATATCGGGCAAATAGGAAAAATTCAAATGTTTTATATGATAAACAGAGAATGTTTATATACCTCTGCTTTCATTTCGGTTCATCTAATCCTCTTTGTTAGAATGCATTAATTATTATTATTTCTAAAATATCATTTTACTCTCATTTTCTATTATTTTCTAACATTTGTGAATATAAATGATTTATTTTTGTTGTACATATTGACTATCGATTTACTGGCTTTACCCTATCTTGTATCTCTTGTATACGATACCGATACGATACGATACGATATCAAAAAAAACGGGGAAAATCAAAAAGGCATATTAGGCATTTTTCTATCGAAAAATTTTACTGATGAGAGTTGTTCAGAATTGTTGGAAAACCTTAAGTCCAAAATTTCATCAAAATTAAAAAATATTAATATTTTGTTTGAAAAATTTTTTAAATCTGAAAATATAATTTTAACGGGTTTTTGTGTTTTGAATAGCGTGCTGTGAAATAAAACGCAAACTGGTAGGTAGTTGTCAAGTAATTTGTAAGTGTTGTGTTTTGCGATTCTAGTTTGTAATAATAAACTTTGCGATTGTCGAAAAAGTGGAAATAATATTAGTGGGCGATAATGTCACATCAGCAAGAGAGGTTTGAGAACATAATATTTAATGTGTTTTTGCTAATTCACAATTTAATTTTAATTGTAATATTATAATAATAATTTTCGTTGTATTTAATTTAATTTTCTTAAGTTTGTTATGTCGTTTGTAATTCATTTCCAATTTATGGAAAATTTGTTCCTAAAAATAAAATTAAACTCAGAATGGATTGTAATATTTTATTTTTTATGAAAAAAAAAAAAAAACTAAAGAAATACTCTGCATCTAAATACGAATGATAATTGATATTGTAAAATTATTTTGCGGACATTTTCTTAATCAAAATATCACAACAACTTTCATTGGTAAAATTTTCCGCTAAATATATGCCTAATATGCTTTCTTGATTTTCTCCTTTTAATTTGTTATCGCAGGTGGCTTTGCATTAGTAGGGGGCGAATGTATTTTTGGCCATGAGTTGATCCTAATGGGATCTATCTTCGAGTGAAATTTGGTTCAAATCGGATAAAAATGAAAAAAGTTATTAGGATGTTTAACTCTTAAGTACGACACACTGTATATGGAACGAGCACGTATGTACATCTTGATGCTTTCCCACATTTATTCATTATGGATGTCTTTGATTGTGTTATCTATTTTTTATACATGATGTTTTTGAATGATTTCATGATGAATATGAATTAGTTTTTGTAATAATAATAATAATAATACGAATATTTATATTATATTTTTAAAATTTGCAAAAAGAACTGAAAGAAATATTTTTGCAGAAATAAGCTTTTACTCAACATAATACCTGTGGGAAAATTAATACATAAGATAATTTATTTCCTCTTTTTGTGGCTTTGTATGAAGTATCTGAGATACATAAATTATGTGTCTACATAAATTTAAAATTCAAGTGATGATTATTGGAAAAAGATTCCTTTTGCTTAATTCTAGGAAGAAATTTAATTGTTGGCCATTTATAAAACATTTTTGAACATTTGGGAACAATCCAGAGATATATACAAGTCAGTTTCATGTATCTTCCTTTAAACGGTAGCATCCTAAATATTTTGTAATTGTGCACAAGTACTATTCCTCAGCTAAGTATATCAATGTATGTGACCAAAGCTCGGCTAAAGGTCACAATACATAAAAAGTGAGTGCTATAGATATAACTAAAAACGGCAAAAAAGCTGAAGCTCCTATTTGATTTAATTTTCATGATGACTGCTTATAACATGCCATTTAATATAATGATAAAACAACATTTTCGTCACTTCCTGAAAAAAAAAAAATATTCCCATGTGGAAATTACCAAGCAGAGCAACATTGTGAAAATATTAACTACCTGTGTACGATAGAATTAAAACAATATTACACGAAATTTATAATACAAAAACTGTGGATAATCATCGATGAAACTACAGATTCCAAGAAAAATTCTGTAGCCGATGTGATAGCACACGTACATTGAATCCGCATGCCAAGCACTTTCACCTCCGTATTTATTTGCTAATAAAAGATTACAACAATGTGTTGACGAAGCAATTAAGATTTGGTATTAAATATATTCCAAAAATTTTGAAATTCGCCGAATAAAGTGTTAATGTTTATCATTATGAGTGTTAGATGATCAAATCCAAGCAGACTTCCAATCTATTCATAACAGTTACGTGATAATAACAGATGCTATAAAGAAAAGTACAGAATACTTAATTATTATTAGCAGAATTATTTCAAATAGCGGATGACGTGCAAATAGTGTTTGTTATAGATTTTAAATAATTTTATAAGAAAAACAGTATTTAAATAAAAAATTTGTTTTTGCAAGATTAAAGCAGGTTTATAATTTTATTATAATAATCCTCCTAAGATCCGTTAATATGAAAGACTACTTATTTTGCAAACATTACATCATTAGATCCCAAACAGTTGTTCTCTTTATACAAGAATATTTTTTCTTCACTGCTTTTCATTGCTCAATGAAACGACTGTGAAAACTCACCCAACGTTGCAAATTTTCGTCTGAGCTCATCCAAATTTTTAATAAAAAGTCATACCCAGTAAGTGTATTTATAAGGTTATATATAGTTTTAGTTATATATAATATTCACCAAAGAAATTTGGTGATAACTGTCACTTTTACATAGTAAACTAGGATACCATGAATCCATGAATCTCCAAACCTCTGTTGCGATGTAAAAAAATTAGTCCTATATTTTCTAGTACTGCTATGGAAAGCGATTATTTCCATGCTCGCCATGTAGGGACGTGGTGGCTTTTAGCGTTTGGAAAGTATATTTTCAAATTGTTAATGGAAACATTTATTTTATTTTGGATAAAATCCATCTTTAGAATATGATGTATGATCATGCCTCTAGTTATAATTGTATAGCGTTAATTAATATTTGTAGGTTAAACACAATCATTATCATATTCTTATAAAGAGTTGCGCAATAACTGATGGATGATATCATGCAATATTTTAATAGCAATAAATGATGAGATGAAATGCGTGTTAAAAGCAACGGTATACAACGGACCAAAATGGTTTTGTAGGTTAAGAATGTAATCAATAATCACGTAACCTACAACCAAATAATGTTTTGTGCAATTGTTAAATTAATCCGTAAAGTGTATTAAATACGATTTGGATGATTGGTTAAAGTAAACTAAAAATTTATTGTCACCATCTTTTAACACTACTTAGGAAGTACCTGATATGCATGTTGTCAATTGAGAATAAATTCATTATTTTATATATTATTATACTAAATGAGATTTTTAATATATCAAGATGTATTTTTAGAATATTTAATAACAGTCATTACTAAACCACTACACGATAACTATTGATCCATTTTACTTGCATTTGCATAATTTTAAAAGCTAGTTAATTACCCTAATAAATTAAATATGGGAAATATGATTATATTATGATATACGTCATTCAATATTGCATACGGTATGTTACATTTTCAATAGGCAGGTATATTTTGACGAATAAAAAAACTACTATAGTACATTACTTAAACTATAAATGGAAATCATTTTGGGAATCGTTGTATTACCAATAATTAATAATAAAAATAAATTATTGAAGGAAATAAACAAATTTCTTAACTTTGCTCGAGCTTTTTGGAGATTATTCTGTTATAAATACATGTAATTTTGTTTTTATCACGGTTATATTAAATATACGTGCCATGGGTTTAGTTTAAATGGAACACACAACAGATCCAGATTTTAATTTGGGCTGATCATACGGGAATATTTATATTAAATCAAGATAAGAATAAATGAGACATTACTGATATAAGAACATATTTTTCTACAATAATAATAATAATAATAATAGTAGTAATCGAAACGAGAACGAGAAATGCTAATGCTAATTCGAGCCAATAAGCCACAATCCTCTTTGACATCAGAACAAGGTTATGTATGTCATCCATTTCTCAGCAAAGTCAAACATCGCCTTGAAGGAGGAGGAGAAACGAAGTGCTATATCCTGGCTACTCTGTCAAGATGGTCATCCTGAATCGGTGTACTCGGAGGTATGAAGCTTACGCTGCTCTCCACATTGAAGACCATGCCCTCCTGCCAAAAATTAGAGCAGTGGTTGGCAGGTCAAATGCAGAAAACGGTCATCCTGGAATCTCTCCGTTTATTTAGGGCTCCTCGCATCTGAAAAATGAATTACTGATTACAAGACAAGTGAATGTAAGTGTTAAAACAGGAATAAGGAGACTTAAGGAGGTCGGTTTAAATCCGAAACGCCCTCCTAGGTTTCTCCTACGTCCCAATACCGGACGGTTACAATTTGCAAGAGCCCATGCTAATTATAATGGGTATCAATGGGGATACGTTCTTTTCACAGATTCCACAAGAATATAATTATGGTCGAGTATACAGAAGGCCTGGGGAACGTTTCGTAGAATCTTGCACATAATTTTAGCTTTGGTGGCAGTTTCATTATGCTAAGAAGTGGCATTAGTTGGGAGGGTCGTATGAAGTTCATTTGATCGCATTGATCATAAGCTTCTTTTAGAGAATTTGCATATGTTGATGTCATTTGATTAGTCTCTTTAAATAAGGAAACAGTAGGTACGTCATGTATTATGAACACAAATCTTCCTTATTGGAACCTCCGGTGTAACTCAAGGGGCCAACCTTGGTCCATTACTCTTCCTATTGTTTGTAAATGACATCACTACAACAATAAATTGTGAAAAATTAGTATTCGCTGATGATCTGCAACTTTTTTCAAAAATAAATAGCGTTGACGACTGTGAAGAACTACAGATGCAACTTGATTTAATTAAGATCTGGTGTACTAATAACAATCTTCATTTAAATGTGGCAAAATGTAAAGCAGTTATTGACACCAAAAAGTCAAATCTTGTCGCATATGATTATAACTTAAATTTTATCTTTCTTAACTGCAACAAATTAATAAAAGATTTAGGAGTAATATTTGAAGCAACATTATATCTTTTTCGAACCACATCGCGCAAATAACATCATCTGCCTAAAAAATGCTAGGTTTTATCATCAGAAATTGTCAATCTTTCTCTAATAAATTAGCTTTTAAAACACTTTACTACTCATATGTAAGACCTAAACTGAGGGCAATAAATGTCACTGGTGAGAATCATAATTTTTTAAATATCTTCGGAACAGTTTTTAATCTCTTCCAATTTTAATACATTATAATATAAAGTTCAATTACATCTTCAGTACTGATTTGGTTGACATTGATACACTGGATGTTTAAATTTTCTTCGTTTAATTCTTTAATATCAAATCTCAAATTTGAACGTCCCAAGACCATAAATTATTGTAAAATTTAAAAAATTAATCGAGCATAACGTATACAGTAAATAAAAAATATCAAAATGAATGAAATGAATTACAATTATTAATAATACATACAGTACAGCTACATTTTGTCAAATTGCTCTTAAACCGCTAAAGATATCGGAAAATTTGAAGAGTAAAAAAATATCAAAAAGCACATGTACTTTCTTAGTAAGATGGTACTAGGTGTCTCAAAAAAAATTTAGGTGGTTAAAGGATAACTGACCCGAAAAATTTAAACATCCAGTTTATTTATCAATGTCAACCAAATCAGGACTGAAAATGTAATTTAACTTTATATTATAGTGTGTTAAAATTGGAAGGGATTACTTAAACTGTTCCGAAGATATTTAAAAAATTATGATCCTCATCAGTGACATTTACCGCACTGTATATCAAAAACGGTGCACATTGGAATATTTGTGTGTATGACTCAAATGCCATAATTTTGCTTCTACAATACACCCTTAAGAGATTGACCTGTATTTTCGGGAGACCCTGTATTTTAAACCACGTTTGTCAAATTATTGTAAATTTTCTATTACAGATTTTACACTTTTTCTCAAATTTCTTAGGATCTGCCCCAAGACCATCAGCCTCACGGCTTGCCATACTAAGTGGAATCGACAAATAAAATAAATATCAATCCTCAAAATGTGTATTTACTGTAGTAAGTCAGTGACAATAGCATGTTGTTCTTCTTAACAGGTAGATGGCCAGAAGATTCAATTGGGCATAAGACGATGAGGTATAAAGATGCGAATCAACTTGCGTGATTATATCTTGTAGGTTCGAAGTAACGCTCGACGAACCGGTGGGCAAAGAAATCAATTTTTTAAGAAGAATTTTATGTTCTATCAACGGTCGTCAGTCGTCATTCTTAATGTCTAGAGAGGAAATTTTTGATTCCGGCAACTTTGTGAAGTTCGTAACCGTGTAAAACTTCGTACAATATATAGATTAAGAGCCCACAAATCTGCCAGATATATATGTCAAGAGATTTTTGTTGTTAGATTTACTTGCTTCATTCATGTTTAGGTTGTTATATTTAGGATTTATTAAGTATAAGTAATTAGATCATCTAAAATCCTTTATAAAGTACGGGTCGGCGATTGGCTTTGGTAGCGAAGTTAAATAAATAAATGATTATTTTTTTCAAATTGCTATAATTTGATATAATACATATGATAAATTAAAATATTCTTTGTTTTGATATAATAGTGTTAAGTAAGTTACACATTGCTATTATTCATAAATGTTAAAGCAATTATGGTAACCTATGTTTTGAACGTTAAATCTGAATCCTACCGGATTGTTTTAAATATGTAACGATGCACCTAAAAATTGTTAAAAAAACCATACAGATTATTTTAATTTGAAAAAATAGGCATCTAATTTAATACCATGTAATTTAAAATATTTCATACGGTTTAGACGTGTTTAAATTAATTTTAATTTTTAATATACGTAATAAAAACTCCATTGATGAGATACTTGTTTGCTGTTGAACTTTGAACGTATGCAGATGTTAATCTTTTAAATACGCCCATCAATTTCACTCTTATAAATTTAAGTGTTGTGGCCTATTTAGTACAATGTATTTAACATTTATTAACATCATATCCGCTTCGTCGATGCTTTTTTTGAGAACAATTACATAGCGCGCGACCTCAAAATTCAAATGTCCTTGAAGTTATCAATTAATATATTGGGGTTCGATTTGTTATGTGCCTTATTGATAAAGCTAGACAAATTGTTTTTAATAATTCAGATAATTGAAAAATTTGTCAGTAAATTTTAAGGGCTTGAACAATAATTACTGAAAATTTTAATTTTGAACTATAAAATAATTTTGTCTATAAAAAAACAAAAATGTAATGAAACGTTTTGAAAAGAACATACAAACCCAAAAATACAACCAATGGAGTACAGAGACAATTTTTTTAAATTAATAAAATATATCTGCATGTTATTGCATTCCATATAAGCTCACGTGTGACAGTTAAGGTTTTCAATAATTACTTTTTCAACATTTTTTATGGAATTGTATATTTGTGATTGAGTGTGATAATTTTTTGTGTATTTTGTAAGTTGTGCATTTTAATACTTCATTTAAAATGAATATGAATTCTTATACTTATTAGAGGCTGTTGTCATTAATTTTTTCACTTTTAATAGATTGTAAAATAGAGTTAAAAGTTTGCAACAACTTAACCGCATAGCATAAGAATAAAAGGGTTTCTTGTCGCTATTACTACTATTTTTATATTTTGCAATTTCTAAGATTTCAAAGCATCCATTTGTCTATGATTCGACACATTTTTAATTAACTCTAAACCATTAACATTTATTCTATGGCTATTTGTAATACCGGGCAACGCTACAGTTAATAATTCTTCCATATTTGAGATGACTTAGATGGTTTTTGAATCTAGTTGGAATTTACTGTCACCATTGTTTAATTTGCTATACACTACAGTCCAATTTCGTTATCCCCTTATCTTTCAGTTACCCCAATTTTAGGTTATTTTAAATTTGTAATTTCTTTCTGGATAAACGAACAACTGTTATACTTAAGTTCTACGATCCTGTATTTGAAATTTACATGGAATTGACATGAATCTAAAAATTCACGTTAATTTCAGTTAAGCAGTGAATTTACATTCCTATATTCACTGGTTTAAGTATATAATATACTTAGACTTTGTTGTTAAATTTAGTTTGGTTTTATTCATCTACCAATGATGTCAAATTTGTTGACATAATTGTTGTTGCTAACTTCATTTTGTGCCTAGGTAAAAGTATTTGGTGTTTTGGTGCTTAGCAGCAGGAACTGTGTCAGAATGAAGAGTGTTTGTACCAATTTAAAAGTGACAATAGTCTAAGATATTATATAAATTGATATATTGCGTTTAGGTAGTTTTGATTTTAAAACAATCGAATTTTATTGAATTGATTAACAAGATGGTAATGTGTTTGTGAAAACATTTATCTTTTAACTAACATCTAAAGTAAAAGACACTATAAATCCCAACTTTCTGTTAATTCATCGACTAAAAGCATGGCAGAAAGGAGTTACATATACAGGGTGTTTTCGTGAGCGTGGATTTACCTTTAACACGTATTTATTTCTTGTGATGAACAGATTCGCTCTAAAAATTTTAAATAAGTAAATAGTTCAAATGTGAATACTTCCCTTATTATGAAACTTTCATTACCTAAGAACACTTTTAGGTACTTTTAATATTGTAAGCACTCCGAAAGGAAACGAGAGTCTCATTTTCTAGATTGCTCTGTATATTTAGAGATTTGGAGTTAATTATGACTTTAAGAGTAATAGGTAATTTTTTTCTTACAGCAAAGGTTTAAAATTGTAAAATGTATTATCAAGCGGAACCTTAACTGTAAGTAGAAGGCTAGACATGCCGGTTAGTTTAATAGCTCTAAATATCTATATGTAAGGTTACACTTAGAAATATTGCAGAGGTACAAGTATAAATCGGTAAATTTAAACATCGTTATAATATAATTAGCAACTCATTATTGGATAGCGTACAACAAAGATATATGCAATTTCCAAGATCAAGCACGATAAAACTAACATTCCGACTTAAAGTTAGTGCTTCACTTTCCAAAAATATCGTTCCGCCAGCTAAACTAAGCAATATTTATTAACATTGAGAACGCAAACAATGATTACATTACAATAATAATAAATGCATGAAATATGCTGCTATTGTTCTGTTCGTATTGTTTCTACCAACACATCACAAGAAAAAATGTCTTGCAGTAATTTGTAGAAAATTTGGTGCAAGCCAGCTTAACTAATGTTGTTATAATATTGAAAATGACAAATAATTAAATTCGGGCTTTTTTAAGGTACGCAAACAATTAAAATGTTAGTATAATAAATAATAAAGGGAGACAATATTGAAAATTTAAAATCATTTTTTGATTTGAGCTGAAAGTATACGTGCACAAATTTTAATAATATACGTCTAATATACAACTAGATGGAATATAATAAATACGCCACATGTAATTACGACCCCCTTTATCCCAGAAGGCTGAGCCTTGTGCGGGAGGGGGCTACACATTTAAAGACAAGGGACACACATCCAATATCCGTGTATAATGGAAAAATCCCTCTCACAGTATTTTCCATTGCCACGACCGGGATTCGAACCCGGGACTTTTGGGTGAGAGGCAGGTACTCTACCATCTCGACCATCAGTCATATAATGGAATATATAATTTACTGTAATGTCAAAATTAAAGTGATTCCTATTACCATTAGACAATGCGACAATGCTAATACTCTTTAAACTAAATCTAAAACACTGGTGTGAAGTTGGCAGCTAAACTTGGCAGCCAATTGTCCTGACTGGTGCAGAGCGCTAATTATTTATATTTATTACAATAAGTACAATATTCAGAAATAAATATAAAAAATGAGGTTCCTTCAAATAGTTCAACAGAAAAAATTATAGTAAATGCTCCACATCTTGCTCTAAGCTTTTGAAATGAGGACATTTAGTAGGACCATTTCTTCCAATCCATTGAAGTGGGTAGGTAGTGTTTTAGCTGTTGTGAACGAAGAAAATGAGTTTCTGTGGTGCTGACAATGGTTGAGAATCCCATATTAGTCAGAGAGAAGTGAAGTGCTTCTAAAACCTCCTCGATAGATTTGTGGGCACTGGTAATATAGAATATAAAAAAATAAAAGAATAAAACGTGTTGTGAACGAAGAAAATGAGTTTTCTGTGGTGCTGACAATGGTTGAGAATTCCCATATTAGTCAGAGAGAAGTGAAGTGAGCTCATTAGTAGGAATAAGTAGACATTCTGTTGGTCGAATCTTAAAAAAAAAATAAGTTTTATGCATATCATATTCAAATGCATCAGAAACTATCTGATGACGATTTTCAAAGGCGTCTATAGTTTTGCAATTGAGCCAGAGGTAAAATGCCTTCTTCAATAGTGTTCTATTCACTGATGAGGCAAATTTTCATAAAAATGAATTTGTCGACAGACACAATTTCGATTATTATGCTTCAAATAATTCTCACTTTTTTAGGTTTAAGTTGATAACCAGCATAAACGTTTGGGGAGGAATTATTGGAAAACATGTAATAGGGCCACGTTTCTTTGATGGTACATTGACTGAAGCTATTCATCTTAATTTTTTGAAGAACTACCTGCCACCATTATTCGAAATAGGATGTGATTTCAGCAAGATGGTGGTCCGCCACATTATTTAAATGCAGTAAGCGACCACTTAAATAATATCTACCCATTTCAATGGATTGGCAGAAATGGTCTCACTAACTGGCCTGCTAGATCCCCAAATCTTACAACAATGGATTTCCTTTTATGGAGATACGCGAAGAAAATTGTTTATAAAGACACACCAACAACAGTCCAAAATATGAAGGAAAGGATAATAACTGCTTTTAGATCTATTTTAGGAACAGTACAAACTTCATTTCAAAAGTGCATAGAGATGTGTCAATCAAAATGGGCAACATGTGGAGCATTTATTATAATTTTTTCTGTTATTATCTGAATTTAATTCAAGGAACCTCTATTTTTTAAGTTGATTCTTGAATTTTGTACTTATTGCTCAATAAATCGAAAATGGTTTAAAATAGCCATAGGGATGCAAATCTAAAAAATGTTCGTTTCTCATCACATCGTTGAAAAACGTACAGTGTTTCATTTAGAAAAATTGAAAAAATCAATTCAAAAAGCTCTAAATTAAAAAATCATTTGTGGCCACCCTCTATATTTTTAGGAAGTGAAAATGATTAAAAAACATTAATTAGATTTCTCGTAACTAGTATTCACATATTTTTTTATAATAATCTCATAATAGTGACTGTAGTCATTTTTTATTTACACATAGCGTTCCATTAAAAAAAAGCACTTGATTCTGTAACATTGTCTTGGCTAGTCCTGTATATTCAAAAATAATTTCCGGTTATAAATTTTTTTATTTAGTTTACTTGTATTTTTCTTAAATTTTTAACTATCACAAACTCGCGTTATCAAAGTCCGACGCATTATTGCCCCACACTGTATAAGTACTCGTATTATGTACATTTAAATTAAAATAAGTTTACAAAGGAAGTAAAAGTCTGTGTTTTGTGCAGTATGTATTAGGAAATGAAGACATTTTAATTTTATTAAATATTGTTTAAGGTTTCATAAGAATAATAATTTGGATGAATAAACAATAAATATAATAATAATTTCCTAAATTAATTACTTTTATAAAAACAGTTCCATTTAAAATGGGCTAATAGTTATTAATGTTGTAATTTTCTAAACTTTACCAATTAACAGCTTTATAATAAATAGTAAATCTATTATCTAATTACTAAACAATAACATTAAAAACTGTAATTGGAAGGCTTTGGCCTGTTTAGTCAGATTTTGTCACACTTTGTAATATGTAATTTTTAATGTTATTACTAACGATATTTGATAAAATAAGTAAATTATAGCCGTACAAAGTATAGTATAGTTTATAGTTTTATTAGAAAAAAATTTGCTACATTAGAAATATCAATAGAAATCAATTATATTCTAAAGGCAGCGTCACACACATGCGGCA
Organism: Rhagium mordax; assembly: GCA_963680705.1. Taxonomy (NCBI): domain Eukaryota; kingdom Metazoa; phylum Arthropoda; class Insecta; order Coleoptera; family Cerambycidae; genus Rhagium; species Rhagium mordax. Next base: position 63,257,305 of record OY796658.1, read on the forward strand.
TTTGTCAAATACAGAACACCGAATATTTGATATTTGGTGAATATTTTAGATCCACACATGCACAAAGTGTAGGTATGTTTGGTATTTGCCAAGTACCAAATATTTTCCCATCAATTGTCGGTAAATTAGCACAAATTAAAGCGAGCGAACGTTCGGCATGCTGTTTGTTTGTCATCGATACACACATGTTGTAGACTTGTCTTGATGTTCGAAGAATACTTAGATACAAAATACGAATTTCCCATTTACGTAGAAACGTAAACTTGAAGTGGTCAAATGAGACAGTTTTGGAGTTTTTAGAACTTTAAGTTAAGTACATACTTACACTACGTGTTTGGACTAGAATTTTGATGATTTTTATATGTGATTTGCCAAATAGGCGCATGTGTGTGTAAGTATGCTTGTCGTTTGGCAAATAGATGCAAATACCAACGTAAATTGTTCGCCAAACGCCAAACATTTGGTATTTGACAAATGCCGCATGTGTGGCGCTGCCTTAAGTCCAAGTCATTAGGTTTAGTAACAATGTAATGCAAAATATAAAATGTAGCAACCAAAAATTTTAAGGACGATTAAATTCACATTGAAATACTTCATTTATATTTTCAGTGTAAAAACAAAATCTGACTGTCGAATTTAATACACCATAGATTAAAAAATACATAAAAATCACAAAAAGAACATAAAAAATGTAAACACAATGTAGTTATTTTTATAGCTAATAACATTTGTTAAAGATATAAATTAAACATGTAATTTCATATCCATAGACACAATGTTAATGGGTGTAAAGACTTTAAATGACGAGTTTCAATTTTAAAAGTTCTTCGAATGCATATGGATGTACGGTCGATAAGAATTTCTTTTATATTTATATAAAATGCCTAAAATCTTTATTTATTATTACCTTGGCAGTAAAAAAACAGCAGGTTTAGTGTAGATTTTTGACACCGCGAATATAATACGTTTTTAAGGTCATTGATATTGTTGTGGTTGGTATCATTCAAGATTACCTCTGTTAAGGTTAATTTTAACAAAAGTAGACATTTATGAACAATCTACTTAATTTAAGAAAGTGATTCAACCTGTGCTTTCGTCCAACCATATAATTTTTTTTAGTTAATCTGGTAAGCTTTAAACATTTTTAATATTTTTTATCTATTCAAGGTTTTAAAGAAATATACAGGGTGTTTTGTAAGTAATTGGGTATAGATCAGCTACTTGTAGATTAGGACAAAATGTGATAAACTTAATTTATCTCTATAATAAGTTGCACCACTGAAGAGAAGCTTTGCCTAGTTTTATAACAAATATCAATTTTTATAAAAATTAATAAGAATAAGCAGAAACAGTTTCAAAATTCTGCATAAAACTTTTGCAGATTAATGTTTTTAATAAACTTTTTGTGCATTTCACTTAACGTTAACTTAGTATTAATTAAGCTTTAAAATGTACCTACCTAAATTGCATACTAAATTGGAATTTTATAAGCGCAACTTGGTATATTACATTGTTATATTTTGACCTGAACCACACGACATTGCATTATATTTACTTATGACATACCCACTATAGAGTCCTTTTATAGGCTTTTCCTGAATATATCAAATTTTGGTATTTCAATTTCAATGTAAACTTTGATATAAACTTAAAAGTGCTCCTGTTTTAAATGTGTAAATATTACGAAAACTTTAATTTAAAAAAATAATATTAAATGGCCCTCATTGCGATTGACAAACAATTTCCTGCACGCGTTAAAAAACTCCATTACTCGCTGATATGTTTGCACTGGAATACTTTATTTATTGATGTTATTTTTAATTATTGTAATGTATTGGAATGGTTACTATATACTTTTGATTTTAGGTATCCCAAAGAAAGTAGTCAGGTGTTGCAATTTGGAGAAACGAGCGGGCTAAAACTAGTTCTATCTTTGTGAAATCAACCGACCCAGGAAACATTTACCTTAGAACATATACGGTTAGGTTTGATATAAGCGGTCTAGTACCATCCTGTTGAAATCATAAAACATTTTTCGGTAAAGCTAATTAATTAATAGCATTCATAAAGGTTTAAATCATCTTAACATATCATTCTGTATTGATAATAACCACATTTCCACCACGCTTGTAAAAAAATTATAGTCCAATGATTCTTTCTGAACAAGTTCCTTATCAAATGGTGACTTCAAAATATTCAGAGGTTGTTGTCGAACAATACTTGGTGTCCAACATCGTTTACTTTGTTTATTTCTTGAACTATACAACTAAAAATGCAATTCTTTACTCACGATTAAAAGGTTGATACAATTTGGAGGATACAATGTGGAGAGAACACGGAAACAATTTTGTAAATCACGAGCCTCATGGAAGCCTTAGAATACCTATGTAATCTTCACCATTCCACAGTTTTGTTTATTATTTTCATTGGCAATTCGTTCCTGTGTATTTTTTGTATAAATAAAATAAATAAATAAAGTGAACTTTTATTATTTTTTATTTTAATTATTATTTACTACTTGTACTCCTTCAAAACTTCCACCTCAAGTCCACCTCTCCCGAAAACTATCGCCATCTACCGAAGATACTACAGAAAAATCCTGGGATATTGATATTGATATTGATATTGAAGAAAAACGAGGCCCTATAGTTGTATGTATCTGTAACTAGACAAGTACCTACTATAATAATGCACATTGCATGTGTAACATTTCTCGTCGTCGACAGTAGCGTGCTTTAATGTTTCATTATGATACCAGTGCGATAAAGTACTATTTTACACACTGGAACTATTACATCGTACGAAAAATAACACAGGCACACGCAAAAAAAGTGAGCTGTTCTTTTGACTAGACAACTTATCTTTATGTATTTTGACGCGCTGAATTCGAACCTGGAGACAAAATTACTCCATTACCATCTAGTTTTTTTTAATTGTGGAAAATTACCCTTAAATTCGGAAAATTCCTCTGTATGGGGCTCTAGCGTTAGGTATGTAATCGAGAAAACTGATTGGATGCGATTGGGAAAGTAGGTCTTTACGTATTTGGATGCGCTGAATTCGAATCGAAAGTCGGAAGTGCTCCATCATCATTTAGTATTTTTCTTCATTAATACAAGTAAATCCTGTATCTCCCAAAAATTGCCAAAACTTAGTCGTTCTGTGCCTACAGAGAGATAAAGATAGATGAAGAAGTGAGCTATGTTCCTTGCTACGTAAATAATTATTGTTTGTAGTTTATTTGTGGCGGATAGTTAATATTCATTGAACTTAATTCTGGGAATCACACCAAATTCTAAAAAATAAATAGAAATAAGAAAATTGCCAAAATATGTCAAGATAAAAGTGTAGTATCAAAGGCAAACTGTTGAGGTTTGCCTTTGATACTACACTTTTATCTTGACATATTTTGACAATTTTCTTATTTCTATTTATTTTTTAGAATTTGGCGTGATTCCCAGAATTAAGTTCAATGAATACTACGTAAATAAGTTCCACTTACTCTTTTTTTCTCTTGTAACGAACTCTTTTGTCTTCGAATGATCTACGCAGCGGTTTTCTCTTTCTCTTCTTTTCATTCTGCTTGGTTACCCTCTTTAGCATTCAACAGAAATCTGCCATCATGTTAATCTCCCACCCCCCTTGGTATCGACTCTCTATTTCACTTATATCTTGATGAAATCTTTCTCCTTGTTCTTCGCTATAGTTCCCGAGGTTTTCGGGAAAGTAGTCAAGGTGAGAGTGTAAAAAGTGCAACAATCAGGATACACAGAAGAATCCCTGCTTCTTATGTTTATGGGATAGTAGAGACAGAAAAATCACTATGTTCAGAAAGTATGACCAAGAAGAACAGAGTTTAATCCAGAATCAAAGAACATTATACGCAAACCATTTTTTGGTGCTTCTGCTGCTTCCACCTCATCATATTAAGATTCAGGACGGACGTACACAACATAAATATTCGTAGGAAACATATAATTACCATTCCTCAACACCGCAAAGAAATCTTTAAACGATCATTTTCTTATAATGTGGCAATTTGTATAAACAAAATTAATGATATAAATTTTAATCTGTCACACAATACCGTTAAAATTAGACTTAGGAAGCATTTATTACAAAACCAATGACCTCATTTATTTTGTTTTATTTTTTTTTCTCTCCCTCTCTCTCTCTCTCTCTTTTCTTCTCTTCTTCTCCATTAAAAATTATACTTTCACTATTTCCATCATAAAATTGTATTGTAGTTTGTTGGGCATCGGTGGAAGAACAGACTCTGTTCCTCAGACTCTGAACCCTTGCCATTTATTTAGCATAATGATATACTCAATCTAGTAGATATATATTTATATAAGAATTATGTAATTTATTGCTAAATAATAAACGTATTATTATTATTATTATTATTATTATTATTATTAGTTTCATGAAACAGTTCGTCAAAGCTTTGGACAAAGATGTCAACTGTTTTCAATATTTAGGAGAGAAGTTTCCCGAAATAAGTGATGCTAAATTAAGAGGCTATTTTCGACGAAATTTGTACTGTTTCGAGAAAAATGTATCATAAAAATGAATGATACTGAAAAGGCAGCATGGCTGAGTATCAAAAAGGTTTCTCAGAATTTCTTGGGAAATGAAAAGAGTTAGGATTACCAGAATTTAGTTGTTGAAAAACTTTAAACAGTTCGGTTGTTTGATGAATCCTAAATTGCACTTTTTACACAGAGAAGGAGAAAGGTTTCATCAAGATATAAGTGAAATGGAGATTCGATACCAAGGAAGGTGGAATATTAACATGATGGCAGATTTCTGTTGGATGCTAAACAGGGAAACCAAGCAGAATGAGAAGAAAAGAAAGAGAAAACCGTTGCGTAGATCATTCGAAGACAAGCGAGTTCCTTACAAGAGAAAAATGGAGTAAGTGTAACATATTTACGTAGCAAGAAACATCGTTCACTGCTTCATCTATCTTCATCTCTCCGTAGGAATAGAATAACTAAGTTTTGTCAATTTTTGAAAAAATACTAAACGGTGATGGAGCACTTCCGATTCGAATTCAGCGTATCCAAATACGTGAAGACATACTTTCTCAATCGCATCCAATCGGTTTTCACGATTACACCTAATGCTAGCGCCTCATACAGACGAATTCTCCGAATTATAAGGTAATTTTTTACAATAAATAGAAACTTGGGGGTGATGGAGCAATTCTGACTCCGGATCCGAATTCAGCGAGTCAAATATATATAAAGATAATGAAGATAGGTCAATTCCATGTAAGAAGTGGGTTTATGAAGAACTCAAAGAATTTTTCTAGCAAAAATTCAATAATTTATTGCGACAGCTGATTTATTATTTTTTATTAATATTTAGTTCACGAAACCGGTGGCAATAAATTATTGAATTTTTGTGAGAAAAAGTCTTTGATTTCTTTCAACATAAAGGTCTAGTCAAAAGAACAGCCCATTTTTTTTATATGCCTGTGTAATGTATAAACACGTGTGCAAATTAATATTATTAAACTCGCTGATGACGGTGTAAATTTCTGTAACTTTATTAAATATTATGGTCAAATTTATGCTTAAAATAAATATGGAAAACAAATTATGTATGACAACATTTATTGAGACCTACAAAATTTTCTCTATAATCCTCCTCTCTGAATTTTATAATAAAAGTAAAAATTAAATTGAGATGCCGAAAGCGATCAAAATTAATATTCTTTTCAGTAACTTGCTGATTATTACATTTCTTATCGAGACTAGCTCGAAATTTGGAGAGATAAATATGGCAAACCAAAACAAAATGATAGTGTGTTTTCTTATGTATAAGTTAATTTAGTTGAAACGAAAGAGACGTAAAGTGTGAAAGTTTCAGAGAGCTGGGTGAAAAGCATACTAAATGGTTCTTTTAGTAAAGAAATTGCGTTTTCTAAATTAAAATGTATTAAAGATGACGACAATACATTCTGAATATTCTGATACAATAAAATATGTTTATCTATTGGACAGCTTTTCAAAAGTGTATATTACCAGAAAAAATCCACGGAAAACCACTATCAAAAATCCAAAATCAATATAGCTAATTAAAAGAACAGGAGATGTTTATCTTGATATACTAAAATTACTTCGATTACTAATGGGAATTCATCTGATAACATTATTGGATTCAACTGGACGCATTCGTGACTCCGACTCCTCTTGCGCCAGAGACAAAATGAGGATGAATCTATTGATTAAAAGCCAAAAATATATTTTCCAAAAAATATTTTTGTGAAAATTTCTTTCACTCAACGGGTTTTGTGGATAAATTTGGTACAAATAGTAAAAAAAAAACAGTTTTTTAAATATATAAAATAGTATCCTTGTCACTATTGGTTTTTAAGAGATCTACGCTCCATTATCTACCAGGTTTTTCATCTAAATTCGTTATAAATTGCAGGGTGTTGCAATTTAAATGCCACTTAGTATATTCTCGTTTAGAAGTAATACTGCAAAAAATTATTTTGTAGATACAATTGGTATTATAAACAAGCCTCATAAAAGGCTTTACTTAACCGTAAAGATTTATATTACGTAATACAGTATAATACTCTTCGTAAACCTTATGTTTAGAAAAAATCTGTAATTATAACTGTAAAGGCAAAGAGCAATTTAGTGATCCCATGTTTGACCTACTTAAATCCAGACAAAATGTGCTACCATTTACCCTAATACCCTATTACATACAACCCTTTATTACAGGCGGTTTCTTTGCTGACGAGTAAATATACCGTTCAATAACGTATAAAAACTATTTTCTTTAATAGTCTTATTGTGTTGAAAGGGATCGATGTTTGGCATATGTCAAATGGGTACCTATACGAAGAATTACTTAATTATATGGGTGTAATTTTGAATGGACCCGTTTTCTTAGGTAAAATTTTAAAATAAAAATCCTATTTTAAAAACTTATAATTATATTTATTACAGACGAGAAATTATAAAATATTTATAGCAACCCAATTTTAGTTTATATGTATGTTTTAAGTATATACTGCAATTTTAAAAATATGTCCCCAATTTTATGGGCGTTCTGGGTCATACCAAAACCCATCACTAAAATTTGCGAAATACAATTATACACATACATCCAAGATGGTCTCGTAAATACGTTACCTTTAATATGGAATTATTTTTAACAATAAATAATTAAATAATATAGAGGAATGTTTTTTGCCATGTCTAATTCTTTGGGATTTATTACTCAGACAAAAAAAGTGTCTTGTTTGACAAACTAGATCACCTACTCTTATGTGTTTTAATATTTGAATCTAACTTCAGATTGCTCCTTCTGGTCCAAATTTTTTTCTAACCTCAAAAATAGCAACAATCCCTCAAAATTTCTTTTCTTTGAATATTATTGACCTGCGTATGCTGCGTTCGTTTTCTACAAAAAATCTGCTCGATTACTGGATAGAGGATGGGCATCGAGCAAACATCTGGTGTTCAAATTGTTGTATTGTGTCACAGTTTTTCTTAATCTTAAAAAATAGCTCAATTTACATCATGATAATTTCAAGGAAGTTTTGTGTCCACTTATAAATTATTTATAATTGATACGTTTTGTGGGTAATTTTTCATGATAATATTGACGTGTTAGGTAACTAACGAAAGATACTCTTATGTATTATGAACTTCTGTCTTCTGAAACCAAATTTGATATGTCAGTTACCGTATCATATCACAATTTTTTCTAACGCCATAAAGAAGTTCAAAAACAATGAGCGGATAGTGATACGCATAGACATTTTTAACATTAAACAGTATGTAAAAGTATTTCCTGAGGTAAAGAAAGATTTATGCAGTGAACTTCTCTCTCGTCTCCTCTATTCTCTGGTGTTTCTCTTTTCAACATATAACAAAAGTCAGCCATGATATTTCCTTATTACAGCTGTCTATTTCTCTGATATTTTACTGGAATCGTCCCTTTTGCTCCTCACTATCGTCATTAAGATTTTCTAGAAAGTAATCGAGATGAGAATTCAAGAAATACTTAATTAATTAATGAAGCATTCCAATTTTCCAGTTTTCAACCATTTCGGCGACTATCTTCTAGTAATTTTGGTTTTTGTGATTCAACAGGAAATGTTTAGCAACATTTTGACAACTAGGCTATCCAGCTTTTCAAAATATCATTCTTTTATGTAACGAAAATTTTATTAAGTGGGATAAAAATATGATCGTGGACTTTTGTTAGATGAGGTACTGAAAAGAGAAAGAACCGAAAAAGGAAAAAGCGAAAGAGAATCACTGCTAATAATATCACCATGTTATAATAGAATTTTGTAGAATTTGAGTCAATTTTACAGGTTAAAAAAATTGTAGCGTGATAGAATGATTTCAGCGACTCAATAATGCATAAAAATAATATTCTCTCATTATTTTTTCAGTAAGTAGGAAAATAAGATATAAAAACATGGAATTATGAGAGGTTTTTAGCAATTTCTTGACATTAAAAAAAAGCGTGACACGATGGAACAATCTTGGCATCAGATAAGAGATCAGCTCTTCAAAATATATAAGGGTTGGTGATCTAGTCTGCCGGACATAACATTTTTTTTTGTGTGCCTGTGTGATTAATTATAACACTTGTCCAACTTCTAAAAACGTCTTCTAAATAACCCATATCAAATTTTATGTAATTTTCAATTCTCGGTGCAAAACTGTGCACCACTCGGCTCTATCTAAGTACTCTTACAATTTTTCTCCGAGTATGATCTTTCAGTTTCTTAAATTGTCGTAGGACAACTTGTAAACATTCTCAGAGGAAAACCAAATCGGAGCCGTTAGGTAATGAAACCTTGAGATCCAAGACATATTCCCATATCAAGAAATTAAACGACCATTCAAAGAATTTCTGCAAAATTCTTATGGTGTTTCTTATTTTATGCTGTTGAAATAAGAGGGCATTATCTAAATTGCTAAAATGTTCCATTTGATATTTGTAAGAATGAAAGTTTAGATAAAGAATTCGGTAGAGGTGCTTCCCGTTGATAATTCCAGTACAAATTAAGGCTGATTATTTTCTAATACTCTCCACAAAGGCATTTTTATGCCAGTGATGAATTCACGCCGTACCAGTTTACCGTTATCTTGTCTTGTCGGTGGTAACGGTTTTACGCGTTGGCACATCATCCCTATTATTGTCATCGAACTGTTATCGAAATATACGCCGACTTCTGAACTGAACTAGTTCTAATGTAGATTTCCACACAAAACATACGTTGTTGGACTAAATATTCCATAATAGACAATAGCATTGCAAAAATGAACAAATTGGTCAAAATATTTTGTTTCTAAAACATTCTTGTAGAAAAATCATTGTTCTACGAAATAATTAATTAAACTAGTTTGCGACAGGCGCCCACTCAATAAATGTACATGCACATAAAACCCAGAGAGTGCAGAACATGACCCACTAAAGAAAGAAATAATCAATTACTTTGTTTAGATTCTATTCAATTATTAAAATGGGAGTTCCAATATGAGGAGTCCCATAAGCAGATATATTAACTTGATTACAATCTTAACATTATAAAACCATTAACTATAGATTTGTTCCGATACACGGAAAAATGAATTCACGTACTGCTGGGAATATGCATAATAATAATAATAATAATTCTTGAACAAAAATCCGAACTGGTAGTCGGTAGTCGAATGTTCCAACATACGATCGACTGGTACGTAAACTGGTTTTTGAATGGTCAAATCGGTTCGTGGTTCAAAGCAGGTACCAATAGTCAGAGACATGCATAATAAAAGCCACACGCCAATGAGAGTTTTTTAAGGTTATGGATTGTTTTGTTGCTGATACATTTTTTTTTTTGGTGGTCTTTGCTAATTATTCATATTATGAATGACCTAGAAGATGAAAGCGACTTCTTAATACCCGAGTCTAGTGAGATGATTTGGAGCTGAAAATTTTCAGAATTAAGCTTTTCCACACGTCAATAATAAATAGTTTATGGAATTTTGTATAGATTACTCTTGACGCAGCACAATTTTGAATTAGTTTCAAAACTAATCCATTAGGTATTAGCTCTCTCGTATAAATTGATTTATAAACTGATGCAAAATCAGTGCACGAAAAGTTTGTTGGAACAAACTTTATACATCTGCCTAATTTCATCAAAATTGTCAAGTTACCACAGATAAACAAAAAACCGACAAATAGCCAAAAACAATTTTGATCAGTCAAAAATCCTTCTTCCACCACTTTATATTAAACTTGGTCTAATGAAGCAGTTCGTTAAGAATTTGAACAAAGAAAGGGAATGTTTCAAATGGGAAAAGTTTTCGAATGACTTTGAGGCAAAATTGAAAAAAGGAATATTCGGTGGATTTCAAATTCGTATGATGTTGAGATTTAGATATAATTTCCTTATCAAGATAAATTATATAATTTTTATAGTATTTTATTCGTTCACATGTTAAATATTTTCAATGGTGTTTCAATTAAGAGAAAAATTATCCAAAACGTGAAATTTGCCTACTATTTTTTCCTATTGAAACGATTAAAACAATTTAACAAAATAAAGTTTGCGCTAAAATTAACATATTTTGAGTGAATTTTCACGTTTATAAAAATCTTAACTGGTTAATGGTATATGAGATCATATTAATAATAATATATGAATTGTACGACAAAATAATGCTAAAACCATAAATCAAATGTTAAAATATAAATAAGGAGTTCAAAAAATGCTGTAATAGAAATTCAAATAAAAATAAATACATATAGAAAATATCGTGAACTATTCACATTCTTGTTTACCTTATCTTTGAGAAAGACAATCCTACTTACAAGGATCACATTTAATTTGGTAGATATCATTGGTAGGAAGATAAAATAAACAGCAATTTAACATAGCGATTTACTCAGATGCGTATCAATCTTGTGGATTTAAACTCAAGTTATTGATGTGCATTGCAAAAAAATAGAAGGTTAGTACTGTATGAATTTGTAGATTTAAAAAGAATCTACACAACTTTCTTTCACAATATTTAGAAGGTGCCTTATTATGATATAAGTAGCGCAATATAAATATTTTACAAAAATAATATATTTAAATAATAATATTAGTATTTGCAATACTGATTGCATTAAGGTCCACTATAATTCAAAATTGTTTCCAAAGAGTGTGACGGAGGATGATTTGCCCCACCTGGTCCACCCCCTGATCGGCGCTATTGGTAAAATTAAACCTTGATGAACTCAGCTTTCTATGTGTTTGAACCTGGATGCAACATTTCCTAGTTTGTATTACTAATTGAGTAATTGAATCCTAATATGTAAATAATTTTTAAGCAAGTTAGCCTACAATATAAAACGATATAAACGGCTAATGGCTTCGGTTAATTAAAAGTATACTGATGTATATAAGTAGCATCTAAGTACTAAATTGTCATCTTTAGTGTAGAATTAGAACATGTTCAAACAATTTTTAAAAAGGAAGGTAGTTCTCAATTCCACCAGTATGCTTGATATTCAGATTTCTTCACTTGTTACTCTGGATTAGATTATTTGCATATTATAAATTACTATGATATAGCTTCGTGGTGTTCCTGTTGTAGTTTAAACTACGGCTAGAGTAAAATGGACATAAATCGAAGACGAAATTTTTCGTTCATATATTTTATTTGGGTACACACACAAAAACCATATTCCCTGCATGTCTAGTAATTGTCTACCAACTCAGAAAGTAGATATCACTCTCAAAATAAAATAAATTTTGTGCTGGGAGTAAGAAATATGATGAAACCCTGTATGCGCCTACAATAGAACCAGAATAATAATATAAAGACGACAAAATTTTGCTTTAGGGGTATAATCTTTGAATCATCTACAGGCCAGATACTTGAAATTAGGCACATTCATAGATACTATATTACCTTTATAGTAAAGAAGAATCAGACAAATTATGTTCAGTGGTGAGAAATAGAGGTAGTATTCACTACAGAATAGATAGAGTTACAGCCCACAGAATAGATAGAGTTACAGCCCACTAACTATTTACTATACAAATGCGAAAATTCTCAAATACCTACCAAGAAATCTTTAACTAGCAAGTAATTGGCAAGAGAAAAAACTACAATTTCAGGTGCATCATCTACTTTTCGAATGTATATAATCAACACCCACTGTAGAGGTGTTGTTGATATAATCCATTTGTATTCTGAAGATTGGATAGTTGTAAATTTTGTTTTCAGCGAACAGTTTCTTGGTAATTCAAATCAACTGACGTATATTTTTCTGCAAATAGTTGTATAATATTTCCATCATAAATTCCATTAAACAATTATCACACCTAAGAGATTCTTGTATTTCTTAATTAATAAGTACATTTGTGCGTATACTAATAGAATTACAGACGACCTAAATACAATCACAACTGGTAGGCATGTTGAAAAATAAATTAAAAATAATAAAGTGATTCATATACCATAGTGTGTAGTTATTTAATAATTCATCTTGCAATAAGCAAGTTTGAGTAATAATAATCCGAGCCAGCCAAGCAAGGAGTTTCGCAAGGGACTTGTAATAACTAGCCAGCCATTTAGTTTATAGCGCTTCACGTGATACGAGGAGCCGTTAATATATAAAAACTGTTGCATTATTTTTAGTACTAACTGTTATATTCAAATTTACCATCCGTAAAGTTTTTTATGTACCAAATTAATAAATAGATGTAACTGTTTAAGTTCATGATTATGGCAGAATCAAACCAGTTATTTATGTAAAGAAATATGTTTAAAATAGTTTTGTTACTCACAAAAGGACCATATTTTATTAATCATTGCAGTTTATAGATAATCGCCATAATATTCGCATTGAAATTTTTTTAAACTTTCTTTTATATTAAAAGATATTTAACAATGTTAAAAGTTATATTTTACAATTTTAATTATAAACTCGAGATTACACCATATAAATGAAAAAATAAACGGAACATTGCTCGAGCGGTAGAGGGTTACTCTTCTACTGTTAAAATAGAGCTTACTAGTAAGGAGAGATAGTTTTAAAAAAAACATGAATTTCAGTTTACCTCCTTTTGCCTAGTCACCATTTAAATTGCGACTAGAATTATAATAATAATAATAATCCGAAATTTTTCAATTTGTATGGATACTACTTAATTAGGTATATATTTATATAATTATTGTTATTATAAGTTTAATAAAAATGGCGTATGTATCAACAATCCTAGACTTGGGACCTTACAAGTAGCACTGATACTGACGTAAGCACCGAACACGTAACTACTTTCTTGCAATTTAAACCACAGTTTAAATTATATAAATAGTAATTAACAGTATTAATGGCGACATAAGACAATTATTCCATATAATCCGCTTTAGTGATCAGTAGTTTAGATATAAACAGACAGGCTTTTAATCATTCTGATGATGTCAATCTGGTTGGTGAAACGCTCATCGAATTAAGTATTTGGTGTCAAGTGGAAATTTAATGAACAGTCAGAATATCGGATCATTTGTTCGAGGATGTAAGAATAGGGACGATGTACTGCACAGGGGAGCGCAGCTTTGACCGTATTGTTATTTGATATGAAAGTTGAAGCAACAGGAGTTGATCTGAATGGGTGACCAACCTCGTCCTACTTTCTAGTGGCTTGTATCACTGTATAGTGGCTTGTATCACTGTATACTTTAGGCGAGAATTATGTAGTTGATATACCGTCCTTTGAAGGGGATGTAAAGCAGTCGGTATTTTGTCTATTAGATATTAGACAAGTAAAAAATTCGTACTCTTCGACAAAAAACAAGTTCGGCTAAATTTCGGTTGGAAGCTCATTTCCTGACGTTGATGATAGGCCTCAGTAGCGGATGTTAAATACAAAGAAAAAAATATATATTGTAGGAAGGTATTTGTTTTTACCCGTTTTTAACGCCTGCCGTTGATAGATTGCTGGCTTATCCATTTCGATATCTATTTATTTTCTCTAAGTTTCGAGCAATAGAATCAATCGAAATCTACATGCGCCCGTGATGAAAGGAATAGTAATACTATGCCTGCACTCCACAATCGCCAAGCCTTATGCCAATAATAAATTTTGGGTGTCAATTATCTCGATTCTCTTGCGCAATCCATATATCTACGTATTGGGGAAAAAAACGACATATTTATGACTGAAATTTAAGTATCCAGTTTAATGAGAATACTATAATATTCAATATTCACAAGTAATATTTTTTACGATTTTGAATTTAACAGTTGTAACAACAATGGATATACAGAAAAGTTTAGTTGGATTTGGGATCAATCATCTTGAAATAGGCCTTAAAGTTATTCATGGACTAGAATAGAAGATTGCTTTAGTATCGGCATAGACATAATGAAGAAGGTTAATTTAATTATCTTCTGTTCGTTTGGAGTTTTAATGTCCAAATCAGTTTTTAATTAAAATTTATGTTTGGATCAAAACACTTAATAAAAAATGATGCCAATTTACACTTATAAAGTTTCATGTTCTTTATCGTAAATCGCTTGTACTATTTTTATTATAAGTGGTTAAAGTTTGTCAATTACATGTATTACGTGAACGATCCTGGTATAAAAGGCAGCATGCGGTAGTGGTACGAGCGTCAGTGTGTTGAAATCTATCTAGGAAGTCCCCCGGCCTTGCAAGGACGTCGCTCCGTTCTTTCACCTCAGCACCATCGACGTCCTTATTGTGTCCGTTATTTTACTTTATTGCAAATGAAATCATTTTATATTTGAATGTTAAAATATATGGTTTAATTCTTAAAGTATTAAAATTTATCGAGTAAAATATGTACTAATCAGTGGCGTACTTAAATTTATTTAGTATTAATATTTCATACATGTAACTTACTTTAATGTCATACATTATAAATAATTAAAATGGAAACTAATGTAGAAAAATTCTATTGAGAAGGGCTTATATAATTTATTTAAAAAAGAACATGAAAATGATCATAAAATCATTTTCTGGATCATTTTGAAGTATTATTGCTAACATTGATTAATATTTGTGGTTAGTAGTTCAAGAAATTAAATTTGCCAATTATTCCTCTGAAGACTTTTAAATATGAATTTTTCAGGTAAGGCTAAACAACAAAAATCTAATGGTGTTAAGTCGTAAGATATTGGGGTCTTAGGGCATATTTCCACTAATACTTTCCTTCCCAAAAAATTCAATTATAACAGATCCTTGTATGTGCAGTATGGCTGTTGCACAGTCATGTTGTAAACAGCCACGTTCGAATTCGTCCTCATGCAACTGAAAAAGGGCAATTTTATCCCGATATCTAGTCCCATAATTATGGGAATTGAAGAAAGAGCGGTCCTAATATGTTTTCTTTTACTGAGGTCAATCCAAACATTGACATTCAATGGATAAATGAAACCAGGCATTGAAAAAAAAAGAAGATATTTAGTACCTCATGAAATATACTTAACATAGGATTTCATATTTTTTTGTTACATAAATAGGTGGGTTTTTAACTGTTTTTATTAATAATTTTCCACTTTTATTGGGTCAATTAAAATATTTCGATATGGTTTTGAACTGTTAAACCTGTTAAAAATAAATTCCCACTTTCGAGAACTTAGGACATAAAACACATATAGTTTTTTCTTTAGATTCGGTATATAGAAATTAAGGAAGTGGGCGAGTAGTGGTCAAAAAAACATGTTCCTAAAATTTTTATGAATTCTAATTCAGGAACTCTCAAATGTGAAATAATGTACAGGGTATCTCAAAAAGTTAATAAAATCAGTACCATTTCCAGCTAAACTGGAGGTCGAATGGAGTCTCAGGAATGGGATTTCATTTGTTTTGAATAATATTTGAATATAAAACTATCGACTCCTGCCATAATAAATAGAAAGTTCAAATTTTAGAGAATATATTTTTTGAGCGACTTTTTCTAATTTCCTCTATTTCATTGGAGTTTGAATCTATGGGGTAAACTTTCCAGAATTTTTCTATATGATAAGAATAGCAAATTCATTGCATACAATTTTATACAGCATCTAAAAAATTATCAACGGACATGGAATGCAGTTGTATTTTAGAGCAAATCATGAATAATCCTAGAAAATTACAATACCAGAAAAGGTTGGACATTAGTATCATCAGCAATAGATGTAATTAAATAATTGTATATTATTCGACAAGTGGTAGTATACTAAATAACTCATGCCGATGAATTTTGCAGCGCGAGTCAAAAGCGAGTGCAGTAAGTACTTTATCTACGATTATAATACTAACCTTTGCAAGTCCGAATTCATTATTTTTGGCACAATTATTACTTAACTTAACTAAACGTCAAGACTATTCAAATTTCAAAACACTTCCCCTCCCTCAATAATAATGGACCATTCTATTTCATCGTATCGGAAAAGAATTTCTATTGGACAGGCTAGAAATGAAGATAAAGGAGATTGGTGTAAACAAAGATTCACCGGTGTTTCTGCGACTATAACTCAACGCTATTTGTTTATGGATACTATTAGTTGTTCAAAACCAGTTGATTAATTAATATATAACCTAATAAGAGTAGATAAACATTTTATTGTTTAGATTTTAAGATAATTATTATTATTATTATCAGTGTATTACGCGTTCCGCATACCATGGCCTTTTTTTTTTTGCCTTATCACTTGTTCACTATCAATAGCCCTGACAATGCTTAATTTCAATAATAAAATAAATAATACAACTATGTATTACAACCGATATTTGTTCACACCCTTTAGTAAACACCCCAAACGTGGATTCAATAATTGCAACAAGACTAACACTAAACCATTGACTTATTCATTTGTATCTAGTTCCCATTCCAATATTCAACTAACTACAATGGACCATCTTGGTCTTTATAAATGGGTACAGATACCTTCTAGTATAGGTATTCCATGTGCTCTTCTAGGTGATTCCATGATTCTCTTTTTTGTTTTCTAATTCGTATCACTGACGCCATCTATGGGGCGACTACTGTAGCACCACCTGTTTAGGACTGTGCTTTGAGTGAGTATACTACAGACTTCTGCAAAGTGGGTGTAAATTCATCACACAACTATAGATTTTCCATTGGCTGTAATTTGAACAAAACCGAATGTCTTGCATTTTCTTAACTTTGTCCCACGAAATGTAAGAAAAATGAAAAATGTTGAAAATGGATTTTATTTTAAAAATTGTAATTCTAATTTAATGTGGGCTCAAATTTCTATCTATTTCTAGCGCTTCCACAAATAACTTATTGCCAGTTTTATTGGAATAATTCCTATTTTACGACCATACTGTCTAATGTTCGTGTATTTTTATAGATTTACCAGATACACTTATTTAAATTATGTGAATCTATTATTTGTATTATAATCTAGGTCATTCTACAGAAACTTTGTAAATAACCATTAAAAGATATTCGCAGTTTATACATTGTTTTCCCATTATTGTAAAGGATGCCATTAAACTCAGAGCACCGCATAGAAGTTAATTTTGTATTTCCGCATTCCCGTAATGATAAAAATTTGATTTTAGCGACTCTCAATTTTTAAATTTTTTTAATAGTTGGTAAGCCATGAGTGAAAACCCAAATTAAATACCTAGGTAAAATAATATTCTACTTCGATCTTATTTCTTTATACTTAGTATAAAGTCTAACAGATACGACCATATGACTGAATAAGAGTTAAAAATTTTAGGAGTCGAGTTGTGACCAGAAATAGTAAAATATGTTTCACAGTTTTAATATTAAAATGACTAGTTTTTTAATATGGATCTGTGTTATGAACTCATCCGTTGTAACTTACTAAAAAAATTCTCACAATGCCAAATCAAAAATAATAAATTATACTGAATCATGTGAATGGTAGAAAGTTAGTAAATCACGATTCGAAATAGGTGAGCATGTCTGAACGTCAAAAATGGCAAATGGATTTGATTTATTCAGTTTAAATCTATAAATAATCTGTTTAGGCCCAGAATTTAAGAATACCTACATATTTGTGTTAACACGCGATGTTAACCTTTTTAGTTTAAACGAAGAAAGTTTTAATTTATCGACATATTTTTTAACAAGGCAACCTGCTATGCACTAACTGAGAATTAAATTCTCCGTAGATGAGCCACAGTTTTTTGGAAAATGATTCTAATTTATATGCACCAATTTTACTAACTGAACAAACACATAAATATCGAGGTCAAATATATAATTCTAAGAGGGATTCCCCAGAAAAAGATTTCCTAGAAATAACACCAATTGAATTAATATACCAACGAAATTTTAAACGGTCCAAAGCATATATATCTATAAGTAATAGACAGTTAAGGAAGGCGTCACCAGTAAGTTGGATATAGGACACGAAACCCAAATATAGATATTTAATCAAAACGAAAGTCTGTAAGATTTAGTAGTCTGTTATTTATGACAAACCAAATTAATTATTTTAATTCACCTTTATCGGCTAGAGAACTCATTTCAACGTTTATACCAAGACTAGGACGAAACTACCTTTCGTTCAGGGGTGTGGTGATGCCTCGGAAGAGCCAGGCATAATGAGGCAGGGATTCCAAAACACATCAAAATTTCAAAGAATCAGAAATTAGAACTAATTGGACAATAATTCTATTTCACAAATAACATGTGTACATTACTGTACATACGAGATACAATATTTTTCCTAATGTAAGTAAAACAATTATGAATATGATAATATTAACAAGCTGCTCTATTTTAATTCCTAGACACTGATGATGAACTGCAGAAATAATAAATACAGCAATACAATTAAAAGTTAGTTTTATTTTATAGTTGCGGTAGGTAAGTACCTAAAAGTTAAATTTTACTTCATACGCCAGATTCATGCATTTTCATGGACAAAATATATTCTGGATTTTATGATTTATAAATCAGGCTTATCACTGTCCAACCAAATTAGAGGATCATCTTCGTGATTAATGATTAAATTATGCAAAGTTGTAGTGCAATACCGACACCGTACTATAGACGTTTGTTATTATTATTTTCTTCTGAAAACATGATACACGTAATAAAAAACTTCACATGGAAAAATCTTCAAAGTTATACTTATATTAGGGAACTAAAATAATCTTGAGTTTTTGCTTTTTTGAAGCAATAGCGGAAGTGCATGATTTCCCCCTGAGAGTGAAATTTACTGCAAAGACACAGCCAGGGCAGCAATCATCCAGGGGTTATAGAATCATTTCACCTGAAGCATACTATTAAAAAATATATATATTTGACAATTATGGTACAAAATTAACTAAGATTAACCAATAGAAATTATTCCAACATTACACGTCGTCGTCCTAAGTATTAGGACGTACTATTTACTTAACTTAGATCGTTAATAGCAACAGGACGTAATTTTCATTACTTTTTGCCGGAAGGGCATTTTAGAGTAGAAATTATACTATTTTTTCATGATGAAAAGTAATAAATATTATATCTCTTTGCTATTGCCGATGAGAGAAATACTGCTGAAATAGTGAAGATTTTGCAGTGCAGACATGATCATTCTCCCCTCAAGTTGCACAAATAGCTATTTTTTATGATCACGTAAGCTGAAGAATTTTGTTACAAGAAATTTAATAAAAATATATCTTTTACAATCCATCAAATAAACATTAACTATGAGTAATAAAAATTGTCATAAAATACACGTCGTCGTCAATAGGGACCTAAAATTCATCACCACTTGTCAATAGCAAGGGTATGTAAAATTTCATTACCTACCACTAGGAGAGAATTACATCATTTCGACCTTAAAGTGCTACTTTATGTGGAGGAAGCAGAACATAGCTATTTGTATAACTAAAGAGGGACTCATATATGGTTTCTGCGTGAAGGTTAAGTCAGGGGACAAACTCACACTTCACTCTCAAGTTATACATAAGATTTCTTCTATTACCATTTTGACTGAAGCATATTAGATTAGATAGGAATTTCTTCGCGACGGGACTTATCAAGAGGGGGTGGTGTGCTATTAGGCATTCACATTCTAGATGATTCCACAATTTTCTCTCTTGTTTCTAATTCGTTTTCATACCAACGATGCCATCTAAGGAACGACTGCTGAACCACCACCTATTTAGGATTCTGCTTGGAGCGGGCATACTACAGACTTCTGTAAAGTGGGTGTAAATTCATCACATTATTTATTAATATTGCAGCTCCTAGTCGCGTAGCATCGTAGTCGAATTTCGCAAATTAAACTATTAGATTTGTTTCTTTCTAATTTTTGTTTGTTGTGTCTTTTTTTTCTAAGGCTCATAGTTTTAGACCTACAGCACGTAGAAAGTAAGCATTTTCATAAATTTCTCGGAAAATTTTATTTCTTGATGTGGTATCCCAGTAGGCATAATCCACGAAGCATCATGTTGTTGAAGATGATTAATACTTTGACTTTTTCGAACTCTCTGTATTCATTGATGGACCCGGTTGTTCTAGATCAGTTCATGTTAAAGAATTTAGTTCGTCAGAGATTATGGACTCTATCTGAGAATTTTCCTCTTATGTTCTTCAGGATCATCATTATCATCGGCATGGCATTTTTAAAGTGAGAAATTGATTGATTTCAGGTGGTTCATCGTCTTCATCGCCAAAATCGAGGATTATTTCCGGAATATTCTTACATGAAATTATTGTGCAAGTGGCGCATACAATCGAATATTTCAAGCCTGACTTTCTACAACTGCATGTTGTTCCACATACTTTTTTACATTTACATGAAAATCATTTTAATAAAGCTTCAGGTGCAGGATCTTTCATCATAAGTATTGAAGTAGAACCAAATTTACTTCTCTTCCATCCCCAATCAGCTGCATTTCTCGATTTGTTGTACCATAATTGAACTTGACGGTAGGCCCGTAAATAATGATATCGTGCAGCATCGCTTGTAGAAGGCAAAGAGGCCAATGTAAATTTATTTTTTTATAATAGATTTAACAAAATGTTGGTAGCGCAGATCATTTAAGGTAACGTCATCATTATTTATTCTGTAAAGTTGGACCAAAAATTTTCCCCCTGCACAAATGATAGCACTCTTATCTTTGAATATTTGAATTGAATAAATCACTGAGTGGCAAGACGTCTTGTCTTTATAATAAAGGTAAAGTTGAATTTTTTAACCTACTTCAGAAGAATAAATAACTTTCACTCAGTGATTTATTCAATTCAAAGATGAGAATGCTAACAGTGAAGATATCATTTGTGCGGAGGAAAAATTGTTTATTGAACTTAAAACCCTAAACTGTACCTCTATGGTGGTGTGGAAAGTAACAAATATGGGTAAAAAACTAATAAACAGCTGAAAATTTTGTTCAAAAATTAAATTTTCCGAGAATTTGACGAAAATGACTACTTTCTACACGCTGTAGCTCTAAAACTATAAACCCTAGAAAAAAAGTTTTAGACAAAAAATGTAGAAAAATCCACGCTCTTATAATGACTTCTATCGATAATCGCAAAAAATTTTTCACTCCTTAAAACCAATATGGCGGCGCGAGTGTCACCCCCCCAAGGTCAACTTCGGATTTTAAATAACTTATCTAATTAAACCATCGTACCCAATATAAACCTTCCTAAGTATACCTTTTGCAAGGTAAAAGTACCTATTGATTGAGCTATCAGATATAATACCGGTCTTTCCTTTATGGGACTGTGTATACAAATTTCCAAAGCCACTTACTTTTATTAGGTACATTGTGATATTAAAAAGGAAATAAAGAGTTGGTAGGGAATTTAGGCCGATTACAATAATTAACAATATCTCAAAAGGCCCTTGAAGTATTATTGTACACGTTAGGTAAACAGATTCCTAGAATAACTTCATGAGAGAGAGGTAGATCTACTACTAAACAACCTATTCACTTTAAAGCAACATATTGCAGACTCCTTTGTTTACATTTAAATATATGTAATATAGATAGATTTATTTAAGGCTTGTGATTGTCTTGACTACAGCATAGTAGTTTCGAAACTCAATTATCTTGCATTTTCTAAAGATTTGGTTAAATCGTATTTAGAAAACAGATCTTACTTCTTTGGTTAAGGATTGATCAAGATACTAACAACTTTTGGAGTCCCACAAGAGCCTATGTTTGGACCTCCCTTCTTTAATTTATTTATTACTTATTTCGATTTCCGCTGTTTTCTCTATACAGATGATATGGAAATATTTTGTGTTTTATTTTAAATAGAGTGTCATTAAATATGTAGGTATATCAAAATGTAATACTGTGATATAAATCGTGAAACGTAATATACCTACCTACTAAAGTTTGACTACCACTAAATGCATTAATCTCCTGAGACCTACGACCATTAGTGATCTAGGAGTTACATATGATAGTAAATTGTTTTTCAATGATCATATGAACACTATTGTATGCAGCAACTTCTCTTCCTTAGTTTCGTAAATAAATTCCTGGAACTTTGAAAATACTAACACCATTAAATTATTATATAATACTTTTGTTAGATCTAGATTGGAGTATGTATCTAACATTTGAAGTCTCTATTACGATACCAATATTAACAGGGTTCAAAGATGTCTTCTTAAATATCTTAACTTTCGAAAGGATTGAACGCTGATGTTTTCAGATCTTACTAACAAAAACAAACAATGTACATTTGACATTCTTAAGTGTAGACATATACATTCAAAATTAATTTCTTTTTATACAAGGAAGTGAATTCTCAAATACACAGTATTCATATAGTAAGCCAGTTTCATATATCTCGATAATCTTCTAGGCAAATAACTATTCAGAAAAATTCTCCTATTTATCAAATATTAAGTAATTATAACCCGTTTATTTATTTATAAATATTTCATTTGTCTTGTGGGCAAATGTAGGTAAAAAACCTAGAGTTTTTATGCAACTTTTATATTAATAATTCAATTTTTACACAGCAGATGTCATTAGATAGTCAAAACTATGGAGTAATTTTACTTCTATTATATATTTTTAATAAATGAAAAATTTAA
Organism: Rhagium mordax; assembly: GCA_963680705.1. Classification (NCBI taxonomy): domain Eukaryota; kingdom Metazoa; phylum Arthropoda; class Insecta; order Coleoptera; family Cerambycidae; genus Rhagium; species Rhagium mordax. The sequence goes on from OY796658.1 coordinate 63,280,351, forward strand.
AATGACGTAGATGTTAACATTTTTAAACTTAGTTGGCACTTAAACGTTTTTGCTCTCAAAATATATTTTGTTCAGATTAATTGTAATAATCATTGCGAATAAAATGGCCTCAAATTTGCTACATTCCAATACTAACTGGTAATTTGCTAACATATGAAAAAAATTAAGCTAGTATGATGATGAATATAAAAACAACATTAGATAACAATTGCTTGTTTCCATGTAAAGATTTTCATATTTTATATATTAATTATTATCAATTGCTGTAAGAGGCAATACATAGCTAAAGTGAAACCATATTATACAAAAAAAGGTATCCAAGAGGATCATACCAACCAGATCCGCAGTTTTCTACAACATAATATGAACAATCAATATAATCTTCTAATATCTAATAACACCTTATGACGATAAAATTTTAGATGTTCGACTATTTCGTTAAGTACGTGGTAATTCCAAGAAAGATCCAATGGAATATCAGGTCTAGATTATAATTTATAATATCAGGTAACGAATCGTTTCAATATGTTCGAAAAATCCCATATCGAATAACTGTATATCGCTGACAAGTAGAATACGACGCAGAAAAGATCAGTTAAAATTGATCAATCATTTTTATTTTCAAAATCCATTTGGTCTATTTCCGTAGAAAATGGAGGTGGAGAAGGTAGCAGATATTTTTTACTTCGCTTTTTAAAATTGTTATTTACACCTTATATAATTTTCTGTGAAATAGGCGTGTACTTAATAAGGGCTGGTTTACTTTATGCGTGGCACACCGCACCACAAAGAATTGTGCACTTGTCAGCGCGATATTTTAATAAAGGACAGGTACCCAATTTGTCATGCCTGTTCTTTTGTGACCACTTTAGCCACATATACAGCAGGGGGTAAGTATATCTAGTGCACCCCCTACCAGTTTACAACTCTACAGAAGACGCGGAGCTACTTCTGCATAATATTTTCAAACAAACAACAACGGTTCAACCCTCCTTTAAGTTGAGGTAACAATGATATAAATAAGATTTAGAGCTTAACTATTAGAATAGTCACTTTATTGGTTTATGGTTTAATTGGTCAATACTTTACTTTGAAACGCATTAACTAGAAGGTATTTGGCTATCTTACCTTAACATTAAGGTTCTCTGATTTATAACTTTGCGATTTGTGTTTGGTAATACTGAATGCCGGGTTAGTGAACTTGTGTACAAAGTTTTTTATCTCTGGATATCACGTAACAGTTACCTAAGTAAGACATTTTTAAGGTAATATTAGTAAATATAAATTTATGTAATAAAGCGATTAAGAAATTGCGATTTTAAAACAATCTGTAAAAAATAGAGCTATATTTATTTATGTGATTTGTAAATAAATTCAAACTACAACAAAAACCAAGTAATTATTCAAATCGTACTAATGCGTTGTAGACTTTACCAACAAGATATGTACCTACATTTTACGCAATATTTTTCAATTTTATGCAATAAATATTTTTGAAAATATAAAAACGCGATATGCTAAAACGTTGTTGAATGGGTGCTATTAAAACGAAGTCTAATTGCGGGCGTTACAAAAAAGCTGAACTAATTTTTGGTTCAACTGCGAATCTAGTTCAAGTTTTTCTTCTCGCTGAAGAAAGTAAATGTCCGAGATAAATTGTATTATATATTATGGTTTAGATACTTTCCTTATGCCTAAGCCTATTTTAAAAAAGCTGGAAATTTATAATTTTATTTCAGTTGATTCAAAAATTTGCACTACAAATCTGCAAATTTAAATGTTCTCTTAAAGTGGAAAATTTTTTATATTAACTTTTTCTTGAGATTGGTCGTTACCAATTCGTAAATATTAGGCATATTATAATGACGTGGTTATTCAGGTTGACAAAATAATATAAAAGGTTAACAAGTTTGTGTTTGAATACCAAATTGATTATCTTTGTTGTGGGTAAATCAACATGATAACAGTAAAGGCTCACGTATCTGTTTATTTTAATTAAACTTTAAGATTGGTCGGATTCGAAGATTTAAAATCTGCAAAAAGGCTGATGATTGTTATTAAAATTCTCTACAAATATTTCATTTTAACCTAATCGGATATGAATTCAACACTATTTTTCTGTCATTATAAAAATGTTCATTACAAAATTTAATTCAAATTTGTAGGACATGGCGAGTAACACTTAATTTTTTTTCTTTTTTAAAATGTTTTCTTAACCGTCCCTCAAGTTACCGAAGTAACCCTCGGAAAATTCTAGGATTTTGTGTTAGGTGAAAAGAGACGAGGCCCTACAGTTTATTGGAGTCAGAACCGCATCTAGGACTTCGATAGTTCTCTCTCCATCGAACTCAGAAGCAAATCAGGAATACATTTTTAATTTGCCCTAGGGTGGATTCGAACCATCGATCTTTGCGACCAAATAAGTATAGGGTTTTTTCTTATAATTGGCCACCCCCCTACAGAGTTTATTTGAAGAGATACAGAAAAATTTTATATACAAAAGATGCAGTATTTTTCCTCAATTTTAAAAATCTGCTAATAACAATCGCAAAACGGCGAAATTCTATAGACTTACGGTTTTTTTAATGGAACACCCTATATATTATTATATTTTCGAAATTGCTATAATTTTCTGCTTTCAAAAACATATAATAAGTCTATATTTAAACTATCCGCTCTTCAGTTATTTAAAATAAAAATGCATGTAAAAACATGATATTGTCTTAGTAACCCATGGGTTAAAATAGACAATTTCATGTTTTTATATACATTTCTATTTTGATTAACTGGAGAAGGGATAGTCTTTTAACTTTTGGGAAAAACTTCCACGTGACTCCATTCTACACCTACTTCCACTTACGGTAGATCCATCGCGGATAGACACTCGTACAATCACTGACATTCGTTACAAATATTTTTTAAATTTAAAAAAAAATCCTTATAGGTATGAATTATGGTCATCTCAGTTGGAAATATTTCTCATGCCTATTTCCTCCACTAAGATCAATTACCGTATATAAAGTCATCAGTTTTATGTCAACACTGACACCCCTAATCTGTAAATTTTGCAGAATTCTCATTGCGGCCGGTGCCGGTGCCGGTGTGGGGCTATTAATCTGCTACTTATTAATTTTGCAGAAACAGGGTGCTCACAGCTTTAAAAAATGATGGCGCCAGTAAGTCTTCTTATCCTTTATTTTGTCTGGATTTAAATCTGGGTTTACCTGGATGGTCATGGCGAAAGTACTCGTCGCTGTCTGTCACAATATTCAGTCGTTGACCTGAAACATTGTTAATATCAGCTTGAAAAATGATTGGTCATTTGAAAAAAATCATAAAATTAAGAGCGAAATGGTTACACAATTAGTGTCATATGTTTTATTAAATTTATTTTGACACAAATAAGGATTAATAGATATAATAAAAATAATTAAAGAGTTATATTTATGAAAGAATTATTTCGCAATTGGTGCAGGCGACCGTGGATGTTTTTGAGCTACAGTAAATACACATACTGATTAAATTACAATTATTTGGAAATCACGCAAAAATATGGCGCAAAGTTTGTCAAAAGTGAATGTGTAAAGAGTACTATTTTAAAATTGGATATAGTCAATTTTAATTTATAACACATTTCATTATCGACGGTATAAAAGTATTACTCAAATATTTTTGATTAAATGTGATTTATTTTTTAAAAATACTTATATCAATAGTAGGTATAATTCTATTAAATTGTTGTTTTACAGATACAAATTGGGATAAATAGTGCTTCAAAATTGGAACTATTGAACGAACTTCTGTTAAAAAATGATTTCGTTGTAACAAATAGTGGTCATTGATGAGGACAAATCTTCAAATCGGAATCGATAACATTATGTTCCGAATTGTTGGTTATTCATTGGGAAGTTCACACTATCTTAACTATGTGTCAGGCAAGTACTGATGTGAACTATGTTCCATGATCTCTAAGATTATAAGACCTCGCCAATTGGACAGGTATGAAATTTGATATATTTATAAGTTCAATTTTTTAGCAAGAAATCATTAAAATATAACGATTACGTAGTATATATTCAAACAATCATTGCATTTATATGACTGATGGTCGAGATGATAGCGTACCTGCCTTTCATTCAAAAATCCCGGGTTTGATTCCCTGTCATGGCAATGGAAAATACTGTGAGAGGGATTTTTCCATTATACACGGATATTGGATGTGTGTCCCTTGTCTTTAAATGTGTAGCCCCTCCCGCACAAAGATCTTCTAGAGCCTTCTGGAATAAAGGGGATCGTAATTACATGTGGTGTTAATATTATTATTAGCTGAGCTACACCACAAAACTTATATTTAATCTCTGAGATTTACATCTGTGAGCTTTGCTTAAATTCTGAATAATTACAATAAGGGTAAAAATAGCCATACTGCTTACTGTCCAAAGCCATGGTTATAATTAAGGATATTTACGCGACATAATTGTTCCGTAATAAGTAAAACAAGTTCGGTAAGTGCCTAAGCACCGAGTATTTCTCATTATTGAAGAATATAGTACCATGGTATATTACGCTAAATGTTCAAATTTTCATTGTAGTAAACACGAAGGTAATTACTAATAAATTTACGCCGAAGCAACGTAATTACATTATAATTATCATTTATATGGTTAATATTTAGAAGAAATGCTAATAGTAAATATTAATGTTACAGAAATTCCCACAGATGGAGGTCGCAAGGTACTTCCAAAGCATCAGATACCAGAGGCCTATATTTGTTTAATAGTCGCATAATTTATAGGTACCAGCATAGTCAAAATTTTATTGCTTTGTCAGTATTAGATATTAGTTTTTGAGAAAGCATATAGTAGGTATATATTTTATATACAGTGAGCATAGTTTGAGGTAAAATATTATACAGGGTGGCCCAAAGAAAACCAAACGGCGCTGGTTTTGGGCAGTTAAGCTCATAAAAAAATTTTGAAAATAGCACTCAACTGCAATCCATCCTACCATAATCGAAATAGTAGAAAACGATGAGCGCTATTTACAAAATCGTCTCATGTACAGCCTGTATGGGACTGTTTAGAACAAGCATTTCCAGGAAGATGGATTGGTAGAAGGGGCGCTATTGAGTTTCCACCAAGATTGCCAGATTTGTCACCATTAAATTTCTTTTTGTGGGGACACTTAGAAACCAAAATTTATGCCACTCAACCAACTTGTTTGCAAGATCTGCGGGAGTGAATTACTAATGAATGACGTCTTATAACAACAGAAATGCTTTAAAATATGGGAAATCGTTTTAAACAGAACCGGTATCACTGCATGGCAGTTGGTGGTCAGTAGTATGAACATTTAATTGACTAATTTGTAAATTTAAGTACGTTAAGTTTTTAATTCTGTAAACGGCTTCTTCAATTTGAAGAATAAATGAAGTGTCATGGCACAAATTAGGTATATTTGTAAAGAGAATAGACGGACCTTTCAAACGAGGTGCCACTTCCATTTAATATTTTAGGGGTTAATCTCGCCCTGCCTAAAAGGTTGTAAATTAATGTTTACGAGCGTTTTTTTTTTTAATGAGCTTAAGAGCCCAATATCAGCATCGTCTTGTTTTCGTTGGGTTTTCGTTGTATATAATGACAGTTAATGCCAAATATAGTTTTACTAAATTAATTGATAAAGAATTACACAATATTCTTAACACGCTGTTCAGAAATGCAGTTTTAGATGGTTAATATTTTTCAGAATTTAAATATTCTCAGTGCCCTATATAATTATTAGGCTTGACAACTATGTACATTAGAAATAAGTACTCCTATTATATTTAAAATCACGCATTGGAATTATTAATACACATAGATCGAATAATAATTCCACTTTATCTGGAACACTGTATCTAATATTTTTGATAAAATTCAAATATTTTGGCAATAGTAAAAGACAAAAATATATGTTACCCAATTACCAAATGAATGTTATATGTGGGAATAAAAATTGTCAAGTTATTTCTTATCGAAAGATATATGGTTATATGGCTTGCCGTTTTACACTCTGGTTTAAAAGTTAATTGCAAAATCGCTGTGTTTAAATTTTTAACATAATACATCTAATTAGTTAATTTGTTATTGGACAGCTAGATTTATTCTCCAGTATATAATACACCGGTTGAACGCTATTTAATAAATATGTAAAATATTTTTTGCGGAATTTATTTTTTCGAAATACTTGAATTAGAATAAAAATGCAATACGCTTGTTAAAGTACTGACTATTTTGCTACGCCAACTGATTTTACTTTTACTTGTGCTCTGGATTGTTATAACAATTAAATAATTAACAGAATCTTGGATTTCACTTTGATTTATTAATAAGATTAAAGCACGCGAAGCGCCTATACCTACGTATTTTTAACAATTCAATAATGGTCAAGAGAATTAAGTCACGTCATTTATTGCTGTAATTTATACAGAGTGTTTTGGTTTTTATGAAGTATGTCAAACAGTTAATCACCAACAAATTAGTTTACCTCTGGCCAAAGTCCCTAAAAGGAGAAAAAAGTGCAAAAGTCTTTAACGAAACCTGCAAAAGTTGAAACCATGTCATGCTTCATAACGGAATCAGAGTTTACATAATAATATGTCTTTTTTGATGAAGTACTATCGACAGTTCTTTTCTTTGTCCGAGTACGAAACAAATCACAGATACATTTTTTATTTGCTTCAGAATGAAATCGAACCATCGACATTCGCAACTAAGAAGTAGACGCATTTATTAACTCGGCATAAGAGTACTTATTCATAAGAGCAACCGAAAAAAAAAAGGGAGATAAGGGCTGTTTACGCCATAATCAGCTTCTTAGGAGAAATGCTTCCAAAATATTTTTAATTTAAATGTTTGCGTTTCAACATAATATGTATACCGAAACTGAAAAATTATATCTACACTCTACACCCATTTGTATATTATTTGAAAAAAAAACAATTTCTTATTTTTATTTTCAAAACGGTACAAATTCCCACTCCAATTCCAGAGGACTATATCCTAAACCCATGAGTTTTAGGCCCATAAACACCTTTGATCTGCTCATCAAAGACTACCAGAATCCAAAGTTCCAGAGAGTTTGGCAGACGTTTCCCATGAGGATTCTGATTCTGCGGGGTCCTTTTGCTAAAATTTGTTTAAAGCCATTGATTAAAATTTTATAGAATGCACAAATTTTGAGAAAAAACGATACAGATAAATAAGCACAACTAGCGCACTAGTTAGTGATGTTCATGTTTGGTTACATTGTCCATCGAGTTATGAGGTTCGATCCCCACTTTCAACTTTGACAATGTAGTTGGGTAATAAATGTCACCGTTTTTTCAAGATGTTTCATCCATATACCAATATAAAATTGTAAACTTTTTCCTTCTATATTTTTTGATAAGATGTGTGTAAAGTACGGTTTAGTTAGGCGAAATAGGTTTTTCTCAATTTGTGCACAATCTGTGTACCTACTTGAATTGAGGATAAAATATTAAAAACTAATAAGAGATCCGGAGACGATTAAGAACTCTGAGTGCTGTGTTAGTGATTTGGTCTTAGTGGAAACTACATCGGTGCTACCGTCCGTCACGCCAAAGTAAAGGTTCCAGTCAGGATTTTCCTTAACATAATTTTTTTCTAAAGTTAATATTATTTGTTATTTTATAAGGCGTTTTTGAGACACCCTGTACTACACTTATACCTTTTCTTGAAGTTCATTTAACATGCTTATCATGCACGCCTTTTAAAATATTTAGTACTTAATAATCATATAATAATAATAATAATATAATAAAATCTTTATTTCCATAGACTTATAAAAGCATTAGAATATAGTCAAAATTGGAAACTTAATAATTTAATAGTTAAATTATATTGCAACTAAATCGCTTTGTTTTTGTATTAATAAGAATCCGAGTTTTTTGAACAGAAAAACGAATAATTATGTAACACATAGCAGTAGGTTGACTTCGTAAAAAACGTATCAGCCCATCTTAAAAAGATTCCTTTCAGTTTGTTTGTTGGTGTTGTGGAGTGCATGTATACCAAAATATAATTTTCGATGCGGGTAGAAAAATTCAGATATAGTGATATGTTGGGGGATACGCAATTAATGAATGAAATGTATTTTGAGTTTTTGTGATTTTAGTGTTGTGATATTTCTTATATAATAAAATGAAGACGAACCGCATTAGGGAAAAGGCGTTAAAGGTAGTTTTAGTAAATGATAAAATTAATGTCATTGTTTAATTCTTTTTTTATTTACCAGGTAGGTTCTGAACGATATAGGACATGGTGAAAACATCTTACAAGGTAAGACATTTTTACTATATACATATTTGTACAACAGGGTGTCCCAACATTAGCGTATAATAATTTTTTTCCTCAAAACGAGTAAAGGCAGAAATAAAAACTTTGTTATATTAAATAACCATTAAATTTAATATTTAATTATGTGCTTAAAGAAGATTGAAAGATGTAATCACGAGCATAGTAAACAAGGAGGGTCAGGAATATAATATTTCTCAACTTTCAAATTAAATTTTAAAATTCCTAGTTTAATGTTTTGATAAAATGCTCCGTTTTCGAACAAATTTGATGCATTTTATTACGTGTACATTTCATTAATCATTGTCTTACCTATGGAACAAATTCTTACCCTAATAAAAAAAATCGGTATTTTAAAAACCTTTTGAATCATTAATTTGAGGCAAATACATTTTTAATAAGAAAATCTTAATTGGTAGTAGGTACCTATATCATAGTTATGTTCCTAGTTCTTAACTATTTATAAATAATATTGGTTAAATAGAGAAACCCGGTCATCTGTAATTGATGATTTTTTACTTAATTATAGCAGAAAAGTAATGTCTAAAAATTAAAATGCCCCTTTGATTTGTTTGGAAATAGTAATATTGTCGGTGTTTCGGTCAGCGCCATGCGGAGGAGTGAGACATATTTTAAACTTTAAAATTTATTCGTACCACATTTCAGGGAATAGTTTATTTTTGTAGTTTTAAAGTAAAAGAATCATATTAAACTAAAACTAAACTAATTATTAAATATGATTGCATTACGATCAACAAAGTATTTGTGAATATTTTTATTTGTATATTTTATGTTATGAATCCGATATATCAATTCCGGAAATACACAGAGTCACTAAGATAATTTGGTGGAATCATCAAATCTAGGGATTAACGGATTTTTAGCTATTTCGCAAAACTACTAATATAATTCAAACATGCTTTGAATTCAGGGAAACCGTGTACGGACGAGAGCTATACCTAAGTACATTTGTAGATAACGGACACTCTCAACATCCATATCAGATTCCATTTTCATTTATAAAAAATTCAGAGGATTAAGGTCTTCAAAATTAAACTCTAGTATGCTTGACATTTACATACAATTACATTATTTTATTAAAATTAAAGGTATCTAAATAAGTATCTATTTTCATGAAAGAAACCAAATATTAAGTCAAACTTTATGTATTTATGGTTTTTTAGTCTGAGAGAACTATTCTTTAAAAACCTCATTTTTTTCATGTCTGGTCAAAACACGGCAATATACCTGTTCACAAAGATTTATTGCTCTATTTTATTCAGATAAAAAAATTAACTTCGGTTAGCCGAAATTCTGCCGCAATTGGTTACTTATGTCCAGTTTAAAATCTAGGTGCAAACTAAATTCATTGTTCTTTAGATACCTGTCACTGATTTAAAATGAGATCTTTGAACTATATTTATTGCTCCGAAATGGTAACAGGTAAGTTTGTTCTGCTTAATAGAACCATAAAAATTGAAATGCCAAAACACATAAAAATACCGCATTTATGAATTTGGCATAGTGGCCACATAGAACACTCACACACACAATAGAAAAAGGTTGTTGCATGGTTCGATGGAATAACGAATTGGTCACGCTATAAGAAATAAATAAAAACTAAATAAAACCAAATTATGAAATATATTGGGATATTTACACATATCTAAAATAATATTGTTTTATTAAAATTGTTTGTCCTGAATTCTATATTCTTGAAATAGTAGTGTAGTAGTATTCATATTAATAAACAGTGCGAGTAAAAGGACGACAGTTAGAAATAGTGTAAGGCTTATATTCTTTGTGATTTGATCTGTATTTTAAAATACCAATTACTAATTCTAATACCATACCTGGCCATTTAACCAAGTTCCAAGACAAATAATACTAATGTCAAGGGGAAGCAGAGCTGCTTCTTTTACCATCACACTGATATGTTTTACGTTCAAGTAAGAGCGTAAACTTTCAATTTTATTCAAATTTGCAAATTAATTTCGAATTCGGTTCCTATTTCCATCGAAATTAGTTTAGCATCAAATCTCATATAAATTCACTTTAAAAAACAGATATGCATATAAGCAAATATACGACATATTCATTTATAAATATTAACCTAATCCTCCTAAAGGATTATTCCTGCTTCTAGAATAAAGGAAAGGAAATAACTAGTATTTATTACTAAATATTTTATAAGCTATATTTGGGTTTTCCAATTTTGACAGAAGTACGCTTTCAGTAGATTAATCTTCTTAAGAGACATTAACGTATACCGTTTCTTAACTGGCTTAGGAACTGAGATTGTTTGAACCGGTAAATATATTTCAACTGTACTGATGGAGGCCAAATAACCAGAAACTGGTCAAGAGTAGATTTCGTGCTTTGTCCGAAAAATTTATAATTTACTCTTAGTTTGCTTTTGAAAGCAGCAATATCCCTCTCTAGAGAAGTACATTTTCCTATAATTTTGTTCGCTTGCAAGCTATACAATTTTCTACCTCTATAGTCCAAAATAATTTCCCATGTATGTATTGCCATTTTCTATTACATTCTTAAAGAATGTAATGTAATTCTTAAAGAATGTAATAGAAAGCATTCTAAATAGCAACTGTGAATTTTAGATCAAATTGTAAACTATGCAATATACGAAACACAAAAATCACACTAATCTTACTCTTTATTATAACTTTTGTTACAAACGGATAACCATAATGTAATTTAAAAAATGTAGGTTTTTTGAAAATTAAGACAAGATTTTTTAAGACATGAAGATCTATTTTTTTGAGAAAAAATAAGAATTGAAATATCTCAAAAACTACTAATTTTTGGATAATAGACATTATGGTCAAAATATTGTAAAAAAGGTCTACTATCACATCTCTAAAATAATGTAATTCATTTGTTATCTATAGTGTAAGTTTCTCTTTTAAATTAAGAAAAATTAAACATAACAAGTCATTCCATCGTTTTGATCTTCAGGGAAACGAATTACCAATAACCCTAATATTCTATACTATAAGGTAATTTTGTGATTTTTAAGGAAACCATTAAGTATTAACGAAAATCCAAAAAGGGGTTTTTAATATTAACGTATTAACTATTATTAACTATTTTCTAGGATTTTGGTCACTCTTTAGTTCTTTACCTATTCTTGATCAATTTCGTCATTAAGAAATATATCGGGAGTGTAATGAAATGAAAATTATAAATTTGAAAATAAATACACATTTTATACTAAGCATCTAAAAAACATTTTTAAACTCGTTAGTGCGTCTGTTTGTGTGTTTTAAATGAAAATGGTTGTTAAAGTACTAAGAACAACATTTATTATTTAATTTAACAGACTAACTATCTATATTTATAGTAAATATATTTATTAATATCAAAAAGAGTTTAGTATTGTCACAATTATCAAAAACAAAAGGAAATATTACTGTAACAATATACGTAGTTAGTCAAAAGTGACTTCACCTTAGACTTGATGGTGTTTACGAACGTTTATTCTGATGGATAGACGGTCGTTAGGGATAGCAATATTTCGTCATCGTAGCAGTTCCATGCAAAGGAGAGATAAAAAACAAGACTCCAAACTTTGGGATCAAAGGCAATTCTTATAAAGACCTAAGTAAGAAAAGTGATGGAGACTTGAGGTTGTTCGAGGAAATCAAGCTCTGTATAGTCATGAAGATAATTTAATTTACATACAATAATCTTCGTGAATCATATTTGTTATAGATCTTTGAATTGTCAGTTTCATCATGTTTGCATAGTTTACAACAGCAGATCAATAGCAGTATCAATATCAATTATGTTGTCAACGCAAAATTACAACATACTTATTCATTTGTTACAATAATTTTCACAATAATTAAATGATTCTACATACTTCTTAATTTAGCGAAAATAGGATTTAAACGTTGTTGTATTGGAGGCTTGAATCAGATGTTCATCAATTCACGGGGCAAAAATGATGGCAAAGTATATTTTGTAGATGATAAATGGTGTCTTGATAGATACCAGGTTCCCATAAATTCATAACTGGACTTGGCAGCCTTGAAATTGTTCTTCGCCCACTACACAATACGTATGGTGGTTTGTTTTCATTTGAATTATCGTTATATTTAAACGGCTCTTTTATTCAACCGTTACAGTAATGATGATTTTGAATTTATGTTTGGAATTATTTAATTAATTTTTTCAACAATAATTTGAATTGAATTGAATTAAAATGAATCATGAATATTTTAGTAAAATCCAAACAGAACAAATAACTATCGTATTATCGCATTTCTTTGAAGAGAAGAAGAAGGACATACCATTTAAAATATATGTACTGTATTTAAATTTTTAGATAAATGGTATATAATGGGGAATGTCATATTCTACTAATTCTCGTAAAACATAACCTTAATATTTTGATTTAAAATAGTACCTATACTTTAGATTGGAATTGCATAACGAAGACCTGATTCGATTGTACGCAATCACATATAGTTTGGACCCTGTCTACAATTCCTAAATAATTGATATTAGAGACCACAAATAAATTTAGTCATTTAAATATTTGATATGTGTTGCCATAATAAACGACTGATTATTAGCGTTACCACCGACAACGTTATAAGGCCTCCTATGAATTATTGTAATATAGGTATATTGATAGTACCTATTTACTTAAAAACATATTTAGGTTAAATGATTTCTAACCACTTTTCAACCACGATTTAAAATTATTTGCTTGGTTTTAAAATCAAATAGAATTTCGGTTATTGTTTTTTTTTCTAATATTTACGTCTTTTTTATATAATTAATCAGCTGGGGATATTCTTGTACTGTCTATTTACATTTCTAATCGAATATGAAATGTTTGTTAAAAGTTGTGCTTTCAAGAAAATTGATAAATATATACAATTTCAAATCCAGAGGGACTTCATACAGCAATATTCTTCTTTGAGAAAATAATATTGTGTTAATTTTACGATGAATATTACAAAAGTGTAAAGGCTTTCATTTAAAACTGATTATATTTCATTAAAACCGAAGTTTACTTGCCTGACCGACTATTGAAGTCTCTCTGTATGTAAAGTTATTTGATGATTGCATGGATATATATTTAAACAAAATGGTTTGAATATGTATTTTTTTCTTTCATTAATAAACTTTATCTTTATACAGTGTGTCTCACTTTTCACCACTACACCCCAATATCTAGGCCATTTGTTGATCGATTTAGATCAAATTTGGTATACTTCTTTTCTTTTAGATTGTGTTTAAACAGTTATTAATAAAAATTTTTTCAAACTTAAATACGCCTACTATGATCAAAAGATATTGGCAAAAATTAGGAATTTATATTAGCGATTGAGATAGGGCTTTTGTTTTTACAGATTCTTGTTCAGCATGACCTAAAACGCCTGTATACCAAATTTCGTTAAAAAATATTTTTTCCTTCAAAAAAGAAAGTAATAAAAATCTAAGATTTCAATAATAAAAAATAATAAAAGTTGAGTTATTTGATATTTTCTAAAAAAAGTATCCTAATGCTTAATTAGTGTCATTATATCGCCCGACTACCAAGTTATGTAAATATCCGTCAATAAATAACTGGAATAGTAGGGTGATTATTATTGAAATCTTAGATTTTTATTACTTTTTTTTTTGAAGGAATGAATATTTTTGAACGAAATTTGGTATACAGGCGTTTTAGGTCATGCTGAACAAGAATCTGTAAAAACTAAAACCCTATCTCAATCGCTAATATAAATTCCTAATTTTTGCCAATTTCTTTTGATCATAAATGAATGAGTATTTTGAAGGCTTTTTATTAGGAGGGCTATTTTTTGTACGGAATTATGTAAATGGGTATACAAAATTATAGTGTGTGTTACTCATTTTATAATAATAGCTATTGCTACTACTATTTTCTTTTACTGCTTTATACGAGAGTTATCGTAAGCTGCCTAGAAGGAGCAACAGCTTCGAAACACATGTGTCCGTAGCTACATCATGTTTCTTTTTTGCAGCATAATATGTCACTGATTCTTTTTTCTGTTATAATATTTTATACCTTAGATATACTTTAGGACATTAGGCTGCTTTGCATTTTTTAACATTAGACAAATCATAATATATAACTCTGTTTGTTTACGAAAATCTATGCAAAAGTGAAGAAAGTTATGTGGAAATGAAACAATTTAAAAAAATTGATAGCGTCATTTTATTGCTCCACAAACTGTTATTACTGTTATTTACACAAACCCAATTGGTTTCGGTTTATACCATAAACAGGAGTAATGTAAGTAATGCAAAGGTCAATAGAGAAATAATATGATAAATTTAATTAATCGAAAATTAGGTAGGTACCTATTGAAATTTCCTCAAAATATTTTTTTACTTCGTTCATTTGTCACTGCTGGTGGTAATATGTAAACTTAAGTTCCTTTTTTTTTAAGGAATTGCGCTTTAAAGGTAAAGTTATTACACTACCTATATGCCATATGGCCACTCTGATCTTAAAGAGAAAAAAAAATTGAACGCAGAGAACTTAGATACTATTATTCTAGGAGGAAAGAAGGACTCCTAATTAAACGATGTTTGATATACATGAGCCTTCAGAGCAAAAGGATGAGTTGCTATGCTTTGCTTAGTAGCACGAGTATATAAAGGTACTGCTGATTTATGAAAATACAGAAATAAATAGATATCAGCATTGTGATGATATTGTAAAGAGGGAAGTAAAATCTTAAGGATCTCCAAATATCTTAAAAACAATTATTTTATTTTCCTTTACACCTCAACATCTGTTAATCATAGATAAAGTACATCATCAGTTCGAAAACTCCCGTATAACACTCCTCATGATACCACTTCAATAAATTGCCGTAATAACTAAGATCTGAATTATAAAACCGACCTAGTTTTAAGATGAGATTATTAAGGTATCAAATAATATTAATAGCTATTTAAATTTCGTTATATTTACTTAATGCTTCACACTTTCATTGTCTTTAAGTCGGCTTAGTTGAATTACAGTTTGCAGTTACCGAGGTTCTCCTTTTATTTTATTATAAAATTATGTAGTTCAAGTCGAGCTGTATACAAGTGCACAGTAGAGCGCACGTTTCGTACCTACTCGTACCAATCCGTAACACTTCATACTTCATGGTGTCTAGTTTTACACCATGGTTTTTATCAATCCAATCTTGGTTTAAATATAATTAATTATTACAATTTAAGTTGACAAATATCGGTTACTTTTATTTGTCCCATTTTAACTGTATCGTTCGACATATTTGTAATTAATTATTTTGTGTATTAATAACTGTTTTAGAAAGTCCAAAAATGTTTTAAAACATGGATTATTTTGTCATTAACTATAAGAAAAAATACACCCTTCACCCTTGTGATACCAACTATGTACGGTAATTTCATACACACTTTTTTATTTTTATTTAGATTTATATAGTATATACATACCTTTAGTAACAATGTAAGGTGACACAGAAAAACGAATCACCCCCTTCCTGTTTTTATATTTTCATGAAAATGTTTTCAAACTAGCCGTAAAGAAATTGGACATGAATATGCACATTTTAAATATAATTACATCAATTCAAATATATAGAGCTAATCAGAAGTAAAATCAACTTGTTTTTCTTAAATAGAAATTTTACTTTTATTCGATATTTTGAGGAGTTCAAAAATTTGAATAAAGTTGTTAAAATGATTTTCAAAATGATTAACAAATAACAAAAATAGGCCATTGTTTGAATATGCACCGATCCTTTATATAGAAAAAAATTGACACGTAGGTCCTGGAATTGAAAAGAATGACTTTCTAAATATTTTTTCAGTTCATTAAATAACATGGTATATTACGTCTATTTTTCAACCACTGTTCAAACCCTTTTAATAATATTATGAATTAGATTTTTCATCTTCATCAGAATATCAAATAAAAAAACACACATTCGTACATCTAAAAGAGTGGTCATACAAAGAGTTAAACTTTTGTCATGAATCCCCATTAAGAATTGTGCCAGTGTTTCGAGACTTGGTGGTGCAAATAGCCCCAGCTAGCGCCAATCTGTCTCGTTCCGAAATCAACCCCTGTTTGTTTATTTGCGTAAATTTTAATGACCATTTCTTTTGAGTTTCAAAATTTTTTCAAGAAAAATAAGAAAACTTTAGGGCAATCCATTTTCCCGTATTAGCCACTAAATAGAAATTTGATTAAAAACAGAAACATCACTCATTAGTTGTTTTAGTTTCTTTGTAGACTGTTATGTACTTTATAGTTGAAACAATGTTTTCAAATTTTTTTTACAAATTATTCTACTTTAAATTTTTACGAAGTAGAAAATTAATATAAATACCTATATCAAATTTAATATTTTTGTTATTATTATGCTTGTATAAAAACCTAAAAGTTTTCAAATTATTTATTAACTATTGGTAATAGGTTAACATAAAAGCATACGCAACAACATTGTACTTATCCAATAATATGGTATGCTGGTAAGTATCAAATTTGTTAAAATGATAAATTAAATTGCTTTTCATAGATATTAATATGCGGGAGTAGAGCATCTAGTTGTTGTTGTAGTACAATAAAATGTTGTCAAATTTATTACATTGTATAACAATATAACAATATGATTATAATTTTCGTTGTCAACATGTTAATTTAAGTTATGACAAGATTGATGCACAGTGTGGTACTACGAACTGAAGTGGTTGATTTATTTTCTACATTAGCTTGCTTTCCTCTTGACAGTATTTTTAGTGAAGGACAAAAAAAAGTTATATTTAAGAACAGGACAGGTAGACTTAAGAAATAAATTTATTGTTAGTCATTATCTAATAGTAGTATACAGGAATTGTTAAACTAGACGAGGTTATGTTTTAAAATAGTAAAATTCAGTTCCCTGTATTATAGAAAGAGTGACGCCTAGGAGGAAAATAAAAAGTTTTAAGAACAGGTAGCTATAAGAAATATTTTTATTAATTATTTAATCAGCAATTTGAATATTTTTTAGATAAATCAATTTTTCTGGTTAGGAATTTGCAGAAGGAACTGTTTAGTTAGAAGGAAACATGGGACTCCAATATTTTGTTCAGTTCTAATATATTTGTAGTTATATCAACAAACTGAATCAAGAAAAAAAAACTGAATCATACTGCTGCTAATATTTAAAAGTTTTCTTTCTTTTAAAGATAAAATAAAATTTTATAACTTACGAGATGAGGACATTAACGATTTTAGAAATATTCATAGTAAAAGAAAACTGAAAAAATTGTTGCTAAGCAAAAACTGGTGCTAGTATTAACAAATGTTTCAAATGGTATTTTCTGATTTTATATAGATTCCAATTTAACTTTCTTTTTTCATCTTATTTTATTCTCTTTACCGTCTTTGTCTTATATTATTATTATACACCACAAGTAATTACGACCCCCTTTATCCCAGAAGGCTCTAGGAGCCTTGTGCGGGAGGGGGCTACACATTTAAAGACAAGGGACACACATCCAATATCCGTGTATAATGGAAAAATCCCTCTCACAGTATTTTCCATTGCCACGACCGGGATTCGAACCCGGGACTTTTGGGTGAGAGGCAGGTACTCTACCATCTCGACCATCAGTCATATAACTAATAGGTTTTTATACTTTAAGAAATGGTTCAGGCTCCATTTCAAACTGTAGAAAGACGTAAAATCTGGATGATTTAGAAGAAAGCTCGGAAGAAAGTTAGCAAAAAGTCAAAATAATAAAAAATGTCCAAGTAATGTAAAAATCTAAATATCTGCGAATATCTCCTAAACCCTTTAGGATAGGTATAGGACAT
This sequence comes from Rhagium mordax, assembly GCA_963680705.1. Lineage (NCBI taxonomy): Eukaryota > Metazoa > Arthropoda > Insecta > Coleoptera > Cerambycidae > Rhagium > Rhagium mordax. The sequence goes on from OY796658.1 coordinate 63,298,549, forward strand.
AATTAACAAAAGTTGTAGGGAATAAATAGGCCTATAAGATTCTGTAAAAAATATGGGATATTCCCTTTGAAATAAGCGAGATAATGAGCTTCGAAGTTTTCTGAAAATGTCAACATTTTCTGAACACCCTGTAACAAATAAATCAATTCTTGTCTAAACTAGTAGTTAAAATAAACCTTTTTTTAACCCGAAATGAAAGGGTTCTTGTTTAACTTAGCACAGTGACAAAATAACAGTAAATAAAAAAATACTGAGAATTTTATTTTTTTCTTAATATTCTTAAATATCGAGAGAACTATAAGATTTAGACTATGATATCCTCGTATAGAAATATCGAGAATTTCATGGAGAATTCAAATTTGGTAGAATACATAGGGTGTTCCATTTAAAAAAATTGTCATCTATAGCGCCCCGCCTTCATGAATCACCCCGTATATTTCGAACTAATTTTTAAATGTAGACATTTTGGTCTCCTACAACTTCTATATAAAATATTTTTAATAAAGGAAGTGTTAGACATTATCGCACCGTCGCCTCACCCTGTACTGGGTTTTTTTCCCAAAATTTACATTTTTCAAAAAATTTAATTAAAATCAGTTAACCCTAAAGGGAAGAGGTGGCTAAACATTAGATGATTCCTCAACTGAAATTTTTACTGTGTTTTATAATATACCATGTTTAAAGGACAACGTGAGATTGAACCTTAGATATCACTGAATATAGCAAAGGGCAAATTCCATTCAATTTATGTAATTAACGATAAATTTTTCGAAAATCGTGCCTCCATGAAGAGCAGTGTTAAGCTAAAAATAGCAAAACCTTCTAGAGGTATTAGCATAAGGATAACTACTAAGTTGTTAAACAATCCATAACGACCATTTATTTATTAATATTTTCATCTTTTAATTTTGGGAGGTTGTATTTATGCAATGATGCATTTTTTAGAAAAACTGCATCAGAGAATCATCTTGTTTTCGATATGGAATCGCGTGGGTACCCTTAGTTGGTAAAATGAAACGACGCGACACCTTGTCTGTAGCTGGGTATAATTATGGTCCTAATCCTGTACTATAACTTTTATTACCTGTGGGAATTCAGGAAATTCCTACAAAATGTTGTAAACTAATATAATATATCAATATAAGGGAATTTATGTTTAAGATTAAAAGAATCGGCAATATAATGCAAATAGGATATACCTTGTTCTAGGTACCTAGATATCAATGATAATTTGCAAATTATGAAGAATATACCTATAAATAGTAAAATTCAGTTTTTGAAACATTAGTTATTCTGGTATCCTCAAAGAGTGTGTTTCTATTTGATAGGCAACAGTTTAACAAAATATTGTGTTAAAGTTAGTGAATTTTCGTGTGTACCTAAGGAGTTGAAATTGGGTAAGTGTTTGTGTTTTATTTTACATCCATTTATAGTACAATAGTAGCCAAAAAAGATTTTTAACGAAAAAATTTAATTCACATATTTTTTAGCTTTCATTCAGATTATTTTAAATAATTTAGTTTCATCATTCAGATCAGAAACATTTTTTTTTACCCATGACTAAGTATATTTTCGTACTTCAGGCAATCTTTAGTTAAATTTGGTATAAATTTAAACGTAGCATACAAATCATAACAAAATAATTATTTTTCCGATCTATAGTATAAAGAGTAGGGCCATTAAAAATGTGTGTTTATTCTATTTACGCAGTCAAAACAGATTTTACTTTTGATTGGAAAATATACTAAATAAGATTTTTCGTAGATAATTATCAAATCATATACATCTATCAGCAATATTTCTCATACCAGTAAATGATTTCGTAAGATTTACAATTCAATGCAAGAAATTGTAATTTTTTTATGTAACTTGTTTTGTTAACAGGATTCTAAATTAACAAAGCAGACCCAGCACATACCACTGACGAAGTGAAAAAATTAAAAAACATTAAACGTGAAATGGGAAATACGATTAAAATGGAAATACCAATTGATAAAGGCCAAGGAACTAGTCCTAAACCGGAACAAACTTCGTTGGATAAAAGGGACACAAACGATCATTTCAAATCGGATAACAAAAAGAAATCCGAGGAAATAATACAGGATGATATTGCAGACCCTCATGAGGAGATTATGGATGAATTAGAGGAAGAGAACAAGGAACCTTGTGCAAGCTGTATTGATTTAGAGAAACGTGTGAAACTATTACGATACAAATATCCGGACTGCCAGGAGTACTGGCGAAGCAAAGTAGAGAACGAACTCGAGTTGCTCGCGGCCGAGCAGGAAGTTAGCGATGCAACAATAACAGAACTCTTAATAAAAATCGAGGAATATGAGAAACAGTACGGATATCAAGATAGAGTCTGTGATCGTTTACCAACGGTACAAGAAACGGACGATCTAGAGCAGCAGATTAATGATTTGGAACTAGAGTTTGAGGCTTTTAAGATTGAAAGTGAAATACAATTGTATGAAAAAGACGAAGAAATTGTCGTCTTGAAAGAAAAACTGGAATATGCTTTAAGGTACCAACAAGCTCTCATTGGACTGCAGGTTAGTGAAGAGGAACGAATCCTAACCAAAATGCAAAAATTGTCATGTCACCTTGTCGAAAATACAAGTATAATTTCGGGCAATATGGCACTAAATTTGTAGAGAATGAGTATGACTCATATTCCTATTTCATCCGGGTTTGAAGAAAATGCAAAATTTCTCACGCAACGTCATCGAAAACATAAGTTTATTTCTTCATCTACCCCTAATTATTTGAATTAAGTTATTCAGTTCCCCCTTTGGAGCAGCGTAATATTCCCACAGTTTAATGTCGTTAAGTAAACCAAAATTGTAACAAAACATTAGTAGTTGTTAAATAGTTTTGTTTTAATGGTTTCGCACAGTTCTATTAGAATTCTCATAGGGACAAAAAATATAAGCGAAGCAATGAGTACAAGCGAATGTAGATACTTATTAATTTTGTTAAATTATATTCATTGAAGGATTAAGTAGTTTAATTAGAAATGAATTGATGCAATCATCAGGATCGTCAATTTTGTGTTATTCAAAATTTTAAATATGTTTATATATACTTATATTCGAAAATAATTGTAAAAACATAATAAATTATTATAATAGCTGCCTGTATTATTATTTTTACTTGTACTAATTTTTAGAAATAAATTTTTTCATCGTTTGCTTTTGGTTTATCTATCTATTTGTGACTTAAATAAGTACTTAGTTGGTAAATATTGAGTGTGTGACTTTAAATGTCTACTCGTCACCAACACTAATTTGGGGATACAAGGAATTGTACGTGGTATTACATAAAAGGGACATTTTCTCTAGGTTCTGCAAAAATTCTTTCCACATTTTATTCTTTTATTAATATGAAATCAAACGTTATTGTCTTATACATGGAAATATAAAACATGTAGTCAGATGGGGTTGTCAATATTAATAAAAAAAATATTGATTTTTACAAATTGTTATTCTCCATAACAAATTTAATTTATCCTAAAATTTACAAAGGTAAAAGAAATTACTTACCTTAGAATGAAAAATCAATTTAAACAAATACTGGATCTATAGAAATATATATATGAATCAATTCCTATTATTTTAAAGAAGTATGTACACAGTGAGGTCAAGTAGTAAGGAACAAATTCAATATCTTCAAAACGCCTAAGTTTTGGAAAAATCGCTCGGACAGGTCGATTTTATATTAGGCCTATTTTAGAAATATTTCTTATTCTACAAGGTGTCCCAATAAAGCTGAGCATTGATCAACTTTGATTTTTAAATGGCAACCCCCAATTTTGTTTGCAATTTCGAACTCCCTGTAAAATTCTATATATTTTCTATGTATCACACGCCATATCTAAATCGTTTCTAAGTTATTAACATTTATTCGCATTGAACAGGCTAATTACACCATAAATGATTAGAAAAAAATCAAGAAGAATTTATCAATCATTTAGATTATTGTCAAGTAACCAATGCATTTTGAACAAGTTGAAATAATTTTAATTTGTTGCTAACCTAAAAATAAAATACATTTAATATTAAAAATATTTTCTTTTTCAAAAAAATTTATTTTGAATGTCATAACTTAAAAACGATTGATTTTAGATATAGAGTGTAAGACATAGAAAGTGTTTAGGATTCGAAATTGAAAAAAAAATGGGGGTTGCCATTTGAAAAATCAAAGTTGATCACAGCCCAGCTTTTTGGGAACACCTTGTAGAATAAAAAATATTTTTCAAATAGGCCTAATATAAAATCAAAATCGACCTGCCGGAGTGATTTTCCCAAAACTTAGGCGTTTTGAAGATAATGAATTTATTCCTTACTACTCGACCTCACTGTATGTTATAACACCGTACATATATGTACGGTGGTTATAATATATTCAAAGTGATTTCAAAAGTACGAGTTATATGGGAAACTTTTTATTGTCAATGAATTTAAAAAAATGTTGGTAATTTCTATTAAACGAAAGATCCCAAGAAAAAGTAAAAAAAATCTTATTTTATACGAGGGATGTGAAAAAATATGAATTATAGAGTATATTCAAAAATACAAGTCAGTGTTGCGTTAGTCTGTGCTAGGTGTACGAATTCCAGCAGCAATTCGAGAGTGGAGTATAAAAACAGAGAGACTAGAATTAATTTCTGTTTATTTTGTAACGTAAAAATGATAGTCATAAAAAATTATTGCAATTTAGTGCAATTATTAAAAGTATCTTAGTAGTAATTAGTGTAATCACATTGTGAATTTTTTGAGGTTAGAATTTTTTTTTTACATTTTTTCTCATTTTCATTTAAAATATTAATATTAACATTCGACAAAGCTATTTACGAAAGTTTAGGGCAAATTTTTGTATTCAATATGAGTTAAGTAGGTATTCAATATGCGTTATAAAGAACCATCAAGTCAAATGCAATACACACGTACGCGCCAGACGCACTTTTGAAATAACTAAATGTTTCCTTAAAAATGTTTCTGCAACTTGGTCGAAAGTTACCGAAGTAATCTAAGGCTATCTATTAGGTAAACAAAGACTATACCATACAGTTTAGTGCGGAATCCCAACCACATCTAGGACACTGACAGTTAACTCCCTCTTTCATCTAAGTTCAAAGCAAATCAGAAATAAATTTATTTTGGTTCAGGATGGAATGTAACTACTTGGCTACCGTGTCCAATACTAATTATTGAATATAAGCAATTATCAGTTTTCACAACAAACATTGAAATCCTAAATAAACAGAGCTCATGACAATGATTATGCGCGATGAAATATTTAAATGAAACTCGCCTTTGCTGCTATTTATTAACACTGGATCGCAGAAATCGAAATAAAATATAGGTACTTTCAATAAACATTTGTATGTACAGTGTGATCAACTTAATGTGTCCATATTTTAAATCGATGTAGAAAATGTACCTACTTATTTAAAAAGATAGAAAAAAAATTATTGGAAAGAGTTGTAGGGCTTTCCTCAAAATTTTTTGCTGAGGCTGATAAAAATTCATTGATTAATTAGCAAGAAGCAATCATAATTTAATTTTTTTCAAATGGAACACCCTGTATATTTTTGGACTCGATAGAGATTTTCTTCTTATTTCAGTAATATATAATATATCTTCTGTCAGTTTTTTGACAATATCATGAAAACGAGCAACTTTAAGTACCTATAGGGAAACCATATACCAGCTTGAATGGAATTTAATTCTACATCGATATAGGGAATAATATACGGGGTGTTCCATTTAAGATTTTTGACTTATCAAGGTTTAAAGCTTTGGAAATTGACAGCGACTTTACAACCACCCTGTACAAAAAATTTCAAATTTTCCTGCGACTGTTTTACACAACGGCATGTGCTAATCGTCTGTGCAAAGTTGCAAATAATAATAATATCTAGTATCGGAATTATCAATTTTTCAAAGTTGATTCCAATCAGTCAATTTTTTATTTTAAATGCTTATAACTCAAACAATAGGCATTTTAGATACATGATACCGTATATGACGATGATGGGAATTTTACGTAGAATCTAAAACTGCAACAATATACAAGGTGTTCCATTTAAAAAAATACAACTTTAACTTATCGCCCTGTATAGAAGCAAGATAGAGATCTCGTTTGATTAAAATATAATAGTTCATTTGATTTAGAACAACTTTTACTTCGACATTTTTTTTATAACACCTATAGTTTCTGAGATAAGGTATAGGCCCAAGTTAAACGGGCCACCCTGTACCTACGAATTCCCTACAAATACGATCGAAAATATTTGTTGGCTGTGACTTCATTGTTAAGATGTAAAATTATTTAAGAAATGTCAAAAGAAAATCAGTTTCGCTATTTAACTTTATTTTAATGTAATACAATTATACTGTCTGATGAGAGATTGCAGTGGTGGGCGTGGCTTGGGCGGAGAGCGGTTTACTCAGCTATCAAAATTTTTATAAAGCGTGGCAATGAAATTCAAATTATTTTAACTGCCGCAGTTTAAGTCTCAACTTCTACGTGCTGCGCCATTGTTCAGGGGCTCCTATTGGATATATTATTCATCTATTTACTAAAAGTTGAAGTGAATACTACAATACCTTTTATATTATTTGTAACTGATAATTCATAATGTTAAATTTAGGATAATACACATTTATTACTTAATAGTCACAAGTTTGACAGTCGATACACGCAAACTTCAATGGCATGTCAACTCGTATTCGTAAACGCCGTTGTAAACCAATAAGATCAAAGCGCGCGCTTTTGTCGTCCCTTCCACTACTGCAATCTCTCATCAGACAGACTTTACATTCTAATTCTGAATTCCAGTTTACGCGTAACATATTAACTATTAACTCCTAGACTATCTTAGTTTTTCAAATAAATAGTATTCGTAAAAGTTTAGAATACAAGTAAATTATTTTTTTAGACACATTTTTTTAGACGAAATGACATAAAAAAATTAAACCTTTGTTTAGAAAATAATGGTGGAATTTTTGAAAACATGTTATAATTTTTACTTATTTTGTATGTTGGTATTTTTATTAAAAAATTGTTTAAAATGTAAACTTTTTGTTCTTGCATTTAGGAGTATTTATTTGAATAATTCAGTTATTTGAAGATGAAATATATAACAATTATGTATATATATTTATAAAGAGGATGAAAAGGGCTATCAAATATCTAAAAATATACAGGGTGTTCCGTTTAAAAAATGGGGCTAGGTGGCGCTCCCTGTATATTAATTAAGATAGATGCATATTCATAACTTATAAGTACAAAAACTTGATAAAACATGCTACAGTTCTATTTTTTTTTTCTAGCTATATTTTTTAGTAAAATAAAATAAGGGTTTAAAAAGTAGAATTCTCAAACGATCACCCTGTACATATTAAATGATCTCTTCTAAATTTGCAGATATTATGGAGTCCTTGCGATGACAACCTCATTAAATGTAATTACCAAAATGGTCGGCAACTAAGGTACCTACTAAAAGTTTTTACGTATACCTAGGTAATTGCCAGATTCCTCAATGTATTAATTTTATTGTTATTTAATGACGAACCAAAAGCTTAAATGTAATCTGTCTGGGAATATCCAAGAGAGTTATATCCATTAAGCCAAGAGACTCCAACAGTCGATCACGAGACTAACCTGCTGGCGAGTTACATAGTTCAGCTGACATATTCATTTACAAAATTTAAAATAGTAATAAAAAATATTACATTATTAAGCGTATATGTATATGTATTTGTAAAAATATTTGGACTATAGTTCATTAATATATTTAATATCTTCGACATAATATTTCAAAGAAGTTTTGTTATCCCTTATTTTATATTTTTTATTTTTATGTTAATTTTTATTGAAATAAGCATTATTTCTGACTTGTCTGTGTAGGCACATTCATTTATATAGTTTAAGCGAAATAAGAAAAAAATATCCTATTTTTATGTATTTGTTTTATTGGCATGCATCTTTATTTATTACATAATTAAAAAATGGAAATAGTTTTTAAGTTTCACACATTCACAAAATTAAATATTACTTATCAATCAGCTTAAATATAATTTTTTTAGTCCATTAGTATGAATTATGGTCGCGAAGTAAGAACACGTGGTTCCTACTAAGAACATTTCTGGCTGTAGTAGTGAAATTAATGTGATAGAGATTATTTCCACTACACGAGGATATTAGGTGTGTGCCCGTTGTCTTTAAATGCATAGCACCTCCCACACAATGTTAATTTAGGGATACAAAGGTGTTATTATTATACATGGTGTATTCTAAAATCACCGACAAACGGAAACTGGAGATTCTGTGATCCAAAATAAGACGAAAGTTGTTATAAATGTATTTCCGAAAATGCTTCCTAACCGAGCTGCAGGGTTTTGAAAAAAAAAAAATTTTTGTAGTTTTTTAAAAAACTACATAAGATATTATATTGAGATTTGGTATACCCGAATGTCTTACTGAATACAATTAATGAGGTGAGTTTGAGTCGATTGGGTCAATCCAGTGGCGTAACATCGTTTAAGTTACTCCCTCAAATCACAAAAAAACGTACGCCACTGCATTTTTTTTTTTGAAATGTTTATTTTTAGATTTACTGTTCTATTCTGCAAATGAAATCATACTTTGAGTTTTCTCGATTAGGCACTCCGTTTTTGAGATAATTGGTATTAAAGTACGAAGACACATTTTAACAAAAAATAAAATTTGTGCGATTCCATCCCGTGTGAATACTGTACAAATTAATAATCGATTGCAACTGTGGAATCGCATAGAGACGGCATGTGATGAAATTAGAGCCATGCCACAAATCTTCCAGCGTGTTAGGTTTAATTTACTTAAAAGAGCTCAAGAGCTCAACAAGTCGGAGGGCATTTTGAACAGTATCTAAATTAATAATTCCTTTTTCAATGAAATATTTTTATTATGTAATAGTTAACTGCGTTATTTTGATAAATTTTATTTAAATAAAAAACAAATTTTATTTTTTATTAAAATGTGTCTTCGTGCTTTGATGCCAATTATCTCAAAAACGGAGTGCCTAATCGAAAAAACTCAAAGTGTGATTTCATTTGCAGAATAGAACAGTGAATCTAAAAATAAACATTTCAAAAAAAAATGCAGTGGCGTACGTTTATTTGTGATTTGAGGGAGTTACTTAAACGATGTTACGCCACTGGATTGAGCCAATCGACTCAAACTCACCTCATTAATTGTATTCAGTAAGACATTTGAGTGTACCAAATCTCAATATAATATCTTATGCAGTTTTTGAAAAAACTCCAAAAAACTACAAAAAAATTTTTTTTCCAAAACCGTTTAGCTCGGTTAGAAAGCATTTTCGGAAATACATTTATATCAACTTTCATCTTATTTTGGATCACAGAATCTCCAGTTTCCGTTTGTCGGTGATTTTAGAATCTGTATAAAATAATTCGTAGCAAATATAAATTTCAGCTAAACTCCCTTTCTTTAAAGCTTGTTACCTGCAATAACTATTTAGCAACAATTTGTACACTTATAGAGTATGATTTACGACTATTTTATGAGATGCTACTTAGAAATATACCTACTTCCGACGCCATTCTATGTATGTATCTGTGCTATACACTATAATAATAATTTGCTTTACTCTGTTTAAGTAAAATAAGACCTCCCATGTGGGATAATTGAATAATTTGTGAAGGCGCCTAGTTTATGTTTACTCATAGAAAGGATAAATCATGTACAAAGAGCAGGGTGCCTATATGTGAATGTACCTATTGATATATTAAATGATCAATGATGATGCTTTAGAAGCAGCATAAAATAATTACCTACCGAAGGTATTAGGCAAACAGTACTTCAGGTAAAAGAGTTTTCGGATTGTCGTTGGATATTTTGAAAACTTGGCTTTTCGTCATCTTGTCGTGGTCTTCTTCTGAACCGAAAATAATTCAAAATATTTAACGGGGAAGAGACTTCGAAAACTTTTCTACATCATCAGCTACGAAACCCTTAGAGGCAAAATAAAACTATATTTTGTCAAAACGAGACAGATATGACATTTATCAAATGTTTAATGGGTATCCTCCCTTTGTTTTGAAATAGCAAATAAAGTACAAATGAGCCCTAATCATTACCGTAAAAAAATTTTAACCCTTAAAAATAGTATCATCAATTTTACTTTACTTTACTTCCATCGGCTCTTTTTTCAAACAATTTAAAAACGGGAAAAATTACATCTATTTATCAGATAGAGAATTTGACTCTATTGGAAAATTATAGATCAGTCACAACTCGAAATAGTTGATAATGCATTCCTTAAAAAGTCAACTTTCAACTTAATAATAAGATGTTGAATGAAGTTTTAGACGCAGAACTCCATATAATATGATGAAAAAGTTTCAAACCAGGATTAATTTACACTTTATGCAGCAAAACTAGTTTGATGAGGGGAAGAAATCTTTGCTACATTGAAAATCAAATTTATTTGCAGATGATTTCGCTATATTGGTGACTTGTACCAAGAAAGATTATCGAGTTTCTCCTAGACATAACTTTGCTTGACATCTGACATGGTTATACCGGGTGGCCACGAGTCAATGTACGCCCCCAATTTTTTTGGTTGTTTTTTAATTTAAAAATTTCGTTTTTGGTATACGTGAATAAGACAAAAGTGGGCTATTTTTAGACTAACAGGAACGAAAATGACATCAACTTTTTTTTTCTTAAATGGAATGACCATGTTTTTTTTGTGGTGTTTTATAAAACGTGAACTTCTAATTGCAGCAGTTTTTCGAATTTCAAAAATTCCAAAAAATAAGTGAGATACGAACGATTTTTTATTTTGTACAAAATGGCCGCGTCAGATGAATGCGATGTAAGAAAATTACTAAGTAGGCTATGGAAATTATTAGCAAGGTAGTAAGCTTGTCTGTAAACAATAAAATAGTTATTTAAATTACTGACAGATACGATTATTTTTAGGTTTTTCTCAAAAAACGAAATTTAATTTTCACTTTCATTTCCGTAGGAGTCCTATGGAAAATTTTTAAATGGGACCGTACTATTTTTTTTATTATTCGGACATAATGATTCATAAGCTTTAATTTTTTAGCCAATAATCATTTCTTAACGAGATCCTTTGTAATAATAAAAGTGTTGTTAAAAGGTTCATTAAAATTATTTCTTGTTTAATTTGTGCTTACCTTTTAAATACACTTTTATTATTACAAAGGATCTCGTTAAGAAATGATTATTGGCGAAAAAATTAAAGCTTATGAATCATTATGTCCGAATAATAACAAAAAATAGTACGGTCCCATTTAAAAATTTCCCATAGGACCCCTACGGAAATGAAAATGAAAATTAAATTCCGTTTTTTGAGAAAAATAGTCGTATCTATCAGTAACTTAAATAACTATTTTATTGTTTACAGACAAGCTTACCACCTTGCTAATAATTTCTATAGCCTACTTATTAATTTTCTTACATCGCATTCATCTGACGCGGCCATTTTGTACAAACTAAAAAATCGTTCGTAGCTCACTTATTTCTTGGAATTTTTGAAATTCGAAAAAACTGCTGCAACTAGAATTTTATGTTTTATAAAACACCACAAAAAAAACATGGTCATTCCATTTAAGAAAAAAAAGTTGATGTCAAGTGATATTTTCGTTCCTGTTAGTCTAAAAATAGTCCACTTTTGTCTTATTCACGTATACCAGAAACAAAATTTTTAAATTCAAAAACAACCAAAAAATTGGGGGCGTACATTGACTCATGGCCACCCGGTATGTGTCCCATTTGATGTCAAAGTATTATTTTCGGAACCGAGGTGTCAAAGTCGAATTAGACAAAATATAGTTAGCTCAAATATATTATCGAATGGGTAGCGTGTGTTGTGGTGAACATGTTTGGTTACCATGTCTACCCTGATGGCCCTTATGTCTAATATAGGGTAATATATCTGTGTTTCTCAAATATGAAATGGAATGTACAGTTGAATCTATGTCGTATGTTTTTCATGTTATATTCACATACATAGTTCATTTGTTTTTTTCTCTTTAATGCATAAGAAACTTTTGTTCTAATCCTCTCACACGACGGTTGTCCCATCATTCTATCTTTAATAATAACCATTTAAAACCGTTTACACTTAAAATGAACCCACTATACAGGGTTTTTCCTTATAATTAGCCACCCCCCTACAGAGTTTATTTAAAGAAATACATAGAAATTTTATATACAAAAGTTCTAATGTTTTTCCTGAATTTTAATAGTCTGTCAATAAAATAAACAAATGACAATCGCAAAATGGCCAAATTTCATAAACTTTCTTTATAGAACATCCTGGATATTATTATATTTTCTAAATCCTTATAATTTCCTGGTTTCAAAAACATATAAGTCTATATATTTAGTTCTCCAATTATTCAAAATAAAAATGTAGGTATACATGATAATGGATCAACTGAAGAACGGATAGTCCAAATATAGAATTCTTATATATTTTTGAAATCAGGATATAAGGATTTCGAAAATATAATATATAGGGTTTTCCATAAAAAAAACCTAAGCTTATAGATTTCGCCATTTTGAGATTGTCATTTGTTTGTCTTATTGGCAGATTATTGAAATTCAGGAAAAATATTGCAGCTTTTGTAAAAACAATTTTTCTGAATTTCTTCAAATAAAATTTGTAAGGGCGTTGCTAATTATAAGGGAAAACGCTGTACAGTGGATTCATTTTAAGTGTAAATGGTTACTATGAGGTTATTATCAAAGATAGAATGATGGGACAAACGTCATGTGAGAGGATTAGAAAAAAAGTCTCTTATGCATTAAAGAGAAAGAAACATTCTATATTCTCCTATGAATACTAACGACGGAGATATTTGAAGTGGCCCCCTTAAAATAACCACCCTGTATACATTTTGGTGTTTGTGTATAGTTTGTGTTTTCCAATAATTTAAAAGTTGAGTTATTTCGTTGAAAAAAGTTCATATGGAAATATGCTTAAAAACTTAGTTGAAGGTATCCTTATATAATATTAAAAAAATAATAGTGGGGGGTGTTGTAAACCATTAACCAAAGGGTTTATTTATTTATTTATTTATTTATTTACTTCTGTAGACAACATGTAAGTACATTTGTATAGAAATAGTAACATGTAACAATTTATGTAAAAAATACAAGACAAATAGTTCTTATTAGTGTTTATTTTTTGTCTCCAATTTCGCAGTTTCCAAAATTATTTTATATATTTCTTATGCGTGCATCGTACTTCGATTTCCACTTAAACATTATGAAGAAGAAATAAAAATGTTGATCAACTTTGTAAGTGGTATGTATATTGTATAATGGTCATTATAAACGCCCTTATGAGAATACATATATTTGTCTTTTAAGTATTAATGTTAAATGGTTAATGTTTAGTGGTTGGTGATAATTGGGCCCTAGCAAACGATATTTATATATAAAAGAAAATAAAATGTGTCGCGTTCATCTTTATTTAAACGTGATGGGAACTATGCTGTGAATTTTCCAGAATATGTTGCAAAATAAATATTTTTAGCACTCTAATAATAAGTTCCAGAAGTATTGTTGCGTAATTATTTTTGCAATTTGTTTACATTTGTAGTACAATAATTTAGTCGGAATTACCGATTTATAACAAATTTCCAAATACGAAAATTAAGCAATATTTCAACAGGTATGCGCCGATATAGCTATACTAAGACACGAAAATCTCATCTTCAAGAACTAAATGCCCCCACCTACAAATAAGTAGGTTACCTCAGTATAGATCTACTACAGGTACAGTTATCTGCCGTGGAGGGGGTGTTCTGGTCCCACAGCTCATGGTAGGGCTCCTGATGACCAGTTTTACGTCTTCAGCGGCGTGGTGCACGTCCTTTTGTACCACAAAAATTCTCAAAATTTTCGAAAAATATCCACCACCAGAAAATTTTGATAATTTGTACGTCCATTTCCGAACTTTATATGATAATTTTTTATGACGTCAATAAATTTTTCAACGTTAATCTAGCACCGAACCCCGTGCAACCTTAAGGGGTTGTTGTCCTTTTTTCACCAATAATACAAATAGTCCAGGTTAGGACAAGTGTAACGGAAGATAAGAGGATTAGTGACTTATGTAGTGTTTTACAAATGAAACCACACGAAATGGGATTATAGGAACATGAATTAAATCGTGACACCATAACACACTTACACAGTGGTCGTAAAATTTTTGTGTTTACCGTTCGAAAGTAGTGATGCATTTTAGGAAGAAAACTAAAATTTTAAACAAACCAAAGCGGTGATGATGTGATTTTTCGAAACTTTAAAACGCTCGTAGTGCCCTGATTGGATTTTAAATTAATAACAAATTGTTTGGTTTAAAATTATTCCGTTGTTACGTTTAAAAATTTGGGACAAAGTAAAGTGACACTTGTTTAAAAAACAATAGACTTTACCGGATGTGCATAGTGTAAAATTGCGGATAATACCACATCAGTGACCTATATTTTTTGTTATTTGGAATTAATAATACATTTGGTAAGTAGATGATGCCTGTTTTGTGATGCATATTTATCCATTAAATGTAAAAAAGAGCAATGAATTTCCTTGACAGTGGATGAAGGACGACTACCTACCGTTTAATATTCATTTAAAGCACCGTCACAACTTTTATACGTAATGGGAGTTAACACTAACGTAAATAATAAGAAATTTACAAATTTACTTGGAAACTATCTGGAAGTTAACTATGCAGATTTATGAATACAAAAGTGCGTATAAAATGAAATCATTGTGGAAACATGTGTTTTAATTATATAGTAGCTTCAGGAAAAAAATTTGTACAAAATTAACAGTGCAAGAATTAAAATAATTTGCCATTTGAAAATGAAAGTCTTGTAGATGCGGAAATGGATAAATTCACCCAAGTTATATTCTTAAATTTTCGATTGTAGAATAATCCATCCTTTAATTTTTTAATATACTAATACAATACGAAATGTTTAATTTTTATTTCTCTTAAATTAACGAAAAATATTCCTTATTGCTTTTCAGTTGTTAAAATATTAATTTGGATTGCATCAGAAAATGCATAACTTTTACTAGTTAATTAAAAAAATGTTGGTTATGAAAATTTATCAATTCATCTAAAATGTGTTTCCTCATAGATTATGAATACGTTATTTTAAAATACCTTAATGATTACGCTGAATTAAAACAAAAATATGATTAGTAATTCATGTAAATAAGACTGAGCAAACAGGAAAATAATAAGCCAATGCATTCATTCATAACCTACTATAATTTTTACTTGAATAAATTAAATTACTTATAAATATGCCAATGTACTCGGCTCGGTAGTTAATATTGATATTGAATTGAACCTATATCCTTAAAGTTCTCGTCCCACTGTCCCCATACTTATTTCACATTGCAGAATTAGAATAGCGTATTATACGACTTAAAAACAATAAATACAATGAATATATAGACAACATAATAACTAGACCTATATTTTAAGCAGAAGAATTTTAAAATATTTAAATACCTACTTAAACGGGTCTAAAAGTCAGACAAGACAAGAAATAATACTTTAGAATATTATATTTGCATGTAAAGTTATTCCTATAATTAGATGCTATTTATCAGAAATTCCTACCCAAAAATTGTTAGGTATTTTGAGCTATATAATATGTTTTATTAACATATTATGTTTTATGTTAATGCAAAAATACTGAGGGATAATACCTATGATGTGATGAGATATGTGAAACAGAAGGTAATAAAAGAATTGTACAATTCTTATATACAGGGTGATGCAAACCTATGATGCAAAAATGTAAAGTCATATAGAATATTGAACTAAAGGGAGTCACGTGAATTTTTGTTTTGGTCAACTTTCATTTTTAAAGGCCGTATAAGTCGATCAAGTGGGGTCCTCAAATACAGTCTCTTGAACATATTATGCTAAGTAGGTACTTGGTCGATTTAAATTGAATTTAGAGGATAGTAATTTTTCTAATGGTAAGCTTAAAACATTTTATGGCCCGCCGCAAGAGGGCACTATATAGAGTTACTATTCTACATTTTTTAACTTTTCCGTTTTCTTTTATTTAATTTTGATTGTTTTTCTTTGTTAATTCCGATTCAGAATTCATTTTTGCACAAAATATCTTCTTATAGTGTAGTTCATATTTCTATAGCAGGGAAAAAATGCCGCATTTACAAAGCAGAAAGGCGGCCTCTTTAACGTTCAAAGAAGCCGGCGCACGTGCTCCTTTGTCGGGAATTTTTATCTGCCGTAGAAAAGTGAAATCTAGTATCTGTTTTTCATAGTCCGAAAATAACGGTTACATTGCGAAACTAAAAATTACCTCAATAATTGTCATAGGAATATATGCGGCTGTTCTGGTCTTTACGAGCCTTAAAAATCAAAATCGGAAAAAATAGAGTGTCTCTTTATTTCAACATCTCTCTTTAAGACTATATTTTTGCACCATAAATCTGACTCATCCTGTGCATGTTCAAGTTCATTTGATAAATCTAATTAGTATTTTGCGAAAAAATGTATCCCCCAATTTTATTAGTATGTGTAAATCACTACTTGACATGAACATCTGCAAAATAGTCGTTTTAATTCGATTGATTAATATAAATATATCCATAAACAAATTTAAATGATATTTGTAATCTAATTCTGGTAGATGCAACAAAAATACATTCAGTGTACGTGATTACTGAAGAAACAGAGTTAAATTCGTAAAATTCAGGTATGAAGTTCTATATCTGGATTATTGAAGAAATAGAGTTCTGGACAATAGTGGAAATTGTAGTAATGTAGTATATTAGTTAATTAACAAATTAATACTCTTTTAACAGTATTTGATCACCAGCTGCTATTTTGGTACAAGCTCATTGCATTTGTAATTTACGTATTTAGGAATATCGTAAAACTAAATATGTATAATTATATTTTCAAAATAACCCCTTAATTTAATGTTTTACAGTAAATGAGCAGATAGCAAATGAAAAATCAAAATTCTCTTCCGCGTTGAATATTTTGAATTTTCGATATTTCGACCATCTTATTGTGATCTTCTGAGCTCTTTTGAGGCAAAGTTTTTAAAAGAATCATGACAAGATAGTCGAAACGCTAAAAAAAACAAAATATCCAACGCGGTAGAAAACCTGAAAACTTCTACAAATAGATATAGTTTAATATAATAACAAGTATAATGACTCATAGCAACTATGTGATGTAGTAAGTCGGTGTGTCTAAAACGTCGATCATTAATAAAAAAATATATTGTCGAATTTAGACCAAATTCAATTATACCAAAATGAAAATGATAGAATGAGTAAGTGCATTATTGTAAAAATCGACATAAAAATATTGAAATTCCACATCCCACTTCAAATTTGGATACTTAGACCAGTTGTTGAGAATTTATAGTTAAATAAATATTTAAAAAATAACTTGAATCTGAACTATTCTTTAACTGTTGTCAAACGGTTTATTGACTTATTAATGTTACATACATACGAAATACATGCGAAAATATATGTCTTTGCACTAATGATTTTGAATAAATAACGAAATAAGTACATTCGAAAATATATATCTTTGCACTAATGATTTTGAATAAATACCTACATAAAGAAATATTAAAAAATATGACATATAAGAACTATTTATTGCATGCTGAATAATATTCAGCAAAGAATCTGTGTTTATAACTTGTAGACTTGTGATAATAATAAGGGATGGAAACGTAACAATTTGTCTATTTCAATTACCAATATAGTTTCACAAGAAAAGCAGTATTTATTGAGCGATTCTAATTTTCAAGAAAATTTCGAATTCAACGTTTGGCTGGGAATAATTAATTGTACTACGATAAATCGATTTGGTAATATTTGAGAGTACCTACCTTGAATGGTGCCAGATTTCTTACAAAGTTAAGATGAGCGTTTTTTGGAGAACTTCTTGAACTGAATTTAGAAAATGTATTTTCAGCGCTCATCTCAATAACTTTAAAATAAGGACTGCATTACTTTCAAGAGAGACTGGGAGAAAACTCAATTGCAACAAATGAACCTGTAAGGCGACCTCCAGGATCACCTGACTTAACTTCCCTAGATTTTTTCCTTTGGCCCTAATTAAAAAACTATATTTATGTAAGAACTATTTATTGCATGCTGAATAATATTCAGCAAAGAATCTGTGTTTATAACTTGTAGACTTGTAGACAATAATAAGGAATGGAAACGTAACAATTTGTCTATTTCAATTACCAATATAATTTCGTGACTGCCTTCCTTTGTTCATAATAATACGTATTTTAAACCTAATATTTTTATGTTAATGACTGTAGGTATCATAATCATCTATTCTAAAGACAGTCCAGATCACTGACTGCCTTTTCAATTACACCGAATATTAGTACAATGATTTAAACCATGTGACCTGAGTGCACCTGGAGTTCATGATATTTAGTCCGTTTCACCTATTTCTTCAAAGTTCTTTGTCTCGGGAAGTGTCGAAATTTCGATAACGTCGATAACTTATTTACTTTCGAGTTGAGAAATTATCTCTGACTATTTTGAATATTCTAGCATAACGTAAATCAGTTCTAACTAAATGACAGTCTAGGTAAATATATATTTTTTGATGCACACCTTCATTTTGTTATTTCACAAGAACAAGAAAGTTTTTTGGCAGTTTTGACATTTCTATAGTTCTTCTGACTATAAAAATAATATGTTTGTTATTAATAAATAAACACCCATGCCTTTGAAAAGGACTATAAAGTACAAAATGGCAATAGCGAATATTGTCTGTAATAATTAAAAATTACTTAATATAGATAAAATAAAATGTGCGTTAAAGAGAATAGACGGCTTAAAAAAACAATTTGAGTGAAAATTACTACAACCGTTAAATTAATGAAGCGCACCCGTATACGCATGTTTTGTTAAATCATAATTAAATAACGTACTTCCACGGCAAGTGTAGCTTAAACGCCACACATTAATATAGCCTTGGGCTATAGGTTATAAAGGTTTAAGTGTACGTCCTTAACTTTAGTAAATAATTATATATTCAACCTGTGGAGCACACACGAGTCTCGATAGAGGAATACTTTCAAGTGGATAACAGAATGATGGAGCTGGGTTTTTTTATAAAAATGATATGGAAATAATTTCGTAATTATTGATTTTACGTTTTTTAGATATATAATTATTTTATTTAGGATTATTTGTTAAATGAAATATATGATATTTGTCTAGATTATAACAGGTTGTTATTATTTATTTATAATTAAAAGTATCACAATGAGCTTTACTTGATTGTTTTCTAGCGCACTGGAAATAGTGTAATTAAAAATAGTTATTTAATAACGTTAACGTATATTTTAATAAATTATCATAAAGATCTGTTGTACCTACGTGGATATAACATGAACCAAAATTGTTTCCCGTTAGGGTTTTAATGTCTATACCTGGTTGTTCTTTAGCTAGCTAAATTATAACGTGTAATTTCTTAATTATGATATATTCAGAATATTGTTTGAAGGCTGCCTTTTTTCGGTATTTCTCTAATTATTGTTTTTAAACCTGATCAATGTGTTAATGATTTAAAGAAAATAGATTATGTATAAATACAAATTATCATAAAGCAAATATTAGTTCGACGTTTTATGAAATAAACTTATAACAATATATCCATAATATATCCATTACTAATAATAAATTTAACATTTTTTATTACCCAAAAATATGTAGTAGGTATATTTTTCAAATTGATGCATGTATAGCCAAGAGTAACTCGATAAGAAATTAGTAGAAAATTAATTATTTTCTGTTTTTTTTTAAATTAAATTAATAATGAACAAAATACAAATCTACGAAAATATTTGATAAGTGCAACTTCAAGTAAGCTTTTAAAATTCTCTAATCAAACATAAAATGGTATACATAGGGTCTGCTTCTTGAAATAAAAAAGTTTTAAACTTAAATAAAAAATAAATATGTGCATTATTCTATAATTCCAATGCAAAAAATATTTCAAATAAAGAAAATACGACGACTTTATGTTTATAACTAATAATTTTTTTAATAAGTATAAGTAATATTGATTACTGAACACATTTTATCTTTATTTCCTTATAAATGAAGTACATACTATTAGAAACACTTCTATGCTAATAAGAAATTAATGAACTTAACCTATATTATTCTGAGGCTGACTACATGAAACCAATCAAAGCTATAATAGGTACTAAAAATTATTGAATTTATGATTAATTAAAAGAATCGAAAAATAAATTTCAGTGCCATTACTGATTTGATGATTAAGCCCAAAAGAATAAGTTTCCAAAGTCTAACTGTCTGTCTGTCATGATAATTTGAATTTGAAAGTACTTTGAGATAACTTGATAAAATTTATATATGTAATCTGTTAAATTCAGTATACTAGGCAAATGGTCAATAAGTAAGATGATAGTAATTTTTTTTTAATTTAAAAAATTAGTTCAATATTGTAAATCCAAAAGTTTCAGGTAATAACAATTATATTTTGCTATAAATCTTTTTATAAAATAAGCCGTTTCGGAAATATTGATAATTCGCTTGTAGTGTGTTAATTTTTGAAATAATTATTATAAGGAGACAGTGGACATTATTATTTTACATCCGCTTTCTTACGTAAGATTTCATTATTAAATAATACGTAAATCCCTAAGTTGTGTCAAATTATTTACTCAATTAACGATTAAGAAATACTTAAATTAATTAAAGGTTATTTCATAAAACCGAGCATAAAACATATGTGATTGTTCTAATTAACTCAGTTACAAGAGCTTTAAGTCATTTAAACATTTTATTTAGTAAATTTTATTTAAAAATATAAATGATTAATTAAAAAATGGTGTACTTAAGTGAATGAATGTAAAATTACAGCTAGCCGGTAGATGATATCAATTTTATGACTGCTCTAAAGATCTCAGCATTAAAGATAAAATAAGAGATAAAATGTATTAGGTCGTTGATATCACTTTACGGAAATTTTGTGTTTTATTAAGACGTACATGGGTTGTCCAAATGGGTTTCTATGCAGGGTGTCATACGAATTTGCTACAAATCCTTTACTATTTTGTATTCTACATCATTTTCTGGGTTCATTGATACTCATACTCGATGCCATATAAATAACATGTCGAAAGTTAATAATTACCATTGATAAGGAATACCCACTTTGCATTTGGGATAAATACAACTGAAATTAGTCCAACTTGAGAAACTTTTATGTCGGCTTATCAATATTTTCATTGAATTTTTTAAAATTGTCTACAATTCTTGTAAATTAAGTGCAAAATGACGTAAATTATATTAAAGATGAAAAAGTGGATATGTTAATTATGCAGTTGCTACTATTAACTTATACGGCTAACGATATCCTGCTCCACATTGCCCTGTTAGAAATTATTTTTATCGTCTTAACCATTAAATTCGAGGAAAGCCTCACTCGTATATTTTATATTATATAAATAAAATAAGTCATTAAAGCATAAGCAGAGTTTTTCATAAGCATAATAATTGTAAATCATTTAAATACCAATTTTACCAATACTTCTATGAAACTGGAGGGCTAAACGCGGGAGGACTAAATAATGCAATTGGATTTTATAAGATAACGTACAGCCAAATAGTTAATTTTTGGGAAAACTTCTATTTTGTGATGCGTCCAGATTTGCAAATTTAGGCTTATTTAATTGGTATAATACAAGATACTGGTCACAAGAAAAGCAGTATTTATTGAGCGATTCTAATTTTCAAGAAAATCTCGAATTCAACGTTTGGCTGGGAATAATTAATTATACTACGATAAATCGATTTGGCAATATTTGAGAGTATCTTGAATGGTGCCAGATTTCTTACAAAGTTAAGATGAGCGTTTTTTGGAGAACTACTTGAACTGAATTTAGAAAATGTATTTTCAGCGCTCATCTCCATAACTTTAGAATAAGGACTGCATTACCTTCAAGAGAGACTGGGAGAAAACTCAATTGCAACAAATGAACCTGCAAGGCGGCCTTCTAAGACCCGTGATAACTTGGACAGGTGTAATTAATAGTACAACGGTCCAATTTGCCAGAGATTTTCGAAATGCAGCTATGAGAGTGTAGAAGAAGTGTATTGGCGTCAAACAATTGTATTTTTTGTTGTCCTTTATTTGCAATTTACAACCTATGTATAATTATAATTAAATTGAAATACAACAGATTTCCTCATTTTTTTTTAATGGTCAGTTTGATTGTATTTGTAGTATATTTAAATTGGACGGTACCAACATAGTTCCTCTTGAAAAAAATATAAATTCATTCAAAATTCTCATTTTCGAGTTTGTCTAGTCATAAATTATATCATTTAGTATTTTTGACATTATTTCGATTTTTCTAATATCGATCGATTGCGTTTAAATTAAAAATAAAAATATCTACCTAAAGTAAAAAAATAATTACAATTTCGAAATGAGTGTGTACATGTTGTATTATTGATATTAGGAAATTATGTAGAATCTAAAAATGTGATACAGGGTGTTCCCTTTGGAAATCAAAGGTTGATATCAGTTTCGTTGAAACCGAAGGTGGAAAAAAGCAATTCATCTGTGCTGACCTTTATTAAGTATAATGTGCCAAGTTTCAAAAATGTATTTTCAACAATAAGGAAAAAAGGGAGGTGCATCATATTCGCGTGACACCCCCGCATCGTCCAGCATCGCGTTCACAATAAACAGCTCTTGTCTTAGTCATTTTCTATGTTTTACGTATCACTTACGCAGGTTTGTTGAAAAATTTAGCATGCATTGTTCAAAATACGTTTGCTCAGGCGTTAAGAAATTAGAAAATGCGTTTGTGGCCACCGAAGTAACCAACACATTGTTTCTTGGTGTATTTGAAAAATTCGAAAGTCGATTTTTGATTTCTGATTTCTATGCAAACTTTTATTCTAAAAATCATTTAACACATTTACTAAACCCTTTTTAGAATTTTCTAGGCACTAACTTTAATTTTAAGCACACTGGTATTTTTTGGTCTGTTACAATAAACAATATTAACCAAGCAAATGTAAAATTATGTAACATAACTTTATGGTATCAATAAGAAAAAATATTATTATTATTATTTTTTTTTATTGGAAGGGAATGGCTAGGGAATGTAGTTTCATTAGCTCAGTGTAATTGACTTTTTCTTTCTCTTTTCTTTCTGTTTTTTGTGACTATTTTAATATGGAGGCCAGTTTACATTTTTTTAATTTTTTTTTATGAACTTATTGTTTTTTTAAAATTATTATTATTTATAAAGTGCATAAATTAACTGAATAACATTATTTACACCATTTCTTTGTTATTTTTTTGCTCTTATATATCTTAAATATTATTTTCTTAGAACAGAATGTCATAATAGAGAATCTTGGTATTCTTTTTTTTTTTTTTAATTGGAAGGAGGGAATGGCTAGGGAATGCAGTATTCCATTAGCACAGTGTAACCGACTTTTGTTTTTCTTTTCGTGAATATCACTTCAACATGGGAGGTTTTTACAATCTACAATATTATTTACTATTATTATTATTTTTTTTTTTTTTAAATTTAAATATATACAGAGATATTTAGCCTATCTTAGAGATTATTATTATTTTTTTTTTTTTATAATTATTAACCTGGGAAATAACGGGGACACTATTTTGATTAGGGGTCTGTCAAGTCTTAATTCACATATCTTGGTATTCATAACAGATAATATTTCCCCGATAAAGATGTTTCAATGATATTCTATCATCAAAATCTAATAAATAATGTTCACTTGACATAAGAATCTTTGTTCGCCGAAGAATTTGCACAAAGTTGAAGTTTTATGCAAGATCAAAATTATCCGAATCACTTTTATTATGTCTCTGTCCTTGATATACATAATAATAATAAATTTGTAGCGACATTACTGTTTCCATCAAGGAATGCTTCTACATATTTAAGTTTGCGGAAATATTATGAAATGAAAACACACGTGTAAATGTCAGAAGAGATAACCGTTAGATTATCTATGATTAAAGAGTAAGGAAGGTTTTTCGTGCTTATTTGGAGAAGATGAAGTGTTGTATAACAAAGATCTTTGGTTAACAGTTGGTTTTATTAAATACTCGTTTTTCAACTAGATGGCCTGATGTAATTTAATTTTACAGAAATATGTTAATTTCGACCGTTTTTACAAGGAAATCATTCCATAGCGTATTTAAGTCACTGTTCAATAAAATGGTTTAACGTATTTAAATTAAATGTAATATTCCTCTGTTGGTAAAGACAGATTTACATTAACTAAATCTCTCAAAATATTTGGGTACAAAATAAGACTATTGAAACAAGTAATATTTGTAAAAGTGATATTACAATACATAGGATATAGAATAAATTTGTTGGCGTCAATCTTCTTATTTGATATGAGTTAGTACAATTAAATACCTATACCTATATTTTGAATGGTTTACATATGAGGTAAATACATTTATTTTTTGTGCAGTGTAACAGACATTTGCAATATATTATTACTTTATTTTTAGTTTTTGGTCAAATGCACACTAGCAAGGGATTTTTTTTTTTATATTAAATGAATATTTTAACATCAACTTATAATCTATATTCAATTTAATAAAACTACTGTTAATTTGACCTAGAATGCAACATGTAATAAATGAAAAATGTACGAAGTAGTGTTTTCATCATTAAGTGATGTTTTAATTCGTACTTAGAGTACTCCTTAAACATTTAAAAACTCTCTTTAAGAACCAGTAGAATACAAAGACAGTCATAAGATACAAGACAAGAATTCAAGTTAAGTAAAGTATGCGTCGTTGGCAAAGTAGGTCAATGGACTACTTACCTCTCCCCCTCAGTTGACTCCGGGTCCCCCTTTACCTCCCGGATCTCATGCGCAGACATCGACCGACTCTTCCGGTTTAAGTACCATCATGGCAGCGGCGTATTTAAACAAAGACTTGTAGAGTCGTGGAATCCCAGAAACCGTTTTGCATGCGTTTTCACAGCCAAATACTCTCATTTCGTTTCTTTTACAAGAAATGACGTGTTTCGAAGAAATTAAATATATCTAATTTAACTAGTATCATAAGTAAGGTGGACTTAAGATGGTGTGGGTTATATACATGGTGATTTAATAATAAGTTGCGTCCTTTCAAGGATGTTTTACTCTCATTAAATTAATACAAACTGTCCAATATGTGTCCTCGTCATGGAGTTAGAGCCTCTTTGGAAATTATTTAATTAAGGTTAATACAATTTTTTTTCATAGGCCTTGTTAATACAGGTTATTAGTATAGATTGTCAGTATTGATCTTGTCAATGTAACCATTAATTGGCCAATAATTTTTTTACCCGTGAATAAAAATATGGTTAAAACAACTTTTTTATTCTAGTGGTTTAAATACACAAGAGTCACTAGCTTCTGTTTAATTATTACGTGAAAAATATTAGCATTTAATATTTAAATTTTGGAAATTATCAGTCATGTTATGTGAATATTTAAAAGGAGACACATGCAACAATACTACAGAATAAAATGATTTTGAGTGAACTTGTATTTACTAGGCCTCATTGTTTTACTGCAAGCCATTGTCAAAATAAATTCATTAAACTGCAAAACAAATGAATTTCTTGATTTACAGTCATAAGTGAATATATAGTAGCGTAGATTAGGTCAAAATATGACGATTTAACCTAATTTATCTAAATACTAAGTTGCATGCCTGAGGACATATAGCCTTCTAAAGTCCCCTCTAAAATTTATAAAAAAAATAATTTTTGGAAATTGTTTGACTTACAAGTTTCGAGTTTAGTACACAATTTAGTTATAAATCTTAATTGATGATACATATATTTGGGGTGGGTCACCATAAAAGTTTTTCATTCTTTCAATAAAAACAAAAGCTTTTTTTTCAGTACACTGGATTTAATTTTTAATCTTCTTTATTCTGAGCAATTTTAAAAATTGATAGATTTTGAGAAAAATGCAAATTAATAATTTAAAGTTTTAACCGCTTTATTTTAAAATTGGATTAATTATTAGCATGTAAAAACTTTCCGGTTCATTATAACACAACACTTAAATCCTTAGTGAACATGTACATTATAGAATTAAATGTCGGTTCGGAATCAATCTAAAAAATGAATTTGTATGAAATATCCAAAAAAATTTGGAGTATTTGACGCGGTTTTAATGTTTTGAATTTTACATTATTTTTCCAATCATCTGAAGATCTTGTACGATGATGAAGGATTATCTTCTTAGGGTACAAATTGGTATAGACGTGAGTTACGTTAAACCGTCATGTTTTGGTCTGAACTAGGCAAACGTTCATTTATATACAAGACTGTATATAATGATAATTTGACTATACACTGATAATTTTAATACCAAAAATTATGTTATTTTTTCATATCATTTTCTTTAAATTTGTTTAAACCTTTTAAAATAATATATTTATAAATGGTGTAAACATATTTACTGAAATAAATAATATAGTTTGGTTTCTTAATTATACTTCAGAAAATTATATAGTAATTTTAACCTAGAATTCTATAAGTGGGAAGAAATTAGTCCAACTGAATTTACCCCTATTCAAAAATACATCCTTATGAACTTGCGAGTCGTTGAAAGTTGATTTAGTGAATATTCTTCGAGATTTTTTTTCTTGGAGTTATTCTGATAATATTAGTAGGTATGTGTTGACTTGTTCAATTGTTCAATGTTTTGGAGAATCAAGTTGATTTAGTGAATATTCTTCGAGATTTTTTTTCTTGGAGTTATTCTGATAATATTAGTAGGTATGTGTTGACTTGTTCAATTGATCAATGTTTTGGAGAATCTTCAAGTAGTTACATCATTTTTTACAGTATGAATTAGCGTGATATAATATACCCTCAAACTATTTTAATGATACAAATTTCTTATGGAAAATAAATATTTTTCAAGATTTTACTAATCTACCCTTTTCTCATACATTTGTCATTGTTTTAGATTTACAATTTAAATAATAACTTGAAACACTAGTATAGAGGAATATACTTCGTTTGACTAATTATAATAGTTTTTAAAGTTAAACACATTTTATTTTAGCAGGTGTTCAAAATACTTACATATCTTTAAAAAAACGTAAGTATTCGTTTTTAAAGATATTAAAAAAAATCAATTTTCAAAAAATTATATAGGTTATTTTTAAAAGATGTGTAAACGGCGGCCATTTTCAACATCTGCTTAATTAAAATGTGTTTAACATTACTAATTTAACAATATTAACATTCTTATTAGCAAAGTGAAACAAAATATTAAAAAAAGTTTATTAAACCAGACTCACTCTTCTCTGTTCGTATTCCACTGTAAACACTAAATCACTATGTTCCGGAGGATCATTTATGGATGATTTATGTGCCTGATGACTGTCTGGAATTATATTCACCTGCTAGGTCTTCCATCAAGTAAGTGGACAAGAGCTCAAAAGTAAAATATTTTCCACAAATAATAAAATGATCCTAACCAATAGCAATACTATGCTGCGTCACTTGTCTGGATATGCTTGAACTTGGAGAGGCGCTGTCAAGATCAAAATTTTCCGGAAGCTCGTGTTGATTTCTTGATTATAGTCTCGATACCATGTCTATTTACTCCTCATCTAAACCAAATGTGAAAATAAATATACTGATGTTGTCGTCAAATTTAAAATACTATATTTTAATTAACTTTTAACTATTACACCGGGCAGCGAGCGGAGGACTGACTTCACTCACTTCATAGCGATATTAGGAGTAAAGCAACATTTACCGCGTGTAGTACATGGATGGGGACTATCCATGGAAAGACGCGGTCTCGCTTCCCTACTTCTAGCGGCTTGTATATCAGCTATATCGCAGAAGCAATACAACTGTAGGCGAGAGGTGTATTGAGGATATACCATCCTTCGGAGGGGATGTAAAGCAGTCGGTCCCTTGTCTATTAAATGTTAGGCAAGTAAAAAATCCCTACTCTTAGTAAGATAAGAGGTTCGGCAAAATTTCCAGGTTGGGGGTTGCTCGTCTCCTGGCGTCGGTGATTGGCCTTGGTAGCGGAAATAGGCCGACGTTAAATAAGTGATTAAAAAAAAAAAAAAAAAAACTATTACACCTTCATCTCCAAGATATGTGTAGCGTATCCAACTAAATTAGAAATTAACTCATCTTACGATTATTAATGGCCCCATAGAATTTAGGGAATACATTATTGGGTAAAAAATTGTTCGATGTAGAAGGGTATCTAGTAAAATGGCATTTGACAATTAGGACCTTTAATGTAAAAATATATACGCTTTGATTGTTAGCATTGATATAAGATGCTCACGTTGGTTCTTATCTTATTAAACTGATAAATCATGTGACGGGCTTGAGTAATGTGTACCTTCCCTAAAGATAAATATACATAATTCCTTGTCAGCTAGAGCCAGTGCTATTCTTAAATATTCACTTTCCTTATAATTACCTATAAAAGAGTAAGTGTGACATTGTAGTGCATTGATATCATATTTTCCAAACAAAGAGAGAACTTTGGCTCTGATAAGAAATAAGGTAGATTACGTAAATTTTAAACTATAAAATTCTACCCTATTGGAGCCTTAATTTCATATACTTAATATAATAATATAAACGAAACAAATGATAATTTTACAATTCAAATTGTGTCAGACTGTAAGTAAAAATATTACGTCTCTTCAGTAGAGCTTGACAATAATTAATGGCGATCTTTGAAAGTTATTAGAAGAATTTTATGGAATTTTATCCCAAATTGGCCAAACAGGTGTACGACTACAATCAACTTTATCACAGGTCATTAATTGACGATATTGTTTATTAACATGATTTGCGTGATTTCCATTGTAATTCACAGCCAGTTTACTTCAAGAAGAGTAAACGCTAAGATATCCATTTCTCTAATGGTGAGGAAGTATTTATAAATATGTATATTAAAAAACTGTCTTACTGATACAGACAAGCAAAGCAAAGTACTATCATGTTTTAATTGGCTCCAAAGGTACTGAAACATCTTAATGAAAATATAAGATTTTGGGACAGATAAAGTTAGCTGAGACCCTACAGTTTATTGTTAAGTCTGAAACATATCGTGAATATTGTCAGATCGAATCGAACCATCGATCTTCACAACCAAGTAACAACATATTTACACACTCGATTCGATAGCACATAGTTGTATAGTAAATTAGGAAATTATATTTTGATTTACAATCAAGAAATTTCACAAAAGTCAGTTTTAGATTTTGCAGTATTGCGCATAAATCCATTCCATATCTGACTATTGCAGAGTGTTGTCTATGTTTAGCTTTCAGTTGATTACCCTAATTAGCAGTTAGACATGGCGTCTAAATGTCGACTTCTTTAATAATATGTGTTACTGCATACTATTTGCCATGTTGAATCTTATTAATTTATATAAAGTGCTCAACATACTAACCGCACCGACCTTATTTTTGGTCATTTTTTAATCGCCGTACCTGTGGCCTGGGCCATCCGATTTAAACGACTGGTACATTACTCGAAAGCTTGTCTCGTGTAGAATCGGCGAATGGGTTGCTTTTTTTAAACAGTTAATTTCTTGGGTATTATACAGGGTGACAAAAAGAGTGTTACAAAAAAAAGTTTACCTCTTTGCAACGTTGATAGGAGCAAGTTTTTAAAATTCGTTTTTATGTTAACTGTACCTTTGGAAAGTACCTCTAGACGTTTTTGGCAGATTTTTTATTAAGGCTCTAGAACGAAAGTTACGGGGGTTTTCCGAAATTCTTTAATTTTAATTTAAAATTTTAAATTGAATTTTAAAATGTAAAATTGTAGCAAAGAATAAATTTAACACAATTTTGGACGCCTTGTATATTTCAAAATGGTTTAAGATAAAGCAGGCTTGACAATCGTACTTATGTTTAGAAAGATCATTATTTAAAAATAAACTATAGTATTTCCGAGGAGAGACCTCCATGAGTAAAACATTCTACCCTGTATATCCTTTAAATGAAATCAGATAGGAATTTGGTTTATGCAGAGTAGATTGTACCTGAATTAATGGACCTAACTGGCAAAAACAGCTAATTGGTCAAATTTTTTACAAGACGTATCACTTTTCGGAAAACCCCCGTAACTTTCGTTCTAGAGCCTTAATAAATAATCTGCCAAAAACGTCTAGAGGTACTTTCCAAAGGTACAGCATGACATAAAAACGAATTTTAAAAACTTGCTCCTATCAACGTTGCAAAGAGGTAAACTTTAACATTTTTGTAACACTCTTTTTGTCACCATGTATAACACCCAAGAAATTAACTGTTTAAAAAAAGCAACCCAATCGCCGATTCTACAAGAGACAAGCTTTCAAGTGATGTGCCAGTCGTTTAAATAGGATGGCCCAGGCCCAAGGTACGGCGATTAAAAAATGACCAAAAATAAGGTCGGTGCGGTTAGTATGTTGAGCACTTTAGATCAAAATTATTGTGGGCGCATTCGCCATGATTTTAAATTATTTGTCTTAACGTGTAAGTATGCAATTTTAACTAAATATTTTTTGCAATATCAACAAAAAATATATAGGTATGTAATATAATGTACTTACCTACTTAATAGTATCGTAAATATAAAATTGTATGTTATTTAATGCGTTATGCAGAATGTAGGTTAAAATTTTGTTGTTATTTCTATCAAACTTTCTTTCGCATACCGGTAGGTAGATGGGAAAAACATGGAATTTACCCAGAATACATATATTACTGCTTGCAAATGCGGATAGCAATTATGGAGGTTGTCATGTGGATTTCTTTGAACCTTTAGAAGTCAATGGCTTAGTGATTAATAAATTCTCGAAAACTCCGAACACTTTCTCCAAGCTGTATTTGCCAGTTCAATGGCGTCGACCTGTAAGATTATATTGCACCAGGAAATAATGTTACTTGCAGAAACTACTTAACAACAAATTGCAACACATTAGATTAAATAATAAACAAACTACTGGATTTAAATTGTTTGTTTACATTATAACTATGGGGTGGCAACGTAACTACCATAAAATAATTTGCAATTTAAAAACCGTGACTGGTACATGATAATTTGGGTACAAAGAATATGCAAAAGAATATATTTTAATATAATATTATTCTCTTAAGTGCTATAGGCAATTGATAATAAAAGTAGGACCAAAATTAAACGTTTGTTATTAATAATTATATACAGGGTTATTTAAGATGTGAGAAATTGCATCCTTGAAAAAAATCTTCTGCAAATATTCAGTTTGTCGGAGACGGGACCATAAATAAAAACAAGGTAGCATTGTTTTTATTTGTGGTCCTGTCTCCGACGAACTAAATATTTGTAGTTCATTTTTTCACCTCAAATATAGACATCTCGGTTATTATAAGAGATACTAAGTTGATTAAATTAGTGTAAAGTGGATTTTCACGGTGATCAATTATCTGGAAGAAAATTTGGGTTTTTGAATTGTTGGAAAAAATGGAAATTGGTGATTTTTCTATTTTATCTTTTTTACTAAAACCAAAAATTTTTAACTGATAAAGTAGAAGTCATATTTCTAAAGCAGATAAAAAATTCCGCACTTACAAAGCAGAAAGGCGACCTCTTTAACGATTCAATGGAGCCGCCGCACGTGCACCTTTGTCGGGAATTTTTTGTCTGCTTTAGAAATATGACTTCTACTTTACATTCTAAAGGCACTTTTTGTTATTTTCGCATTTTCCAAGGCGTCCTAGACTTAAAAGTTGCAACAATCAACTTTGGTTCTTCTTATGGGCTCCATATTGGATTTTTCATATTTTTAGTAAGAGCGTTCTTTCCTGATTACGATGAGTGCAAGTTTTACATTTTGGTCCAAATTTCAATAATATCGATTCTACGAAGAGTGCTTTTTTGACAATTCAATTTATATCACTACTTGGTGCATAATTGAATTATTTTCGTTTTGTTTAATCAATGTTTATCGAGAAAATGCCGTAAGTAAAGAAATGTGGGATATACTACAAGGATGGTAGGTATATCCGCAATACACCTCTCGCCTACAGTTTGTATAGCTTCTGCGATATAATTGATATACAAGCCGCTAGAAGTGGGGAAACGAGAACGCGCGCTTGTTCGATGGTCTCCTTCCAAATACTAGACGCGTCTGCCGTTGCTTGACTTTCGTATTCGATACGAGTATCTCAAATCGGACCTCCGCTCGTTGCCCCTAGGAATTATCTTATTTTCTGTGATCTCTTTCAGCAAATCGGTTCGGACTCCACAATGAACTGTTGGGCCTCGTCTCTCTTTAATAACACCAAAGATTAAGGGTCCGTCACACATACATACGAGCCATAGAGACGCGCATTTAGAATAATTGGGAAACAATGTACGAACTCAGAGTAATAAATTGCACCAGTTACCATTAATAAAATCCTCGTTGGCAAGGGTACAGAAGCATTGATATAAAAAAACCGCTTGAACAATTTTAATTTTTTCGTTCACAGTTTTATGTAGTAAGGATCATAAAATGGCGCTACAAAAAGTTTTTCTTTATTTAAGTGCATACTAAGCCCTTATATTATTGATTATTTTTCGTGATGGACCTTTAAGTGTAAGAATAGTCTGTGTATTAAACTTCGCCTTATAAATAAAGACCATTTATTATTATTATTATCATTATTATTATTACAAATCTTAGAATTTTCCGAGGGTTACTTCGGCGACTTGAGAGGCGGTTAAGAAAACATTTTTTAAAAAATAACGATGAAATAGTCAAATGAGCTAGAAAAACTTCCAAAATATCAACTGTTGTTTAAACATACATAAATACTTTTTGTTTTTTGACAACAGTAGGAAGAGGAAAGCGGTATTTCACTATTTTAAAGAGAAACCTTGAACTGTAACTAAATTATTTTATAGTGTGCTCAGTAACTAAAGTGGAACAAAGAGTAATCTTGGTCAAACATAAAATCAAATCATCGAATTATTGAAATATTATCCAATTTTAGAAATGTTTAGAAATTTAAAAATGTATTTAATTTGACGACATAATACATTTTCTTGTAATAACAATAGTAAATTTTGATATACAGAAATAAGTTACAAAGAAACAATGCACTAATACCTATTTTTAAATATTTTAGGATCACGTGTGTTGTGTATTATACGGAGTAAATAAAGAGTTTGTGAATTAAATTTTTCCTTAAAACAAATGAGTTTTTGACATAACAAATGAAGAATACTTTTAATTCAAAGAAACATGTATCCTAAATATTTGTAGATGGTTTCGAACTATTTTCTTTACCTTTCTTTATGGAAGATTTTTTCTTTTTAAACATTTTTGGTCTTTTGCGAGAAGGTCTTACTGATTTTTATTAGTTGTATTAGTAGCGGTATAAAATGCGCAATATTTAAAAATTGACAAATAAATGAAAATGTTTGAGTACAATAATTTGTGAATAAGTTTGTACTTAGACCTAACTTTAAACTATGGTTGAACGCAGGATAAGAAAAATATTAAGAAATATTAAGAAAGGATAATAATCAGTTATTATTAATATTATTAATTAAAATTTATAAATGAAGTGAATGAAGGAATGCTTAATATTAAAATGGAAATATGCACTGAAATATCAGAATGCATACAAATCTCCCAAATATAATGAGAACAAGCCAGTATATTGTAATAAACAAGAACAAAAATAATAATGTAAAAAAATTCATCATTTCATTCCTTATTTTAATGAAACTTAATATATAGGGTGTTTTTAAAAGTCGCTGACAGACGATGACTATGTTTAAAAACAAGAACTGTTATTGTCGTTAATACTTTTTTAGAAATGCTTTATAACCAAGATATCATGATATATACAAAAATGATTTTGAGGCTTTGTCAATATACAAATTTTTTCTTTAATATATTTTTGTTATGTAATAGTTAACGGCGTTACTTTTCCTAATTAAAATAATTTTTTTTTCTGTTTATTAAATTTTGTTGGTTTCATCGTTTGCGTTAACGTAAATAGGACCAAAACCAGGAAGTAATATATCGAATATGATTATATTTGTAATGTATTGTAGCCAAAAAAAATTATTAAGAAAAGCAGGGGTGTACGTTTTAAGTAATTAACTTATAATACTCTACGCCACAGTATTGAGTTGTGATTAATTGCATTTACTTAGACATTTCAATACATCACACCTCAAATTAACATCTTTTGCAGTTTTTGGATAATTTTTATGAAGACTTTAGACATTATTTTTATTAATACTAAATGAAAAACAAAGGACCTTTCTCACACAAAATTCTTTAACGGCTTCGTTTTGTAAACTATTTTTTTATTTCATCAGACATCAAGATTTTTTTCTCAGAGGGGTACGTACGTAAGAGTATATCAAGAGACACATCAGTTGAAAGTTCATTTCAATATATCAAATATTCCAAGATTTCCAAGGGGTTAAATGGTAAAAAATAAAATCTTACCTTTTCTGTTAACGCTGTTTAATGTAATAGATGTTCAAAATGTTCACCATTTTTTCTTGGCAATGAGTAAATCAATAATAAAACCTGTACCCTATATTTCCGACTAGATTCGCTGATTTCATGGCTGATACGTTGTTGCAGATCCTCAATATGTTATCCGGTTTCGTTACTTAAACTCTACTCTTGAGATATTTCCATAGATAGAAATCAACTGGAGCAAATTTCGGAGATTTTACCAGCTATTCAATTGGACACGCCTTTTCGAATCCACCTATTCGGAAAAATTTCTGCTATTAAAAAAAACATTAAAAAAAAGTTGAGGATGGTGAAGATAACCATTACCGCTGAAATGCAGTCAGTGAAAAAGTTAAATTGACCTGTTTTTGGATTTTTTACAGAAATGCTGCATTATCCAAGTTATATAATTTATTTCAGATACACCACACTGTATATACCTACATAATAGAACTGGGTACAGAGCTGGGAGATATTTAAAGTAAAATTGCAGTTCTTAGAAAATTAGAAATACCATGGATGGATCAATTGTAATTAATTACGATACAGCCAAGGCTACTGAGAAAATCAAAGCAGATGTTTTCAGTAGCTGGGAATATTCCCCAATCGAAGGAACAAAATTGAGGAGAGAAGTTGTGCTGACAATGAGTACCTAGACCTTGATACTCTCTATACAATGAGTGTGATTTAAGACCAAACCTCTTATTTGGAATGAGCCGAATTAATAAAAATAAGTATTTGAGATGTGGTGAAAGCTGAAATTATCATTTTCGAAAATGGTCGAAATTTTGACACTGGCTGTTATCAGTTTTTGATCGAAAATATGGATAGCGTATTCGATTCGGATATACTTAGGTTTTGAGAAAGATTAGAGACTACGTACAAGGGTTGCTATACCTACCGGAAGGGCTATTGCTAGATTGCTCCATTGTCCATTTATAATAATAATTAACGGAAGCAAAAATCTAAGAAATTTAAAATGTGAAGTGGAAAATCACTCATTGGTGATGATTTATAATGAAAAATCTGCTGTAAGTGTCACTAGATAGGTATGCCTAGTTGCAAAGTAAACAAATCACTGAAGTATTGGGCAGTTTATATACATTACCTTAAGTTGGGTCCACATATGTATCAATATTCCGTATCGGTATTATCGACGCGTGTCATGATACGCAGTCATCTCATACGCCGGTAGGATACCGTATGGAACGGGCCGTGTTCCATCTCGAGTCGGTTTTTCCCCGATCATCAAAGGAGCTACGGATACGACACTGAACTAGTGTAGACGTGTCTACCGCTCATGCAGCAAATTGGTTTCTATTTCTAAATAATTAGATTTGCCACCAACGCCTTCGTCTGGACTGTTGTCTTTTTATTCTAAATTATTATAAAACATGCGCACGACTACAGCGCTAAATTCTCGTACACTTCAACAGACGCCATAGTCGAGACTGACTCAGAACTAGTGGTTATGTGATTGGCGATCATGAAAAATGTAGTTACGAACGGATAAAACAAGTGACGTCCATAACTCGATACGAGGTTTGATACGATATGGGGATACGATACGGCGATACGATACAGTAATCTGATACGGAATATTGATACATATGTGGACCCAGCTTTAGAGACCAATTTAACTAAATAAAAGACAAAGAAGTATTTTTTTATTTGCACTGTACAATATGGATAGGATCATTTCATCGATATTTTGAAAATATTCGCTATTGGGAACTGCAAGCCCTTCAATGAAATAAATATATTCATCAAAGGCTTTTACATCGTAAACAAGTTATTATTTGGTGCGACTCTATGCTGAAAAACTTTCCCAGGTCGTCTTATCTCTTCGTATAATAATAACAAAATATTCACCACTTACTCGTATAGACCAGGCGGCAGGTATTTTTTCAGGGACAGAAGAAACATATCAAAAGTGTGATTACCTCCGAGGTCGGCGACTACCCTTAATTTTGCAATTTAGGTACCAAAATTTGGTTTTTTAACGATAACTTGTATCATATTTACTGTACGTGAGAAATGGTGGTATAATATAATATAATAATAATAATAATGTTTATTCAAGAAACTAAATACAAGACAATTGCACCAAACTACATAATATATAGTATACCATATAAATTAAAGATATTAAAATTCTCTATAAAAGATATCCTATACATATTTTTTGTTCAGACTAACGCTTCTCAAGCACCAGCCGCCTTATTCCATACCTTATGTAATGTTCAATAGACACTTTCCAGGAAAAGGGATGGTTGGATGTATTGATAGCCCGTTTAATTATAAAAGATAATATAATATAATATAATAATCATTGATAACGTATGAGTAACAATGAATAACAATATTTAAATTTAAAAAAAATTAATTATTGCTTGTCCAATATAAAGGGTACAATCCAATTCAAGCGTTGCTTTTTTCGTGTGGTACTTTGTTCTGGAGAGGGGATCTATCGTGGACTGATGTCCCAGCCACAGATGTTAAGGTACTTATCTTAGCTGCATAATCATCATTGCCTTGTTCATTGTCTGAAGTATCTTCGTCGTTTCCATATCGCACCTCAATACGCTCTAATTTCACATCGAGAGTGGCTCATCATAGTTTAGATTATCTTCTTTAATATCAACGTTAGTGCAGGATTGACCTTGACAGTTTCCACAAATTTGTTAACATCGCAATCCTAATTTCCGACAGATACAGGTTGATTTGCAACTTTCTGTACATTTACAGGATATCGTCATAATAGCCCAGGGTCGATCTGAAGATTTATATAGGAAACCTTGAACAAATTAGAGACAAGCTGAAATTTGCTATATAAGTTTGTATTGGGGTCCTTTTAAAATACCACCAAACCCCACCGGTAATCCGCCGTGCCTGTCACCCCTATACAACCCCCGAAAGGGGTGAAAATCGGGCTTTTCTTAGTTTTTTGGCAATATCTTAAAAACAAAGCTATATACGAAAAAATATGAAGACAGAAAAATTGAAGAGTATAAAATTTCCCATAAAATTGCGTTTAGCAGATATATTTTGCTTTACCAGTGGCGGAGTTATGATATTTTTAATAACTGGGTATTTTGTAAAAATACTCCCTAGCCATTACTTATTGGATTTTGACATTAAATATACATAACAATATATATGGGTATTTTGGTAAATACATTTAATACATTCTTACGTCAATAAATTAGAAATAAAAAGCATACCAGTGGAGTAGGTAGGTACTATATTTCTAATTTCGTACATTATTTTGTATTAGCTAATAGAACTTTAACATTTTACGTTCCTATTAAATATAACAAAATAATTATTTTAAATATCCGTGGAATTTCTGTTAGAAATTGAGAGGAATTATTTTTATATGAATAATATTTAGGACATAATACCGCATAGCCCAGGGTCGGATCTGAAGCTTTATATAGGAAACCATGAACAAATTAGAGACAAGCTGAAATTTGGTTATATAAGTTTGTATTGGGGTCCTTAAAATACCACCAAACCCCACCGGTAATCTGCCGTGCCTGTCACCTCTAAAAAACCCCCGAAACGGGTTAAAATCGGACTTTTTTTAGTTTTTTGGCAATATCTTAAAAACAAAGCTAGTACGAAAAAATATGAACACAGAAAAATTAAAGAACATACAATTTCCTATAAAGTTACGTTTAGCAGATATATTTTGCTTTACCAGTGGTGGAGTTATCGTATTGTAAATTCCAGTATATTTTAACAAAATACACACTTCCCACAAAATAATTACGTTACATTAATATATTTTACGTCTTTTACACCAAAACAGATTAAACTATAATAATACATAAAATATGAGTTTTTTATGTAGTAAGTAGCACAGTTGCTTTTTCTTAAATAAACTAAAATACTTACAGGTTATGTTTAAGTAAATGAATGTAATGTATGTTTTTAATTACTTATTATCCAATATATTTTATCTGCATATTGAGATGTCGTCTTCCGCCTGTAAATCCCCAACTGCCCTATTAAAACAGGTTACGACATGAGCATGCACTTTTGCAACCACCTGATGAACAGTTGCAAAAAATTTGTTTAAAGAACCCTTTGGGGTCTATATCTTGATCCATCTGGACTGGAGAGATTCTGGAATCACTAGAAATCCATTCCCAGTCCTGGAGTGGTAAGCTATTATTCAACCATGCTTGAACCTAAAAGTTAATCATACATGTAAATAAAATATGTATGTAGAGTTGCTGGATGAAATGTCTTATATGCATGGTACTGAGCTGCATTTATGATCGGTGGAAGTGAAGCCAGATTAAAATTTTTATTTAAACTTGGCTTTGCTACATATTGTTGGTAGAGAATGTATCTGACGTTATTCAAATCGGTACTTGTTCTATTTTTGACGTATATGGAAATAAAAAATGTCGAAATAAAGGTCCTCAATCTGTCTTTGGATATATTTGGATTATAAAATTCTTCAAGAAGGTCAACCAACTTCTTCATTTTCACAGTATTGACCAAATTCATTTTTCCCCTTGTAAACAGGCCAGATGTAGTATCACATCCGGAAACGGCGTGCATGGCAATAATAATAATAATAATAAACGTCTTTATTGATGGGCGAAGTTTAGTACAAAATACTATTCGTACACTTTATTTATTTATTTATTTAACATTTATTAAAGGTCCCAACTTATGCTGCAACCTGCAACTTTGAAGTATTAGTAATTTTATTTGGTTTCGAACTTCTTCCTGGGCGTAACATATACAAATTTTGTTTAGCGTAATGGAGTCGTATCGAGAATATACGAAGAGAGCATACATACAGGGGCGAATGGCGACGCGGAAAAATACTCAGCTGCCTTGACATGCGGTATATGTCCTTAATATTATTAATATAAAAATAATTCCTCTCAATTCGTAACAGAAATTCCACGGATATTTAAAATAATTATTTTATTACATTTAATAGGCATAGGTAAAATGTTAAATTTCTATTAGCTAATACAAAATAATGTATGAAATTAGAATATAGTACTCCACTGGTATGTTTTTTATTTCTAATTTATTGATGTAAGAATGTATTAAATGTATTTACCAAAAATCCATGTACATTGTTATGTATATTTAATGTCAAAATCCAATAAGTAAAGGCTAGAGAATATTTTTACAAAATACGCACTTATTAAAAATATCATAACTCCGTCACTGGTAAAGCAAAATTTTATAGGAAGTTTTATGCCCTTTAATTTTTCTATCTTCATATTTTTTCGTATATAGCTTTGTTTTTAAGATATTGCCAAATAACTAGAAAAAGTCCGATTTTCACCCCTTTTGGGGGTTGTTTAGGGGTTACAGGCACGGCGGATTACCGGTGGGGTTTGGTGGTATTTTAAGGACCCCAATACAAACTTATATACCAAATTTCAGCTTGTCTCTAATTTGTTCATGGTTTGACTGGACCGACCCTGGGCTATAAGAAGCTCTTGCGGAACAGCGTCTTCCAAGGTAGTTATTGGAGTCAGGCCATTTGTTGTACTTTTAAAACCCCAATTTAACGAATTTTTGGTTCTTCAGTACCATTCTTGAATCTGATGGTAAACTCTCCTGGAATACTGACGTGCTATTCTTACATATCGTATTAATTACATTGCTTATGCAGTTTTTATATCCGTAACACAGAATATCAAGTGCGTATATTACACTCTGTGTCCATCAAGAATTTTTCAACTTAGGCGGCTGGTGCTCGCAAACCGTTGGTCTGAGCAAAAATATGTATAGGATATCTTTTATAGGGAATTTTCTTAATCTTAATATCTCCAATTTTGTATACCACCTTTTCTCACGTAGGGTGAATAGGATACAAGTTATCGTTAAAAAATCAGATTTTGGTACCTAAATTGCATAATTAAGGGTAGTTGCCGACATCGGAGTAATCACACTTTTGATATGTTTTTTATGTCCCTGAAAACAAGACTATTAAAGGAAAAAAATCTTTTTATTATTAATTTGTATTTTTTTGTGGATTTTTTCGACCTGCCCTGGACTATTAGAGATAAAACAAAATTTTAAATTATTATCTTTAAATTAAATACTCTCAAAATCGAAGT
Organism: Rhagium mordax; assembly: GCA_963680705.1. Taxonomy (NCBI): domain Eukaryota; kingdom Metazoa; phylum Arthropoda; class Insecta; order Coleoptera; family Cerambycidae; genus Rhagium; species Rhagium mordax. The sequence continues at coordinate 63,339,294 of OY796658.1, forward strand.
ACATATGTTATTTATTTCTACACAGGGTGTCATACTTTGGTATTAGACACAATACCTCAAAAACTACATATTTTTATTACATAAATTTTATTCATATTTATAGGAATTATAGGTGCTTTAAAATTTCGGTTGTAATAATATTAGTATATCATACGTGTGTATAGTGGATTTTCTCTCTCTTGACCGTTGATACCAATTAATTTGATGTGGAGATTCTAGGATATGATGAAATAAAAGATTTCTGACGTTACGGTTTTAATAACCACCTTCAAAGCAAAATGTATATATAAATTTTATGTCTCCTTATACAGAGATCCTTAAGACAACTCTATTGTTTTAGAGAATATTTTAAAATAAATTTCAATACACTTATTTCTTTTAGACTTAGGTAGGATATAGGCCAATAATTAAAGCAGCAACATATTTTTTAATAATCATTAAAATGTAGGTACAAATTTGCTGTTATACTAATTATTGTACATTTTCGTGTTACGTATTACATATTTACATCATTTATTTATATTTTACGCTCATAATTAATTTGCGTTCTAAAGTGTTTTTCAGTAATTCTTTGACCATTAGTTTTTAATACAAAATATATTCAGTGTAGCACAAATGTATGGACCAACCCCTGTACAATACAAATAAAGGCTAAAAAAAATTTGGAGATATGTATAGAGTTTATTTAGAATATATTTGAGCATATTATTTATTTTGATTTATTTTTTATTTTTATTGCAAACGATATGAGTTCAAGTTTCTTGTTTTTAAATAGCAATAGGGGTAGTTAGCATTTTTAAAGAGAATGTTTTTCCAGAAATGCATATTATATTTATGTGGTTGCTTGAGAAATTTTAATAAAATTGTTGAAAATAATAAAATATATTCAATTTCCACTCTAGAAATTGACTTCTTTGTGTTTCACCGGACGCTAAATATTTGGCAGACCCCTATACACTTCCTTAAAAATGTTCCCTCGAGACTTATTGTCGACCGTCCAATGATCAACTAAATTATTTATTTAATATATTCCAATAGTTTTCATCCATTACAGTTGTTGTTTCGTACTGTGTTTAATTGATCTTCAAAAAATTTTAAATATTCTCTTGCAGCTTAGAAGTTATTTCAAATAGATGTTTTCAACGAAGAGTGACCACACAAACAAACACTTCTATATTTTTGTATGTTTTACACTTGACTAACTTCGGTTTGATGTAGGTAGATTTAATTAAGATAGACCCATATTAGAGAATGCCAAGAGACATGTAAACCTATTATACCCTCTTATCAATACTACGAATAATATTTTATTTACACTACTCTTATCATTAAATCATTTATAAAAATCTCAATCAGTGTTACGGAAACTTTTCCATGAATTAGAGAAGATCTAACTTACTATTTACTATTAATTTGAAATAGGTAAAAATTTATGTGATTTCAAAAATGCATTTTATTGGGTAGGTTATTATTTCTTCAATATTACGTTTATTACCTAATAGTTGATGATAGTAAACTATATTTTCTTACTTACACCGTTGAGTAAAGGGATCATGTAGTCAATCCTTCACCTCTTATATTGCTTGACAAAAACTTTTGTAAAACTGAGTGAGGTTTTATATCACATTTTTTACAGTTTTCTTTAAAACTGTTTGAAGGCGCAGGAGGTTCAAATTTTTTTAAAAATCATTTATTTCATTCATTTCATTTTTTTGACTTTATAAAACTTGAATCAGTGAAGGAAAATAATACGAACAAACCTATACATTGTCTTCTTTTAAAACTTTTGCCTTTGGTTATTAATGTCTAAGTAGGTAGATATAGATAGCTATGCCAACATTTCAACTCTGCAACTGTAATTGTAAATACATAATTTCCAACTCAATTTCTCATTTTCAGAATAGAATTTATCAAGATTTGAATGCTGCCTATGAAAACAGGTATCTTATGGGAGTGTTGAATTTCAATTGTGTATCACTTTGTAGAGAATAGAACCCCGTCTCGTGAAATGAATTCTGTACCTCTTGTATTCTGTGAAGGAATGATGTTGAAATTAAACCAGAATAAATTATCTATCATTAAGTTGTTATTTTCTGAGTTATGTGGAAACGGGAATTGTCAACATTGCAGATATTTATCTCGAAAAAATCGCCACTGAATGGAAGAGTTACAACTCAAAAACCAACAAAGTTAATGTCTGGGCACGTGTAATGGGAAAACTAAGAGTTGGACTAATATTCTTTAAGGGTATCATAACCGATACTATATGTTTAAATTTGTTCCAAATAGACTTTATCCCTACTTTAAGAAACTTATTTTCCAACCAAATTGTACTTAGTGGTTTCAGTAGTTTTGAAGTACTAACTTATTTTAGTTTTCCTATCAGATCATGTTTAAATAAGGTATTCCAGAATAGATGGACATTGGACATGGACAAGTAAGGGGGCATTCTCGATATCGTCTGACCTGACGCTAGGTACTGGATTTCTTTTGGGGTGCCACCTAAAAAATATGGCCTATCAAATAAAACCCGTAAACGTCAGAAAGTAATTTTACTTTAGACTGGGTTGTTATCAAGAAGTAGAACGTACTCATTTGGAATATCTAGTTAATAACTTTAAAATATGTAAATCTAATCCGTTTTTGACGTGAGTTGTGTTATAATTTAATTTCAGAATTTGGGTATTTTTTATTTAAAAACAATATCGATTTTAAGAGATCCTATATAAATTTTTATAGAGGAGCATAAAAATCAAAACGTTTTAAAGCAGAGAATTCAGATATTTTTGACACACATTCTAATGCAAAACCTTGTACCGTTCCAAATAACTGAAGGGGTTCATCTGGAGGAGAAAGGTTGAAAAAGTGAATGAAATTTATGATGCAAACCTTGAAGTTTTAAAAACAAAAATCAACGTGTCATGATTTCTCAAAAAATGCCTGTTTATGAGGTGAAAATTTATTATTCCATATTTAGTTTCCACACTGTATTTGTATAACTGTGCTTATGTTATAACCTAAAGACAAACAAGAATTTAAACAACTATTCAAACTCATTAACTGTGTAGAATTTACAATAAATTTAAAATCGCACTTGTATGGACTATTTATTCCCCTTTATTCTAAACATAATGTCCAGACGAAAAATATTCGAGAACTATGAACATTATATATATCTTACATAACAGTTTCCATAAGTATATTTATCTAAAATAAATAAAAACGTTTTCATTCTGAATTCAAATATAACAGGTGTTAGCCGATACGGTAAAAATATCAGATACTCATCACACAACATGTAACGCTTGACAAAATATAAAGCCCAGTTAACCTACAAAAATACGTCCATCATCAAATAATGCGGGCACCTACCGTAATAAAAAATTGAATAATTGAATAAAACATTATTAGCGTCAAAATTGTGGGGCCCTTATATTTTTAACTTATCTTCGTAACGGATAGTTGGTCTAAATATTTGCCAGATTATAAAACCCGTTCCGTAGTTAGTAAATTGTACTAAAGATTAAGTCATTGTTTGTAAATTGCTTTAACAGATTTACAGTCATATTGTTGAAATTTCATTAGTAATATCTTAGGTCTTGGTGACATTAAGTTACAATCAGGCTGAATTATATTGGCGACGAAATATCGATATCAATCTAATGAGCTTGTGAAAGTATTAGTTTTATTGCTGAAAAACAATTATGTTAAAAAACTGTACCACCATTGTTGATTGTGATGTTTTTTAAAGTACATTAAAAGTTTGCCAATTGTATGCAAATAAGTATAATTTCTTGGTTAAATTATTAACCTCAATTTGAATTAAGAATTAATAGAGCTAATTATTATTAATTAAGAATGATAATGATAATTTGAATGTGGAAAGTCATATTTGGAACCATATGTCACGAAATTCGAAAATTATTAAAGCTAAAGAAAGCACTGAACTTGTTAATTCAGTAGCATATTTATCGATAAGAAATTTAATAGCCTTATGCCTTATGCTCATGTATAAGAAACTGCCAAAAATAATATTAGCGATATATACCAAATGTAGAATGATAGTCGTAAAAATTAAGCAGATGAGATGAGAAAAGAAATATTTGTAATAAATTATGATTTATTACATATTAGTATTTCCAGCATCAACCAGATCATCGTTTCTATTTTAATAAGAATCCGGATATTTCCTTTTCCGATATAAGTCAATGTCATCTTATTTACAGCTTTGAAAAATTTACAAAGATTGTTTTGTGGGCAATTTACAATTTTCAGTTTCTCCACTGAATTTAATTATTGATTAGATATAGGTGTTCTGAAATAAATAAATAAATTAAAAATAAAAAGAGTTATAAACTAATTATTGGGAAAAGGTTACAAATAATTATTGCGTAGTTTTGTATGTTTATAATGGTTTACATTGTGTTCTTCACAACTTTTTAATTATCAGTCAAGGACAAAACAAAAATATAAAATATTAACAAAAATCCAACAAATTAAGATGTCGATTTTCTTTAGTCAACTTTAAAATCATACAAAAATTTCACTAATAATACTTCAAGTATTTACTAATATAGTTTATAGTATTGTCTTTAATAAACAACTAGAGTATCCTTTACGTAAAGCCACGATTTCAGAAAATTAATTGGGTGCACCAAGAAGTAACTGGAATGAATTATATCATGAAATGAACAACGGGAACAGTTATGAAATGAACGTTGAAATGTAGTTGTAGTATGTGTAGATAAAATCATAAAAATGATCCATTAGATTATTTAGGAATATGCTAGCCTTTTCTAGAACCATTAATCCTTTTAGAAAAATCTACTTATGTTATGTAACGTTCTTTTTCCGATGCACTTTGCTTTCGGTCAGATACTTACGTAATCTCTTTTATTCTTACGGAATTCTCGGGCGCCAGCCCTTCAATTTTTGAGTGCGAAGAACGACACTATCTTTTTGGTTCTCCTAATTGGGAGAACAACCCTGAGTAGCAAAACAGTGGATGATACGGAATAGCCAGAATTCTGAGCTGGAGACCTATCTAATGGATTTCGGTCATACTGCTCAAACGGATTAATCAGAAAATAACACTACAGAAATAATAACTCGGAAAGTTTGCCTTTTTAATATAACGTATTTATTCAGGACTAAATAATGAACAACGTAATTTATGCTTATTCTTTCACGACGCTGCAATCGTGTATGTGTAAAATAATAATACAAAATATTCTCTTAAATAATTTTAACTTAGTCAAGCTGGCAAGCAACAGTCTTTACGTGGGGTTTTGACGGCGGAATTTATGGAGACGTTGTATCGATATTTCGCTACGTACGACAAGCAAATGTTTCCACGAGGATTATAGACGGCGGGCAGTCCGTCAGCTATAGATATTTGAGGCTAGATACAAGATTTAAACAAACGGTAAGCTACTGCCGCAAACGTCGAGCTATTTGTTACAGGATTATTTTAAATAATGACAGCTTTGCGAGTCAGTTCTATGCAAAACCCAGTCCGTATGGCCCTAGTGAACAAATACAAACTGTTAATGCATATAGTGACTATTTTTCACGTAGGTTTTCCGGTAACCTAGTAGGCAAGGGGACATTTGAGGTGGCACTAGTGAACAGACCTCAGCAGTCTTTACCTACATTAACAAAATAAACAAACCAACGGAGGTATTACTAATAAGCTCTAGTTTACTTTGGTAGCAAAATACGGTGATATTTACTGACAATAAAATCTCGAAATATCTATACTTGACTGACGGCAGTACCTGCAGAATGTAGCAGGTTGCGTTAAATTCTTACCAATATTATACTCAAAGGAAATTACTATTAACTCGGAGCGGTGATACAAAAGATTTACGGGTTCGGTTTGATCGTCAATTGCTGGCGGTCGAACGTATCTGATCCCGACTCGAGTGCCATTTTGCCTTTTTATTACCTTTTGGACGTATCTGTCGTGTTAAAAGAGAGATGGTCACCGACTTTAAACGACAGACTTGGATGTACAACCCGGCATAACGTACAAAGGTCCAGCGTATTATGCACTTTAACGCATCGCCTCGAAACATACATAATCGGGAATGAATTACTTGTAATTTCTATCCTATGTTACAAAAAGAACCGGATTAAAACGGACCAGAATTACCAATTTTAGTCACGAATGATTTTTATTTCCGACTCTACTCTTATTTACAAAAATTCTCGGATTTTATTTATACGGGGAATTGTCGAAAATTAATCAATTAATTACTTGACTGTTTGTTTACCAGCAGACTTTTTAACAACTCATTAATAACTTAATTAGAACATGACTTACTTACTAAAACAGCGGCAAGGTGTACCCAAGTGACGGTAATATTTAAAGCAAAATTGAACATTCCTTGATCGGAAAAAATCACTTCGTTACACCCCCCTCTTACTTCGGTAAAAAAAAAATAATAATTCATTATACATTTTTTTTTTCTTCTCCCTGGGAGGCTCCAGGTAAACAAAGGCAAAATTAATTGAAAACGGAAAGCTCCCTAATCTAGTATTTACAGAACAAAATTCTAAATTAGCAAAAAAAAACAAAATTAACTTTAAACAGCCTCCCGGGACCGGTGTCATTACCTCTGGGGGTCTTCATTCGGTGCGTCTTACCAGTTGGCCTTAACGTGTTCCAGGGTGGTCAGTATTCCCTGGGGGGTCCTTCAACTGGGCCGACCATGGTCAGGGGCTGGTCCTTCTGAAAATACAAAAAGCAGTTAGCTATGGTGAAGCTAATTGACGGCGGTAAATGTAGAACGTCGGCGGAATTTTTGGACGTCGAGCTCAGGCCTTGTAGTGGCAGTGGCAGTCACACACGGGACAAGCTCGCTTATTTCGCAAATACAGCGGGTCGGTTTGGATCCCTTGTGTCCGGGTCTTGCGGGGAAGGTTCGGTCGACGGGTTGCCCTCGGAGTGGGGTTAGGAGGTATAACCGCGGTACTACACCGGCAATCGCGGGATAGCATGCCCACGAGCCCACATCTGGAGCAGAATATAATCCTCCTCCGCGTACAACGGTCTCTGCTGTGGTCCGGATAACCACATCTCCAACAGAGATCCTGCTCGACAGGTAGGTAGGTCTGCGGCGGATACGGCTCACGTCTCCATAACCCAGACTGGGGCGTCTTCGATGGGCTCTCGTGGCGAGTCATCCGCAGGGGTTCGGAGTCGGTGGCAGGTGGTGTCGGCGTCGGGCTACGGACCAAAGGGGGCGGTGTATGGCTTCTTACTTCCAGTAGTTCCGGACGGCTCGGACGGGCTACTTCCTCCTCCTTCCTGTTGTCCTCGAGGGATTCAGTACAGGCCTCCATCAGCTCCCACTCGAAGTCTGAGGCTGGGTCGCCGAGGAGTTCCAGTATGGGACTGTCCATGTGGAAGAAGTACTGTAACATAAAGTCAAATTACACATTAATGGGCGGCGGGGCCGCGTGCGAGGCTGGTTTTAAATCCTTTATGTGGATATGTCGCACTTGCTTGCCGGTATCACTTTTCAAATCGTAAACCACGGGCGAAACAACTCGAGTGACCGTGTACGGTCCGGAAAATTTCGGAGCTAGTTTAGCGGCAAATCCGCGAACGGCGGAGGACAACGGGTTTTCTCGCTTCATAACGCGGTCGCCACGGTGGCAGCGCCATTCCCGCCTACGCAAGTTGTAATAGTGACTTTGTGTAGAAAACGCGCGGGCTAAGTTTATTCGAACCAGCTGAAAAACTTCACGCAGTTTTTCTAACCGGTTACTCAGGTCAGCGGGTTTGAGAGAGTCGGTGGTTATTTCTTCCCCTTGCTGTCGGGTTTCGGTGCGATACAGCGACTTGGGTAAGTCCAATTCTCTCCCAAAATTGAGGAACGCAGGCGAAAATCCGGTTGACTCGTGTTTTGAGCTGTTTATCGCCAATTGGAAATCGGTGATGTTTTGATCCCATTTACGATGGTCTTGTTCGCAATATTGGGCGATCATGGTTTTGATTGTCCGATTGGTTCGTTCCACGGGATTGGCTTGCGGCGTATACGGAGGCGTGAAACGGTGCTGTATTCCCAATTCTTCCAGGGTGCGACGGAACAGTCGGCTATCATACTGAGAGCCGTTATCACTTATAACGGTGCGGGGGCAACCAAAACGGGTGATAACTTCGTCATACAGTGCTTGACTTACAGTACGGGCTGTAGCACTTCGGAGCGGCTTGCACTGGACCCATTTAGTAAAGCGATCTTGAAAAACCACAAGGTAATTATTCCCTTTACTGGATCGTGGCAGGGGACCGACCAAATCTGTACTGACGGTTTCCCACGGGTTTCGGTTTGCGGAAGGTTGCATTTTCCCTGCAACCTGTTGTTGTGACGGTTTGTACCTTTGACACTGTAGACATCCTCTGACATATTTGGCGATATCGCGAAACATACCAGGCCAATAGTACCGGTGAGCCATGCGTGCCACAGTTTTGGCTATTCCCATATGTCCAGCGGACGGAGCATCATGGTTTTCGGCCAATACAGTAGGACGGAGAGACGTGGGTACGCATAGCTTCCAGGGGTCAGACAGCTCCGGCTCAGTCAGATCATGTGCATCCCAGAAGTGGCGAAACAGACGGTTGTCTCGGATGCAATAATCTGGAAAGGCTTCGGGATTTTTTTCCACTTCGGCCTTTTTCCGGTTGTACCAGGAGCAGTCAGCTGTTTCAGTTAGAGATCCCAATTCCTCGGAATCTGGGGCGGACGACGGTCCCGGTAAGGGTTGTCTTGATAAGGCATCTGCTACTCGGTTCAAGGTGCCTTTTCGGTACTTAATCTCAAAATCGTATTGTTGCAAAAAGATACTCCATCGAGCGAGGCGTCCTGCCGGACTCTTGATCGAGTGCAACCAACGGAGAGATTGGTGATCGGTTAGCACGGTAAAACGGTAGCCTTCCAGGTAGGGTCTCATCTTTTCTACTCCCCAGACAATCGCTAAACATTCTCGTTCTGTGACAGAATAGTTTTTCTCGGCGGGTGAGAGAGTACGACTAGCGTATGCTATCACCTGGTCATGACCCTCTATTTCCTGGGTTAACGCTACCCCAAGGCCTTGGTCGGACGCGTCTGTTTGCAGAGTGAATGGTTGAGAGAAATCCGGACACGTCAAGACGGGGGCCTCGGTCAGAAAGCCTTTTAAACGGTTGAAGGCCTCCTCTTGCTCGGCAGTCCATTTAAATCGATGATTCTTCTTTAGCAGTCGCGTCAGGGGGGTTACGATTTGCGAAAATGCCGGCACAAATCGACGGTACCAGGACGCAACGCCTAAAAATCGGCGTACGTCGCGGACGTTACGTGGCGTCGGAATTTGACGAATAGACTCCACCTTGTCGGGATCGGTATTTATTCCTTCGGACGTAACGACATGTCCCAGATACTTCAGTGACTTCCTACAGAATTCACACTTTGCAGGGTTCAGTTGTAAGTTCGCGGCTCGGAGACGGCGAAAAACTTCTCTCAGGTTGGTCAGGTGTTCCTCGAACGTTTCTCCTAGGACGATTATATCATCCAGATAGGCGAACGCGTGGGGTTCCAAGTCGGGTCCAATAATGCTGTCGAGTAGTCTTTGGAAAGTGGCGGGGGCGGAGTGCAGTCCAAACGGCATTACTCTAAACTGGAACAGTCCACGGCCCGGAACGGTGAACGCGGTGATGGGTTTACTGGAACGGGAGAGAGGTATCTGCCAGTATCCCTGTTTCAGGTCGATACTAGAGATATATCGGGCTCTGCGTAACTTGTCGAGAATATGGTTGATGTATGGTAGCGGGTATGCATCTTTTTCGGTAACTTCGTTTATTTTTCGAAAGTCTATACAGAACCGGGGTTTTCCATCTTTCTTTTTGACTATGACTACCGGTGAACTCCACGGACTGTGAGACGGTTCGATGATCCCATTTTTTAGCATCTCATCAACTTCTTGATTAATGATCTCCTGCATTTTCGGGTTTTGTGGACGGTACCTCTGCTTGATTGGTTCGGAATGCGACAGACGGATGTGGTGTTGTACCTGGTCGGTAGTACCACGGATTTCTTGAAAACTTGGTAACTCGTCATCAAGAAAGTTCTGCAGGCGATGCTCCTCACTTGTAGTGAGAGTCAAGGAAACTGTGCCTAACGGGCTAGCGGGCGTGACTCGTGGTCGAGAGACCACATGATCATTCAGTGAAACGGAAGCGGTTCTTGGAGTGATGAGAAAGTCGTGCTTGCTCATTACGTCCATTCCCAGGACAATGTCGGACGAGAGATTTTCCAGATACAATAGATCTTCAGCGAATTGTGTTCGGCCGATGGTAAATTTTAGCGAATATGCTTGGGTGACGGTAGCCAAGTTGCCATTAGCCAATCGGGCAGAGGGTGCGGTAACAGTTTGCGGTTTAATCCCCAATCGCGTACAAAATTCATGTATTTGGTTACCGACGTACGAACGGACGGCGCCGGTATCCACAAGGGCAGAGAAGGTCTTATTACGAATGCGTACGGGGATATGTGGGCGGTTGTCATGTTCAGGTGCCAGTTCCTGGTGCGAGGCGGTAATATTTCGGAACCAAACTGGCCTCGGTACGGTGCGGTTCCGGTTTAGTTTTCCGCTGTATTACATTGGCAGTCGCGGGTCATTGTGCCCTGACGGCCGCAGCGTGAACAAAATAGGCGGGGTGGCGAGCGACATTCACTGCGGAAGTGACCGGTCTTGCCACAACGCCAACAGATTGTACTTCGGTCAGTAAGGATGTCTGCGGATGCGGGACTGTTATTTCCGTTACGTTTCTGGTTTGGACGGGTTCGAGTTTCCTGGGTTTCACGCGTCCTCTCGGAGGGCGTCGCGGTCCGTGCCTGGTCGCTGCTTGACCGCGGAGGTGGTGACGACGGTTGGTTGGAAGTACGGTCTCCCAGACCTAAGCGTTGCAACGTCCCGGAAGTATCGTCGGACTGGCGTGTACTGGTGGAACGGCGAGCGGGAGGTGGTTTGCTATACACCCGGTCAACCTCCTGCTTCAGCGTTTCATATTCACGACATTTCGCGATTAATATTGCTACGTCTGTAAAGTCTTGTCGACGAATGTACTGGCGAAAATCGGGTAACAAATTTCGGTAGAGCCATCGTAACTCTTGTTCCCCGGAAAGTCCTCTATGACGACGGATGAGGGTCTGCAAGTCGGTGATGTACGTCATCACTGACTCCTCTGGGCGTTGCAGTCGACGGCTAATTTCTGCTTCTATATCTTCCTGATAGTGAACCGGTACGTAAAAAATACGAAAATCTGCTAGGAATTGTTCCCAGGAGGTCCAGCGGGCTTTATTATTGCGGTACCAGAGCAAGGCGGAGCCTTGCAGTAGCTCAGGTAGGACCGGAAGTAACTGCGCGGGACGGAGGGTGGTATACCCACAAACTTCTTCCAAGCGCTCCAGGAACGCGGCTGGATCGCCAGTGCCATTGAAATGGATGTTCCATTTGCGTATCTGTACGGGGTCTAATGGCGTCTGTCCTGGTGCAATATTGTGGGGCGGTTGAGGTATTACCAGCGGTGGTAACGGTGGCGGTATCGGTGGCGGAAAAACAGGTGGCGCGGTATTTGGTCTAGGCGAAGAGCACCCCTCTTTGATAAACTTGACCAAACGGCGCTTCTTCTCGTCCACGGTACCGGTTACGGGTAGACCAAACTTCCCTAACTGATCGTCTATTTGTTCCTTCTTTAATTTATAGATCCAGCCTAGCCGAATATCTCCCAGATCAAGGTTCGCGGCCTCGTCGACGGGTAATACGGGTGTGTCGGTTTTATCTCCTTCGGTAGGCATTGTGTTACCTCCCAAAGATGTCAGTAAAACGAGTTCAGGCCGAAACGGACGATACGAGTCGGAAAATCCTAAGTCTGGAAGGGCTGGTTATATCGCGTCGAAACTATCGGCAATCGCTTTAGCGTCCTCGGTTTACTATTAAATGAGGGGTCACACCCTCGGAAAATTCTGACTCCGGAGTCACGAAATACTCCGGTGAAACTCCGGTGAAATAGTAAGAGGCGTCACGGCTGCTGTACAGCGGTCACGGATACGGAAATCTGCAGGTTGTGATGATATTCAACCTCAGGCGTCGCGACGGTAGGCGTCTTTCAGCAACGGTGCTTCAGATCGGGTTGCAAGTATCACCAATCGGTTCCTAGGGTGCGATTACCCTAAAAAGGATACCCCACAAGGCTAGCTTGTACCTGGGTATTTATGGATGCCCTTGGATACAACTGACGGTAATTCGATTCGGAACTTGCAATCGTAGTTCCTCTTCACGTAAATTAGGAACGTAAAACTCGGTCTGGCTTCAAAGTTGTGTCGCGTCAAAGTTATATGTAACTTCTTCAATAGGATTCGAATCGGTATGTAAGTAGTCGCAATCGGTTCTTCAGGTTCGATTTAATCAGAATCGACACGTCGCAGGCTTATTTACCGCGGCTAGTAGAAATTTTGTTGCGTTCGTTGCGTGCCGAATTCACAAAAAACCTAACAGATCGCTGCCCTACCCAGCGGATGGGCAGTTGGATGCTAACAGAAAACGGTAAATCTGCGTTGCAGATTTTTGGAAATTGCCTACTTACTTGCTATAAAGCAACAATGGTGAAAACACACCCTGGTCACGTCAAAATAATTTGTTGTCAGCTAGAGTACCTAACAACACGTTATCTGAGAATAATTTTCAGGTTTTGAGTTGCTTAACAACTCGGCATAGGGCAACAGCGGTATCTGCCCCCTATGACAGCGTCAAAAATAACAAAATAATGCTAAAATTATTTAAATCCCTAATAGACTGTAACAGTAAGGTATGCTGTATCAGTAAAGTAGGCACACCCTGTATAATATCGGTTCAATTATGTTGACGTTGCCTTTCCACTCAACATGGCAGAGAGTAGCGGGAGTTAACCCCAAGGGCAAAGTCAAAATAATTTGAAAAATCCTCTAACGATTCGGTATACAGCAGCTATAGCAGCTTGAGTATTTCGCGGAAGTAAGTACTTATGCAAGCAGCTGTTTGTAAAATTAAAATAAACCACCTTCGGTTGTAATTGCAATCGGGACGTATTAACAAGTTAAGTTGCAATCCCTTGGCTAGGTTACAGACAGACAGACAGACAGACGGATGTAAAACCTAGAAGTAATTTATTTCAAGTTTATTTCGATGTTTAAATCCTCCGAGTTAAATAGGAAATGTTTTTATTATCTAGCAGACGGACAGACGATATTTAATTTAAATCGCCTGATAACGGAATATTATTTCTTTACCAGAAATAAAACTGTTTGGTTTTATAAATTTTAAATTGATAAAACCCTCGTGTACGGCGAACAAGTTTTTATTTCTTATCAATAAAAAAAACTGTATTTTATAAAAAATGCTAGCGTTGACAACTGAAAAAACAGGCTTCACGTATTTTATTTTAAATCGGCGTCGTATTGCTAATTTCTGGTGTTTCGGTATTTATTTAATTTTACGCTTATTTTACACGCGACTTGCAGTTTTTGGCGGATCGGTTTTCTGAATAACTTTACAATTTCGGATTTCTGATTAACGTAAAAAAAATTGGTCCCTGCTCGTAGGCGTCACTTTTGTAACGTTCTTTTTCCGATGCACTTTGCTTTCGGTCAGATACTTACGTAATCTCTTTTATTCTTACGGAATTCTCGGGCGCCAGCCCTTCAATTTTTGAGTGCGAAGAACGACACTATCTTTTTGGTTCTCCTAATTGGGAGAACAACCCTGAGTAGCAAAACAGTGGATGATACGGAATAGCCAGAATTCTGAGCTGGAGACCTATCTAATGGATTTCGGTCATACTGCTCAAACGGATTAATCAGAAAATAACACTACAGAAATAATAACTCGGAAAGTTTGCCTTTTTAATATAACGTATTTATTCAGGACTAAATAATGAACAACGTAATTTATGCTTATTCTTTCACGACGCTGCAATCGTGTATGTGTAAAATAATAATACAAAATATTCTCTTAAATAATTTTAACTTAGTCAAGCTGGCAAGCAACAGTCTTTACGTGGGGTTTTGACGGCGGAATTTATGGAGACGTTGTATCGATATTTCGCTACGTACGACAAGCAAATGTTTCCACGAGGATTATAGACGGCGGGCAGTCCGTCAGCTATAGATATTTGAGGCTAGATACAAGATTTAAACAAACGGTAAGCTACTGCCGCAAACGTCGAGCTATTTGTTACAGGATTATTTTAAATAATGACAGCTTTGCGAGTCAGTTCTATGCAAAACCCAGTCCGTATGGCCCTAGTGAACAAATACAAACTGTTAATGCATATAGTGACTATTTTTCACGTAGGTTTTCCGGTAACCTAGTAGGCAAGGGGACATTTGAGGTGGCACTAGTGAACAGACCTCAGCAGTCTTTACCTACATTAACAAAATAAACAAACCAACGGAGGTATTACTAATAAGCTCTAGTTTACTTTGGTAGCAAAATACGGTGATATTTACTGACAATAAAATCTCGAAATATCTATACTTGACTGACGGCAGTACCTGCAGAATGTAGCAGGTTGCGTTAAATTCTTACCAATATTATACTCAAAGGAAATTACTATTAACTCGGAGCGGTGATACAAAAGATTTACGGGTTCGGTTTGATCGTCAATTGCTGGCGGTCGAACGTATCTGATCCCGACTCGAGTGCCATTTTGCCTTTTTATTACCTTTTTGACGTATCTGTCGTGTTAAAAGAGAGATGGTCACCGACTTTAAACGACAGACTTGGATGTACAACCCGGCATAACGTACAAAGGTCCAGCGTATTATGCACTTTAACGCATCGCCTCGAAACATACATAATCGGGAATGAATTACTTGTAATTTCTATCCTATGTTACAAAAAGAACCGGATTAAAACGGACCAGAATTACCAATTTTAGTCACGAATGATTTTTATTTCCGACTCTACTCTTATTTACAAAAATTCTCGGATTTTATTTATACGGGGAATTGTCGAAAATTAATCAATTAATTACTTGACTGTTTGTTTACCAGCAGACTTTTTAACAACTCATTAATAACTTAATTAGAACATGACTTACTTACTAAAACAGCGGCAAGGTGTACCCAAGTGACGGTAATATTTAAAGCAAAATTGAACATTCCTTGATCGGAAAAAATCACTTCGTTACAGTTATGATTTACGATTTTCAATTCATTATAACTGCGACTAATTTTTCGGTCTTTCTGTATATTCATGATATGTCACGCAGAGAAAAATTAAAATTCAAATTCACCAAACTCCACATATATGTTTATAAAGTTATTAAGCTAGTATTATATTAGCGGTTTAACGTAACGGAATAGATTGTGTAGAAATCTATTTAATACTTAAATCTCAATTTAACTTAATAATATGTTATATCATTTTATGTTAATCATTGTTATAAGAAATTACAGACATTAACTTTACTATTTATGTATTACGTCTTTGTGTTAATCACATTTTGTGAATCTCCTTAAATATTTTCTTGTGTATGCTAAACTATGAATATGTATCAGATCTTGAAGTTATCTTAATTTATAAAAACTATAGATATGCCATAAAAGTAGGGATAATATAATGTAATTATCATTTTACATCACATTTTACCATATCCCGATGACGCCAATTTTATTGGTGAAATGTGTGTCATGTATTCGACGTTCTGATGGTCAAGTGGAAACATCAGTATCGGAATCACGTTAAAGGTACCAATTTTTCCCATGAAGACGAACATTTAAAATTCTAATTGACAAAGAACGGTAATGATTATTTTTATATAATTTCCATTTTAAGGACGAGCTGCTTCATATATATTAAATTTTTGGCGTGGAAGAACTGAGCAAGTAAATGAAAAAAATTATAATTAAAATACTCGTTTTCGCATACAAATATTTAAAATTATCAGTTGTATGGCAAATAAACAATATGAAATGGGAGTAGGCCAGGGAATGAGTCCAGTAACTTCACTTTCAATTAACGGTGTCGGAATCAGCGAACATCACAATATTCTAAAGCAAAATATGACGCACCAGAAGTACCGCTAGGGCTATCTATTCTACATGAGTACCCCGAGCGACCAACACGCGGGAGTCGGAGTTCCTCCGTCTGCCCACGGAAGTATGTTACCAGTACCAAAGTACCCCCACTCAGCAGAAACAACTAACGGGTAACGGTACTCCGTATTCACTTCCACTGATCTTACCTCTCGTCATTCTAGGCAGCGGCGTACATCTTATTATCAAGTTTATGGTGGCAATAAAAATTGAAATTACCTTGGGACCAACTACAAGATGTTTTATTGAAGGTTTAATAAGTCATTTTATTATACAAGATTTGACATGTACACGTCTCTTCCTGCGGTTCTTTAATTGTCTACAAAAATATAATATTTCCTGAAGATGTAGGAGCTATTGTAATGAGAGCTATAAAATTATTTTTATTATACTTATTCAATTTTACTACGATTGAATAAGGAATAAGGATACATTTTATACAACTTGACAAAACAAATCTTTGCAGTGATATTATTATCCCTTTTTGTATTAAATAGTACCTTAAGGACAACAGGAGGAATTTTAGACAATTTATAGGCTAAAGAAAAAATCAGTTGTATGCACACACTTGGTCGGATAAGTTGCTTTGCTTCAACATATTAAAAGTTATCGAACAAATGCAGATGTATCCAAAAAAGGAAATAACGATTACTGAAATTATTATTATTATAGGTTTAGTGATGAAAATGCGTCACTTAAAACAGTGCCCTTGCAAAAAAAAATATTCACTATGCATTTTATGATCAAGTATTATGTTCGACGTCTGATACTACCCGTCAGATTCTATATCCACCAGATTGAAAACTCGCGTTGATTAATGGTGGAAGTTTTTCGAAATAGTCAAAGCTTTAAAATCATGATACATGCTCAAACTCCAGAATCTCTTTTATATTTGATTTCATGAGAATACCATACAATACATGAACGGATTTATAAATATAGAAAAGTAGGATTGAGGATGGACACTATGGACAGTCAATGTCAAGCTGTTTCATGTAAGAGAATAGATTAACGTATTTGAATCGTTCTTTTAGTAGGCACCTACACGATTGAAGTAATCCATACCTCTCAAAGTGGAGCAAAAATTTACGAAAAATTAAGACTGGGTGATTTTAGTTCCATTTGGTCTTTATTTTTTTACTGAACAACACTTTAGAAAAAACACCCTTTACATCATACAAATGCAATATGTATCTATTTACTCTGACCTTAAAGTATTGGGAAGAGTAGAAATTAACGGTAACGACTGTACAATGAATTTCATAACGCTATTGCTCGTAGTAGAAAAATTGTTTGATAATGACGTCCAATAACTGTAAACCTCAGAGCAAAAGAATTTAGTTCTGTCTAGTTTAGTAGAACATGGAACAGGTATAAACAATTCTGTTAACCGGTGGTGCCCATGAAAGTAATAGCAAAAACATTTTTTTTAAAACTTGCTTCTCTTAAAAAAGTCGTAATAAAAAGTAAAAAATAATTTATTTTTCGAAAAGCAAGATGTGCACACCCCCAATTCCCAACCCTTTCATACAATCATGCGTACAATCGTACAAAGTGCGCACGCCTTACTTTTCTTGCAGTCATATATAAAATCTTAGCCAAAAAGAAATAATTTTTTACTTTTTAGTACGGCCTTATTAAGAAAACCAAGTTTTAATTTTTTTTTTTATTTTCTACTTTTTAGTCATACTTTAATTAAATTATTACCCTTAACTGTACAAAATTTCATCAATTAATTATGCCGGGAACGATTTGTTTTTATTTCTCGCTCCAATTTTCTAAATACAAACACGTAAATTACATATTTTTGAAATCAGAAAAGAAACTAAGCAAATGTGCAAAAATATATAGGGTGTTCCGTTTAAAAAAGATAGGTACTTTGTTTCCTTTTTATATGATTTTCAATTGTTTTGTGAAAGCATTCTTATGGCTCATAAAAAGTTCAACGGCTTTGCTTTTTAATTTTTTACCGTATCTTACACAATGAAATTTGGAGTTATAGTAATATTAGAAATCACTTTGTGCATAAAGTGATATTTATGTTTTAAAAACATAATTTAATTAATTAATAGGTCAGAAGTAATGTATTTTTCTTTGTATTTATTAATGGTCATAATCAATTGGTAAAATTGGTAATGCTAGGCTAGCAACAATTTAGTCTAGAAGTCTAGATTATAGATAGGTAGATAATTTAGGGTAAAATTGTCTTTTCAGGAAATTTACAAAATTAAGTATTTACTTAAAATACAAATTTTTCCCTAAACTAATATAAAATTATTTTATAAAGTAAAGGATAAAGTCAATAAAACTTTCCAGGAAGATTAATTTTGTTTTTTTGATAAGCGTCATTATTCTATTGTGTTTTGTTTTCGAGCGATGAAGCACTGCCATTTTTTTTTCACGACAACCTATACTTTCTTCCGGATTCGTATAGAGGACGCTCTTTTGCATACCGTTTAAAAAAACTGGTATGTTGAAAAGGAAAGTTTTTAGAATTTAAATTCTAGATGTGCTGACATCACTGGAAGTTCAAAAAATAGTAGTGGCATAGTAGGTCAAAAACAAAACACCATCTAAAAATTTTGGTTTCCAAAAAGGAATTTAATTATTAAATATTTTAATATTTATTAATGATACATAAAACAATAATTCTTACATTTACATATTATGGACTATGTTGTTAAACAATTTATTTTTGACTACTTTGTTTTATTTTTATAAAAATTTCCTGTGTCTAATGGTCACAGTAATAAAGAAAATTTTGCACATGAACAATTACTCACATGGATCAATCTACCGACGTTATTAATATTATAGTTTTATTTTAACTGGTTGTAGTTCCCATAAGGGTTGAACTCGCCAATAAATGCATCTGCATCTCAGACTTGCTTGGAACCATTTTGCTGCTACTTGATCTTGAACGTTACAGAATTTATTAAACATAATTATAAGGCAAGATATTGTAACCTACAGTAGATCTTAAATGTGACGCATAACTATTTCAGATCCGGTATTTTGAATGGGTAGTGAATTCATCCAGCTATTGGACAGTTTTAGTAATACATATCTTAATTATTTCATCTCTGTTATTAATTATAAATAGTTAAACATATTAAACAGTTTAAATGTTAATGGTTACATGCATTGAAATACGATATTTTTGTTGTTAGTAATTACAGCATGATTTATGATATATTAATGTTCGGATTATAGGTCTGTGATTGCCCACACGTTAGATGGTACAGTAGAAAAACTCATTAAATTTCTTTTGCTATAAACAACTTTGTATTTAACAATAAATTAAATTTCTCTTTTTATCCAGTGACCACCTGTCAAAATCGGCATATATTTGCATGTAATTATGTATTCTTGATCTATTTATAGCTTAAGACAACTATCAAGTGAGTGTTACCTGTATTATATATAGGATCTTTAAAAAATTGCAGCGGGACTGTATTTGGAATAATATGTAAATAAACATTTGGTAGTAAGGAATCGCCTTCTTACACTATAAACCTCGATAGTGATAAAAATTAAGATGTATTTGTTTATATGATTTTGAATCCTCCAATAAACGATTGAATGGTTATTACTACATATTAATATTATAATTATTCAATTATTCAACAATTTTCATTTCCTTAACAGAACAAACTAACAATAATTATTTCAATAACTTAGTATAAAAACATAAATTAAAAAAATTATGAAATATTTAATAAAACACAAATTAAATTTAAATTTTAATTTATTTTATTTTAATTTAAAATTTTATATTACATAAGTATATCCATCTATATTTTCCTTAAATATGGAAACACGCTCTGGTTATTCTGTGTCACAATTATTCAACATGCTAAATAAAGGCACCTTATATTTAGCATGCAATATTTAATCTGCATTTTATTAAAAAAAATATTGGATGAACAGCACCTAACTTTCTTATATGAAGGTTTACATATAGGTAACTAATAAATTTGCATACACAAGACATGCCAATATATTTAGTTTAATTCTACCAAGTAATCAGAATTTTGCAGAACCATAAATTTTTACTTCAGAATTTTGCAGAAACAATAGCAATTATGTTTGTATCAGATGTCGATTCTTAAAAAAAAAAATAATACTTATAATTTTTGTACATGTATCAACTCTTTAGTCTACTAGGTGTTAATGTGGATTTCCCTTAGTTTCGTCGAGGACCTAGAGCTCTTATGCATATAATAATGTAAAGTAGTTTTTAATATGTCAACGATGGATTTCATTCTAGTATTACGATTTTAATTAATTTGATCAATTTGGAAGTGGTAAAATTTTCAGCTATATCTACAAACTAAAGATGATGATGAAGATGATGAATTTTGATCAATATTTAATTTGTAATGCTTCTGTCATGTCTATAATAAAGTAATTCATAAATAACTGAAGAATGAATTACTGAAATAGACTTGTTAATGAACATTATCTCGTTTCATCATCGATGAAGCAACTTGATTAAACTGCATTGTTATAAAAAGTGTGTCATTCTTTTCTGGCACTATTTGCTGAAATGATTGAGTGCGCGGTACAAATTTAGATGCAACCTAACCTACTTCAAAATAAAAAAAATGGCAATGATATGGGCCTAATGGAGGCCATTATAAATAATATATTATTCTACAAGTTGTAATATTATTATTCATTTATTTATAAGTTTTATTGTTTGTAATTTATTTCGGTTCATATTTCTTTATGTAAAACTTGACCTGTGTAAATACTTTAAGTATAAAACACTAATAAATTATATAATAATAATAATAATTATTATATTATACTAAATAAATCACGCCGATGAGTTTTGCAGTACAAGCCGAAGGCGAGTGCTGTAGTTCATCAAGTGAGTTATTTAGTATTATCACGAGTTGAATACTCTACTGTACCTACGATTATAACAATAAATACTAACCTTTGCAAGTCCGAATCCATCATTTTTGGCACAATGATTATTTGACTTTATTAAACGGCAAAACTATTCAAATGTCAAATCACTTTCCTCCCCTCAATAATAATGGACCATTTTGTTTCATCGTATCGGAAAATAATTTCTATTTGACAGGTATAGTAGGCATGAAGTTAAAGGAGATTGGTGTAAACAAAGATTCACCGGTGACTTTTTAATTACTATAACTCAACGCTATCTGTTTATGGATAGTATTAAATTGTTCAAAATCAGTTGGTTAATTAATATATAACCTAATAAGACTAGATAAATTAATATTATTTCGAAGATGTATTAAAAAGGTAGGGGGGTATTTAACAAATGAATTGTATTTAAATAAAAATCATTAATATGTAGAAAATGTATTACTTTGCTAATTAACTAATAACTTAAGGTAAACATTAACCAACAGACATAAGATAAACGAACCCAATTATCTTAATAATACGTACCTAAAGTGTACATTTCTTTATTAAAACAAATGGTAGTAGCGACCTCCATTTTATTCATGACAACAGCTAACTATTTTTTATAAATTCTTCGCCAACTAAGCGATACACCAATAATATAGTCGAGTAAACTTTAACATGGCGTGTGGATGAGTTGATATTATGCATACTATTTCATTTTCTCTTGCACACAAAGTTAAAGCAATAACCCAAAAACATTGTTCACGTATGTTTATACGTAAACAATGGTTTTGGGCCATTGCTTCAATTTTGTGTGCAAGAGAAAATACAATAATACGCACAATATCAACTCATCCACACGCCAAGTTAAAGTTTACTCGAGTATACCTATGACCAATGACTGAGTTGGTTTTTTAAATAAATCTTTGAGTTTATGGAGCTTCAGAAAAAAGTTGCAGAGAATTATAAAGAATGTTATTGAAAATTAAAATTGGTGCACGAACGAACTTTTAACTTTTGGCTGGAGATCCCAACGACTTTTATATCATAGTTGCTGGTTTAATCCGAAGATGCCCAAACTTTGCAAAGATTCAGTGCTAAATCAACATCTTAATTGAATTCTAAATTACATTGGCAACACTCGAGGTACCAAAGTAATCAAAGTTTCTTCGTTGCATAATTACTTATGTTTAAATACACCATTGACTTATTTAAATGATCAATTTTTCGTTATTTTCAAAGTAAGTGTTTACTCGCATTAATAATTAGTTAATATTCAATCACTTTTCACGTCGTCACCATACAAAATTAAGCAAATTAATGAACTCATTAGCCCACTGTAGGGACATTGAATGTTTAAAATGCTTGCATTTTGTTTATACGTAATCGTATTCCCAACAAATTTTGGGAACTTATTATTCACGAATATATAGGTATATTTTATCCACGACCACTATATTAGGAAGGTTTAATACGTCTGTTTTCCGTGGATTAAAGGCCCTATAATACACTAGTGGATTAGAATTCATAATACCACGCTTCTATTTTTTTGCTCAAAATCAAAAGATTCTTAGTCAATATAAACTTGTCAAACCTGACGTTTTTCAAAATCAGAATTTTTCACCTGCTCTCATAAGGCTTTCACGCTCGTAATTTGGCCGTGGTCGTGGATAAAACGTTGAATTACATTCGGGGATTAACATCAATCCACTCGAAAAAATGTGACTCGGCTGCGCCTCAAGTGCCAATTTTTTCTCGTAGATTAAAGGCTTGTTAATCCCCTTATAAAGGGTGGCCCATAATGTAGTGACACATTTTGAAGTCTAATAACTCTGCCTCTGAAAAACCTATAGGTAAGTTTTTAATGTTGTTCGATAGAAAAACTCAAAAAGTTTTTTTGTGTAGCAAAAAATACAGGGTGTACCAAAGTATAAAAATTCAAGTCAAAAAATAACTATGTAAAGTTGCATTCTGCATGCTACTATTTTTTTGAAGCGTAACCATAGGGATTTATAATTGTTATAATTGTCAAATAGACTACAAATAGACAGAACGTACTGCCGGTTTCGAAAAATCAATCATCGCGCTTTTATTGTTGAAAATCCAGGGTTTACATTAATAATTCGCAAAACATCGACGAATTAAAAGAAAATATTCGAACAGAAATCCGGAATATTTCTTCATTAATGTTGCATAATGCTATGCGAAATATGGTGTAGAGTAGAATAATGTTCAAGAAGAGGTCATCATCTTTTAGACACAATTTTTAAAAATTAGGCTAGTTACAATAATTATTATTATGTTAGTTTCTCGAATTCCATATTTTGATTAAAATCGTTTTATACTTTGGTACACCCTGTATTTTTTTGCAACACAAAAAAATATTTTGAGTTCTTCTATTGAACAACACCAAAAACTTACCTATAGGTTTTTCAGAGGCAAAGTTATTAGACTTCAAAATGTGTCACTATATTATGAGCCACCCTTATAATTAATAACTATAATTTAAGATATTAAATAAAAATTCAGCATGGCAGCTGTAAGTTATATTGAAATATCTTTAACTTAAGGTTAAATAGACGCATATCTACTTAAGAATTTAACGCCTAAGTTATAAAAGGTAATTTCAAATTGTTCAAGTAACGGGATAACTTAATTTTGAGGCCTTACTGATTAAACTACTTTTCATATTATTATATAAAATAGGAAAAAACAATTAGATTTTAATTGGAATGGGAATGGACGAATCACATTGTTTTGATATTATGTTTGGATTAATTAACTATATATATATATTTTTTTTGTTAGAATTATATTACCTATTTATAATGTATCTGCATAGCTTCATATGTTTATTATGCATTATGTAATATTCACAACTGTTGTTCATCGTATGTATATATTAGGACTTAGGACTACTTACTTATTATAGATCAAAATTATCAAATATTCGCCATCTACTAAACAGTATTTTAAAAATATTTTTACCTTTAGTTTCAACCATATTCCAGAAATATTGTTGCTCTTTTTTACATTGCGTATAATATTGAAGAATTATAATGAATCAATTATTGTTACAGAAAGGGACGATGCGGAGGTGAATGGATTAACAAAGGAAGACGTGAACGTGCCGGTGCTAATACTCGTTAATGGAAACAATGAAATATCCCAACGTGTCCCAAAGCACCAATATGGCAGTCAACAATGGTTCGCACGTAGACGAGGTCGACTCACTCTTCACCTCATCTTGTTGGCAAAATTCCAACTCCAGTATCCAGAACGAATTTATGGACACCCACAAACTTATTTTGGATAGTTCAATGAGCAACTTAGGTGCAGATAAACTTTTGTTAGACTCTTCTTTAAGTCAAGGTGACAGTGAAATCGAAACTAAAGTTACAATGGACGCTATAGAAAATATATTAGGTTCTCAGTCGTTAAGCAGTTTAGCTGAGTTAAAACCACTACCCCCGTTCACTGGCTATACAGCCAATTTAAGTATTAACGGTATTCAAGGACACCATTATCATACGATATCCCAAAGAATCCCCGAAGAAAATAACAATTCTTATAATAGTTATAACGAACAAAATATAGTGTCAAGTTCTACTTGTAATGTCAGTGCGGACTCTGCGGGTGACCAAGGTGATAAAACTTTTTTTTCTGGTGACGGTTATACGGATTGTGTAGATCCAGACTCAGTGTCCTCGATTAAATATGAAGATTGCAGTCATCCCTCGGTAGACTCCGCCACTCACGTAAAAACTGAAATAGCAGAATACGATATATCGTCAATAGAAGATATTGCGGCAATAATAGGGTCTGCTATTGCAGACACAACCGTTCCTAATAATAACGCAGAGAGTGAAGATCCCACAGGTTCAAGAGACAGTTGGATGGATTTAGATGCGTGGATCGATGGTGCTTGTGTTGATCAACAAAAAAGTATAATAATATCACAAGACGGTCTATCAGAATTTGTAATACCTTGTACAAGCGATTTTACAAAAACACAGCAAACGGTAGAGTATACAACTAAACTACAGCCACAACAGAGTGGATCAGCTTTACAAACACTTCTTACTCACGGTTACATGCCTCTGTTGCATAATAGACTTCAAAATGGCCCTCCTATAAAACAAGAAACGCCGAGTTCTACAAATTACGGTGCAGAATTAATATCAACCTCCAGTCCTCCAGCCAATGTGGTATCTACAACCGACAATTTACTTTTAACAGTCAATGGTAGGTTTATGCCGCAGTATAGTGTACATGGTCTTAACGACGACCATAGAATTAGAAGTCCCGACATGTTGGGACAAAATTATCCACATACTACAACAACAACACCTAATGCTCCAAAGAAATCTAGGAGTAGAGCACAGAAGAAACAGCAGCAAGCAACTAGTTCGTCAGTTTTTCAAACCGATCAATCTCTTGGCCTTTTGGGCAAAGAGAAACCGGTGCATAGGTGTAGTATTTGTAATAGAGGTTTTTTAAATAAAAGTAATATTAAGGTTCACCTAAGAACGCATACAGGGGAGAAACCGTTTCGTTGCGATACATGCGCAAAAGCGTTTAGACAAAAAGCACATTTGTTAAAACATCAACAAATTCATAAAAGAATCGGGCGTGACTGATTCCACTACCTTCTTGGGTTTATGATACTAACGTTTTTAACAAGTATTGTTTCCAATTCTCAAAGTAAAATTTGTGATTCCAAATTAAACTTTATGTAGTCATTTGTAAATTATTAAACGTGCTATTTATTTATTATATGGAAACAGTACTGGAGTAAATGTCAGAAGAAATAATTAATATGCCAATTTAGTTCGTTGTTTCTTCAGTTAATTTCGTAAACCCCGGTGCAGACCAAAAAGAAATAAAGAAATCATATTTGTACAAATTTAACATACATAATATGTATGTTTTTATAAACATGATCAGAGGCAAGTTGCTCAACTATGTTACACTTCATGCATACAATTCTATAAAACAATACTGCTATCTGATTCAGATTGAAACAATTCTATTTCATATATTATTTTGTATTATTATTTTTTCGTATAAATTCATTATAATATGCTAGAGGATGCTTTAAATGTCTGCTATAAGTGTAAGCATTTAATGAAAAATCTTTTTCGTCATACCTACCTCGTAAGTATACTCTTACTTCGTCACTTCGTCGATCGTAAGTGACGCTTTATGTACCAGATACTTGTTGTCATTAGCAACGGGTCGTTAATTTTCATAACGTACCTAGGGAAATAAAGGAAATTTAGGAGAATTTTCTCTTTTATATAACAAGTATTGAATGAAATTTTTTGTGGTGAATATAAATAATAGTAATGCTAGTAAACTAATTTAATCATTATTTTCAATATGTTTAGAGCTATTAGGTAGTAATTTAATTTACCATGACAGTAGTTTTCATTTGAATAGAAGTCACAAAATTTATGGTGCAGCATTGTTACTTTTACTGCTTAGCAAATATGAAATTTTACTCAAACCATTATAGTTTTCCACTAGTTTTTCTCAAGTTCTTTTCTAGTCTAAACATTGATAGGTATGACGAAAAATGAAATATGCACCGCGGGTCGTACAGTGTAGTTTTTTGGTCTCAAATACTTGCAAACCTCGGATTGCAAACTGTATTCTCGACCAAAAAAACTGCACTTACGACCCTTGGTGCTTAAATAATTATAAATAGCAGTAGTTGAGAACATTTTTACAAGATTTTCCACCTCAAGCACTGTAATCTAAAAGTCAGGTTGCATCGCGAAACCGTTTGTAACCCATTTGCAGTCATTTTATGAATCTGATTAACTTTGGAGACGTTAACCTTTGTAATGGCATTGCTAAAGAGTGCGAGAAATATTTCGAATATCTTTCTGTTTACTATAGGGAACTGAATCTTTCATAGGCAACAAGAAACAAGAAATCCAATCTCAGTATGTTTAACTATACTTTGGTTATCGAAGAGGTAGAGTACATATGCAAGTTCAATATTTAAACTTATATTTATTGATAAATCATTAAAATTTATTCATTATTATTATTACTATAACTCTTACTTTTTTCTGCTTTGATTTAAAATTTAGATAAAAAACAGCTTGAATGATTTCTTCATCTTTGGCAACTCAGGTTCGCTAAGGGCCGAACCAATGGTAAATCTGTATTCGGTCTCTGCGGTGGCGTTTCAAATAGGTTAAAAGTGGCTGCATACTCGATCGTGCAGTTATCAAAAAAAATAAAAACGAATTTCATGAGTAGGATTCAGTTCACATGGAATCACAAATATTTCTTGGTGGATAGTTTTCATGATTTTACCCAATGTTCCAATTAAAACATGGGCATCAACTCAGTCAGAGTGTAGTTAAATTTCTTGCAAATCTAATGTAAATCTTTATCCAATATATCTGGTTTGGTTAAAACTGTCAAAACTGTCTTGATACGATTTTTACTTTACATATTCCGAGTCTTTTTCAATACGAATTTGCACAAAGAACGCAGTACAATTTTATGTAATAAGTGGATGCGTTTTGATAAATATTGCCAAATCCGGGATATGGTTCAGCTTCGATTGCAGTCGATAAACTACTAGTAGATGAATTTGATTAAAGCTTTTTAAACCAATAACTTATGTCATTTCTAAAGCGGTTTGAGAACTCAAATTAGTCATGTAGGTGTGCATCTGCCTGCGCCGTGCTGATGAAGGCCAAATAGCCAGAAACTGGTCCACGGTTGGTATTTGTACACTGCTCTATATTTAAAATAATTAAAAATAAATCACTGCTAGTTTATTCCAATCAATTATTATTTTGTGTACTTTCTTTCTATATGGATTTCTGTATTTCAATATACCGAGTATAAATGATTGTAAAAGTAATGAATAATATTCCATTTTGCATACCATAAAATATTAACTGTTTGGGTTTGATCAAAATTTAATTAAATCTAGAAATTCATATATTTAAGAAAAATTGTCATTACAATAGCCAACAATTATGGCACTATACTGAATTTTTGGCACCATATGAATTCTATTAAATAGGAAGAATTCTGAATGATTCTGATTCTGAAGAATTCTGAATGATATAATATTGGACATTATATTTTTGTGATGAATTATATTACAAAAATAATTTTAATATTTTCGCAACTATTTAGATTGATAATTACTATTTGAATTATTCTTAGTTCAACTGTGTAAACATTTTTTAATATCAAGGGCGTAAAGTAAGCGTTTATGGCCTGCGGCAAGAAGATAATGGCATGAGGCTTTAGTCGAGGGCTATTACACACCAATGGCCATAATAGTTATTACGTTATCAAGGGAGTTACAAGGATAATAATGTACGAGGTCGACCGGGGGTGTCATTATCCTGATAACCCCCGCGGTACCTTCAACGTTTAATGTTCTACTACTCTGTTATTTAATTCGAAAATTTTGAAAATCACACTTTTTATGTCACAAAATAGCTGGTATGACATTTGTTTGATATTTAATTTATATTGACGTTAATGAATGTTACTAGTAATTTTTATTGTAGAATTTATATAAATGATTTATTTCCATGGTAATGAGTTATAAAAATTCATAATGCCATAGGGCGCTATTATAATTTCTTAGGGCGTTATTTCTCTATAATGCAACGGTCAAACAAAACCAATCTCGTGATCGTTATAGTTCAATAGCGGGCAATAAAGTTACTTTATCGCCCGAGGGCGATAATAGGGCTTGTGGGCCATAAAGTTGTAGTTAACACCCGAAAAACCGGGCGTTAAAGTACACTTTACCGTCCTGTCGTGCATAAAATTACTTTGCCGCTCGAGGGCGATAATAGGGTCAGCGGGCCATAAAGTTGCACTCAACGTCCGCAAAACCGGGCGTTAAAATACACTTTAACGTCCGGTCGTGCAGAACATATATTAGTGCATATAGATGTGGTATTGTTTTCAAAAAGTAAAAATGCACAAGGTGGGTTATTTAAAAAATCATAAAAATTATTAAAAGTGATTAATATGACATGAATACCGTATATTTCCAAATTTCTACTAGTTTCTACTGTTGCCTAAGTGTATTTATAACAATTTTCACGTTAAATGATTGTCTAATTTATTATTGATATGACTACAAGCGAGTCAACTTCAACCATTAATAACTGCAAGCAGACTTTTATCTTTTATGTATATATGCAATGCCTTTATGCTGTTTTGTTCTCTGTGTAATGTCATGAGAGGTGTTAATTTTTTAATTACAATATTTTAAATAATTTTATTCTTTTTGCAATTGTTTTAGAACTCGATCTAAATTGTCAAAAAATCAAAAGCAGAAATGTTTTTTGGAAACAGAACCTTTTAATATTATTTCACTTACGAAAATGCTTTATACGTTCAATTTAATATTTCTTTATAGCAGCCGAAACATATACCCTGAAGTCTTAAATGTTCTGCCCAATAAAGTGATCACAATATAATTGATTAAAAACGGGAATGCAAAGGTTTTTTAACGTACATGAATTTTTTGGATGAAAATATGAAGTAGGTCTTATTTTAATATTTGGCACCCATAGAAAAATCTGACTGAATATCACGATTGTATCAAGTTTTATTTATTTCTTTTTGACTGATTTTTTTCAAACGTGCTATAAAAAAGGTACCTCATATTTAAAAACTTGTAATATTCCTATTATGGACAATGTGCAATTTCATCATCTAGTGAAGCCGGTGCAAATCAACGAAAACCTTATTCTATATGAAACCTGTACATTCTTTTCTAATTTCTTTTGGGGAATATAACAAAGATCATACCTTACAAATTGTTTTATTATTTGGCAGTTACCTATTTTTGTCTACGTCATCAGTTGTTGAACATATCATCTATAAAGTTTCTCATTAAATTATAACTGTAAAAACAATTTGTAGTGGGGTAGGTATCGTTTTCTTCAGTTTTACCTATGTTTTTGCGCATTGTTGTGGTGTTATACTGTATGTTATTTTCTTGTATTATATTTTCCTATATTTATTTTGTTATTATCTGCTAATCTAGAGGTTGTTGTACTTTTTCATTATTAGATGTCACCAAACGGCTTATTTTGAAAAACATGTTTGTAATAATAAATCATGATTTTTCTCAGGTTTTTTTTGTAACACAGTTCTTGTGATAAAGATACTTAATATTTAAGTAGAGTATTTGTATTTTAACAAAGTTATTTATACTGTAAAATCTTTAATTGATTATTTAACGAAGCATATGTTCTGTTATATAACGCTATTGTTTGGATAATTAAATATGCAGAAGAGTTGAAAAAAAAAAGTGAATAAAATGCAGTATATTGACACCTGATAATGACATTAAATAGTTGTTGTAATAACATTACATATATTTCGTTTATGTAAACTATAAAGGCAGAAAAATTATAACAACGAATACTTGTAAATTTTGTATTATAAAATCTTTTATTTATTTAACCTATATTAATGACTTTCGTGTTATATGCTTCTGCCCAATAATTCGTCTTGGACAAACAGATCTCAATCAAAAATCTCATTGTTGCCTTTGCACCAATATCGTGTGATTGAAAACATCGCACTATTTTGATTTGAATCGTGATGTCACGTGACCTACAAATTGTCGTTTTGAATGTCAAAGGTAATGCGATGTTTTCTCTTTGCATGACTATCTTTATATCAATCAGTTAACTATAAATTGTGGCTGGTTCGAAGCTATTTTCAGTTGAATAACTGAATTAGTTTATGATTGTGATAATCATGTATAGAAATTACTTTATCTAATTTATAAATGAGTGTAAAGTAGCACTGTTGCTTGAAGAAATAAACGTATCACTTAGTATATAATTATACAAAATAATTTTAGATAGACTACATTCAAATAGTTTAAATTAATTATTGTTATTATTTTATTGTTGATTATGTTAATAAGTATGTTGTATAATAAACACCATTATTTTTAATATGAATATTTATAAATCCAGAGTTTTATTTCACGTTTTATTTCAGGTTAACATGTTTGAGACATATTGGTGTCATAAGATTTCAGTCTTTCTTATTTACTTTAATTTCATATACAGGTAATTAAATTAGGATACCTAATTAAGGTAACCTAATTTTATTATTTATGTCGCTTTAGAATTAGCAATTCTATGCATTTGCAATTTGCATCAATACATCAGACAGTGAACGATTGTTAAAATGGTTACCGTGAATGATCTCAGCATGAGATCTTATTTATTCAAACCATACAAGATAAGTCACAGGTAGTAGTAACTTTAAAAACAATTTCTGTTAGAAGATTTTGCTGTATTTCTGAATTGTTGTGGTGACAACTATATATTGCAAGTATTTAATTTAAAAAACAAAAAGTATAACTATTGAGTAAACAAATAATATAAAGAGGCGCAACTGTCAAGGGGCCGAGATTTTAGTGTTGTATTTTTTTGCTAATAACATTATTTTACCTTTTTTTTTGTTACGGTGCAAGAAAATGGGTGGAAATGACAATGAACGGGGAAGAATAATTTTAATTCCCTTTTTTGTATTTTTGGGGGGTATTACTTACAGTTGCGTAAAAAATGAATGTAACCTTTTTTGTTCTAAACAAAATTTGCAATCTAACTAAAAAAAAATCATTCAAATTAGACTAGGCGTTACGGAGATACAGCGACCTATCAATTTGACATAAAATCCAATATGGCGGACTTCCTCCCACGAACCGGGATGTCCACCTCATGTTTTCCTGATCCCTATATGATCCCAAACTAGGTTCTGAACTCAAACTCTCTGCACATATTAGGGCAGAGTTTTCCACCCTAGGGGAAGTACTAATATTAAAGCTTGCTTATTTTTGTTTATTTCTATTCCATTCACTTGAAAACACATCTGTCAATGTTGTATACTTAATAAAATGCCAATTTCCCTAATATGTAATTCTTAGATAACACGCCTCAGATAAGACGTTCCTAATTTTTATGTTCTAATATGAAGTGAATAACCCTTGTTGTTAGCACTCATGGACATTTCAGAAAAACACCTGTAAATACATTTTCAGCAAAAATATATCACACAAAATTTACAAGTTCACCTTTTTATGTTAAACTGTTTTTTTTTGTTTTAATTTTTTTTACTATATTTATTTGGCTTGGTTTTTGAGTAACATATTTAAAAAAAACGAAATTTGAATTGTCTTATATATTACACAATAAAATACATACAGTACGGTCCACAATTTTAAGAACATGAGTTACATTCGAAGTTTGCTACAATGCTACACGCTCGACAATTACCAATATTAGAAATTTCAACGTTGGGTAAAGCGACTAAATACTTCGTACTATGCGGACGGGAATTACGTACAGTATCATCACAGCGATGCATTTCTGTGGACGGTACTGTATATATCTAAGTTTACTTAAAATATACCCTTAGTTATATTTTACCTGAAAAACATCTCTTTTTAAAATAAAATAATAATCTTCAAATATTTTTGGCTTCCATTTGTCTTGACAGCGGGTTTCTATCGATAGGTATTATACCTCGGTGAAAACGTTTACCATGCTCGTCACTCGAGATCATGTTCGTCAGTTAAAGAATACTCAAATGTGAATTAGACAATGTAATTATTGGGTGGATTTTAATATCAAGGGGTTCACTGTAATAATTTGTTGTTAATGGCTTTTTTCTTTTCCAAAAATGTTTTGACAACTTTTTTAAAAGGTCGTACCGCTACCTCAGACTATATTAAGGTCCCTTTGAAAAGTATATCCTTCATGAAGTCCATTGTTTGTGGCCCAACAATTACCCCTTCTTTGATTTTTGCATTGCTGATTTTGGAAAATTTGTTATTAATATTAAGAAAACTGTGACCACTGCTTTTACGAAATTAAATCGGCCTAATATGTGAAAGATAACTTTCTCGGGATTCGCCAATGAGTCCTGCTGCTTTAATCACTCTTTATTCATAGTATTTTTTTTATCTTTTCTATTTGACTTACGTAAAAAAACACAGATCTTTGGGTATCCAAGCCGAAGGCTTACTAACATAGCTACCTTTAATCTCTACAGTTGTGCCAAGAAAACTTTTCAACAGCAACAGCGTGTTGCCAAAGATTCTCTGAAAATCTCCATTCATCAGGATTGTGATTCATGTAATAAACAAATCTGCACTTTTATGTATGTAGGTGAAAAGATGTTGAAATTCATATGTGTAGTCTTTGACGGAAAAAAATTGTTTTAGTTTTTTTTTAAGGAAAAAAAAATTCCAACCTCTTAGCCTTAAAATCTACATTTTGGGCAATTTAGATCACGAATCAAATAGCTAAAATCACATTAATTAATTCTGTAGGTTTCTGTTGTCATTTCATCCTGTTCCTCTTCATACTTATTTGACGTGTTTAGAAGTGTTTATCAGCAACGTCCTCCTGTGAATTTAAATTTTAATATCTGTATTACTGAAATTGGTAACTCTGTAACTCTCAAGAACAGGTCTAATGGTTAAAGAAATATTTGGATATTTTATTGATACTTTGTACTTGTTTATGATTCCACAGATTTTTTGTATACAATTATTGATAAATCGGCGTAGTGGTTCTTCTGTTCCTTCCCTACTCTGAGAACTACAAATGGCATATAACAAGGTTTTGCCTAAAGCCAACTGCTAAATACCAGTTAATGATGCATAACAGAACTTTTATTTAATTATTTTATTTAAATCATGATTCTTAGCTCTTATTCTTCAGTCTAAATTCATAACCTTATTGTAAATTTATTGCATTTTTATTGTCTCTTTCTTTAGCGTTCTCGAGATACCTACATATTAATGAAAAATAAACTTAAAGTAAGCAACTGATAGAAACATTGTTCACCAAACTATTTTCGTTGTTACTTGAGTCTTTAAATGAGTTATGAATTTTAATGCTCCAATTTTTAACATTCGTTAAATTATTCCTAGAAAATTATTATTTCCCTTAGAGCTCCAAAATTGTTTACTGAAATTTTCATAATTTTACGAACTCCTACTTTTACAACACGCCATATTATGTTATAACAGTAGGAGAGCCCTCGACCAAAATTTCGAGTTATCACGACACGGGTAATTTCACGACAAATGTTTAGTTCGAGTTAAAAGAAATAAGTTTTATTTACGAAGGAAAGTTCCAGGATGTTGAGGAAAGGGTGAACATAAGTTTTCAGTCGGTAAAAAAAATTACGGTGATCAGGCAGACTTGCTCTAACTTCGTGTGAGTTTTTTATGTACTTTGCCTCCTCAAAGGCTCTTTTCCGGGCGAGTGTCGGCGCGTGGTGTCCTATTTTATAGGCGTCTACGTGTCGGGAAAATCGTTTAGGCTATATTTCGTAGCGATCCTTCGAGTATTAAGAACGTTATTAGCGTTTCAATAGCCCGGTATCGGAAGATTGTTTAAAATTTGTAAGATTAGAAAGAGATGCGAGAACAATGGCCGCTTCAGGGAATTTGTAAATTTTAACCCAACTTCAAAATTTCCGTCAAAACATCAAAATTCTACTTGTTCTTTCGCTTCTACTGTCTTGAAAATCGCAGCGAGACCGTGCGATTTAGTTCTAAGTTGACTTGGATTTCTTATTAGAACGGAGGCCCGGCGGCGATTTTTCGTTTGGAAATAAGCGTTTAAAGATTTATTGTTTTCGCAATTTTTTCAATTTTTCAAATTTCTCCAAACATGCATCCGGGCCTGAGCTTAATAATTCGCGCCTCCTTCGAGATGGACCAGCGGCGTATTTTTTTTTTTGAAAACTAGATGTAATTTAGAAAATCCTGATGCGTAATCGTTTTTCTCGATTTTGCCTCGAAAGTTGTGAATTTTTGAAGAGGCGATTTTGTCGGATTTTAGCGATTTTTCAAATATGTGTACCCTTTAGAAACGCGCCACAACCTTTCCCTTTGGATCTAGAGGATCCGGACCCGGTCGGTGGGCAAGAAGAATGAAAAATGAAGATTTTTTTAGGTCCATCTCCGATATTAGCCGAAATATAAATTTTTATAAAAAGGTCGATTTTGCTGAAAAAATGTACTTTTCCGGGAGCCCTTGCTCCACCCCCCCGGAGAATTTTTTCGACCGAACTTTCAGGAGAGCTAGAAGCAACCTTCCTCATGGATCCCTAAAAATTTGCTTAATATCCATCGGCGGTCGAGCTCGGATAATCGAATAACTATTACGTCCCGCTTTTTAATCTCACCCCTTCAGCAACGAGAAATTTTTTTTCATATTGACATGAACTGTTGAAAAAAAAATAGGATCCTCTTGTCCCGATGAGGTCGAAAATCCTGGTCGACGGCTCTCCTACTATTTATAAATTATTATTTCTAAAATGGAAAAGTAGGTATAATCATCTTATTATTATAATATGATGTGTAATTTGTGTAAAATAATTAGACTAGTAAGGCGGCACGGTATGAATGCAGAGAAGAGAATAGGAACAATAGTAAATTGAATACTTAAAAAATTTACTTAAGGAACGTTATTATATAAAATATATGGCTGGTAATTAACAAACAATTTAAATTTTAAAGTATCAAAATTTAATTATAGAAAATGTTACGAATTGTATAAATAATACACTATCAACTCAAGGCTAATGTGCAGGACATGAAAAGGTCTATGCTAATTCTCAAAAAGACAATTTGTAGAAGAGTTTTCGAGTTTTCAGCCACGGTAAATATTTCGAATTCTTGACGTTTCGACTGTTCATTTTTAGACCAGCCACAGTTATTTTCTTGGCAATTGTGATTTTACAAAGTTTTGCACGTTTCTCAGAATGAGTGCATGGAACGAAACATATATAGGAAGAATTTTTGGTTTATGAATTCTGAATCGAAATACCTAAACGAAGGGAAACACATAACAATATAAAAACAAATAAAAACGAAAAACTGTGGGGTGACACTCATAAGGGCCTTAAAAATAGACATTGACTAAAAATACACTTTATACTCTTTATTTTGAGACGTCTAAATGTAATTATATTTTTACACCACAATTTTGAATCACTCTGTATATATATATTTACATAAAAACGCTAGTTATGAAAGAGAAAGTTGGTATTATCGACATCGTTGACAAGATATCGAAAGAAATTAATAACATATGATAGCAAGCAATTGAATTTATTTTATAGCCAATTCCTACTCCTAGGATGTTAATTGGCTGTGTTCCATCTACTGCTGTTCCTTTTTTACGGGCATAAATTTATAATAGTTTTATCAGAGAATATATAGGGTTTGTCAAAACTGATGTATGTAAATAAAATGCGACGTTATTTCTAACATTCTTTACATTCTATGTACAACTTCCAGAAAAATGTACAATTCTCTACATCCAAAACATAAGGAGTGCGATCCTGTGTAAAGTTGATTATCAAATACGCCAACCTTACTGTAGGCAACAATTAGGTACATTTTCTGCAATTTCTTTTACGCATGCACTGTGTCTGTGTGGAATGGTCGTAAACAATCGGTGAGAAATATTTCCCACAAAATCAATTTGTTTTCTGCTTCCTCGAACACGAAATGAAATATTGATGGAATAATACCAAAATTAATTTTCTTTAAGTTGCACTATAAAATCTGGTGAGCAAATTTCGACCGTGTAGTAACCGCCGCGTTGTGAAAATAGTCATTTTCTTTAATAGTGACAATTTTTGCTGTTTTCTTTAAATTAGTCACTTTTT
Source organism: Rhagium mordax (assembly GCA_963680705.1). Lineage (NCBI taxonomy): Eukaryota > Metazoa > Arthropoda > Insecta > Coleoptera > Cerambycidae > Rhagium > Rhagium mordax. The sequence continues at coordinate 63,376,025 of OY796658.1, forward strand.
ACTTATTGATCCATTACTTTTTAGCGAGGAGTTGAATAATAGATTATTTATTCGAAATACTCATAATCTTTTAGTACGAAGGGTGTATAAAAAACGTTAGCTCCATTATTGAAAATAAGATTTTTTTTGTGTAAAACAATAAGTCAAAGAAAAATAAATTTAACATTCAACTTTCTAATTTCACTCCCACAGGTAGCTTCTTGTTAAATTTGTATGCGTAGTTATACAGAATATTAATGAAAAACTTAATTTTTATTACAGTGTCTGTTATCTGGCCTTGCAACCATATTCCACGCAATGAAATGGTTTATAGGGGTGACCTAAATAAACTTTGCCGTTGCATCAAATAATTGTCACAAACTTCTATGTATAAAAAATTATTGCCAATTACATTATCGACTACGGTCAAGAAATTGTTCAGTTAGAGATCTTTCAACATTTATTGATTATACCTACTAAATGTTAATATTTTATTATACCCGTAACGTACATTCTTCCATCGCTCGTGAATTATGAAAAAAAAATTAATTTTTTAATGTTTGAGTTAGATTTTGTCATGACCGAACCACAGGTCTACAAAATTTTACCTTTGGAAGGTAACACGGCGAACGTTCATATTTTTTACCCCATTGTGTCAAATTTCAGAGTTCTACAGTTTATACCGAAAAGGTTTTAATGCTAATTATAAGTAAAAACAAATAAAAACGAAGTCCAAGAATAATCAATAAACAATAAATTATAAGTAAATATATCTTCAGCAGCAATTTTTATTTTCCTCCAGCACTTTAAATTATAAATTCTTACCTTCAAAGCACTTGTTTTCAGCAAAATGTAATTTGATCCAGGTGGGTCTTTGAATTTAAGATATGACCAAATGGGTTTAGTAATATTAAAGTTGTTAGATTTTATTGGAAATTATCCGCACTTTGATTGACTGGTAACAGCTTCTAGATGCATCTTGCTAGTGGTGCTGATATCGCAAGGCATTGGAGCAAGTGCAAGTGTGGCAGTAGTTCATGAGATGTATTAAATACCTTACGATAAATCTATCCAGGTCATTAATAGATATCGGTTGTATTGCAGAATCCTGTATAATAGAGCAGGTTTCCTTTACAACCTGCCTGGATCATCTTAGCTGTTCGTGTATCTGTTAGTAGACTTGATCAACAGACTTCAATATTCTGGTATATTCTGGTACTATAGTTGAAGTGTCATTATCGGATGGACTCGTAGTATCGCAGATTCCTTTCTAGAAATCTTTGACATTATCAATAGTCGATAGAATTTCGTTGTGGCTCTTGGAACAGACTCGCGGGATTTATTAGGAATAATTTGTTTTGTTCCAAACTCCTCACTTGCCTGATCAAATTTTTCCATATATCCATAAGCGCTTGAAATATCTAAACAGTGTTGCTTGATAGTTTGCAGCACTGCCCGATTTGGTTAGCCCTCGCACCTCCTGTCTATGCCAGATAGAGTTGTTTCTTTCTCTCTAGGGTTTACGCGAGGAGGTTGCCGATTCACTTTTCACATCGTTTATTATTATTATTATTATACTGAATCCTCTGTACGGTATTCGTTCCTACTCTTTAGGTGAAATCATTTAATTTGATATAAAAAGTACCTGTATAGCAATTCTTTAATTCATAGTATGATATGTTAGTAGGAGAGTCCTCGACCAGGAGTTTCGACCTCATCGCGACACGGGGATTATTTATTTCCAACACTTCATGTCAATATGAAGATGAAATTCTATTGCGACTGATGACGTCTATCTCGTTGCTAAAGGGGCGAAAAAAATTATCGAAGATGTAAAAAAAATAGGTCATAATAGTTATTCGATTATCCGAGCGCGGTCGCGGATGGATATTAAGCAACGAAATTTTCAGGGATCCTAGAGGAAGGTTGGTTCTAGCTCACCTGAAAGTTCGGTAGAAAAAATCCCCTGATGGGGAGGGGAGCAAGGACCCTCGGAGAAGTACAGTTTTCGGCAAAATCGACCATTTTAAAAAATTCATAACTCGGCTGATATCGGAGTCAGACCTAAAAAATAAAAAATTTCTTCACTTTTCCTTTACTTGCCCGCCGTTCGGGTCCGGATCTTCCAAATCCAAAGGGAAGGGCTGTGGCGCGTTTCTAAAGTGTATCTAACATGTTTGAAAAATCGCTAAAATCCTACAAAATCGCCTCTTTTCAATAATTCATGACTTGCTTAGGAGGCAAAATCGAGAAAAACGATTACGCCGCGGATTTTCTAAATTACATCTAGTTTTTAAAAACGAAAGACGCCACCGGTCCATCTCGAAGGAGGCGCGAGTTATTAAGTTCGGCCCAGACGCGTGTTTGGAGAAATTTGTAAAATTGAAGTGCGAAAACACGGAATCTTTAAATGCTATTTCCAAACGAAAAATCGCCGCCGGACCGCCGCCGTTTTGGTAAGAAATCCAAGGTAGAGGGTGGTCCAACATAGAACTAGAACTATATCGTAAATCGCACAGTCTCTCTGCGATTTTCGAGGCAGTAGGAGCGAACGAAAAAGTGGAATTTTGACGTTTTGACGAAATTTTGGGAAAAGTTGGGTTAAAATTTGCAAATTTCCTGAAGCGGTCATTGTTCTCGCGTCTCTTTCTAATCTCACAAATTTTACACAATCCGCCAACACGGGGTTATTGAAACGTTGATAACTCTTAATACTCGAAGGATCGCTACGAAATATAGCCTAAAAGATTTTCCCGACACGTAGACGTCTAGAAAATATGACGCCACTCGCCCGGAAAAAAACTTTTGAGGCAGCAAAGTACATAAAAAAACTCATATGAAATTAGAGCGCGTCTGCCTGATCACCGTAATTTTTTTTTTACCGACTGAAAACTAATTTTCACCCTTTCCGCAACGTCCTGGGACTTTCGTTCATAAATAAAACATTTTTCATAAAATTACCCACGTCGTGATAACTCGAAATTTTGGTCGAGGGCTCTCCTACTATGTTATACCTCTATATAAAATCGTTTATACAGGGTTTCCATTAAAGAAGGAGCCAAACTGTAAAAGTAGGCTCCTTGAGTAAAAATAAATCATTTTAGCTGAACATTTTGATCCCTTAAAAAATTATGGACAGTCAAAAGCAATTTTTTTATTTAATTTTTTTTTATATCTATTAGATACTATTGCATCCAAATTGGTATATGAGAGTTTTTTGGGCCGTTGAGAAAAATTTACCTAAATAAAAAAATTACTAACTTTTTAAAGAAGCAAAATGGTACTAAGGGATGTTCAGCTAAAATAATTAATTTTTTCTCAAAGAACCTACTGTTACAGTTTTGTCCATTCTTTAATGGACACCCTGTATAATATTTTTTTCTTTATACTACTTTTTAGAACAATTGACGTATTTCTCAGACTAAACATGTCTGTATTGTATTTATTATTCTGTAGAAATAAACGATCTACTTATTTACTTACTTAAATAATAATAATATAATGGTCTTCAAATTGCAAAATAATAATAAATAAGTTCACATTAACCATTCTTGAATAATTTCTTACACATCTGCATAATATTGCATTTAAATTGAGAAATATAGAAGGATGAGTTGGAGGCAATAAAAAATCTTTAATTTAACGCATTACCAAAAGGTGGTCATATTGACGATGTGTAAAAAAGTAAATCATTAGTGTCTTTAGAAATTCACGGACAACAAATTGTTAAACAATTTTTTCATAGATCAACCTGCATTTGTTTTGTTCCATTTTCGGAATCAATGATGTTTTACAGAATTAAAGTAAAGTTCATATTTATACGGCACATAAAAAGAGCCGGCTTGTTTGAAGTTTTTATCGGCATCAAAAAGCCGCCGGTTTTTTATGTGTCTTATAAATATGACGTCAACTTTAAAATGGTTATAATGTATGGTGTATATAGTGGTCAGCATCCAATGTACATTTGTCACATCTGGTTACATGATTTCACTATAAACAGTATCTATTATTTTTTCAAAATATGCATTTCCTAATATCACCTTATCATCCTGTATCTCGAAATGAAGCATTATGGAACTCATCTTCATAGAAATTTCTAACTTATTTTGGCGTAAGGTGCTACAGATTATGTGTCAAGCATTTTTTAAACATCCTACAACGTTATTGTGTTTCTTAAACTTGTTGAAAGTGGAGTCTCGAAGTGTAAATAACTGGCTTTGCTCTGGACAATTTTTTGGTTAAGTTGTTTGTTAACACCCATGGCAAATATATTCCTTTATAATAATTTGTACACTTCTTCCTTAATGGAATAATGAATGATCAAATATCGAGACATATCGTCATGCGGATAGCAGAAATAATTCCTGAAAGCAAATTTTAATGCATGCACAATTTATCTCGCCTATTAAATACGATTAATCTAGTTCTAATCCGACTAAATATTTAAATGTATTATTGAATATATTATATTCATGGATTTCAATATTTTCACTTTATTACGTATTATTCAATTTCCGGTTTAAATTACCTATCTACCTTACAAAAATGTAAATATAAAATCAATTATTATCTAGAAAATCATTAATATATGTTTTTTCATATGTATTGCTAAAATTTATTTCATCATATATGTATTTATATACTGAGAAATATCAATAGCAATAAGGATAACGACGTAGTATAAATTGTTAAGTCGGCAGCTTGGTACCGGCAGTACCAAGTACCAAGCAGATTGAGATTCTGCAGATGATGGGAAGAATCGGTGGTTTAGTATAGTGGATGATGACGATGTCCTCGTTTGCGCACCACGTCCGTCAATGTAGGAAGCGTGTCCGCATAGCTGCCGCGCCCCGAACCCCCCTGGCCCACTAAGTGTGCCGTGTGCTACTTACCAACAACACATCTAAACAGCACTGACTGACTTCAGTGGCGGAGTTGTATTTTTACGTTAGTATCGACACAAATATACGGTTTGTCAAGTTTGTGTGTCAAGCTAGGATGTTTTTAAATATTGAGAGCGTTTAAAAATGTATCTTTATAAGGTCAATTTTTGAACATATCTAATCACAGTTAGTTTATTTTTTTAAACATAAATAGGTATATATAAATATAGAATCATTATGAAATATTGGAGTATTAATAGTGAACTACTTTTTTTCTTGCAGGAAATAATCCGTTTTAAAGCTTAATAAAAATACATAAGTTATTACACTAAACTAACCAGTGAAAAAATGGTTCGTATTAAAAATACTTCTGATCAGTACTTTATAGATTAAAAGACAAAGATGAAGCAAACGAGTATTTCTATATATTTTTTTATGTAACTTTAAAACAGAGAAGTCCATAATGCACTGACGCTTTTTGATATGGATGGAGTAACTTTTTATTGGTTGAGCATAAAAAAATTACAAAGCCAACAACTTAATCTATAACTCTGGAAGTTTTTTTTATTTAGAATTTGAATCACGTTAAAAGAAATTCTTATGCGCTCAATATTTTCAGCAGCACTAACGGATCTTCCAGTAGATTTTTTATTCGCAATATTACCATCAGTAAGACACTTCTGATACCATGACATTACGAAATTAACGTTGACTTGCAACAACAGAATTCGTACGCAAATAATGCGTAACATAAAACACACGATTACCCAGAATTGTCATCTGTATACAGTGTGTCTCATTTAAAATGAAGACACCCGGATATTTTCGTAATTTTTTGAAATCGAGATTTGAGCCTTGGAACAATTATTCTAGTCTTATATAAGACGTACATTTCGAGGCAACCAACTTAAATTTAAGTAACAAATTGAGACAACAGCAGCCCCCCAAATGGGGCCCATTCTTAATATTTTGCTTCGCTTTAAAGATATCGAAAAAAGTTATTAGAAAAAGTGGTTTAACATAAAAACACACACATAAAAGACACCACAGAAATTAGACAACCCCCAATTCCAAAGCCAAAGGCTGTCCAGAAGGGGGCTACACATTAGAAAAAACGTAGACAAACATCCATACCCACCCACCGACATTGCTATCTGCCGGTGCCGGGCTTCGAACCCGGACGCGATAGGGAGTGTAGCCAGAGCCATGACTGTCACTCATGCTCTAGCCCACTGCGCCACCGAGTCGTTTAGGAGTCCACATGGTTACAATTTTGGTTTTCAATTTAATAGGATGCCATGGAAATAGAAAACAATTTATTGAACAGAAGCGTCGATTTGACAGAAAAATACATTTTAAGAGATAAGAAAACCAAAAATTAACTTTTGGTAATTGAAATAAATAAAAAACAACATTTTAAAGTAACAATAAGTTTTTGAGATAATTACTTATCACGCGAATAAAAATTATCGGATATAGCCTCTCTCAACTAATCCTCCTTCAATTTGATTAGGTACATTTCCCAATTCTTTTACGATTATGATGGCTTCTGAGCTCTGGAGTGCTGATTTCGCGACAGGCTCGTCTTATTTTAGCACAAAGTTCTTATCGATTTCTGGACCTTGTTTTGTTAACTTTATTTTTCGCTGTTCCCCAGAAATAAAAATCTAATGGTGTAATATCGGAGGACCTAGGAGGCCAGAGTTCAAAAGGACCATTTCTTCCTATATTGGAAAATGTTCGTTCAACCAATGAAGTATAATTCTGAAATTATTGATTGACGCACCATTTAGCTGGAAAAACATCTCCTGTCGTACATTAAGAGGAAGATTTTCATTGCATCCCATAATTTCATGTCTAAAAATTAACTAAACGCTCAGCATTTAACGTTATTAAAGAAAAACGAATTAATTATTCGGTCTCGTAAAATTCCACACCACACGTTAACTTTCTCCGAATGCTGGCCTTTACAATTAATAACCCAACGAAGATTTTCTGAAGCCCAGTATTTACAGTTTTGAGAAGATACCACTCCATTAGTGGCAAATGTAAGTAAACAAAATTTGATTTAGAAAATCCTGGTCGCCTAATAAATTTTCCTGGGACCAATAGCAATAGGTAATCTAATATATTCTATTTTCATCACCATTTTTCAAAGCATGAAGAAATTTTGGTTTATAAGGCTTGATTCTATGACGACTGAAACATCTTCTAATTTTCTCCTTGTCAATATTCAGTTGAGGCTAAATCTTGTAGATTCACTCTTGGATTCACTTGATTTGCAACTAAGATTCCGTTAACTTCGGGATGCGGATGTATTCGACGAGGTTGGTCATTCTGAGATCTTTTAATGGCACTGCCAGTTTCATTAAAAAGAGCATTTATGGCTGCAGTTCCATGACTAATAGCGACTCGCGACTCGTAAAGGATGTCTTCGTTTAAATTCTGCGGCTACTTCTCCGCTACTAAGAGGCTCATCACCAAATAACCACATTATTTCGATTTTTTATATCTTCATTTTAAATGATACACGTTGTATAAAAAGGTCAAAAATGATTTTTTTTGGTAGTAAATAAACGAATTATTATCAAAATAAAATCAAAATAAAATCATAAATTCAGGCACTCCTCGATCAGTTGCTTGGAATGTTATATTTGAATGATCGAGTAAAGCTAAAAATCAAAAAAATATAACACTAAAAGATTATAGGAGAGATACGTCAGAAACCGGATTTAATATCCTTTATATTTTTTAGCGAGTTCTTCATAACAGCGTCGATATTATTATTTTATATTGTTAATGACGTCAAATAACGTTTCAAGTCAAGATGTATCATTTTTCGAGCATTCGATCTTTCTGGAAACTTTTGCAGAAGAAAAACTGGCCATCTTATTATTCTTATTAAAATAAAAATTAAAAGAGAAACGATCAGTCGCCATGACATGATAAAAATCCCACCTTTATCAGAATTGAAAAATTTCCAAGCAGTTTAAAAATTGGCAAAGTTGTGTCAATATAAAAAAAACATTATCCACAAATGTTAGAAAATGATTCCTTCTAGTTTCTCACTCTCAAAAATTTTCTCATCTTCTGATAAATAAATCATCTTTATCGTGCTGCTATAATTCAAGGCTGTGAGTTTAAGACTAGAGTCAATTAAGCTTTATAGAAAATTCAGATAAATGTTTTTAAATTGAGAAATCTGATATCTGAATGACAATAGTTATTGTGAGAAAAAGTTTATTTTATTTAAAGTTGACTTACACTCTATATTTTTTGGCTTTTATTCCAAATCCATTTTTCTTATTTCAAGTTGTTACAGACATCCTCCTGCTTTTACTTATGCACAACTGTAAATGATAATTTAACTATGTACAACTGGATTATTCAATCAGAAAACAATGTCAAAATGAAACGAATTTTCAATTTTTTAGTCGCTTATATAAAAATCAAATATAAAAATTTTGCTGCAAACCTTTTTATGAAAAACTGGAAATAGAAAATTCATTGTGAAATTATATTTATTTTATTTTATTATATTAAAAGGTTAAATTTTTTTCCAAAAAACACAACCTTTTATATATATATTTACATTTTTACTCCACTTTGAGTTATGGACTACTTCATCGATTTATATTATATTATATTATCGTCAACCCTATCCAATCTGAACTTAATCTGAATTATTTTGAGCAGTTTTTCCCTCTTAAAAGTAAGCCGTCAAATTTAGGACTCTCTTATATAATATATCTTTTTCAAATAAATCATGGCGTGTAATAAAATAAATAATTCCATGACAATTTTGTTAAATGTAAAATTCTTGGAAGCTATAACACAGAGGAGGCTTCTGAATGAATGTTTTGTTGACAAATTAGTCCAACGACAGTGTGAACAAAGTAAATTTATAAACACTTTACGCTTTTTACTGACCCTTAATAAACATCATGCTGTATTTGTTTGTAAAACAAACTAATAACAAGCAGATGTCAAATAATGGTTAAATCTGACTAGGTAGATATTTAACATTGTCGTTCTGAGTATCTGTCTTTGGCACGAGACCTAGCTCTATAAGTTGGCATTGACCCAAGTGTAACTTATGAATTCGTTGAACGTCTGTCGAGCAAATGCTACACGACACAATAAATAATAATGGCCAATATAATATGGGTCGTCACAGGACAGATTTAGGCCACACTAAGGTGTCAGATTTTTTAAATTCAAAAAAATGGTTAAATATATCTTTCCGTTACATATAACTTTGTGTAACTTTTTAATTATTTCAATGAAATCTTTTAGAAAGATAATTACTGAGCATCTCTCATTATTTATAATTAAGCGAACTAAGGGAATGAAAATAAAATGTTAACGGAAATACACACTTTATACTCTAATGTGTTAAAAAAATACCTACCAATCGCTTTGTTTTTCAGTTTTCACATTTTGTGCATTGTTAGATGGTATCTGCTATGTTAATAGCAGTACTATAGTTGGAGCGATGAATGTTTTCCATTACGTCATCAATTTAAAATTTACGAAAATCAACATATAGTGGGGTCGGATAGCTGAAAAAAACTTCACATCTGGCAACCAATGCGCCCCTTTGGATTCAGATAGTACATGGGTAGACGAGTCTAAAAAGTCCAGGACACAAATTTTCCTGGCCCTCTAGCGGTGTTAATGACGTAATCAATATGGCCGCCAAAGTTTTGCGACACGCTTCTACATTTCCCAATATAATTCGGGTTTGTATTTTGATATTAACCTATATTATTAGTGATTATTAATCAGGAGAAAACGCGCTTTCCGACGGTATATTTGACATCATTATTTAGGTTCATAATAACAGAAATATTTGTAACTTTATCAAAATGTTTGTTTTTATTTTGACTTTTTCGAAACGTTTTGCTACATAACTTGGAATCCGTTACATGTAGCTGAAAAAGTGTCCTATACTTTTTTCGTCAACAAATTACCTTTCGAACGGTATATATGATTTCTATTTTATCACAAACAGTTGCTGAAAATTTGCCAAAGTAATGTAGCGTTGCACAGCGAGTCGTTATGGCAATAATGTAATTTATATGAGTTCCGAAAAGTAATAGAGCGGTTTTATAACTGTTTAAGTAGCAAATGTAATCATTGTAATTTTTTATGTATATGTTAATAAATTCTAGCTTTTTTAAAATCGTAGCCTCTCTCGAAATTTAAATTTCGAGGGGCAACTTCAAAAATGTAATAATAAATAAAATAGATTAAATAAATAAGATTCCACTCATTAAAATAGTTCTCCACATATTTATTTGGCACATAAAAAATGCCGCACTTACGAAGCAGAAAGGCGGCCTCTTTACCGATTCAATGGAACCGCCGCACGTGCTCCTTTGTCAGCAATTTTTTATGTGCCAAATAAATATGTAGAGAACTATACTAAATGTGTGTTTTTTCAGGCAGACGTTATGTGAGGAACTTCACCCTGTAAAGAAGATATTGCTTTCGTCTACCTCATAGAAAGACAGATATTACTCAATCATGTCAACGAAAAGGAAACATGAATTGATTGATGCTACGACTGACCCAGTGGTGGCTCCATTTGTATGGGACCTGTGTTTGTTATGCCAGTAGCATTCAAAAGAGCGCATAGTCATTTCAAAGTATGAAGGTTATTTAATAATGGCGAAGAATCTTGAAATTTTTGCTGAACATGGTGAACTTCCAAGAGCTATAAGAAATTTGGATCAGTTGGACGATCGAAGTGGTCTTTCACAAACACTAGTAGCTCATGCAGCAAAGTATCACAAATCTTGCAAGAACAAGTATGACAGTCAAAAGGCGGAAAGACTGTCTGGTGAAAAGAAACAGAAAGGACGACCCCATTGCTCAGACCAAACTCCATCTACATCAAAATTAACAAGATCATCATTATTTTGTTCAGATTTGAAAAAGGTGTGATTAATAATCACTAATAACATAGGTTAATATCAAAATACAAACCCGAATTATATAAGAAAATGTAGAAGCGTGTCGCAAAACTTTGGCGACCATATTGATTACGTCATTAACACCGCTAGAGGGCCAGGAAAATTTGTGTCCCGGGCTTTTTAGATTCGTCTACCCATGTACTATCTGAATCCAAAGGGGCGCATTGGTTGCCAGATGTGAAATGTTTTGGCATAATTTTCAGCTATCCGACCCCACTAATATCTTCCGCTACCAATAAGATACGAGTACCTTCTTTTTGGGGCTAGATAGGAAAAAGATCTAGCTATCCAATGGTACATGAAGGAAAATCTGTCGACCACAGATTGTCGTGTAGAAGGGTACACATAATCTTACATAAATTGATGACGCAATGGAAAACATTCTTCGCTCCAACTATAATAGCTTCATGATGTAAAAACAATAATTTACTTACAAGAATTTTTGGATGCAACAATGGTGTATTTTAATATAAAACTTTTATTAACTCAATCAAACTGTTATTATTAATATTGCACAATTGCACAGCAGATTTATCAAAAAATGATAAATGTCAAAGATATCAAGGCAGACAGACACATCGATGGTATTTTTGAAAAACAAATTTTATGTGTATATTCTTGAAAAAAAATTCCGATTTTTGTACACCAATTGCAGGTGTAAAATATAAAAGAGTTATAAAGATAATATTCATTTGTAGATACCCAGCAAACGCAGAGTGTGACTGTTTCGTAACGTTAAGTCACAAATAAGTAACTCTAGAAGCATATTTCAAAGTGTGAAACAGATTCGTAATTATGGCAATATATCTGTACCTGAAAGATTTGTTTTGAAATTGTTTAATATAATACAAAACATCTTTGGTGGGTTTGGAAAAATTCGAAACTGTTACCTAACAAATGTTATTCTTAATTCCACAAACGTAAATATTTCGTAACTTACAAAACGCCATACTTTCAATTGTTAAAATTTGAGAATATTACGCAATTGTTGATGCGGTATTCCTTCAGTAGCTATAAACAGAAACAATTACGGAATTATTGAAACAATTCATTTTCAGTTGTGAAGCGTTGAAAAATTTACATAATTAGTAATACGTTACATTTTCGCTATACATTTTCAAACAAATGCGTCGTTTCTATAGGCTAGAATTATTTCTGAGCGAGAGATAAAATTCAAACGACCAATAGAATCTTGGGACGCTGCGCCGCGCCAGCGCGAAGAACTGTTTCCGGCTTCAACACAAGTTAGTCTGAATGTGTAGTTGGTAATTGTGTACTTACATGTGTGGTGTAAACAAGTGGTCTGGTATTTGTGATTTGTGCAAAAAATACTATTGTGAAAAACAATTGCACAATATATACACGTTTAGAGTATTAGGTAAGTAATAAGTACTAATAGATTTAAAATTAGATAAGTTTTAATTGTATGTATTGTAAAAAGCGTTAATTTCCTGGACAATACCTAACATGGCGTGGGCACATTAACAGCGTGGGTAGCGGATCTTTTTACTATTACCTATAAATCGAATAAAACAAACGCTATTCTTAAAATTTAGTGCTTATTTAAATGGATAACTATAAATAATAATAAAGAATATGTACAAAACTTTGCTACTAACTATAATAATCTACACTTAGATTATTATATCTACTTTACTTGCACAGTACGTATTTATTTGCAAAATTGAATCGTTGAGTGTTCTTTTTTTTTGCTTAGGAATATATTATTTTGTATTTCTTTTTGAAGTTATTCTCCGATGTGAAAGAAACGCATGTTTTTCTTTTAAATTGTTTCAATCAAAAGGGAATGAAGTTCAGGGATTAACATAGCAAACTTAACGTTAAAGTGACTAAAAACATGATTCTTAATTTCTTTATAAACTACTGGTTTGCCGTAATGAATAAAATAGTTTTGATATACAGGATGCTTTCTAAATAACAAAATATTTAAAGAAGTAATTCTTCAGGTGATTTGAAGTGAAGAAAAGTTTATATGAACATATTATGTTCTAAAGATTTTTGTTTCTGAGATAGCGGGCGTTGAATATTTTATTTCACTTCTGATTTTATCTGATTTTCCACATATGAAACTGAATTTTATGGATCGTCTTGCTCTTCAAGTAGCCATTTATCTTACCGATTGCCTTTTTCAATATTTCACTTCGGTTTGTAATTGGACAAAATGTTTTCGTTTTTTATTAAATAATACCTATCTTTAAAAATTTAAATATTTTAACAAAATTTGGTGATTCAAATCGAGGGATTCGAATCTCAGTAATTATAGTTTTGCTGTTATTTGTAGGGGGCACCTCTGCGTATCGTTCATACGTTATGTTTTTGGGGGATTTTTTATTATTTTTTTTTAATAAAAATTCCGGCTTTCCCGTTATTTTTATGTCAAAAAGATATACCTTCTAAATGTCGCTACGAGTAACCGTTTTCAGGGTAATTGATTTTAAAGTAAGCAATTTAACCACTTTAAAGTATAATTAAATTTTAGGTTTATTTATTTAAAAGTCATTGTTATTCGTACTTTATTTGCTAGTGTTGCAATGTAATAAATTTTAAAAATTTGAAAAAGAGAATTTAAAGAAATTATTAAAATTAAATCGAAACAAAAATTTTACTTTGACACCCTATATCTCTGCTAATATCAACTTTTGGACTCACTAAGGTAAGTTTGTTTAAATCGTAATATTTTTACATAAGGAACCTGCCATTGCTCTGTGTACCCATTACCTATGAGACACCATGTATTTAAAGGAGGTAAAAAGCAACATTGCTCCTGGGGAACTTTTTTAAGTTTCGCAACATTCAACACTTCCGATATAAACGTATAGGTCACAGCTGTGAGCGCTAATAGATCAAAGACATTCCGTCGGCCGTCCACTATATTCTTCCTCTGTGCCAAAGATATAAAAAAACACCAGATAGTTAAATTATCGACAAAGTATATTGTCTGTCTGTTTCTTATGTACTTCGAAGGATAAATTATCCAAAAAAACTTCACAAAAAGGCCGCTAATAAAGTTGACGCGTTTAAAATGTGTAAACACTGGTATAAAAAATATGACTTCACAGCATTTATAGTGGTCCGGTAAAAGCTAATGAACGAATGTAAAAAACAAGATCAACCTGACCTATCCTATTTTCCTTTGAAATGAGATAGGTCAGTTAAATTCAAAATGTTGACGTATTTTATTTCTTTTTCTCAAAAACTACCGCGTGTATTTCTTTCATTTTTTTTATATGGATTTACCATCCCTTTGCAACAAGCTTCTTTCTCTCAGGAATAATAATATATGTAATTGTTTAACTTCATTTATTTTATTGAGTGGGCTAGAGTTACATATACACAGGTTTCATAATCGAAATGTTTTTCTCATTTCATGAAATAAATAAACCCGTGTCAAATTCTTGACAATCCCCCGCCTCCTCTTCTTATTTTTATTTTAAACTAGATATAGGGTGAGGTTAGCATACTCGACCTTAAGGAAATAAATAAATTGGGGTTCACTCAGTACATTGCTAGTTTGATTAAGAATTGATTTTTATTTGTAGATTCATGCAAGAAATGCTTTCCATTTATGACAGTTGATGCCAATTTTGAAGGTGCGTGTAAGGACTGGGCCAGCCAGAGATTGAAGAAAACAGAGAAAATGAATTAATTATTTTATTGTACAATGGACAATAAATTGTTTTGAACATCTATTTGTCAATATTTTATCTTTTTCCTATATTTTAAAGGATTCCTCCAAATACACTAACAGTGAATATTAAGAATCAAGGATTAATTTCACCTAGATGTAGAAAAGAGTTTATCTTAAATGGATTTATGGTCTGTAAAGATGAGAGATTGAGAAAGTGAATTTTGTTAAATATTGCAAAAACTGATTTTAAAGATGGGTCCTGAAAAAGTAACGAGCCCCACTACTGGCAAAATGTGACTGCTGTCTTCGTCAAAGAAAATTACTCGTCCAATAACAAACGAAGCCAGGTGTGCATACGTGCATACATCCACCCCCATCCCCCGATCGCTCACCTGCGCACTCGATCATTGAGTCTTTTTTGTTTTTAAATGTATTTAGTATAGCATTTTACAGTCGCTTCAAAAATATAACTGGCTCTATACCTACTATCAGTACATGTCCATCTTTGCCGAACAAATTATTTATTCACTGTTAACTCGCGAGAACCAAAAAAACACTTTTTGGTTTTCGAGTTATTCAACAGTGAATAGGTAATAAGTGGTTCGGCAAAGATGGACAGCATGTATTGATAGGGTCTGTCATATTTTTTAGCGTCTGTAAAATGCTGCTACATGCATTTAAAAAACAAAAAGACTCCAATGATCGGGAATGGGTAGGTGAGGGATCAGGGTGGGAGGTGGATTTGTGCACATATATCAAACCTGACTTTATTTGGACTATTTGCATAATAAGTATAAAACAAAAAAGAAACTGATTTGAAAATAAATCGTAAAATTTATATTGCTTATGATAAGCAACTTTTCTGAAATTAATGAGCAACCTTAAGGTTTCAAATAACGTGCAACTGTTGTGTATCTGTACTTAAACTAAATTTGCATAACGGTTGCGAAGTATTTATATAAGTTTTGTATTTACAAATAACTTGGTGAATGAAACTGTAAAAGCCTAAATGTTTCAAAATATTTTCGGAGTTAGATTTTGGTAAAAACGAATTTATTACAAATGTAAATTGGCATTTGTTACGAATATTTTGTTTCGCAATTGTGTAAAGTAATAGTTGCAGTTTATTAACGATGCAATGTTGCGGACAAATAAGCAATTTGTCACCAAAAACACGCATTTTTGTGACTGAAACAAAAGTGTAACACGAAATATAAGTAGCGTTAATGTTCCTTAATAATTTCGAAGCGGTGTTTGCTGGGTAATTGTTTCATGCGTTTGTAAAGGGTATGTACCTAATTAATAAAATTATTGATTTTGTAGTGTCAAAAAAGGTAACTTTAATAAAACCATTATTTGTATAATTTGACATAAATATTATAAATATTGAGCTTAAAAGAATATTATTTAACATTGGATTTCAGGGGTCATTTCAGAGACTAATTTTTTTCAGTGTATAGAATAAAATTGATTTTTCTACCGACATTTCGAAAACCGCCTTTTCCAAACATACAACAACTATTTTACTTTCCACAAGCAGTACGAGAAGTAATCAGTTTACAAACGTACTGTCAATTACTTTTTTAAAACAACTGGCAACAGAGGTTTAATGCTTCATCATAATGCCTCAATTTAAAATGTAAAGATAGGTATCGAAAAATTGAACTAAAATTATGGCCAGCAGAAGCAATGTTGTTCATTAACATGTTTGGAAAGCCATGAACTAAAAAACGAAATTCGACGCAAATGTGCTCAGACGTAATCGAAAATGTATCAAAAAGGGTTTTTTTCATGCCAGAGGAACCGCGGTCTACATTTGGCAGATATTGTTTTCCACGTATGATTGTAATCTATTGTATGTACTACATATTAAAAAATATATATATACCTAAAAAAAAATTCTCATTTAATGTGTTTTATTTAATAATGAATTCCGGTAGCTCTTACTGGAAAACCCTTTACAAAGGACAGAAAATATATTCTTGGAAAAATATCATGATTAGCTTTACGTTTCTGTCTCTTTCACCAGCAAAAATGAAGGCAAAGAACGTAGTGAAATTTTGAAAATTTGAATGAACAGGTTAAACGGATGAGGACATAATCTGTTTGAGAAGAGCACAGCGTCGAAACCTTTGCCTATGCAACACAAAAGAAGAAGATGCTGATTTTTCTCTTTCAATATTAGTTGAAAACAAATGATCGAAAAGCCAATATCAGAGCAATATTCGATCTACAAGCGTAGGAATGTATGTAGAAAAAATGTTATCCTTGTAAATCTAATATAACTATTTCCAAATGTAGCGCAGAAGTAAAACTACAGGCATTATTAGACCACACATATTGTCAACGCAAACAGACGTTATCAATAACTTTTCTTCTGACATAGTCTATAGTTTACAGTTAATTTGTAAATAGGGAATTGTGTAATACCTTGACTAGTACTTCATCAAGCCAGCGATGTGATCGCCAGAAGAATTTAATGAAATTAATACCATTTTAAGGCGAAATATTAATGAATATAATTTAACATTGCATGTGCGGATTCGTTTTTCGACTATTTGTTACGTGTCTCATATATTAGTAGGTATGTAAAAAGGTGGCGGAGGCGCGACGAACATAAACAAGAAATCGAGACTCATTAAAAAAAATTCAAAAAAGTTTCCGCCAGCAATTAGATCTGTTAGTTGAGCAACCTGGATATGATAGTTCAAATGACGGTAACACTGTTCAACGATTCTTCCAAAATGCAAAGGTTCTGCAGCCATAATAGGAGTAGACAATCCAACATTGACGTCATTATCCTCTCTGATCAGATCTGTTTGTGTACGTGAAAATATTTCTACGTTAAGTATTCTTCATGCAAATACTGATCAATACTAATAAATTGCATTTTTGAAAAATACCAAATACATTATCATAATTGTATTAGGGAGAGATGCCAAGAAAATTCCATTATACAGGGTACCTATTCTAAATGTCCTAGAATAGGGTAATCTCTCTCTGGAATGAATAAAGAAAAAAAATTTAATTTTAAGAATTTTTGGTATAGGAAGACATCTCCTTTTGCATAGGTTTAACGTTTTTAACTTAAATAGAATCCTCTATCTAGTTGCAGTTCAGAGGAAATTTTGAAAGAGAAAATAGTGAGGGAAGCAAAGAGTTCTTATTTAATTATTATTTAAAAAGATATTGCGATTATTAGAGAGAACTCTCGATATTTAGTGCTAAAATGTACCTAGTACTCTTAAGAAAAAAATTGATTGTGGCAATCAAGCTCAAACGGTTTCAGGAGGCAAAGTATGTAGATATTTAATTGAAACATTAAAATTTAACAAAAATAGTAACAAAAATGATAAATCACTTGAACAAGTATGTGTGTCATTTTTTAAATGAACACCTACCTTCTTTTTCCTGTTTTCTAAAAGGACTGATTAGATAAAATTTATGAAAATATTTCGTTTGTGCAATGCTTAAAACGTTTCGAAATAAACAATAAAATTTGTCAAGGAAATGGTCAAAGATATCATACGGTTCTTTCCAAATGATAGATAGCTATTGAGAAGAACATAATTGTATTATTTACTACAAGTCAGTTGACAACGTCAAAGAAGTTATGAAAGAACATAACGATCTCACGGAAATTTGCTTGAAGCAAAACTGCTTCCAAATTTATGATAATTTCTTCGAGCAACGTGAAGAAAGATTTGAAACATAATCAAAAGTATGAATATGTGGAAGATATCTTTGCGGTATTTGATATAAAAGTTATAGATGTAGACAATTTGGGCAAATAAAAATTTACTTCTGATTTACTTCGGATTTAGATGGAGAGAGGATTATTGAAGCCCTAGATGTCGTTCAAACTCCACAATAAACTGTAGAGCCTCGTCCCTCTTTACCTAACACAAAATCCTAGGATTTTCCGGGGTTACCTCGGTGACTGGAGAGGAAGAAAACATTTTAGGAAAACATTGTGCATAACACAAAATACTGAGCCTCAATATGTTGGTTAATTTTTCATTAAGTTTTCTTCTAAATGAAGAGATGTTTGACTAAGAGAACATCTTGAATAAGGATATAGCTACAAGCTAGAAGTAATGAAGTATAACTTTAGTTGATAAAATAACTAGGAAACATACAATTAAGAAGACCTTTCGGATTTTCTCGATCTTTCAAACTGACAGAGAAATTTCTAAATTTATACCAATACGAACCTAATACCTGGGATATTTTTAGACAACGGTATAACAGTTGTCCATCCTTTAAGACATATTACAACAAGTTTTAGGCAATCTATAGGAGTAGGACTTAAGAAATTAGTTATAGATTCTAGTTTAAAATATGTTACACAAGCAACAAGTCAGTAATATTTAAGTATAAGGACAATATGTCTCTCTCATCTTAGATATGGAAGAACTTATAAGTCTAATTTCAACACGCTGTTGAAAATAACAATAGAATAGATATTAATGACTTAAATTCAATTAAAAACGTAACAAATAATACACAACCACAATCCCATGTTTCTGAAATCTTAGAAATTGCAAAACATAGTAAAAATAGTGATAATTCCAACTAGCTTCTTTTATTTGTGATAAATAGTTTGTAATGTAATGTAACAATGAACCTTATACCATAAGGTTCATTGTTACATTAAGTATATTTTTAATTATCTCCCGATGTTTCGTTGTCAAAACGCGCGGCGAAGCATAAATATTGGTGTTTTGGTGTACATTGGAAACTACTTCAGAAGCAGTGCCACATCAAAAGTTTTAACCCTCTTCAGGATCTTGCCATATGTACCTATATATTTTTTTGATTCTGCATGTTTTTTCTTCCCACCTGTATCGATTTACATCTACTAAAGTTTTTTTAAATTTCGAGAAACCTTTGCAATATTTTCTATCAATTATTAAATAATTTACACTATATGAAGTTGATAAATGTACCATTCCATATTTCCATACTTCTGTCTTATTTTCAGGCAACACGTACGTGTGTTTTATTATAACACACCATTGCATTCTATAGATAGTATATTTATGTCATGAATGTCGATAAATATTTCAAACAGAATTATGACATCCTAGCTGTAATGGAAATAAATTTGAAAGCTTAATTGGACATAATTATTAAGAGTTCTCTCAGAAAAATATTTTATTATATCGTTAAATGTTTATTGCAATATTTTACATAACAGCATTTTCAGATAATTTCATTTGCTAAAATCGAGGCTAAAATTAAATAAATATTAGCATCTGAAAATATATATCTATTATATTCGTTATATTTCATTTAATAGAAAAACACGTTGGTATTTACATTTTAAATGATGTATGGTGAGATATTTAGTAGCATACGAGTTCCCTAGAGAAAACTTGCAAATTTCAACACCTCTGTATTGTTATCATATTGCCAGAATAAAAACAGTCATCGTGATCACAATAGCAACATACCCTAAATCTAACGCGTGGATTTTCTTTAGAACGATTGACATGCAATGAGTGCATTGTTTTATTCTTTGCCAAGGCAAGGTTAATCTGTTAATCAGATGATTAAGTTTTATAAAGGTGTGAATTCTGCGAATATTACAAGCCATATGTTAAGTGAAGTTAATAAATTTATGATACAGAGCTTATTAATTCCCCATTGCCGCTTATGTTTAGGTATTGCAGTAACTTGTAACTAATTACAAAATTATGTTCGGATATAGTTAATTCATTAGGTATTTGTTGTTATTTTTTAATTATTTTTTAAACAGCATTATTAAAATGTGCAACACATAAGTTGGACTATTGTTTAATTAGAATTTATGAGATTAGAGGACTAGATGTAAACAAATATTTAGTCCTACTTAATAGTCAAGGATCACTGAGCATGTGCTCCTTAATGAAAACTTAAAACAACTTTTTTATCGTAAGTATTCCGTATCTATGGTACCTAATTATAGTTTTTAACAATGAAACAGCCAGAGCAAATTTAGAATAAAAAAATTAAAAAGTCCATATAAACTTATGCCCTAAAATCACCATTCCAGTGTTACCGGGTGTACAAGAAATACCAATCAAACATAATCTATTTTTGAAATTACACATTTTTGCACTGACTTGCAATACATAGTGGATATTAATAAGTTATATTTTCTTGCTTTACTTTGTCAACGGGTAGACAATTGAACCAGATTTTATTTCACGTTTTTTAGAACTTTTCGTAAGTTTCAAATAAAAAAAAATGTTTTACTTATATTGAACTACTTATGTATCTACAAATAGTACTTAACTTTTGGATTATTCTATTTTGAATACAACAGTAACTAAAGAATGTGTCTAATTCAGGAAACAACAGAAATAGTATGTTTGTAGATATCATATTGCACATTGCACTGGAACTACA
Source organism: Rhagium mordax (assembly GCA_963680705.1). Classification (NCBI taxonomy): domain Eukaryota; kingdom Metazoa; phylum Arthropoda; class Insecta; order Coleoptera; family Cerambycidae; genus Rhagium; species Rhagium mordax. Next base: position 63,396,907 of record OY796658.1, read on the forward strand.
ATAAGTTAGTAATAGATAATTCATTTCTAAAATGGCAAGGAGGAAGCTGCAAAACCTCTGACAAATCATATGGCCTTTATTATATGCAAGTTTGTAGGTGGAACAGTCTTGTGCGCTCTCTTTCAAGGATCTGTGGTGATTTAAGTTTACGATAACGGTTATTAATGAAAATGTTCTTGGAATAATAGATAGAATATATGAACAATATGTGACTTAAATAGTTAATTTGTAATAGGTATAGCGTCAAATTTACATTTACAACATATTTGAGATGTCTAAATGGAACATATTACCTTACACTTTGTGTAGATTATTAATAAGAATGTATTTTGTTTTGACTTTCTTATTGTATAAAGATTATATTGGAAAGTTTTGGAATCGTAAAAAAATCAACTTTACTAAGTTCAAAAAACTGTTTTTTTAATGTCTGTACGTCTATATCTATGCATCTACATCACGAAAACTTGAAAATATTTTAAGCTATACTTAATAATACAATACAAAATCCGTTGAACGTCATCACGCACAAAAGCCGTATTTTTTTATTCAACGTCTTACAGCTGCTGCAAGACATTTCTTTTTCTTTACCAACTGATGACGTCATCAGTTGGCGAAGACAAAGAAATGTCTTAGAGCAGCTGTAAAGTCAAACTGACAACTAGATAAATTGTCACTGTTCAACGCCTTCCATAAATAACTATAAATAAACTTTCGCGGCCTAGCAACAAAATTACTTTTTGCACTAGTGCAACAAAGTATTACTTTTTGCACTGTAAATAGTGCAAAAAGTGTTAACACTTTTTGCACGATCGTACAAAAAAATTGTTATGTATCAAGGCATTAAAGTTCAACTCTTTATCATGAATGTGGAGTTTAGCTGCCGAGGCCAAATAAACCAACATGATAAAAGGAACCTTAATGCTGAGGTGCATATTACATTTTCTTTTAAATCCAGAAACTGTGAAATTACGATTAATTAACTCTATTTTTTAAATAATTTTCAGTGACATTAATAAATGTCATAATTATTTAAAATTTTAAGTTACATTAGGAAATGTCATAATTATTTTTAAATGTCAAATCGGAATAATTTTTTATAAGACAATCATAATTTTTAGCCATTATAGGTAATAGTGATAATACAATTCTGAATTTAAAAAACAGTATTTATTTACCTTTTATTATTACAACACAATTATCGTCACAAGCAATACAAAATTAATGTTTAAGTTTATCTGTCACCTCTGCCAACTACAAAAATCGTACAATAACGGATTATTTTAATGACTATTTCTATCACTTTAATGACGATTTTGAGGTACTTTAATGCCGATTTAAAAAAATATATATTTTACCATTTTTTTTTTAAATACCATATGTATTATATTTTTCGATAAGATAACATCAGTCACGATTCATGGCATCCGTCCTTCACTTTTTACCACCCAAAAATATTTTAAAGTAGGTGGTACGTACAGGGTCTCCCGTGAAAAAGGGCCACTATTTCCTTAATTAATGAAATAAATAATTGAACGCAGAAAATTCAGTGACCCTCTTATGTATATAGGACACATTGTACATGCGCCAAATCGTTAAAATACTGCATTAAATTAATTCTGCCAAATATCGTCGAAATTAAAAATACTTTTTTTTTGTCAGATTCGAAAAATATTAAATTTCTGATAGGCGTTAGTCATTTTTAAAATTTTGATATATGGAATATAAGCTCTAGAATTTGTGCTACGGGATTTTGCAGCATATCTGTACACATTTTGATGTGTAGTTTAAATATACAAAATTACAACTTATTTATTAGCCGTTATTTAAATTTTTATTCTGGTGCTAAGATTATTTTAAGTCTAGGCCATTAAATACTACTACTAACAGTACTAACTTATTATTGTCATTGGTAAAAAACTTTTACCCAATTAAAACTTAATCTATATTACATTATTTATTTTTACAGAACAATTTTAAATTCAATCTAAAATTGATAACAATTCTTCATAAGAAACTGGATCCGAAAATACTAATTTATTTACAAAACGATCTGATTAATTTAAATTATAAGAATTAATGGTAAATTATAATATTACCACGTTGACTCTAAAAAGTAATTGCGTAAAAAAATATTTCAATAATTAAAATGCAAATCAAAAATCCACAAATAACAAAAAATTTCAACTCAAAACCACATCTCCTTTCAAAGGAGAAATTTACTAGTTGGTAAAAATATCAAGTTGTCTATGAATGTGCCACAAAAATAAGCACCTTTGTTAAAATGTACTAGAATGGTTAGACAATCAGAACGTAAAATGCCAAATGAATAACGAAAACCACAAATATACCAAAAACTACTTAACTTTCATCTACTGGCCTACATTTAAAAACGCGCTTCAGCATGTGTCAAAAATATCAGAACATTGTAAAATGCATGTAGACAGCTAATCCTACCTAATGGAGAACTACTGTACTTACAAACGTATACGAGTCGAACACAGGAGAAATTATTGACCTTGTTTCTTGACCTAGAAATTCGAAGACATACATAAGACAAGGACGCGTTGAAGTACTCAAAAACCATACCACCATTGAGCATGCGCGACTTATACATATTGTGTTGGTTTATTATTATACTATCAACGTATCTAACAACATTATAAAAACATTTATATGCAAGCTGTGAATTATCCTGAATTAGTTTTAACATTTTTTTAAATGTAAGTAAACGTACAGGGTCAACCTTACAGAATATTAAATAATGGGAGATTTACAGTTGCTTTAAAACACGATGAAGCAAAGTACAGTACAAGAAAATTTTGTACAAATAACCGAAACTTATCGTAAAAGTGTAATTTTGCTCCTTAAGGAATATATTTATTTTTAACAATTTTAAATAATTTGCGAATATTTAAAAATGTTGGATGAGACACCAAAGTCACCTTTTGAAATCTGGAATGTTTAAATTTATATTAGTGAAGTGGTCACATTTTAAAAAAAATTAAGAAATAAATAAAAGAGTATATAAATAAAAAAGTAATGTGAGACGAAGACATTGTCACTTAGTTGTCCTATTTCCGTTACTAATACCAATTGCGTCAGAGGATACCTAAGTTGCCAATGCATGTATATATAAACACTGGCATCCTTAATCTACCCTGGAAAAGTTGTTGAACCCCAGCTCTGTCGTAGAATAAGGATCTTTAAGTGCTAACAGGAGATACTAATAGTGGAAATTTACATTTCAAACCCCCTTCGAGCATCATTGTTTTTTTCGAATTTGATTCATGGATGCATCACTGCATTACACTACTGATCTCTTTTCAAAAGGAAAAAATATTGTTAATGACATTTATTTATTTTTAATATTGACAGGAAATTTTATATTATGCATGTGCAGAGAAAAGAAGTTGATTCATAGTGAGTTAATTTTGATGGTAAATCGATTTTTGAAAATGCAAAGATAACGTCAAAGGCACTATTAATTTAAAATAACTGCAAGTGGGTTATTTGATGGCTATTTAATTTCTGCACATATTCACTTCTGAAGAATGAAAATTTAATTACCCGTTTTCTAGTTTTTATTATGAATACTTGTAATAGAATAAAAATGACCATCTGCCAATAGAAGAGTCAATCTAGAATTTACTCCTAACTCATTATGTGGAATGTTTCTCTAGTGATGAATTCGAACATCGTTAATTATCTTCTGTTAGTTCTGTTGCAAATAAAAATAATCTCTAGTTGCATAATGAACACTTTGGATTTAAGGTAACCCTACAAAAGTGGTTCATGATGCAGGCTGCTATTGACTACAGACTATTCAATCAGATCACAACGTTTTATCCACGATCATATTCAGGTTATCAAGGTGATTCTTGACTTGCCTGAAATAATGTGGAAGGACACCGTCCTACTAGAACGGTATTTCGATTCGTTGAAATTCATGTGCATCATTTTTATAACGTAATAAGAATAAGTATAGTAATAAAATATTACTATTCAGTTCTTAATTCTTAATTGCTTGGGTTATTTTAGACCTGATGGCATTCTCCAATAAAGAACTCAGTCAATTTTTCCGCTATGAAAAATTGTACTGAGACTGAGAGTCATTGTGATCATCTAGAATTCCTGTCCAAACATTCAACTTTTGAAAAAATATAACTATGTTGTCAAAAATTAATATTCAGTACTAAATATATTTTCATTTTTATTGGGATTGTATTTTTTATATAGGGTTTTTTTTGGGTCGCTGATCTTAAATTTTATGTTAAAATTTATCAAAAATGGAAAACGGTGTCTGAAAAATAGTGGAAACAAATGAAAGAAGAGTCAAATGAGTATTAAAGATATTATATTTTAATCGATTTATCAGAATTAATGCAAGATATACTATTTAAAAGCAAGAAAGAAATAATTTAGTTATAAATTTCTTCTTTCTCTACTTCCTCCACAATTACCGCAAGCCGCTGAGCAATAAAGACCACTTTTCCTACACCCACAAGCTGACCCGAAATTAGTTTTGCAGTTGCAATAAATAATTTTTGGGATGTTTTGTGGAGCTGGTTCTCGTGGCCCTGTTATCAAGCTGAAAGTGATGCTGATCGGTTAGTAGTTACAACAGCTCTCGATGCATTAAATGAAAACATACTCGTTGTATCAGAGGATATAATAGACGTATTATTAGTCTATATTATAAACAGCTTTAGCTTTTCCTGATAAAGATATACATTTGTTAAATCTGTTAAAAATAAAAAATTGGGCTTTCGACGCCATTTTGTTATTACTGATTTTGAGGCCAGATTCGTAATCTGCGAGCCCAAAACTTTATGTTGTCAAATTTCAGGCAATTGTTTAAATAAATAAAAGAGTTATCAATTCATATTAATTAAGGATGTATTAAAAAAACAGTTCTTTGTTAATACCAATTGAGAAAATAAAAGCACACCTTCTCACCTATGGGGAACTTTTTATAAACTTTATCCGAAATTTTAAAAAAAAGATGATCAAAATCGGTTTTGAGCCAACGAAGTCAGAACTTTTTTCTTTAATAAATGGACTTTTAAGGTACCTACCAAACAAGTTTGATATTGATATTGTAATTCATATTAACGCTTATAACTGGAAGAAGAATAAGCAGATTATCATTTTGCAAAAACTAGTGTAGGGTAAGTAAAATACGTTTCATATGATTTACTCTTATTGTAATTTTAAAAAAGCTCTCTATATTTTTATTAAAATTCTATTTACCAAATCAATCATTTCTGAGCTATTGATATTTAAAGTTAATTTTTTTGCAAACAGAAAATATTTTTAATATTAAAATGAATTTCATTTTTAGGTTAGCAACAAATTAAAATTATTTCAACATGTGTTCAAAATGCCTCCCATTGGCTACTTGACAATAACCTAAACGACTGATAAATTCTTCTTGATTTTTTTCAATCATTTCTGGTGTAATTAGCATGTTCAATGCGAATAAATGTTAATAACTCAAAAACGATTGATTTAAGATGTAAGGTGTAATACATAGAAAATATTTAGAATTTTACAAGGAATTCGAAATTGCAAAAAAATTGGGGGTTGCCATTTGAAAAATCAAAATTGATGACATCCAGCTTTTTTGGGACACCTATTAGCTTAAAAATATCTTTTTCTTATTTTTAGATATTTGTTGTTAATTTGTTCCTTACATTGAAACTTGGTTTCCTGTATAGAGCCAAGTGTTACTTTACCATACACTATCGTTGCTATATAATGCACAAATACGTCCTGGTTTAGCATATTGTTTACATATTTGGAAATCTACATCTAACATACCATTAAAACTTTTGAATATATCCAAAATTGAGCTTTTTATCGACAATTTTATAAAAACTGTTCTAAAGAACTTGCTTCGCTAATACAGATGTATACTCGTGCTCCTCGAAAAAATGTAGCAACCCTTACCGTCATCGTTTAGCTTCATAACTGTCATCTTTTGTCTCAACAACAGAGTTACGGAATTCTCTGTATATTTTTGGTATCAATATTATCTTTAAAATATTGTACAAAGCTTAAAAAATAGTTGTCGAGTGTTGGGGTCGGATATTATTGAATAAAACTCAATGATGTTCTTAAACATCAATGTCCTTCATCAAAAAAACAATTTAAGACAAATGTGGCAAGTTAAATGTTTAAGTGACAAACTCTCACTGTTTTATTGAGATCTGTTGTTTTCTAAAGCTATAATATGCAGGTTAAAATGGGACACCCTATGTAAATTCAATAATCATATTAATATTTATATAAATTATTTAATAGCAACTGTATAGGCCTGAAGAAATATATACGTAGGTATTCTTAATTAGTGCTTTATGTATATATTCATACCGTGAGGTCGTTTCCTCGATGAGAAGCATGTTTTGAGATTAACAGTCGCGATAATTCAAGTCATAACCTAATTGTTTTGACTAGATCCTTCGCCATTTTAATAATATTTGAAATGAATTTTGAAGCTTAATTAAATATTAGCTCATCTAAAAGTAGTTTATTGTAAATATTGTGCTGAATGACGGCTCAACAAAATACATTACTGATAATGCCCTGATTTTACAATGTCATTTGGTATGACTTAATCTCCTTTAGAAAAATTTACAAATCATTATAGACACACATTTTAGAGGCTGAACTTTAATAAGATATTCATCAAATAATCATATTCATCAGATTCATTTTGTTGTCACTATGAGGATCTATATCTTAAATATAATAAATTAGGCTCTGCAAATCGGGTCACAATATAAAATATTACTTCCTATTAAAAATCTATTTAATTCGAACAAGACGTAGGTAATTCAAATAGGTGGTACTAATTTGTAAATTATAACTAAAGATCAAATCTCAGGCTGTCGATTCTAGAGCCGGATTTTTTTCAGTGTATGAAATGAAATTAATTTTTCTATCGACGCGACGTTTCGACATGCTTTAAACGCAAAGCTAGTTCCAGTAGCCATTATTATCTGCACGGAGACCACAGAGTGCGGGAAAGTAATGATCTACAGGACCTAAGACCTAGAGGAAATAATTAAACTGATTTTTAGAAATTGCAGATAACATAGATAGCTGGTTTAAAACATAAAATATCATTAAATTTCTATATCAGAATATCAGATCGATACCAAAAAATCCAACTAAAATTATGACCTGAAGACTATCAGCAGAAAAAATATTCGGAAAACTTGTTTCCACATTCGTATGATTATAGAACTAACTATTATTCCTCCTGAAATTAAAAACAATTACAGTAAAAATTACGAAAGGTTTTACCTAACATTGGTAAACTAATACCATCACGTTGAAACACCTCGTTACGTTATTACGTTCATTATCAAATCAATTTAAGAATTTTCGAAATATTATACCCGCGAACGCATAGAGTGCTACACTAACATAATAATTTGGTAATAACAGTTGGTGTATGTTAATATCCTAATTATGGAGTTCAATAAAAAAAAATTAAATTTGTTATTAAGAGCGCGTCAAAACAAACATATGAACGTGTTGAGTCCGTAGACCTCATTGGTTGCATTAAATCGATCTTGTGTATTAAGCCAATCTGCTCGTTCACGTGGACATTTGCTTTGACGCGCTCTCAGGGCTTTGTGAACACATACTATAGTGCTGATGCCCCAGTCAAATTAATGAATTTATTAGCTATATTGCTAATAACTTTTTTTACTAATTATTCAATTTTTATATAGCCAAGAATATATCTTTATTGTTAATGCTATGAGTAAAAACAAATTAGAGAACACAGTAAACGTAACACTGCATTTATGATATACACTGCGCACAAAAATTATGGAATATGTAAAAAATAGATCAACTTTACGTAGTCATATTTTCGCCAATATTTAAGCAATTTTGGTAAATTTTTATTTACTGATTATTGATTTCTCCTACAATTTAGTACTGCATATTAGGTTAAGTCGCAAGCATTGTTATACAGGGAAACTCAAAAAGTATTGGGACATGCAAAATCACTAAAATTTTAAATTCATCTATGGCAATTAGAGGGCTATGAAAATATCTTTTATAAGTGTTATAATAACAATCCGTTCTACTGTACTGACTGCGCAGAAAAAATTTCAATAATTCGTATCCTAAAAATTGTATTCAACAGCAAGAAAACAATCAGTAACAAAAACAAGAATAATTACATTAAATAAATTAAACTAACACAAGATTAATAACGGATATTACCTCCCCTCCCATTTATCACAGTTCGACACTTAAAATTAAATTGCCAATTAACTTTTGCCAGACCTCCGATAAAACTAATCTTAACCGAGCCAAAGTTTCTGATGGATTAAGTGCCGAGCAAACCTCTGTTCTCATATGGTCCCATAAATACTCTATGGGATTGTGTATAAATCTGCAACAATAATTTTGAACACGTTGAATACGGGTTTTATTTATACAATCCAGATAAGGTCCATAAATGTAGTCACCATAATTAAAATTAGAGAGCACCATAGTTTCAGCCAGTTTTTTTTTTTTTGATTATATCCTAAAATTTCTTTACCTCCTCTTCGCACTACCTCACTGATATCGTCATCAATAGCTGGAGTGAAAGCTACAACGTGGGGCTCCAGAATTTCCGTGATGTTAAATGTTCTATAAAGACTAAGTCCGTTTTTTTTGCTTCAAAAGATATTCCACCCCTAATCGTTATTATTTTTTATCCGAGTAGTCAGAAATTGGGAATACCGTAATGAACTAGCCAGCAAGAAGCCCAGGCCTTAATCCCAGAGAGCATTTATGGGATCATATGGGAAGGGAGGTTCGCTCGGCACTTAATTTAGTATTATACATTCCCCAATAAATAAATGAATCCACATATAGGAACCCCAAATGACTTGTTTGGAATTTGGAAAACTTTAGTCCGTTGGACATTACGTATTTCAATAAATCCAATAATTCAGGCCGGAATATGTATTATTGTGTATGAAATGATCAAATCTATAGCATAGTACCAATCCTGGCTTTGGCTCTCTTATGTTCGGCTTTAATTAAAAGTCGAACATATAAGAGAGAAGTTACTATAAGGTTATAATTAATGACCTTAGTAACAGATAATTATGTTTCTTTCTCTTTTCATTTAAATGTTATGCAATTGCCAAAAAAGGTTTTGTTATTTCCTCTTTTAAGGATAGAATTTCCGTAATGAAGAATTTTCATTTAATATGAACTTTTTGTTTGATTTTGATGAGCTCAATCTGTTAAGATTTCGGTTTACAATGAAATTTAAATCCTCCTTGTTAGTTTCCAATGCATAATAAATCAACAAAAGATATGTTATGGTCAGTAGTTATATCATTTGTGATTCATTCATCTATTTAAATTTATCTAGAAGTTTCATTTTCTATAGACAGAAATACTGTGTATGTTATTGATAATGTCAGTACCTACTGTAAATAAAACTCTACATGGAAATACGAACAGGAGCATCGCTGTGGTGTGATACTGCACCATCCAATCGGCGCTGTGTAAAGAGTTTACTCGCTACACTTAGCATTAATATTTCTAAACCTCGATGATCAATTTATCTAATTATCTTGAAACGTCAAGGGTCATACTATATATGAAGTGAATACATAAATGCAAAATAAAAAAAGAATTGTAGCTACTATATATTTTTAGTATTTTTACAATAAATTCATTGTTCTGAAAGTAGAACACAAGCAGTGAACAATATGCGATTTAAATATCCCTTAATTTGAAATAAAAGAGGAATATATAACAGCAATCTGTGTATCATCGCCAAATAGGAAAGTGAAGCAATTAAAAAGTCAAAACTGATCACGATGATTTTGTTAATTTTACAGATTCTCCGATTTTACTTATACTGTACAGTCTGTTGAATAGATTAAGTAGGCAATTGCCGTTAACTGAATGGATATTAAGTATTTCATATAATATCTAGGATGGATATGAAACTCACCAATCACAGTTCATGTTTTAAGTACATGGCAACTATTCGTTTTAAAAAATTTAAGTTCCGCGTGACAAAATATCTATAAATTTTAACCCAACTTCGATGTTTCGTAAACATCAAAATTGCACATTTTGGTTCGCTTCACCTGTCTTGAAAACCGCAGCGGGGCCGTGCTATTCACGATGTAGGTACGGTACTTCTAAATTGGACTCTCGGGTTTCGATTTCTTGCCAGAACGGCACGCGGTCCCTGCGGCGTTTTTTGGTTTGGAATGAGCGGTTGAAGTTTTCATGTTATCGAAATTTTTTCAATTTCGTGAAAGTTCTGACCCACGCGTCCCTTCCGAGCTCAGTGTTCCTTAGAGATATACCGGCGCGGGACATTTTTTTCTGGAAACTAGGCGAAATTTAGAAAATCGCCGGATGAAAATGTTTTTCTCGATTTTGCTTCCTAAGAAAGTTATGATATTTCGAAATGCGGAGATTTTGTTGGATTTTAGCGATTTTTCCGACTTGTACTCTTTAGAAATATGCCACAACATTTCTCTTTGGATCTTAGAACATCGGGGCCCGGACGGCGGGGAAGAAGAAAGAAAAATGAATAACTCTCCTTTTTTTTTGGTCCATCTCCGATATTAGCTGAGATACAAATTTTTAAAAAAGCTCGATTTTGCTGAATAACGGTACTTTTCAGGGGCCGTAGCTCCTTTAACCCGAGGATTTTTTTGACCGGCCTTTCGGGAGAGCTACATCCGTCCTTCCTTTCGGGTCTCTGAAAATTTCGTTCATTAATCTCCATATTATCATCAACATCTACTTATGTAGAAAATAATTATAATGTTAAATACATTTTTTTAATTTTGTAGTGTTTTCTGGTCGTAGAAAAAGTATACTGTACAACTCGAGTGGAATATCCATATCGCACTCGAAAGGTTGAGCACTCTGCCTACGGCATCGTGCTCAAACTTTTACTTACAATATCTGTTGCCAAGACGGTAACTTATGTTTACTGGTTGCTAGGCCTAAGACGTCGGGTAAGTGATCCTAATACGTCGGCAAGTGATTTACTTACCGACGCAACGACGTCTGAACGGTATGTAAATCACGATGTTTGTTTGTTTGTAAATAACGCTAAGTATTGGAGATATACATATAGCGTAAGTGTCTAATTTTATAACAGTAATAATACAAATATCTTATTTGACAAATTAAACTTGCCGCAAAATATAAACGTCTGTTGAATTTTTTTTATTTATTTAAAACAACTAAATTATTTTAATTGAACTGTAATTTAATATGAGCATAAGTAACAGTAAAGGGTTGTATCGGTCTCCGGCAAAATTGGAGGCTTCGCTAACGCTGGCGCCTTCAAACATTGGCGTCGACTGGAAAACGTCTCGTACCGTTCTTACTTAATATACTGTTTTATTTCCTGTATTAATTTCATTTAAAATAACTTGAACCCAATATTTGCATATCTTGATGTTTTGATGTGTAGGATATCAATAGATAGACGAAATATTTGATTTTTTTCTATTAAATATTAGAAGAATAAAAGGAATTTGTATGAAACCCAAGAGTCAATATGACTTGTTACCATTATAAAGAATAAAAAGTTAAAACAGTATTTAATAATTTTGTATTCCTTATTATGAAATCATATATTTTATCAGAACGGCTAAATGATACTTACTAAAAGTAGTATGATCTTAATCAAGATGTTCTTTAAATAAAACACACATTTATTGTAACAATTTATTAAAATTGGGTAATAGCTAAGTTTTATAAATATTATTGTAAACTTATTTAGGAGTAGGTAATACTAAAAAAACATTAAAGTATTTAATTGTATCCAGTCCCAAGTAACCTTAATAAATACTAAAAATACAACAGTAATAATTTACAACAGAATATAAATTAAGAAAACAACAATTGAAAAATAAGAAACTATTAAATTTTATAAATCATGAGATGATTGTAACAATATATTTTTTGTCATGCCTGTTCAACTCCTTAACTTGTTATAAATTTGTAATCTTCTTAATTTTTTTTTCATCAGTACCTTTGTGAGGTACATTTATTGGAAAATAATTTATAAAGAACTTATATAACGTCTCAGTTCTTCTTGCGTGTCAAATATCATTACATGGAATGGTGATCCAGGTACCAATTCTCCAGCCCATTTAACTTCTACTCGATAATCTCCAGGTTCCGTTGGGTCAAACTAAAATCAAATTAAAATAAAAAATTATTAATATTCGATTTGTTATTGATAATTCTGGAGAATGTTTAAAGTTTTGGATTGATGTACAATGCAGTCAAAAGTTTGTCTCATCATAATTATATAATTGCGACGACTAAAATATACAAATTCTACATACATAGGCCCGGGTTTACATACGAAATAAATGAGCAACCGACTTGCAATCATACTATATGCATTTTTTTTACTTCTTTTTGCTTTCTTTTACGGAAAGCTATATATTATAATATATAAAATAATTTAAAAATGAGAGAAATGAACAACTGTCTTTATTTGGATGATATTGCAAATATTAATACGACAATTTATTTCTAAAATGACAAAATGTATTTTGCACATATGTTACACACTGAAATACAATTGATACAACTAGCTCATACCTTGCAAAGAATAGTTCTGTCTTTCTGGCTTTCTCGTTGCATTTCTACCCTAAAAGCTCCTTTAGGGCCCCTGACTCGCACAGTGAGTTGACCAGCACCAGCACCCCTCGTGTCACATATAAACCTTGACTGAAATGTTGCCAAAACTCCATGTTCGATTCCTGGACCATAAACACGAACCTATAAAAAAAAAGAAAAAAATATAATAGGTAAGTATATAACAAATATGGAAATATAACCTGAAACTTATGGATGACCTAGAACACTTTATTAATCAATAACATCAAAAGTTTTATGCTTACCTTGCTAGCATCAGGTGCTCCGGCAACTCTAAGGGTGAATGGTGAACCCTGTACGTGTTGTCCTGCATATTTAATTGTAAGCGCATGTTTTCCAGGCTCCTGTGGCTTGACATTGAGTGTAAATGTTGCATCACCATGATCATAAAGTTCACAGTATGCCACCTTCCTTGGTCCAGTGCAATGTGCTGTAAGTTCTCCAGGACCAGCTCTTCTTGTATCTATCCAAGATCGAATTTCTCTGCCTACCACACCTTGTCGAAGTCCTTCTCCAGAACACAGAACCTAAAAAAATACTGAATTAAGAATACTCTTCCTTATTAATCTGCTAGTGTAATGTTTCCATTTGGACAAACAACAATCAACAATTTAGAGAAGTGATTCAAAATGAGCCTATCTTTTGTGATTATCGGATAATTGTCTCATAATTATTTCTAAAGGGTGTCACAAAAAGTTCACTAAAGTGTGTGTGAGAATTTAACACTGGCCTTGTAGATAGGATATGCATTGATTCAACTGCATAAACTCATGCCACTGCTTATATTTGTATACTACTTGCTATTGATGTTCCTATCCTGTTCCTCCGACACCCTGCAATTTTAATACTTATAAGTGAATTATATTATTTAAATTGTGTTTTTAATGCAGGCAAATTTGATTAATTTCAGTTTACGTTAAAATCAACCTTTGGAACCGTATCTTTTTTCGTCAGTATGTTATTAAATAACGCCACATCTGATTTCACCAGCCATTTTATGGCCAGTCGATTAATTGGTTAAGTAAAGGTGCGTATTGACCTGAGCACTTTACTCCGAACGAACCGTATGAGCCGAGCGCGCACGAAATAGCCGAACAAACATTTTGTGAGAAAAGTTCGCGATATTCGTAGTATTTGTACTGTTTGCTGTGTTCCAATATTCGCTAGTTTTATTTTTGGTGTTAATCGAGTATAAACTATGGAAGCCGAAAGTGTGATACGATATGCAAAATTAGTACTTTTTTCCAGTTCCTATAGATTTTTTGCCCTTCGCCTTCTCCCTTCTAAAACTCGCAAGAATGTTATCCATTTCTTTCTTGGCTTCTCCAGGGGCACATCCCAAATTTTCGTCCTTAATTGCCCAGGTGTCATACTTTTTTACTTTGCTGTAATACAATCCATGTATTGGATTCCATGTATTGGATTCCATAATACAGGATATCGTTCGTATATATCAATTAGTTGCGCAAACATTTTTCTCTGTTCCAATCCATTTTTTCAGCGTATCGGAGATAAATAAACAACCTACCAAAATTAGCGCGAACGATCAGAACCGGACGAATATCCGTACCCACTGAACACGTGCGTACATCTATACATCTCTTTGAGCAAATCACATTTACCGACAAGCTGCCGATAAAGTTTGACGCGCTCGGTTCTCCAGAATTCGGGCCGGAGAGACGTATTGATTAGATGAATTCGACTGTGCGCTCGGCTCCTTCAGTTCTTTCGGAGTAAAATGCTCAAGTCAATACACACCTTAAGATACCTCCCGTACTGGAAAAAGATAAAGAATTGTTCTGTAAAACTCGCGCTGGACGTGCAACGTCACGGGTAATTTTCCGGTTCAGGGGGTCTATTCTCGAATCTCGATTGGCGCGAGTCGCATACTACTTTCGGAAATGTCTACCGAAATTTGCGCGACTTCTTTCAGAATTAGATAAATTTCGGTAGACATTTCCGAAAGTAGTATGCGACTCGCGCCAATCGAGATTCGAGAATAGACCCCCCGGAGCAACTATGTGCTCCCGTGTAATTACGTTTTGGTAACCTGCTGATTTGCGTGGCACCGCTTAACAGCAACGTCATCAGGGCGTCGTCAATATTTTTGTTCCGCTCATTCCGTGTTAATAAATCTAATTAGCGCGAAGAATGAAGAATTGACATTTTAGTGGCATACTGATTTTCGTGTTATCGCTTAATAGCAACGTCATTAGGGCGTCGTCGATATTTTTAGTCTCAAAGCTTTTAACTGTAATTGCCTACCTGCCGTAAGTTTCCTGTATATATGTATTTTGTGTTTTACCGTAGAAATAAGTAAGTTGCTGTGTTAATTTATCCTGAATAAATATTGTTTATATTTTAAACACGAGCTTCCAGACTTTTCATTCTAGGTTAATACAGACTCCAACCGTTTCTTCACTGCAGTTACTCAAGCCTCTATTGTCCTGCTAATAGACAAAAGTGGTGTTTCTACACTTTAAAACAGAAACGGGCACCCGAGATACACAGTTCTGATCGATGGCACAGCCGCCCCTCAGGCGTCAAAGTAACCACCTAGGAACTTCCGCGGACCGAAAGAAAGTTACAGTATTTTAGCGTTACGCCTCTTTAATTATAACAAAACATTTATTAGAATAATTTCTTGTATCTAATAAAATATTGTTTATTTATTAATATTCGACGATTAAATTAATTTACATTAAAATTTAATGAAATAACTATTCACTATTCACTCCAAATCTTAAAATAATCCTACCTTAAAAGCATCTGCACCTCCTTTAGCTTCCACTATTAAAGGGCAGCCCTTCACAGGTCTACCTGCCCACAAAACAGATAATAAATAATTCCCTGGACTACCAACGGTGTATGCTGCCCTCCAAATTTTGTCTCCTGCTAAACTTATCATTACAGGAACTGGTATGTTTGTATCGGCCGCATGCAAAGTAACTTCTGGGTTACCTAAAATAACAATGTGATTAGGTTATGTTAATAATAAGTTGCGAGTGCCATGAAAATGACGTAACGCAAAAATATTTGAGTTAAAATAGTAGTTTGTTCTCAATCTGTATACGACATAATAAATTACCGGGAACATTAGCACATCTTCAATGTATTTTATATGCTGTTATATTCAGTGTTGTCAAAATAATTATTATGTTGATTAACTTTAACCACTCTCCTGTGAAATAGTTAAAACATTCCGTATTTCTAACAAAATAAAAAAGGCTTAATCTTGTTTTTAAATATAAGAACATACCTGTGCTAGCCTTAGAGCCATCTATTGTAAAAACAGCCGGTTCTCCACACTGTGCTTGAGCCAAACCCCTACCAGTCAATACAACTTGATCTCCAAGGCACACAATAGTATCAGGTGCTTCTGGCAGAGACACATTAGCAAATCTAATATCAAATTCGTGTTCACCTGCATTAAGACCTTCCCCAGAGAGGTCAAATCTCACTCTAGAACCATTTTTTTCGGGGTTTATTTTACGACCAGAAATTTTACAATCTAAATTTCCTGTACCAGCATTTGTTATATCAAAAGCCAGTTTTGCAGGAAGTTTAATGCGTCCCGAATCATCTAGGTATTGACTCCAACCTCCTATCAATCGCACCGCTGATGGGTCTACGATATTGGGCCTGAACGGTGATCCGGGCAACTATAAATTAGTTTGTGATATAATGAATATACCTACTTCAAATACCTACTTCAGGTATATAATATAAAGTTACTTACATCATTTGGTCCAATACTAATTATAATGTCATAGGTACCGACCCACTTAGGAGTATATGACACAATATATTCTCCTGGTTTTGGAGTTTGAATGTGCACATCTATATTTCCTTCAACAGCTTCAACTTGCACTCTGGGTTGCACAACACTGCTAACTGTAAATGAGGTTCTTTCACCAACTCGTCCACTCTCAAGGCCTTTGCCTACTGCTCTTGGGGGTGGTGCTGGTCCTACAGGACCTACGCCTAAAGCTAATGGTGAGCCTTTTACGGCAACTCCTCCGTAAGTTACTGCAACTTGATATAATCCAGCTATAGTAGGTAGAAATGTGATTTGGTAAAGTTTATCATCTAATGGGGTTTGTTGAACTGCCAGTGTTTGATTTATAGGATTTGTAACTTGTATTTCAAGTTCAGCCAATCCAGAATTTTTGCAAGAAACTGCAACAAAGACTTCATTAATAAATTAAAAACATAATGAAAAGGAATATTATACCGTTGAATGAAACTTTTTCTCCTACATTGCCTTGTGTTGTAGGAATATCAACAATTCTTACATTATCAGAGTCGAAGGCTTGGCAAATAAAGGGGCTACCGTTTACATGTTTAGCTTGGTGTAATACTTCAACCTTATGTGCTCCTACTTCTCTTGATGTAAATTCAGCCTGAAGTTTGCCGGTTTTTGTTTGGTAGCATCTTACAGGAACGGCAGAACCTGTAGGACCGCTTACAACCACATCAAATTCTCTAGCAGATCTACCAAGTGTCTCGATATGAAACGAAGTTACTTTTCCCACTCTTGCTTGATACAGTCCTAAACATAAGAAATAATAGATAACAATATTAATTTATTATTTTATTATGTTACCCAATCCTCCTGCCCATGGTTCATTTCCTGGCCCTTTCACCGGTACTTCTAAAACACCAAATTTAGGTACACCATTATAAAATAACATAATACGATGGGGAGCAGCCTGAACAGGATGAAATACGACTTCCCACATATTTGAATTTGTTGGGCTTTGTCTAACACTATGTGCTACATCTTTATTGGCGACCTAAACAATTTATTAAACATTACATACACACACTATATGCTACAAACAATATAACTAAAATAATTACCTTAACAACTGCCGTTAACTTTCCAGGGCCAACTTTATTCATGTTTATGCCAATAACAGCTGGCCGGTGACAAACTGCTTCAGGAGCATTAATTATATCTATTTTTGTAGTATCAAATACATGAATAGTTCTAGTTGCAACTATTTCATTCTCTTTAACTATTTGTACGCGGTAAGTACCAGTCTGAGTTAAATTAAATTCTGCCTTGTAGTTTTTAATAATGTATTTAACATGATGGTTATTAGGGTCACTAATTTCTATTCTGTGATTATCACTAGGTAGATCAATATAAGTTGTGGCCCCTATTTGGAAGTATTGTGTTGATTCTACCACAGTGCAATGGAAGGGACTGCCTATTACTGTCATATCATTAAAAGTAATATTAACAAAGTGATCCTCAGCTGTTAATGGTACAAAGGTAACATCATATAACCCTCTTGCACATGCAACAACTTCAGCTTTAATAGTAGTGTGTTGAGTTGACACTACTAACTCAAGTGTCCCTTCACCAGCTTGAGCAGCATCCACACTAAATGTTACAGGTTTTCCAACTTCGGCATGTCCGACGTCACTCAAGCTCATATCGTTTATTGATCTATTAAGGTCATTTTTATGACCAGGTAAACCGGTTACTATAACTTTGTTGACATCATACACATTGCAACTAAATGGAGAACCAATAACATGTTGATCGTTGATTAATATTGCTACTGAGTGTCGCCCTACTGTTTCAGGAATAAATCGTGCTATATATACATCTCCATTAACTATTAATTTTGTTGGAAGGATTTTTCCATTTGGTGCTGTAGCAATTACTTGTGGATCACCACCTAAATAATAGAAAAGTATAATAAATAGTACTATTATTATAATTATATATAAGTTAACTATTATAGTACCTGCAACACCCTCAATTTTTATTTCAGCAGGATGTCCTACTGCTGAAAGTTCTATACCTGAACCAGACACAGGTATTCTTGGTTGAGTGTTTCCTGGAATAACTTTGCAGTTAAATGGAGACCCTGGCACAGGCTGACCATTAAACCTGTAGAAAAAATAAAATTTATTTCACCAAAATCACACAAAAAATCATTATAAACAATTTCGCACCTTACACTAAGTGTGTGTGTTGCAGCTTCCGTTGGCTTAAAATTAACCTTAAATCTAGCATTGCCTTCACTTTGTACAAAATTAGGAACATTTCTCCCAGCTACTGCTACAATTATCTCTAAATTACCAGCTCCAGCTTGTGAGGCATTTATACTAAAAGAGACAGGTTTTCCAACAATCCCGTCGGTAATATCCGTTACAGTTACCCTATTAGCATCGTAAGCTTTTATAAGGAAAGGACTACCCTCTATGTGACCTGAAGATAAACGGACTTCAACACTGTGATCACCTACGTCTATTGGAGTAAAAGACACCTCAAATTTACCAACGGTATTTTCCTGAGGGTTGATCTAAAAAAATAATTTCTAATTTATATTGTGTTATTAATAGCACTAGATTTACAACATTTCAGTATTATCACTAATTATTTCTTTTACAGAATTTCCCATCTAAAATTATTATAGTTTATACCTGCGTTACTAAAGCTCTCCGAGCCGGTCCGAGAATTTCCACTATTGGCGGATTCGGGCTTTCCACAACGAAAGTACAAGGACGACCAACCGAAACTTTATCTAGAGTTTCTAGAGCTAGAATTCTAGCGGCAGGAGTTACATTACATTTGAAGGGACTTCCTGGGACATCTTGACCATTAAATCTTAAATCCACTGAATGAACAGTAGCTTCTCTAGGTGTAAAAGAAATAGCATATGTATGTGGGCCTTGTGCCTGTGCCGAAGTAGGAACCAAACCTCCATTTACAGTTACTTCTAAATTTCCTGGTCCAGCTTGACTAGTTTCAACTATATAAATTAAAACATTTAATAACAATAATTAAATGTATATCAATTAATAACAAATAATATATATATACCTAATACAAAACTCGAAAACAGTGTAATAGGCATAATATTTTAGATTATCAAATTTTTTTGACATTTACAAAAAACTTTGTAACAACCACAAGTTTTACGAATAACTTACCCAAAAAAGTAACCGACTTCCCGACAATTCCACTGGCAGCCTCTTTGACTTTAATAGCCTGCACATCATACACCTTTGCAGCATATGGACTACCAGCAGTTGGAATGCCATTTACGCTTACATTAATTCGGTGTTCACCAACGACCCTTGGCACAAACTCTGCCCTAAATTGACCATTTCCTAGGGATTGTACTTGCGTCGGAACTGCTTGTCCGCCGGGTCCTGAATTGTCGTCAAAAGTTTCGTCAATGAGGATTAAGTTTGGAGGGTTTACAGGGAGGATTTTGTAGGAATAAGGAAGTAGTCCTGGCTTGTTTTTACACAAGAATTTCGTTTTAACCTTTTGAGGAAATAAGAGTTTAAATTATTAATACAAGAAATTGAAACAAGTTATATGCTTGGAAAAGATGTGTAAATTCTATTCTGATGGTTTCTATTATTATTACCTTGTTTTAAAATTTGGTGACAAAATATATAATACGTTTATTTACTTCGCTTAAATTGTTTATGATTATTTGTCAAATGAAAATAAGAAATGTTAAGCTTGAAAGTTGTATATTAAATGCAATATATATTAAACAAAAGAAGTATTTTGTTTCTAAGTAAATTAAAAGGAACGTATGTACTAGTACCTATTTACATACAATTCACAATTAGGACTCGTAGAAGGTGTGCATATACAGGTCATGGGACTGGATTTATTAGTTAAGCATTTGTAATAAATTTAACAATTTATGGCAAAAATATTGAGAATATGTTTGTATTCAAGATGGAATGTTCTTTCTCTCTAAGTGGTTTATTTTCTTCTGCATTATTACAAAATTGAAATATAATTTATTATGCGTTTTAAACAAAAAGGGAGGAGGCTCTCAATTCGCCGCATATACTTAAAATTTTTTTAGTTACTACATATTAAGTGGTACTTCATATTTTCAATTAGTGAGTTTAATGGTTGTTTTTTATATTTGTTTTCTTTAAAGTCAAGGTCAAAGTTATTGAAAAATATTAATATTATGCGACTTATGCGAGCAAATTGTAACAAGAACACAATTAAATTGGTTTTATGATGAAAATAAACAAATTACCCACTGCATAAAACATTTTGAGATATGTATATATAGCCTTGAGAAATTTTAATTAATGTTTAATAACCCACCCATTGTGAAGTAAAAATATGATCACAAACAATACAATTATCTTGAAGTAATGTAGGCAAGTATTAAGAAATGTACACTTTGGGGACTATTTTGTTTCATTTATAACATAAGAAATGATTAGGATTTGTCATCTTATTAACACGCTTTTTTTAAGAATATTTTGATTTATTATTATAAATTGTGAATAATAAAAATAGCCGATTTGGTAATATTTTTTAACTATAATACTTTCTAAGTCATATAAAGCGATATTCGAATTTTTCAGACAACTTATCGAATATCGTAAATCAGTCACTTATAAATGTATCCTTAATCATTATTTATTATTAAGTTATCGTCTCATTAGGCTATTTATATTAACAGGAAGAAAATATGTCGTTCCAGTAGGCGTTGTCGTATTGCCGTTGAATATTGGGCGCTACCTACTTTGCATTTTTAATATTCAACAACAGGTAATTATATTGAGCCACATGTATTGGCATGATTTTAAGACTTTCGCGAACATAATTTGTAAGAGTTTCCGGGTACTATTTTCTATTCCGCGTTGGTTATTTTCAATTATAACGACCATGAACATTTATAATACTCCCCTATAAATATATTAACATTTTATATAATTATTTGTTTTTTGACGCTTAAATCAACTTTATGCTAGTTGATACTCATACCTCTTTCATATGTTTTAACGATTTTTATATTGTCCTGTTCAATACATTCAAATTTCATGTATAACCTTCGGAATGGTTTTAAACGAGATTGTCAATCGTAGTAGCGAACGAATTAACGAATATAAAATATATTTTACTAAAACTAATCATTTCTGCAAACAAATTTTCCTAAAAGTATTATCTGTGCTGTAGTCGACGCTGTTAGTGGATTCAAATTTAATAAAAAATCTGTCATGCATTTTGATGATAATAATTGAGATAACTAAATATACGTTTTTGCAATTATGTATCTATTAATCCAAATATTTTTAGTCTATGGATAGGTATTCATTAAACTGATCTACGATTAAAAAGTCATTTGGAAGGATTAGGATTAAATTAGTATTATTGTAGGTACTCTCCGAGGTACACTCGACTACTAACATTTTAACAACTGAAACCAGTGAAACTGCACACTTCGCACTCGTATTTGAGTATATTATTTTTAATAATTTTTAATAGTTTTCGAAATATTTGCTTTTAAACATAAATTACACACTATCGCATATTCGATCGAGTATGCTCTAATTTTAAAAACATTTATTTATATATTTAAAAGCAAATATTTCGAAAACTATTAAAGGTAAGTATATTATATTGTTGAAATCAGACTGAAATTCTACATCGAAAAAGGCAATTTTAAAAAAAAATACAATTTACATATATACTCGTCAAAATTTGCTTCGGGACACCTTAAAATTGACCAAGATTTATAACGCTGTAAAACTGTCAAAAATGTATGGAATTGTGCCGGGTTTTTAGCGTTTCAAGGGAAATTTAATTGGCACCCTGTATATTAGAATTTTATAAAATTTGTTTGTCTTATGTGTTTGTTTTAAAACATTTTTTGAATTTTGGTCCTATCTTTTTTGTAAAAAAAGACACAGAGGTTTTAGTAAAACGTTACACTTTCACAATAAAATAACGGATGGATTTGATTACTAAAATTTGGGTATATCGTGATTGACCACAAAGAGCACGTATTGTAAACGAGTTTTTTTACCAAGAGGGTATAAACCGCATGTGGTAGTCTGCATTATCATCAGATTTAAACCCTACAGAGCAAATTTGGGATGTTCTACAGAGACGAATATCTAGTCGAAACCATCAACCTGATACATTGCGAGAACTTAGAGAAGCCCTTGTAGAAGAGTGGAACCAAATTCCAAACGAGATAATAAATAATTTGGTTCAGAACATGCCACAACACAACGTTGCAGAGAATAACATCCAGAGGTGGCCCAACTCATTCCTATAATTACATTACGGTTATGTTTTAATTATTAATATTGTTAAATAAAAGATATTAATGTTAATGTGAGTCCTTATGATTATAAAAGTATAAAAGATTGAGATTTTTTATTTTATTGTGAAAATGTAACATTTTATTAAAACCTCTGTATCTTTTTCTACAAAAAAGATAGAAGTAAAATTCAAAAAATGTTTTAAAGCAGACACATAAGACAAACAAATTTTATAAAATTCTAATATACAGGGTGTTTGGTTAACGCTGTGCTCAAGATAAAAATTGACTGAAAAAAACAGGCATTCGTTTGACACCCTGTATAAACATGTTTTTGTAACTTTATCTTAGAGTTAAATAGGTAAGATGAAAGCCAATTAAATTTCCCTTGAAACGCTAAAAACCCGGCACAAATCCATACATTTTTGACAGTTTTCCAGCGTTATAAATCTTGGTCAATTTTAAGGTGTCCCGAATCAAATTCTGACGAGTATATAACCTCGGAATTTATTTTTCAATTGTTTTTTGATGTCATATTTAAAAACTTAGAAAGAAAAACTTTTGTTAGATTAATTTTTTTTGTAAATACAGAAATAAAAGACATAGGGAGGGAAAGTTAAGTGAATCACCCTGTATATGAACAGGGTCATGGCGTGAAAATGTTAGATTCTACTGTAACTTTGTTGCTTTTGAATTTACCGGAAAAGGAAAAGCTACTTTACTGACTAATTTTTTGCCAGGAATTCAAATTTGTACAGAAAAAACAATCAAGCATCGCATTACAGAGAAATAACTAAGGTATCAACTTTGGTTTTTCTTGTTGTAACATTTTAGTATTACGTCTTTTGATTCCTCGTTTTTTCCTGATTCCATCGATATAAACATGTAAGCTATTATTTTTTATTTTTACGAGATATAGATAATTTGGAAAAAATATATAAGTTATGTGTAGAAAAGCAAGGAAGGCAGTTTGAACAATATCTATAAAAAATAATTATATATTAATTGTTGTAATTTAAGTTATGTAATAATCTATATCTCGTAAAAAATAAAAGATAATAGGTTACATGTTTATATCGAGGAAATTAGGAAAAACGAAGATTCAAATGATGTGATAATATACAGAAGACATACATAAGAAAAAACATTGTCAATAGCTAATATCTCTATAATGCGTGCTCGATTGTTTTTTCTATAAAAATTTGAATTACTGGCAAAAAATTAGTCAGTAAAGCAATTTTTACATTTCCGATAAATAAAAAGGCAACAAAGTTACAGTAGAATCTAACATTTTCATGTGATGACCCTGTACGTACGTCAGGTACAAAAGTTAAATGAGCATAAGTTTGAAACTTATAAAAGCCAAGAAATTTAAGGGTAAATCGATTGTTATACGACTCTACGAGGTACTGATTTTTGTTTTCCGCTCCTATACATATATCAATAATTACAAAATACTATGTGTCATTGATGACCTGCCCCAGATTTTATAATTTAGCTACCATTATCGTTTCACTTTTTCCATTTTACACCTTTGTTCCTATCATCATGACATCTCAAACTGGGTTGCTGAGGAAATCCACTATCTCAGATCTATAGATACATATAGCGCAGATATCAGTATAATATAATATTTTGTGGTAGAATATAAACGTATACCGTTTGGAAAGAATGCATGGGTTGAAATTACTTGATCTAACACATATTTTTTGTTTTTTTTTAATTGAAAATCACAAAAATGTGGTGCGACAGGCTTTTGCATCCATAGTCTGAATGTCGAGAACTTCCATGATAGGTGCTTCTAAAGGTTTGTAATTACAAAAAAAAGCTCTTATAAAATCTTAAATGTTTAGTAACATTGCCTGACAGTCAAGAAAAAAATGCAAATTTACAGTTATTTGAGGGAGTTGAGAGATGTAAACCTTTGCGCTGCACTTACAGGGTCTATTACTTAAGGGTGGTAATATCAATAACGTGGTTAATTTTGAATACATCGATTCGAAATCTTAGCACAGCGTGAGTTTATGAGATATCAGTTTTATAGCGTAGGTACTCTGGTGAATAAGATATTCCCAAGATCCAGGAAAACATATCAGGAATTTTTTGTCGAATAATTTAATATGATAAATTTGTTTGGAATCATGTCAAATATCAAATATTAAACCTCATCATTGATTTTTTTTAGTATGCGATATACATCATACACGGTATATACTTACATAGGTACAGGGTACTTCGGGAGGAAAGGGAACTATTTTAAGGACGTATTCTAGAGATCAAAATAAGAAAAAGTTCCTACAAATAAGAGTCCGAAAATGCTTCATTTTCGAGATACACAATGTCAAAGAAACAGTTAAACATAAGTTTTTTTTAAACATCTCGATTTAAATTGAGCTTTGGTATGCACTATACTGGCATGGAAAGACTCTTTTTGGATTCAACGAGTTTTGGCAATTTCACCAGTGGCGTGCGCGACAGCAACAAATTTAATAATTTTGATAAAAAAAATAGTACGCCAATGCTTTTTTTCAAAATAGGTATTTGTTTCTTAATTGGCAGCCAATTCTAAAAACAACAGATCTCTTGAGATTTTCTGGTAGAAGAAACGAAACCGTTTTCGAGTAATAATTAAAAACTGTTCTTCTTCACTTAATGATTTGGCCGATTTCAAACCGTTTGTAAAATAATTGGTTCTGAACTTCTGAAGAATTTTTATCTTGACAACATATAACTAAATTTAAACACTAACGTATCAAAAATATCTTAAACTCTCAAATCCAACCTGTAAAAAATTAATTGAAACTAAACTTGTGCACAATTGAAGTGAATATTGGAAAAATATAACCAATATTTGAATTTCAATATTTTTGGAATTATATGATTAATCTCGATACGGCTTTTTGTGATCGTTAACAAAATTCATTGACCATCGTCCACAGTAAATAGATTTTTAAATTGTGGGTGTTGCTTTAATCTACAGGGAGGTAATCCAGACCCTTACATTTATGTTAAATTTAGTCGTTCTCCAATATCCAATTCAATTGTGCTTGTGCACCGGTTTACCCTAGTTATTTGTAGAAAAACATATTTTTAATTCAATTTTTTTTTGACACCCTGTTTCTCGAATTGAAAGGAAGCATTTTCGGCCTCTTATTTAAAGGAACTTTTGTCTTATTTTGATCTCTAGAATACGTCCATAAAATAGTCCCCTTTCCTCCTGAAATACCCTGTATGTTACAAACAACTCATAGAATCCAAGCAGTTTATAAAGTACCTTGCAATTATATAAAATACCTATTTTAAGTTAAGGCAATTTTCGAAATGAATATATTTTCATAGTCTGTAACTACTTACCTATCTGTTTGTATACTTACTTCGGTTCAACGGAATGCCCGTGTAGATTTTATACATAATTCCTAGGTAGTATACATGATACAACAACACAAGATGATATCAAAGCGTTCAAATTTCGTCCGGTTTGCGCATGACGTCACACAGTGAGTAAATTTTGTTAGTTGGGAATTCTGTTTTATGGCTTTTATTCATGATATAAGTTCACTGATTATAGTGTAATACTAAATTAATGACGGTTATTATACTACGTGAATATATACAGTATATTCACTTTTCAACCAAAGCACTTTGTGAGTGAATAGGAGAGAATAAAGCGAGAGCGCTAACATTCTGAGATCGACATGCAGTCACGCATGTGTAGTACTCTCGCTTTACTGCTATCTCCTATTCACTCACAAACTGCTTTGGTTCAAAAGTGAATATACTGTATATAAGTATAATAATACGAAATTAACTCCCAATTTATATTTATCGTAGGCATGTATTTCGATTTGTAATTGTTGAATATGTCTGGCCCTACAAATTATTTATTAATTAATTTCTCAAAAATTGTTTCTTGCCGAAAGTTAAGTATACTAAGGAAAACCAGTTTTGACGTCAAATTTTACCTTTAATATGTAGGAAGTTAAAAAAATATTAAAATGTTAATAATTAAGGTAAAAATCTCGGTAAAAAATGTAAATAAACTTTCTCTAAAAATTTTCTAGTTACTAAGAGAATTGATGCTAAATAGTACAAATAGTGTGCCTAGTAGGAAAAACTTAACATTCCCGGACGACCGTGCAAATTGCTTATCGAGGCGCAAGCAACACGTAGTTCGGAAATATACTTTTATTACGATGATACACATTTTTCTGAAACCGCGTTTCCATACACCCTGCATTTTTTTTATTTCAGGGAACTAAGAAATTTTATATCGTGCGTAGAATCTCTTAATTGATTATCAACATCACAATCGTACACAGCACATCTCATTTTCGACGATTTTTTAACTTTTAAACACAAAAATATCCGCAACAACTTGACAATTCTGCCTGACACTCCTGACAGCCGGGCGTTTAATGGCGTCCTAGCTCACCGAGTGACGTCACGAGCTGCGCGATATCTTATTTCTTAATTATTGTATCATGGGTAGTATACATATAGTGCGCGGCAAACGTAACGAATAAATCCATTTTGACGGTAATATCTGAATATTTATTTAAAAAAAAACAGAGTGACTGATTGATTTTTGTTTTCAATTTCCAATTTACAAAGATGACCTTTAAATTCAATGTAAGGGGGGTCGAGTGGTACCTCGCTTTAAAGGTCTCTACCCATATTTCAAATATTTTTAAAATCAAGTCAGCCGCCTTGGATAAATTCTATATATTTTCAAAACATACGTTACAAAAAAACTTCTACAATATCAGTATTATTAATAATAATATTATAATTAATTGTTTTCTAAGACAAAAATTTTTTTTCTTAACCACCTCTCAAGTAACCCCCAGAAAATCCTAGGATTTTGTGCTCGATTTTGTGTTAGGCAAAGAGAGACGAGGCCCTACAGTTTATTGTGAAGTCCAAGCCACATCAACGGCCTTGATAATTCTCTTTCCATCCATCCGATGCATATCAGAAATAAATTTTGAATTGGCCCCAGGATGGATTCGAACCATAGATATGTGCAACCAAGTATAAGCACTTATCAACGTATTTACCCACTCATCTACCGTATCCTTAAATTACTTCTTTAACTTCATTTATAATACAACTGAATAATTATATACTATTACAACATATTTTAAAGGGTGGGAACAAGAACAAAATAATTTTTGAAGAGAGAAAATAAAAAGTAAACCAAACTTTTCAATTACATAAAATCCTTTTTATTTCTGTACAAATATTTTATAGAAACCCAACTAGTTTCGGCTACATAGCCATCATCAGAGGAACAGTTTTAATAATAAGAAAACTTGAAATAAAAAGGCTCAAAGGTTAAAACATTTTTGTCACGTTGCATTATGAGTACATTACTTTTAACATAAAACAAATAGATAGAAGAACAACACATTACTCTGTGACAAACGAACAGTGACGAACAGTAACTTACTGTTCGTCACTGTTCGAGTAATGTGTTGTATGTTAACAGTAATGTACCTACTCGTAATGCAACGTGACAAAAATGTTTTAACCTATGAGTATTTTTATTTCAAGTTTTTTTAAATAAAACTGTTCCCCTGATGATGGCTATGTAGCATAAACTAGTTTTTGTTTTTTAGGTAGGCTAGGCTTATTCAGTTTCATAGTAACCGACTTGTAATTTTAATTTTTAATGTAATTGGTTTTGTTAAATAAAAATATCATCTATCAAATTGTTTGTTTTTTTTTCAATCGTAGAAAAAATTTTGTAAACAACACGTTTGAAAACAGCTTTTCACACTCATTCGACACCAAACTGTCTCACTCGTGTGAAAAGATTCGTTTTCAAAACTTGTGATTTCTTACTATTTATTGTAGATACTGTTTAAAATTGAAAAAAACATCGAACTATTTTTGTGTGTTTCATAAATATGCATACTAATATCAAAAATGAATTAATTCGTCGTTTGCCGAAAACTGTATGTAATGTAAGGTTTTTAGTCAATTTGGCTTCGTTTTCGTACAAACAGTATGGAGCATTAATTTCCTGCAGCGTACACGGGACGGAAAGGAGCATGTTTTACCTCATTTTTTATTTCAATGATGGAACATGCTTGTGTCCAAGCCCTGTGTAAAAAGCGAAAATGGACACTAAGTCTTACAGAATATACTGGAGGATACAAATTACAAAAGAATTGGGATTCTTACGCGAATTAATAAACTTATACAAAATTACTATAGGTACTTTATAAATTGTCTGTATTCTATGAGTTGCCTGTAACATAAGTAAAAGTCCGAACTCCTAAATCTATTGTGACCATTTCTCTCAATGGCGTCTGTGTGGTCAGTCATTATTATAATGTAAGAAGTTCTCAAGCACAAATTGATATTTACTGGAAGAAGTTTCGATAAGATTATTAAAATGTCTAAAGGCCGCGTCAAAATGCCATCTTCTAATGTTTTTGTTCAAAAATAAGCTTTCCGCGAATTACTGTATGTTGCTAAGAAAAATAACATATAGAACCCGCTCAAAAACCAAGAGATTATTTGGGGATCGAGTGAAAGAGGTGCAACTTATTAGTAAGTAGGTACCTACCTAACTTTTTTTTTTTAAATTTGTTTAAAAAAGATAATATAAATTGTTTAATGCGAGTGCGAATATTGCATCGAAAATATATTTTTTAAATATTATTATCATATTAAATGCACGCGAAAATTCAAAATCGCTTGTGACAAAAACATCGAGCCGACTCTGCTAATACATCTATGCAACTATTACAAAAATATAGTTTTCGCTTTGATTTCAATTGTTATATACCTATGTACTACGTTTAGTTTTAGTGAATATAAATTCCAAGACAAATTCACATCCGAGGATAAGGGTGAGCCAACCGAGTTTGACACGATATGTTGAACATTGTGTGTCTACAACAATTGTCTTGTACTAATTTTACAGATTATTCTATCTTTTAAATTACGTTAACGAGAATTCTATGCACTGATCTCAGATCAACTGATCCTGTATTAAATTTGGTCGATACATCCCGAAAAATCCGAAAAAGTCTTAAACTCTCGAAAATTAAAAGTCAGATGCTCAAACAAACAATCGTACGTATTAATATTCTCATGTGTTTAAAGCTGACACTAGGCAGAAAATAGTTTTTATAAACGCAACAGATATGACTTCGAACATACCTACTGTATAGTGCAAATTATCTGTCATTGTGTATATGCATAATATGTAAATTTGTCTTTCATCATGTACTCATGTATGCATGTATACAATAATAAGTATACTAATAAGGAAATAGGTGTGTGAAAAATCTAATAGATATTTAGAGAGGTGTAGTAAAAATAAGAAAAAACCACAGCCATTTATTAATATGGACAGAAGAAAGTTTAATGATCTATGAGATGATGGATGTTAGTATGTATTCTAGAACAATATATTATGTTTTTTAAATGGCCCACATTAATTATTTATTACGTTTTTTAAGAGTCTGAATCTTGTTGACTACTTTCCAAATCTTGCTATTTTAATTAGAATGACATCTGTGATCTTCTACAGTAATACATATTTAATTTAATTTAATTCGTAACAGTTTTATTTCTATGGTACTAATAATACCTTCAAGAACTGAGTAACACATAAAAGATAACAAAAATATTCTTTGATATAGGCCACACTATTACAGATTTCAATTATTAAATTTAGTCTGTAACCTCGTTTTGTAATTAGCTTCATATATTTACTAACCGGGAACTAAGTTGTAAATTATATGATGCCAAGCAACTATCTTTCTATAATGCCATTGACTCGGCTATTACTAATATATTAATGAAAATAAATTATTAAATGCATAAATCACTTATTGAATGCGTATAGAAATGTATTAATAATATTCTTAAAAAGTTAATAAAATAATTTATGAAATAAATATAAATAAAATATAGAATACCTATATAATGGCACAAAATGTATTTTAAATTAAAATCAGTTTGCCATTGTAACGAGTATATAACTAATTTTATATATTTTTTCAGTCATCATTCTATAGAGAGTGATTCAAGAAGAAACAGTACCTCTAGGATGCATCGAAGACAAAATTCATATGGGCACGTCTCCCTTTGCATGTTTATTTCTCCTTAGAACCCTCTAATTTAGGTATCTTACGTAAAACTTTTTTTACACATCTATTTTTGAGGTAAAATGTTAAATAAAGAAAAGAAATTAAATTACAATAATAAATACATTGTTACTATGTGCACATTTTTAACATTTAGAATAATTTAAATACCTACATGAAACGAATAAAGCAAACATTAACCTTTGAAAGGTGTGCCAGTGTCAGTGTAGTTCTTGTTAAATAGTTTGCCCCATCTTAAATTAAAAACCGTTAAAATCACGCACTTTTTAATCCCGAAATATGTTATCCTTTTAAAATTTAAGAATTGTCACCTTTTCGTTGTCTGTAAACAAATTAGTATTTTTTAATTAACTTTATGAATGTTGACAAATCTTTTTACTACATAAATTAGTAAACGAACACATGCCCATAGGATTTTTTCGAATCACCGAATACGCCCTAAAAATATTGAGGTTTTCCTCTTAATCACTCTGCCATTCACAGTTTTGAAATTACCAAAATTGCATTATTTCTTCAGTACGAAAATGGAGTATTTACAATACATCTATAGAGAACAATAAAGAGCAGTAAGAACATTCCATGAAAACAAAAATAGACATTAATAATCAAAGTTTTAATGCAATATAAAAATCATACAAATTAGGGATTATGGAAGGGTGGTTAGTAGTAAATAAATGTGTTAAAATAGTCAAACTGTCTAATATACGTAACGGCGGTGACCTGAAAATGAAAAGAGTGCAGACAGTGATTATGAGAGAGGAAAAATAACAAAAAACGAAGAGAGACAGAAGCATGCTATATATTTTATACATACAATGAGTACAGCTTATTCAAATTTACATACATATACACAATACTAAAAATAAGACAAATTAATACACAAATGCTTAACCAAAAGGAGTATAAGGATAATATTTACAAAATACATACACTACAAAAGCTTTTGAAGCTCGAAACTCGAGTATGGTTTCGAAAATTGTCAAGTTTAAATAAATACTTAAATATAAAGTAATATGTGTATTATTCAACAAAATATTTATTATATTAGAATTCCTCGAAAAGATTAAACTATAGGTAAGTAAGTATTTCGAATAGGTTAAAACACATTATTGAACAATGAATTAAAACTTCTTTTCTAACTGATGTAAACAAATAAAATAATTATATACCAAAACTCATAACTTCTTAATGATAAATAGAAAATCTATTTTACGTACTTTATATTATAAAAGTTACATCATTTTTGATTTTTTTTGTCCACGCCAGGAGCATATATTATTTAAAAAATGCACGGCAGTAATTTAATAGTATATATTTTAAATTAATAATAAAAAAAAAGTTCTGATGGAGATGAGTTCAATAACGTTTTGTTCTTATAAACAATGTTTCTCACAATGTATTTGTCATCTATTTCACAATTAGTCATCTCCTAATTGTTTCAATATTTCATATATTTCTTCTTACATTTGTACAATTATTATTTTGTAGGTTTCTTTTGGGGTTTCTTTTGGGGTTTCTTTTTATTTTATCTACTATGAAAGCTACTTTCATTTACATTTATTTAGCACATCTGCTAATTACATTACACACAGAAAATTTATGGAAGCATCTTCACAAATTTCTCAATATTTCAGCGTTGATAACCAATTAAAGTTATGTTCCGTTTTTCTCGATTAGACTACATGAGCAGAAGAAACTAAATTTGACTTAAATTAAAAAATGGTATTTATTTAAACTTGATTCGCAAAGCAACGCTAGTTACAAACCAAAACCCTAGAGATAATCCAAAATAAACTTATTTTCTCACCCTCAACATTAACTTCGATATCTTCAAGTCTTCCAGGATGATTAATTAATAACGTACTGGGTCTATGTACAGGCCCAGGCCCAGGTAACGTTACACTAGGTCCTGTACCACTACCTCCTACACTAACAATTAGAGGGCACCCAACTACAGGTCTTTTATTAAATGCCACATTCACAACATGATCACAGGCTTCTGCTGGTACAAAACTGACAGCAAATTTAGCATTTCCTTGAGGATGAACTTGAGTAGGAATATTCAGACCTCTTGCAGAAATTGTTATTTCTAAGTTTCCTTCACCTGCTTCGCTAGCATCTACAGAAAAACTGACAGGTCGACCAACTGTGCCTCTAGCAACTGTTCCCACAGTGACCTTATTGGAATCAAATGCTTTTGCAATAAAAGGGGTTCCTTGAACGGGTCTGCCATTATAGTCCACACTAATTTGATGGGCGCCCACTTGCGTTGGAGTAAATTCGGCTGTGAAACCTGAGTGTATGTCTCCTGTTACTTTCACGGGCAATTCCCCAATGGGCCCTCTAACAGCTACGGCTAATTCTGCAGCTCCTCCGCCAGCGACGCCCATGTGGAATGAGCTGGGTTGATTTACTGGGATAAGTTCCAGATGGGACAAAGACAATGTCACTCTGCTGGTATCCGAAACAGCACACACAAACGGACAACCCCGAACCGTTTCCCCGTTAAATTTAATATCGATTAAATGAGGTTTTGCTTGATCTGGTGTAAATGAGACTAGACATCTACCTCCTCCAACAACTTGTACGTGATTGGGAACTTCTCCTTCATTTATGGAAATTTCTAATTGCCCCTCGCCGGCCTGACTTGCATCAACTAAAATAAAAAATGCATTAGCGTGGATATACAGAACCGAACATATCTTGTTACGAAAAATGCATTTTTGAAATGTTTTATAATATTTAAGTTTGTGTTTCTTTAGTAATCGTATTATTTATCTATATTGTTATCCAATATTATTGAACAGTATATTATTATTATAGCTTTTACTTATTACTTTCCACGCTATTATTGAGTTATTTCAAGGTAAATGTACAGTTCTATGACCTTAAAAAAACAAATTAATGTGTGGAATTTCTATTTCCTCTTGCGCTTATTACTTAATCAATTGGAAATATTTCGCTATACCGAATTGTACACCTAAATGTTACTTACTTGCCAAAGAACAAACTGTTTGTGAGGATTCTTTCAAGTAATGGTAAATAAATTTAATTCGTGTAATTAAACCTATATGGTTGGAAGACCACATAAAATAATCAGAAGACTAAAATAATTAAGCCGCTTTAATGTAAACTGTAAACAAAGTCGGTTATCTGGCACAATTTGATGTCAAAAAGAAATTTGGTGTTTCTTAAATGTATAAGAAGGAGCAATAACATAAAAATAAAATTGATTTAGAACACTTTATAGCAATTTTTTACAATTATTTTCGGTTTGTTATATTATTATAACAAAACAATGTTTACTTTGATTGCTGAAAGATATCGACACGATTGTCATTTTGTGCTAACATTGTATCCATTTTTTTAGAAGAGAATAACCTTTGTTGCTATTAGTTCTGACAGTTACTATCATTATTATCATATTGAGTTTGTTTTTTACATAATTGTGCATAAAGAAATTGCAATTGAGTAATAAATTTAAATAAAACTTTAGCGGGTTAGCGTTCGATGTTAAATATCATTATTTTATAATGACCGTCTGACTTGTGTGATCTGAAAATTTCCGATTCTAATTGCCTCTATATCGACAAAATAATTTATGTCAAACTACTGAAATTACCCACAGTATGCGTAGCTCTAGATTAATTGGAGACATTTTTGGCCACAAATGAAAAATAATCGTAATAATACATATCTTAATTTCAAAATATAATAATGAAAAAAGGTAGTTGAAATATGATTAAAATAAAAATAAAAGTTATTCTTCTGATCGTACTTCAAAAAAAAATATAATATAAATAATAATGTGAAATTTTAATAATGTTATTTGTAAGTAGATTGTGTAAAAGAAATTAGGAATATTTTCAATGCCTTAACATTAGTTAGCTTAAAAAAATGGTTCAGATCAATCAAAATGCCGGTAACTCACGTTTCAAGAATTATTTATACGTCCGGCGACCTCTCAATAAGGCAATATTTTAGAAAATTACACTGGTTCATAAAGTTATGTACCTGCAATTTGATTGTTGAATACATGACATTTTTCAATAAATTACTTTGAATTATATAATACATATGAAAACATAAAGTCTTTGTCTTTGAATTTGTCGAATAAATAATTAATAACTGTTAAAAATACATTAACTTTTTTGTTGTGGCAATAAGTTACATAATGCTTTTTGGAGTATTTGACAATAAATAAATATAACAGGGAGAGCAGAACTAAGGTAGTGGCGGTAGATATGGCCCGGACGGTCATATGGCCCAATGCCCTTAAATTTTAAACTAACCGCCTCAAACCCAACTTCTTGACGTTCACAGTTTCTTTCAATACGTTTAAGCGTCCTCTGTAAATAACAAGCCGAACTTCCGGCAATATCGGCAATACCGGCTAGTTTAGATTATGGCGTCACAACAGGTGTTCGAATAATAAAGTTTAATGAAAGTGTTTTGGTGAAATCATCGAGAAACATTGAAAAACAAACCTAAATTTTGGAGGATCGACACTCTAAGTTACGTGTTACATAGTGACATATTTATTTTACTTAAAAATTTTGTGAAAGAGTTTTTTCTTGTTGCTCATAATGTGCACTACTCAACTGGTTATATGGCCCATGTATTTATTTCGTCACATTGTTTAAGTATTTTATCTTGATAGAAAATACTTACTCTACATTAGTGGAAAAAATTATTTTGCATTTTTTTAAAGGGCTCAGATTTATGTTAATTCTGTAAGTGCCATATTTTCAAATGGGTTTGATGATATGGCCCATTGACTTTTTCTACAATTTTATTTTTTATTTTTAAATTTGCAATCTTTTTTATTTTTTTTGTTGTCAGTCTATTTGTCTATTATGTCTAAGCTCAATTTTCTTAATGAACCGTTCAATTAAAATAAATTTTTCTAGGGCTATAACTCCAACCCTGGTTGGGAATATGGCCCATTGACTGCATTTAAAAAAAAAATTTTTTGTTTGTTTTACGTTTGATTTTTACAAAGTTTAATTTTTTTCCTGGAAGCGAAGGTGTTTACGCTTAAGTTCCTGTAAGCATTGTTATTTTTTTTAATAAAGTTTTCGAGAAAAAAAATATTTTTTTTTAGTGGGCCATATATGCCGCCACTACCTTATTGAAAAATGAGTGTCACGTTTTTATTTTCGAAAGTATTTAATATAGAACAAATAAACTAATTTAGTATGTGCAAGTAACGTAGATGGCAGAGGAGAGATTGCCAAGAAGAATAATTGATTATCGCCAACCAAACCGAGGAAAGAGAAGAAGACACAGAAGAACATGGAGGAGACATAGACTACATAATGGAAAAAGGAGATAAGAACTGATGGATTGGCAAGACAGAAAAATATTGTCGTTGATATGCCCCTGCACAGTAAGATCTTTAAATTTACAAAACATCAAATCGAAGGAAGATACAAAGAACATGAAGGAAATCTACAGTGTGTTCCACTTTTCATGGAGCCACTCTCATATCTCGCTCATCTGATATCCGAATATTGTGAAATTTTGGTGGTGAATATACAGGATGAGTTCATGGGGAAACTTCGAGAATCGACTCTTTATTGAAAAATAAGTGTAGTTTGTTCTATAAACATTTTTCTTATGGGACTGGGTTTTCGAGATACGTCGTTAATCTTTTTTTTTTAAGTTTTCGACGAATAACTTTAAAGTGGTTAGACCGATTTTTATAAAGTTTGTTAGGTTAAAGTCGAGGTTAAAGTTTATCAAATGGTCTGAAAAATTTGAAAATATCGCCCCCGCAGGCGTAGATATAAGGACCACGGACCCTTTTAAAAAATGAACACTGGACCCCTATGGTCGTCTCAAAAAATGGATATGATTTTTTTATTCTCCGATATTTTTTTAACATAAATTGTCTCTAGTAAATTTTCGCAATTTTTGATAGTTTTCCGGTTAATTGAGGTTAAATGATTTATTGTATTGCTCGCTAATGTTTATTTTATTTGCCAATGAGCCGGTGTCTGCTAACAGAAATGAAAAAAAATATATTAATAAATGTCTGTATTGTCTCTCAATTGATTCATTTTTCCTCTCTCAATTTTTAAAATCGTTTCAAACAATTTAGACTGAAAACGACCAAAGATGATAAAGACCCTATGAAACGACTTTACGTAATAGCAGACACCGGCTCATTGGCAAATAAAATAAACATTAGGTAGCATTACAATAAACCATTTGACCTCAATTAACCGGAAAACTATAAAAAATTGCGAAAATTTACTAGACATTTTATCAGAAAATATCGGAGAATAAAAAAATCATATCCATTTTTTGAGACGACCATAGATGCAGAAGTTATTTTTTAAAAAGGGGTCCGTGGTCCCCATATCTACGCCTGCGGGGGCGATATTTTCAAATCTTTCAGACCATTTGATAAACTTTAATCTAACATAAACAAAACCCAAATTTTATAAAAATCGGTCTAACCACTTTAAAGTTATTCGTCGAAAACTTAAAAAAAAAAGTTCAACGTCCTGTATCTCGAAAACCAAGTCCCATATGAAAAATTTTTATAGAACAAACTACACTTATTTTTAATTTTTTTATTTTTAAAGAATCGATTCTCGAAGTTTCCCCATTTAAAGTGAACTCGCCCTGTATACCTATACTACTATAAAATAAATTTTTAGACGTTACCACATTTGATTTTAATCAGAGTCATCCGATTCCAGAATGGAAAAAGGGTCGATTTTCAAGAAAGAAGTATTAACGATTTTTTTTTAAACTAGTAGATATTCTTAATCAGCACCTTTAGAAACCTCCTTGTACAAGATTACATCGTAGTGGATTCAGAGGTGTTTGAGGTAGAGGTCGTCAAAAAAACAATTTTTTCAACTAAAAATAATTTTTATCTGTTAAACGGATGCTCAAATGAATTCTTTTTTGTTCAGAATAATGTATTGTACTAGTTTGCATTGATTTTACAACAAAATAATTATTTAATAAGGTAAGACATTTAATTCGTACGTACATACCTACCATTTTTCTTACAGATAATCTTCAATAAAGACCTAAGAAAACAAAAGAATAACTTGTGTTTGGCTTACTTAGGTATTTAGGTACTTACTTTACTGAATATTATTTGTTATAAAAATGGTAGGTAAGTACGAATTAGAATTTTTGCCTTATTAAAGAAATAATAATTTTGTTGTAAAGTCAATTCAGACTAGTACAATACACTATTCTGAACAAAAAATGAAGAATACATTTTTTTCAATTGAGAATCCGTTTTACAAATAAAAATCACAAAAATCATTTTCATCTGAAAAAAATTGTTTTTTTGACTGCCCTTATCAACATCTTTGAACTTAGTACAATGTAATCTTGTACAAAGATGTTTCTAAAGGTGCTGATTAAGAATATCTTACTAGTTTTTTTCCGAGTTTTTTTCTAAAAAATCGCTAATACTTTTCTCTTGAAAATCGACCCTGTTTTCCATCCTAGAATCGGACACCTCTGACTAAAATGTGGTTAGGTCACGGCTAAAGACTCATTTTATAGGTATATATTCACATTATTCACCACCAAAATTTCAAAATATTCGGATATCAGATGAACGAGATATGAGGGTGGTTCCATACAGTGAGACACAATATGTATGTATAATACGTAATGGCAAAAGGAGTCATATAACTATAAGACTGGAACTGACAAGATATTTGAAAAAAATATGTTTAGTTTTAAGATATAATCAAATGATGGTTATATTTTTAAAATTGGAAATATATGTCATTATATTTTGGAGTTTCTAACGTAAAGATAGTTAACATTGTTAACTTGCTAATTACATGAACTTGGAACAGGTTTTTCTAAAAATTTCTTTAATAAGTGGGTTTTGTATAATTTACGATTTCCTTATGGCCACATCTGTACAAAACCCACATATAAAAAATATGGGTTGCCGTTTCAAAAATCGCAATACAAATGACGTCATTGACTTGTTGATGCCTTTAATCACAATGTAAACTGTGCTTTATCGTACTTTAATGTTGTGCTAGTTTGCTTTAAGTACAAGACAAAAATTTTTCAATTTTAAACGAAAAAATTATCAATGGGAAAGGGAACAGAAAAGTTTAATCTTTTGTATAGTCACCCCTGAGATGAGCTTGTTTTGAAAAAGGTTTTGTCAGATTGTGCTTCCTAGGGACCAGAATTTCGAGAAAACTGAATATAAAAACAAACGCCTGCTCATTTTTTGTGATAAAATTAGTTTTGCTATTATCGAAATTGAAGAAAAAGTAATTCAATAATTGTGGTGAGGGGGCCAGTTGGCAAAGCTCCTTACCGAGGGAATACTAAATTCAAATATCTCGTTATTATTACGGTAATCAATTTACGGTTGTAATTGATGAATAACTGTAAAACTGCGTCAGAATAATAAAATAGAATAATCTTCTTTTCTTGATTATCTCACAACAGGTTATTTATTTAGTAATTTGAGATTGCAATATTGTCATTAAAATTCGGATTTAAGTGAAGACGATTAAATTATTATGGTGGCTGGTTACGCAGGCACGGATATGACGTAAGAAGTGTGTAATTTATTTTGAGCTACATAGTAAACCACGAGGAAATTAATTCACACAGTTGTAAACATTCATGCGAAAATGTGAAGATAATTAGTTTGATATAAATGGATAGAAGAAAGCAAGAATGCACCTTTTGTCAAATAGCTTGATAAGTTATCTCTACATAAACTGCATTATTATCATCAACAGCGTTTTTCATTTTTACCCGACTTCAAAAATAATGCCCTGTATTTGCCACGTAGGTTATCTCAGGAGCCAATAAATCAATTTTGATAAAACTCCACGAAATAATTCTTGATGGTCGGAGCTTAGGCATACGTGTAGGGGGTTAAAATAGGTTTCGCAATTTTTAAACAACGATTACACACGTTTCTGGTAATATAGTAGTGGTTTTCTACGTATTTTCGTACGTTGAAACCGAATTTAATAGCAGAATTTACGTAGCATGTCAAATTTTCAAGATAAATGGAGTAAAGTTATCCAAAAATATCGTTTTAGGCTATAAATAATAATGGGAATTATTATTCCCAATTTTGCAGGTCTGTATTATATCATGCTAAATATTACTGATATTTATAATTTTACATTTATAAATATATTGATTATTATTATTTATCATGCCTATAACATATTGTATTTTTCTGTTCTGTAAGTTGGGATGTTGTCTTTTGAATAGTATAATATTAAATAAGTAATATGGGAATCTACGTTTTAGATTGTTATTATCATCAATGAGAAGTTATGTGAGCGCATTTACTAGGTTTCTTTAATTTTATATCGCTGTTAGTAGAGCTGTAAACATTTTGTTTTCAGGCCAAGATCTGGGGTTTCGTTTCTAACTATAAGACTTGTATTGCTATTAAATAAAAAATAAATTATCCTCAGCATTCAGCAGTCGGTATATAGGAATACAACATCAATTGCGAGTTAATTATACGTGTATTGCCGAGCTTGATTAGTAGGCAGTACATAGTAAAGACGGATACAAAGAGAACACCTTTAATGTTAGCAATCAAATAACTCTCTATTATATTAATCATGTTTTATAACCTCTAAATTAACTTGCATTATCCTGTTCTCAATATTCATTAGGTTATAAAAATATTATTAATGTTTAAAATATGAAATTGTTTTTCTTCTTAGATTTCCAACAAAATATTCATTTTATTAGATACTGTTCTCTTTTAATCTAAATGATATAGATATGTAAAAGCTTTATCATTGTTACTCAATTCTTGTATGAGCTTACCGCGATTACAAAGCTGTGCCCTTTATTTTTATGATTACCTACTGCCAACGAACTTCAACATGATTTTTTTAACACGTAGATATATAATATAACTCGACTTTTTGGTTAAAGTTTACAAGGCGACATAACATCATTACATTTATTTCTTTAGCCTTACCCGTGGCCTTACCTGAAACATCAGTTTTTAAAAGTCCCATTGATGCACTTGAAACTCTTCAGCAGATAATAATTGACAAATACAAGGTGTTTCTAAATTGACTACCATAAATTTAAGAGCTTGTAGAGAACGTTAAAATAAAACTAAAACCGCTAAACAGTTTTGTCGAAAAACGCTTAATTTTCAAAATACAGGGTGTTATAGTGTCGACTGGCAGATCAGTTATTTAGCTATATCTCTAAACAGAGGCGGCAGAGGAATCTAAATTTTTGTGAGCGAGTGTTACTTAAGACTACTGATGACTGTATAATAGTTTAAATCTGATACCACCATTCAGTGGCGTAGAAAAAGGGGTAGCCTAACACTTTTTTGTTAATAAAAAATTTGCTATCAGATATTTTGAAAATATCGTCCCATTTTCAAATTCCCCAATCAAAATGCTATAATAAAGATCTCTCGTTAAATATCTCCAGAGGCGTTCGTTTTCGAGATATTCTCGGTTTTATGTGGTACCTACTTAATTTGCGAAAAACATTAAAAAGTGACAATCATCACAAGGTAGATAAAAATAAAAACAAATGCAACTCACACCTGCTTAACTGTCAAGAAATTACATTTTAATCTCAAAGGTGCACTTCTTAACAAATTCATATTGAAAATTTCCTTTTTTTGATTAATCGTTCAGTTGCAATATTTTATAAAAAGTAGTAAAATAGTAAATTACACATGTGCGGAAGTTTTTATTTATCTTGTACATTTACCTCTGCTTTGCTATTTTATTGACTAAGTACATTAAAAAATTTTTATTAAACACTCGATTAAACACACGAGTATTGCCACATAAAACCGAGAATATCTCGGAAACGAACGCCTCTGGAGATATTTAACAAGAGATCTTTATTATATAATTTTGATTGGGGAATATGAAAATGGGACGATATTTTCAAAATATC
The DNA here is from genome assembly GCA_963680705.1 of Rhagium mordax. Lineage (NCBI taxonomy): Eukaryota > Metazoa > Arthropoda > Insecta > Coleoptera > Cerambycidae > Rhagium > Rhagium mordax. The sequence continues at coordinate 63,438,698 of OY796658.1, forward strand.
TGACAGCAAATTTTTTATTAACAAAAAAGTGTTAGGCAGTCATCGGTAGTCTTAAGTAACACTCGCTCACAAACATTTAGATTCCTCTGCCTACTCTGTTTAGAGATATAGCTAAATAACTGATCTGCCAGTCGACACTATAACCCTGTATTTTGAAAACGAAGCGTTTTTCGACAAAACTGTATAGAGGTTTTAGTTTTATTTTAACATTCTCTACAAGCTCTTAAATTTATGGTAGTCAATTTAGAAACACCTTGTATAATGACTTGATTTACTTGAACAGTTAACTAGAAATTTTAATCTGGTTAGTTATAATTAATACCATACACGACTGATAATTCTCAGTACCTACTGTCTTTTTTCATAAATGCGGGACATTAATGAGAATTTTTCATGTAAGCAAATATGAATTAATGTAAGCAAACACATAATGACAAATAACGGATGGCTGGTCCTTTACTAAATTTGGAATGTCCAAATAATTTGAACACATTCATTTCTGAGAAAATAATATTCCTAATGACTGTTTCACAAGGGGAGTTTATGTTTTGTCATTACCATTTGGATTTAAATAAACCTTTTGTTGAACAGTGGTAGAGGCACCAATAATATGTAGGGAATTTATATAATCAATATTATATTTAGTATTATCTAGAAATATCCTACACCTGCTTTTACCATTTACATATGATTTTTTTAGATAAATTTAACCACTAATTCTCAAATGGTTCATATATGTCCTTATTTTCTCGTATATCTGCTAACAATTCATACAAATATCAATATCAATGTTAACCAATTTATTCGCGACAGCAAAAGGAAATTCGAACTGACTGAAACGAAACGTTAAAAGATCTATTTCATAAGATAAACAGATACATTGATATTTTGGTTGGTCATTTTTTTGACTGAATGATCACGGATATTGGTGCAGAGGAAATCCCTCGGGAAATCCTCATAAATTTAGAAATAAACTTAAAGAGCAATTCAAAAGATTATTTGTTCAATACGTTTGTGTCCAATTTGGAGATTTTTCCGGAAATAATTTTGGCGACTGGAAACAAACTGAAAATGTCATGTTCCAATAAGACGCTTCATATTTTTGGAATTGTTATTAATATTGCCACTGAAAATGGAGACGAATATGCCGAATAATTCCTTCAGAAACAGTTGATGAATTGAAATGACAAACGTATGCAAGAATATTTCTCCAGAAACTTATAGAAAAATAAGGCCAGAATTTCATAACTAAAACTTTGTGCCAGGAGGTCAATGATAAACATTTCGGATAGCCGATTTAGTTATTTGTTGCTTTTACATTTAAAATTTTTATTTGAAATATAAAAAACTTTTACCCACCATAACCATTTGCACGAAAAATGTCGACGGAGTTAATAATTCATATGCGTACTTAGATAATAAGTTGGACAATAATTTCAAACTATAATGCTTTTAAGATACCTAACTTAATTAGAGTAAATATAGCTGGATAAATGATATATTTTTATAAATAATTAAAATATACTTCCATATAGTTTATATGGTTTCATAGATATATTCCTAGACATTTTCGTCATTTGCTTCAAGCACCTTACTTGTTAGGCCTCTGACTTTTTTTGGAAAAAGTAATTAATGTCTAAGTTATAAATAAATTTACCGCCTTCCAAGTTACCGACAATGGGTTAGAGAACGTAGCTCGTGTGGCCATAAGAAACATTCCAAAAATGCATTTCATATAAAAACAAACTTGCACTTACCTCTAAATTGGACTGGTTGTCCAACAACTCCCCCGCTTACGTCAGCAACTTGAATCAATCCAGCATCGTAAACTTTTGCAATAAGAGGCCCAGAAGGAAGTTTTTCCCCGTTAATAGAAACCTCAACAACATGAGTACCGACTTCTGTCGGAACAAACTCAACACTCTGTACTCCAGTTCGATTGCCTGGTAGTACCCTTGCCTGTACGCTTCTTTTGCTCGGCGAAATTACATGTACAGATAAATCAGCAGGTGCTGTGTTAGTACTTGTAATTATTTCGAAGATAGCGGGGGTGTTTGCTGGGACTAATCGAGTTGATTCGCCCAAAACAGACAGGTTCGAGTTTGTGTTGGACATGATGTTTACATGCCAGGGGCTCCCTTGAAATAAAATGGCGTCTTTAGTTAAAAGTTATGTAGGTGGTGATTCGGAGAATGGATATAGCGTCGTATTTGATGACTTAACGAATTAACGTTAGATCATAGGTCATAAGGTTAAAACAAATTCGCTATTAATGTAACATCCAATTGAAGCAAAAACCATAAATAATCATCAACGATACTAAATATGTATTTAAAGGATTATTTAATTACGGTTGATATAAAAATTAAAAAGCTATTTTGCCCAGCATAAAATGAATTTTCTGAAATCATATATAAATAAACTTTAAACACACGCAATAATCACATTGTAGGTAGTTTTTTATTAAACTTGTTTGAAACAATCTTCTTTCTTGTTTTCTTGCGTTTTAAAATAAGCAATTAAATTAAAGTACATACTTTAAAGCTCGCTTTAAAGGCACCTAATAAAAATTCTTTATTAAGTGTCTGATATTATAAATAGAGAAAATTTTTGTGTACGTTTGGTTCTGACATATTAAATACTTATTATTAGAAACGCCAGTTTTCACACGCAGCTACACATATTATCTTCGGAATTGTTGATCTAACGAGATAAACTCAAGAGTATACAATTTGTTCAACTTATATGGCTGTTTTCTTAGCCTATAAATTAGGTATACAGTGAAAATATATAACTTATCTAAATATAGAAAATTCTTTCTTTATTTTGTTATGGTTACTTTTATTTTTATTACAGTTACGGCGAGAACTAAGAGTAAAAAGAATATCTTGGAAGAACCAACATTAAACGCTCAGTCCCTAAGATAAGTATTGGACTAATTTTTTCCCTGAAAATAACCCAGAGTCCAGGGTGTCGGATCTGTTTGCACATCAATCTAAAACTGAACCATAGTCTCTATAATCTTTACAATACAATAAAGAATTGTCATATCTACTAAGGTATCTGAAATATCTGGGCCGAATTATCTAGGTTGGAATTTATCAGATATGCATCTAAATTTGACAAAATTTATACTTTATGTTTCCGCTATGTAAATCAATACAATTTTAGATATGCCTACACTTCTGGTATCAGATATTTGTTGAACTTAGTTTCTTTACTTTTATCTTTAGAAGCCATTTTTTTTTCTTACAATTAGGTATCTAAACGAAGGTAGGGTCAATCCAGTTTATGCTATCACTATTAGATATGTATAATGATATATCAACCCAATATTTATTTGAATTAACATTTTTTATATTGTTGAGCTTTAAATATCGACTTTAATTATTAATTATTATTAACTAATAACTAAGATTCTAATTGAAAAATTAGTATTAATTGGGAAGAACATATTTTTAATACCAAATACATTTGTTCTCCGCGGCGCTCTCTTTCTAAATGGGGAACCCGAAAATCAGTTTATTCACATACAATTTTAATGACTCAAATTCAGATTGCGATCGCTTTAGTTTTAATGTCTAGATTTTTTGTTGCCAATCATAATTGTTGCAGATGTGGTTACATTTTCAGATATTTTATTTCAATGAAATACTAAAAAATATGAAAATTTTGTGAAAGTTTGTATCAAATTTGAGTGATGTTAACGCTTTAGAAATCCTGTAGTTTTAAATTTAGTTCAATTATCGAACATCAACTAATAATGTTAAACTTCAACTAATGAGCAATAAACAGCTTATTGAATTTGTGGATTTGTCTTTGGAAGAAAAACAAAAATATTTAACTCAACTTATAGTACTTTTTTCCATGATTTCGAAAATGTCAATAAAAACCTAAGTTAAATAACAAAAAAGTGAATAAAAATGCAATTTTGAAAAAATATTTACATTCTCATTCCAAAGACATAACATCTCCTACATTTTTGTCTTCATGTTCAGTAAAAATGCTGATAATAATTAAAATAATTTAAATAAAATTTTATGCAAATTTCGAGGCAAATAAATAAAGGAAATGACATCAAATAAGCGAGCAAATAAGTATCTATCATCTTTCATATTGGAAAATTTCCAAAATCCAAAGAGCTTCAATCCGAAGTTTAATCAAAACAAAATATTGAAAGTCCAAAACTATTGTTTAATGGGTTTTTAGTCAACTATGTGATGGTTTTATTTCCAACGTCATATGATCTTTTGATTGTTGTCATTTATTATGATATCGCGGGGAACTTTGTATTTGAAGTGGTTTAATTTTTTTGGCCATAAATAGATTTTAATTATTGAGTAAAATTCGGTTCAAGTCGAATAAAAACTAAAAAATATTTAAGAGTGTTACCCTCATAAGTGCGACACCCGAGGCGACACCCTTGTATAATTATTTGGTGCATTTTGTAACTGTTGATATTTTTTACATTTTCTATTTCTGCTGAAATTTCAATTCTTAATTATTCCACTCTGTGATTCTTATTTTTATAGCTTTCTGTTTTCTAGTTATACATTAAAAATATCCTAGAAAATACTAGGCATTTTGAAAGCCAAAGATTCCGAGGTAGATTAAAAAATGATTCAAAGTCAACCCAGTGTTAAAATTAATTTAGTTAGGTGGTAGCAATATTTATGAAGAAAAATATGTATGTATGTTATATTTTTGCAGAAGAAATAAATGTTTTCAAAACTGTAAAAATATACCGGATCAACCATTTAAAAAAACATTGCTTGCTTGGTTTCTTCATTCATTTATCTGACTTTTTCACAATTCGAAATACTTGGAAAATAAATTATAATTAATTACGCTAAACATTTTTAATTTATTTTCTAAAACAAACCCACAGAGAACATCATAGGAATCGCTCTGTACATGTACAATATTTTTCTCTATTATCTTTCAAAAAGCAGATTAATTACTTTTCTAATGTAGTTTGGACAGTTGTTCTGACTGGTGGTAAATTAATTTATTTTAATTTTTCAGTATTAAACTGTATCGTTTCTGTTGCCATCAAATGTGCACTAATTCGTTTTTGTTGTTATGCATAATTTTGATATATTTGGCGTAAGTCGGTTGCGATTTTTTGAATAAATCTCTTCCAATTAATTTCGAAACAAATGCAGTGGTTTTTACGAGGGTTTTTATTTATTCGAGAAAAAATTGTTTTACGACAAAAACAAGATAAAGGTTCGCGTCAAATAGAGTCCAGTGTTCAAAAATTATAGGAAATAAACTGTTTGTAGGGTTCCTCCTTTTGAGAGCTATAAATAGGAAAGAGGGCACTCTAAGACATAAATGTTTGTACTCAGTCTTGCCCTCGGTTTTGTTTCTCGAGGTAGGTTTTAAGACCATTATTTGTCAAACATCCTGTACCTACTTAGCGTTACCTAAAAAATGCTGTCGAAAATCTCACCAGTAGAGGTCATATTCAAGGTTAATCTCTAAGTAAGAGTAAAATAATAAAGTATGCTTCAAAGGTACAACGCCCTTTACTGGTTCTTATTTCAATAATCGAGATCATTCAAATTACTCAGAATCTTATATAAGCTTGAGCTACCTTCGATTTTTGTTATGGTATTTCCCCCTACCACATTCATAATATATGCATATGCATAATAACTGCACTAGTTTTTTTACTTCAAGTGCATAATAGTGCTGTTCTTTATTATACCAGTCTTAATAAGTTACTTCATGTACTATCCCCCTGATCCCCGTTGTTACCTTGCGGGTGCAGGTTTGAGGTTTGATAAAACTGGCAATAAAAATCAGAAATATTCAATACAAGAAACAATAATGAACATTTGAAGCAATTCTCTAAAGAGAAAATTTCTCGGAAAATTTACTAAAGAAATTAAATTGGTCTTACTTGACTTAGATATAGCATGAGCAAATTAGATCAGGTGTAAGTAAGTATATTAACAGAACCGTTTAAAAACTATTAACTCTCGAGTTAATGGTATACACATAAACAATAGCTTTGGTACGAAGCATATCCATTCACCTTTTCACCACTCTACAAAATCTATAGGAAGGGCACTTTTCACAAATATCGTATTTTACCTGGCACTGACACCTGTTGAATCACTGATTCGTTGTTCGCTAATTAATTACAATTAACAACTAAATATTATGAAAACTGACGTAGCTGCTAACTGACACTGTGTACGTTTACACATTTAAAAGTCGAACATACGGATTGCGCTCTGTGAAACGTTATATGGTTGAAACTCGACCTGTGTACAGACTGGGCTCAGTACAATGTGGTAGGCGGGGTAAGACGTGTAGCGGCATTCCTACACTGGTGAGCAACTCAACAGGTAAAATCATCGAGGTAGTGTAACATGGAGTTAGAAAAGGAAACAGCTGGAGGTGTTTAGACTGTGTGTAGCCCACACAAAATGCGGTTAAAAAATGGGCCGAATTTTTTGAGAGTGAATCATCTCAATTTTTATTGCTACACTTTATAGTTTTCGAATGAAAGAAAATTAGATAATCAACAGTGGTAATAAATGAAATTTTTTTTATACCATCCAAAATCGGGTCTTCTGAACAAGAATATAACCTTTTTCTAGGAGATAAAGAATTTTTCCGAAAAAAAAAAGTATAAGCCACAATTTCGGTTTTCCTGTTTGAAACGTTTTACGAAATTTGTTTCTTCAATGCGTCATCTGTAAACTTCAATTATATATTAAAAATTAACTGTAAGTATACGTTCCATAACGTTCAATATACTTAATTTATTTCTTAAAACTATATGAAACATACGCATACCTAAGAGCAGGCAAAAGCTGTTGCTCGATATCAGAATGTTAAATAAGTTAAGTCACTCCATATTTTCTACCTCGATGGGAACTTCACTGCAAAATGCAGTGGAGGTTGACCTGCGCTACGTAGGCTTCGTAGAATAGTCGAGATCACTCGGATAATAAGCAATAAACGTTAAAGTGATACCATTGTTCTGTGGAAGTAAAGTTCGAATGTCAAATGATGTTTTGTTTTTTATTTTTCACTGGCTCATCTTAATAATGTGTCAGTGGGCCACGTTGTATTTATTAATCGGAGCAATGAACTGAGTCTTCTCTTCTCAGATGAAAGTGGAAAACGACCAATCCAGTCGTCGAATATACACTTTTATAAAACCATCACGTATAGTTCATAGGATAATACGAATTCCTTGAATTTTTTAAATTACCGCTACCGCTTGTACGCCACAGTAAAAAAAATCCTACCACCAAATGATTAATTAAAGAAACAATTTAATTTGAACTATGAAATTACCTTAAATTTCAAAACTGCGCGGAGTTCCTGAATTACGAAATGTTCACTGCCTTAACTAATATAGGTATTTGCATAATATTTTAGACCTAGCAAGAAGAATAAAAGCTAATAAAGCTATTGCGAAAAACGAGTAGGTGCGTGGTTTTCTAGATACTCACCAAGGTATTATTTGTAACATCCACAACCTTAATAATATATAAACAGTATTTACATAATCATTAATCATAATCATAATACGAACAACTAAATTGTATTATTTATTCAGTTGTAAGTTGTAAGTAGTTGTCCGCTGTTTTCACCAGGCCCGGAGCAGACATTGTTGGTAGGTATGCACTATCTACATTGTTATTGATAATACTGATAACACTACATAGTTATGAGGGACAGGTTGGTACGGATTAACTGCTCCCTTAACACTGAAGTAGACAGGAAATGCGTATAAACAACATTTTATGAATACTTACTATTTTTTTAAAAATAAAGCATAATTTTACCAGTGTTTTAATCTAAAACTAATTACTCAAGAAAAATTTGGAAATAAATCTAATTAACCCGTTTACATAAGTTTTAGACAGGCCTTCCGTTTGTTTCATTGGTTATACAAGAATATTTATGGTACCTGAATTGTGATGCTAAACTGTTAGACAAATGAAATGAATCAGGCGAAATTTTGGTGCAGTCGTGAAATTTCACATACAAATGGAAAATATAGGTAGATTACGTAAAATGAGGACTTTGTTTCAAATAAACATAAATCTTGTTTACGAGGTTGTACTGTATATCTTGTTGAATATTCTTTATCGATTTTTATTTTTTAAACTAGAATAATTAGAGCTATCAGTCTTAAAACTCTTACATTTATCATTTGGTGCCTTCATACAGTAGTAGTATTTTGTCTAAATCTCTAAACTGGGTGTTTTTTCCTTAATATATACTTTATCCGGAAATTTTGTACAAGTTAAATGTTTTTTTTGCGAATCGTTCGCAGATGATCCTTTTTTGAATAATGGTTTTGACTCTTATCGATACAACTCCACGATAATGCACTCACTCACATGTGGCCAGGGTAGTAACCGACTATCTAGACGAAGTTAATGTCACTGTAATGAATAGGCCAGCTCGCAGCCCAGACATTAATCCTATAGAACATGTATGGGACCATTTAGGATGGGGAATATAGCAAGATCTGGTTTCATATCGGACACCGAATGAACCCCAATTTGATGTGATTTGGGATAATATTGATGGAGATTATATTTACATTGTCTTTGAAGGGCTATCAAGGCAAATATAAGTTTTAATTAGCGCAAGGGAAGGAAATATTTGGTATTAAAAATCATTATTTTCTAAATTTTGTCTGTTGTATTCTAAATTTTGTTTTTGTAAACATTCTAGAAAAATTGTTTATATTGTAACTTTTTTGCTAATCCTGTATATCTCCTCTAATAACAGAAATAATAAATAGTGGAAGACCAGACCCTCTGAATTCGACACCCTCTATACAACTCGCGAACACCCACCTAAAAAATAGGTAATCTGATGTAAAATAACCTGCTAAACTTGATTTTTGAGTTCGCTCACTGATTTGAGATTGCCAAAATAACCGAATTGGCAATTTTCTAAAAAAAACTATAAATTATATGTTAATTTTTATTTTTCACATAACACATCATATATTTTTTATTATACTTCAGACTAATTTGAATTTTTTACATATTCCCTAAATATTCTTTAATATGTTGGAAGTAAAAAACTTCACCTAAAAAATAATTAGTTGGCCAAAAAAAAAAATTACTTTTCTTTGACACAAAATCTTTAAAATTTGCAGAGGAAAATGTCCGATTGAGGTATCTTTTTTATTTCTGAAGTTAGGTGCCTACTATAAGTGAAGAAAATGTTCCCAATGAACTAAATCAAATTTTTCATAAAGAACTTTTTTTGAAATTTTGCCCCGTGATCGAGATATTCATTGTTTTTTCAGCGTTTAAACGAATGCGCGCCACTATGAGCCGGCCGCAATCACATCTACAGCTAACCGCAGAGGCACATGCCGGGGTTACATTAGCCGGGCACACACACAGAAGTATATCTGCGGACTTTATCCAGGGCAGTTTAAGTCTGCGATCTTTCGCGGACTTGGTATGTGACAGACTAAATATTGCCATTTCACTAACTTAAAAGATATGGGTGGACTTAATCGCTCGCAGACCAAATTGTCCGTTAATGGGTGAAGTCTTAGACTTATCTGCAGACTTTACCAAAACTGTGGAATTTGGTCTTGACAAAAGTTTTTTGTGGAAATCTTTAACGTTTCTGGTGATATTTTGTACTCTTTTGTTGCGTTAGTGAGAAAATGATCAGAAAAAATATAAAGAATAAGTTGCATTGTGTTTGGCTATAATTAACATACATCTTATGACAAATAAATTTTACTCTATAACTACAAAACGGCGAAGCAAATCGATTAAAAAAATTGTTATTAGAAAAGGAAACTTGAAGTTATTTACCGTTATTGAAGCAATTGAGAGAAAACTAGCCCGACGATTTTCTAAACTATTTAAAAATGGATAGTACAACTTTTAAAATTATTGATTATACTTAGTATTTTTTTTTTTAAACAAAATCTTGGCCCGCATCAGGTTACAATACTGGTAATGTGCGTATTTGATTTTCCATAAAGTTGGATGACTTTTATAAATGTCGATAAACTCGGCATAAAACGAGTATCTTTCAGCTAATCTTTTTGAACAAAAATATTAAACATGCGGATTTAACCTGTGGGAGAAGACTGTGCAAATATGGCATCAACATACTTAACATGTGGTTTATGCCTTCAGATAAGTCTGTATATAAATTAAGACTGGCGCGTACTCACACACTAACGTACATATTTGTCAACAGACTTTGACTGTGCCGGGTAAAGTCCGCAGATATACCTCTGTGTGTGTGCCCAGCTAATAGTCGGGCATACACACAGAGGTTTATCTGCGAACTTTACATGAGCCAAATTTCAAAAAAAACTTTTTATAAAAAAGTTTGTTTAAAATATAAGGAACATTTTTCTCGATTATACTATAACTCTATCTTTGAAAATAAAAAAGTTACCTAGATCGAGTATTCTTCATTGCAAATTTTAAAATCCCCGACAAAAGAACGGAATTATATTTTATTTAGCCACTACATTATTACTTACACTATTTTTTTTGCCGTCGGCCTGTTCAAGAATATTGGAGGGATAATGGGTAAAATATTGGTCTAAATCGGAATTCGAATAAAAAAGATATGATGTGTTATGTGCAAAATAAAAATTAACACCTAATTTTAATTTTTTTTTTTTAATTTTCAAATTGACCGATTTGGCAATCTCAAATTAACGGGCGAACTCAGAAATCAAATGTAGTAGGTCATTTTACATGATATAATCTGTTTTTTAGGTGGGTGTTCGCGAGTTATAGACTACTTTTAAAATGTTTCCTACAGATTGGCTGCTCTCCGACTAAAAGTAAATCAAAAAGATACTGTTTCAAAAAGATGAGGCTAGAGTTATCTACGAATTGTCTGCGTTTTTTCTAATGTGTAGCCCTCTTCCGGACAGCCTTTGGCTTTGGATTTGGGGGTTGTCTAATTTCTGTGGCGTGTTTATGTTTATCTTCATATGGTATGTTGTGGCTGGTGCACACCACATGGTGCTATGAATTTTATGTATTTATTTCAGAATTAAAAAATAAAAATCGAAAAGAAAAAAGTTAAATATTCAACATTTTGCAAACGATGAATTTTATTACATATGTTTATTCACGAAAAATTCTTAATTTCATGTGATCTATCTATATTTTTCGTTTGCACTTTATACAGGGTGTCCCAGCCTCGCGTCGGCCAAATGTCCTGGCTCTCCTATAAGAGATATCGAAAAATTTCAAAAACGAGATGATAGAGGACACAATGGTGCATAGTATAAAGATATTTTGAAATATACAGGTTGATCGATTTAGGCGTGATGTCATAAACTTATGTTTTTTTAAATGGAACACTAGGTATATTATTACATATTTGAATTCTCCTTTTAAAGACGACTCAATCGATATGCCACTTGATGGGTCTGCGATGGGTCGGTACCATGATATGGGTGAGTTTGTACCAAAAACGTGCCAACTTTGTGAGCTCACTGTGGCGTAGCATTTTGAGATCTAGTTTGTGCCAAAAATTTTCAAAAACTCTGTAGTTTACGCTGCTGTTATCAGATCTAACGAAATCGGTCATTTTATACCGGGTGAGTCAGGAAACGCCAAATCTACTTTTTCCCATTTTTTTCATCTAGAACACCCTGTATATTATGACACCAAAGGAGAGCCCTTTGAAAGAGCTTTCCACTGATATAAAGGTTCATGGGTCTATCTGTCATGGGTGCCAAGATATTTGATGGCAAAGTGGCACAATTCGAGGTTTATTAAAAAATTACACTCAATTTTCAATTGTTTTGTGAATTTTCGCTGAAATCGGCTCTTTTCAGTAAGAAAATTTTGAAAATAATTCTTATACTCGGAGAGAAAAACCGTACTTCAGTACAGAAAAGTACTTAAGTATAAAATAGTCAACGCCTGTTAAATTTAATTTTTTTTCTGAAATGTGTGTATAAATAATTCATGTCATGGCAAGTATTTTCTAGCCCGAAGTAATTTTGTCGCGAAACGATTTACTATTTTAGAAAGGTGCTTAATAAAACGTACCTTTTCGTAGTATTTTTTTTTCAGCTTTTAGATAGTGTTCTTCATTTTTCTAAAATAAGACCAAAAAATACTTTCATTTTTAATTCAATGAAAGATAATAAAATTGTTGTTAAGTTTGGAAAGCTGTTGTTCCACGTACTATCATCGAAAGAATAAATAAAAAATTGTAGAGAAATTATTCATATTGCTTCCAACTTTCAATTTATTGAAATAAATTTAAAAAAATCTAGTAGGTACCTGTCATAAAAATACCAGTCTTGTCAATAGTTCACTTTATTATTGTAAAATTTTCTTACTGAAAAGAGCCGATTTCAGCGAAAGTTCACAAAACAATTGAAAATTGAGTGTAATTTTTTAATAAACCTCGAATTGTGCCACTTTGCCATCAAATATCTTAGCACCCATGACAGATGGGCCCTTGAACCTTTATATCAGTGGAAAGCTCGTTCAAAGGGCTCTCCTTTGGTGTCATAATATATAGGGTGTTCCATTTGAAAAAAATTGGAAAAAGTAGATTTGGCGTTTCCTGACTCACCCGGTATAAAATGACCGATTTCGTTAGATCTGATAACAGCAGCGTAAACTACAGGGTTTTTGAAAATTTTTGGCACAAACTAGATCTCAAAATGCTTTTCCGCTACGCCACAGTGAGCTCACAAAGTTGGCACGTTTTTGGTACAAACTCACCCATATCCTGGTACCGACCTATCGCAGACCCATCAAGTGGCATATCGATTGAGTCGTCTTTAAAAGGAGAATTCAAATATGTAATAATATACCTAGTGTTCCATTTAAAAAAACATAAGTTTATGACATCACGCCTAAATCGATTACCCTGTATATTTCAAAATATCTTTATACTATGCACCATTGTGTCCTCTATCATCTCGTTTTTGAAATTTTTCGATATCTCTTATAGGAGAGCCAGGACATTTGGCCGACGCGAGGTTGGGACACCCTGTATATAAAACAACACACCTTGTATTTACAAACAATTTTCCATGTAAAAAGCAGCGCACTGAACATTCTACGACGACGACGTCCCCAATTTGCCAACATATTTTTTAGATATGATCCAAAGCAGACAATGTAAAAAGATTTAATGATTTTCCTATATTTGTGATCATTAAAAAATGGAAAAATATAATATTTGTTAACTATTATTAAAATCATATGTACTTCATTCATTTTTCTGTAGGACAAAATTTTTAGGAAATTACTGTAGAATTTCATAGAACACATCAAACACATACCTTAAAATTAAAAATAAAATGCAAAAACCTAGTTTGTATGTTGAGACCTCCAAAGCAATGATTCTGATTGATAAGTTTCTAATTAATACAGGAAAATCACTGATCCAATTATAAATATTACCCTAGTAATAAATTATTTTACCTTTTTTTATAAATAAATTATTTTACCTTTTTTTATAAAGCTGACAAATTGCTGATAAGAAAAAAAAAAAAATTTTAAATATTGGTTTGACTACTAATGTGGGTGGAGTTGTGTTCGGTGTTTTGGTGACAAGTTTTCCATTTATGCTGTTATTTAAACGCAATAGAAAATTATAACACATAAACACAATAGGAAACTTCTAAGAGAATTTGCTCATCGCACCTTTAAAGCGCAAGGGCGGTTTCTAATGTGAGCAGCAGATATGCAGAAGCAGAAAAATAAAAAATTACCAACAAAGCTACTAGATTTTTTTGAATATTAAATAATTTACTAATTATTTATTTTACCATGCTATATTATGGGCTCTGATTTTTTTAACTTACTTATCTCCTGTATCAAAAAAAAAAATACAAAAGTATCGAAAATTTGACAAATTACATGCAAAATGTTAAAATTGAACTTGCACTTCTACGTGTTTATGCGTTTTAGCATTGTTTTTAGTTTCAATAAAGGAAGTTAGAGTCCGGCCGTTATAAGAACAAGCCAGGGGCGTTTGGCGATACCATGCTTCTACAAAGTAAGTGGAGACGTGCATTTATCAAAATCAACGCTGCGAATAACAGATTTTAAAAATATTATGATGATACGCTTATGCTAGAGGGCGGGACTTCGATAGACGACCGCGCAGATATTCTTTGATGACGTTGGTGGCTTGTTCTTATAGCGGCCGGAGTCTACTACTAATATTCATACTAATGCTGGGATCGTTCTATAAACTCGTCATAAATTAGTAAAATAATGCAGAGAACTCGATGTAAAATGTTGTTCTAACAAATTGTCTTCACCTTTACAGTGACAAAACACACAGCATATAATATTTGCTTTGCATATAAAAGGGTAGTTTAAAATTCAGCATGGATAATCTCATTTATTTTGAGGATTGGGGATAGAACCACGTATAAATGTAGATAGGGATTAAAAAACGGCAAAAGTCTCCAAATAATTAGCTGGTGTGAGATGGCCAGCTTCTATTTAATATCTCAGCCAGTGTAAAGCATCATCATCATTTGCATATTCACACTTCATGGTAGTCAATAATCAGGTCCATGTTTAAACAATATAAACAATGAAGCGTATCAACTACCCTCAATATGCACTTACAAATTAAATTTTATTATAATATCATACGACAGATATAAATTGCAGTGACAAAAGAGTAATTTCATAGTTCAAATAACTACAAAAAAACGCATAGAAACATTATGCTTTCTAAACACTAACTTTTACAAAATTGTAATTTTTCTGTTATTCAAGAAGTACATCTTAAAATCTACAAAGAACATCTATATTGACTTACCTGGCACAGTTTCCCCATTAAATTTGATGTCAACCCTGTGAGGCAAAGCTTGATGAGGGGTAAAGGCCGCTTTGAATCTTTGACCACCAAGACTTCTTACGCTTGAAGTGACTCTTCCACCTTCCACCAAAATTTCCAGGTCGCCAGATCCGGCTCCGCTACCATCAACTATAATAACGTAAATTTAAAACAAATTTTTCTACATATTTTACTCTTAAATAAAAAATGAAGGTACAATTACTTATCGCATTATAAAATTTTGATAGGGATTTTGATTAGCCTGAATAATTTGTTAGTATTATTAATAATGGGTTTTGGCCATTGAGATAGAATATAATAGTTTTGGCTTATACTTCACGGCTAATAAAGGTAACTACTAATAATAGCGGGTGTAGGTAATATGTATCGCATCGGTGAAAATCGATCCACAGAAAAAACTGCAATTGAAACAGGCGATTACTAACGCTCAGACTCTTAGTAGAGTCCACGGCCGCACCAAAACCCTCTAGAAATGATTTCTGTTTGCACTTCGAGGTTAAAAGCTATTTCAAATCATTCATTACCTTCTGGAACATCAAAATCCGATGGTCGTCAAAATGTCGTCCTGTACGGGGTGGCTGTAGGGGATGAAATGTGAAAACACCCTACAATCTTTTTTTCCAATATTTTAATCTACAGAACATGAGGATCACTTTTATTAAAGTAAAATATGCTTTAGACTAAGGCAAATAAATATTAGAAAAAAAATATTAAACAATTCGGAAAGCACGGAGTTAAATGGGCGACGTCTATGTTTATTGTACGCTGGTGAAAAGTGTCTTATTGCACAGGCAATGTTTTCGCTTAACACCACTCTAGCTACTTTATTCTCATTATGATCAAAAAAACACCTTTTAATAACGTTGTAGATTGGAATTTCAGGATGCTAAGGCACTTTTTACTTTTTTAATATGACCGCTCCCGGCGCTCCTCAATTTTTTAATGGGTTTTTTAGGAGCGCCCGCACAAGATTTTAAGGTCGACATTCATTTGTTTTCGTACCGCGAGAGGTCTTTTTAAGGTCAATTATCGCCTGTTTTCGCAATAGAGACGTGCATTTGACTAACTATGAAAAATACGAACTAAACTGTATTAGGTATGTATTTTATTTAAACAAAATATTATTTTTTATATGAATTTATTTTGCTTTACATATTTATAGTACAGTTACCTGGTGATCTCACTTCTAACTAATTCTATAGCTGTTTTAAATTAAAATATTTTTGGATAGTTTGATTCAAAATGGGTCAAATATCAAATGTTAAAAAGGAATAAGGGTGCTTTTCGATGGGGGTGAGTTTCACTCCAACTTAGGAATTTCGAAAAAATAAAAAGTGACTACTGAAACGTGTGGATCATCGAATTCTACTCCAAAAATACCCTCTATAACTTTGCTTTAATACCCGTCGAGTTAAAGGGATTGAAAACGTTGATTTTCAAGCAGAAGACACTGATTTTTCAAAGGTTTTAAATAAGCAAATTACTCAAAGAGGATTACATTTTAGAAAAAGTTAGCTAATAAAATAAAAATAATCCATGAAATAAAAATTAGTTTAGGCTCATCGTAGTCGAGATACAGTTGGTGCATTTCAACGACTTTGAATATAGACCTGAAAAGGGCACGCGCTTCAAATAATCATAACTCTGGTTTAAAAAGCTTTTGACATGTACCTTGAATCAATTCCTAAAGAGGGGTTGGAACCTTTGGTGTAGAACTTACACTTGGAGTAGTTTTCCACACACACCAAAACACTTTTGCACACACTCTGAGTGTGTGCAAAAGTGTTTTGGTGTGTGTGGAAAACTACTCCAAGTGTAAATAACCTTGAATCAAATTGAAACTGCTTGCTTTCCGAATATTTTTTTTCTAATATTTGCCTTACCCTAAAGCATATTTTGATTTAACAAAAGTAATCCTCGTGTTTTGTAGATTAAAATGGTGAATTTAAAAATTTTTAAGGTGTTTTTCCCATTTTATCCCCTACAGCCACCCCGTACAGGACGACATTTTGACGACCATCGGGTTTTGATGTTCCAGAAGGTAACGAATCATTTGAAGTAGGTTTTAACTTTTAACCTCGAAGTGCAAACAGAAATCACAATTTGATATCATGTGAACTCCACTATCTTCTTCATAGATCACTGTCATCAACTGTTGCAACTGCTCCAACTTTACACGACGCAATGATTATTCTAATTTTATTTTATCATTCGGTAGTGACGTTTGAAATCATTTATAATCAGGATTAAGAGGAATATCCTAAAATAGGCCTATTATCACCCACTAAAAAGAATTGTATGTTTAGTTTTTCTCGAAAACCAAAAAAAATTATATAATATAATATTATAATATTGTCACGAATGACCAATCTAATTATTTATTTTAAATGTAATATACTGCAGCACCCAGCACATTAATCTCATTTAATTAAAATCAATTCAACAAAGTAGGATTACATATTTATGCTACAATAAAAGTTTGATAAGCAATTTAATGCAACGTAAATAGGATATCGGTACTGAAGTGTACTGGGTCTTTGAATTATCTTAGGGGGTTGCCCCTTCACAGCTCCTTAGGTATGGTGGCATATTTCAGTTCCAGGTTGCTATAAGTATTTTATTGTTTCTTTTTAAATAAATATTGTACTTGTTGGAACCTTACCTCTTTGTTTTAATTCACCAACTACCACCCTAATGATATATGGCGTAAGGAAAACCCTCTCGTATGCCAAGCGAGTCAATTATTATATTAAAGTAAACTTTTTAACATCGTGTGCCAAGCGAGTTAATTATAATTATTTAATAATATTATTTTTTAACATACTAAGGAAGACAGCTATAAATATTTGGTAAAAGAGTTGAATGTTTTAGTCATTACTTTACATTATTAACAATTTATTATGGATCTGGGGAGTTTTAACTGGTGGATAAAATTACTTATATATTATATGATCCTTTAGTACTTATTATTTAATTGCACTTACTCTCAAATTCCACAGGTTGACCCAAAACACCATCTGGAACTGGTTGGACTTTTACTGAAGATGCACCTCCAGTTTTAACTGATTTATAAACCGGTGAATTTCTCCCATAACCTCTTTCACCGTACGTATCCAAATTCGTAGTATATTTTTGTGATGAGTAATTCTGATTATAATTGGATTTATAACTCTGTTCGTTCATAATGAGTTTAGAATGTTCTTCAGCTTTTTTCCTTCTCAAGTCTGAATCTAATTGAGAATCAGTCAAATTAGCCAACGATTCTAAACTTCTATCTGACAAAACGTTTCTTGTTTTTGCAATCGCGTCCCACGAGTCCCGTCTAGCTGACGAGTGATCCGCCATTGAAGACACTTTAATGATTGGACTAGTGTCGACTCCTTCACTATAATTATTGTATGTTCGGTTTTCTGTAACGCGTTTATCGAAACGTGATGTAGCAGAATAATTGCCCACATCAGGACTAGACCTGGAATTAGAAGCCACTTATTAAAAACAGAAATATAATAATTTTAAGGACAAAATATCTTAAAGAATCCAACGGTAAATAAGTAAATCTGAGTGTTTTATTAAAAATAGAATTGCTAACCTTTCCATGAAATTGGGACTTCTAGAATCAGATATTCTCATAGAAGACATTTTACTTGTATAATTTGAATCATATTCAGCTTTTTTGGCAAAACTTGGACTAGATGTGTCGTATCGTTTTTCGTTTAATCGTTTGCTCGATATGTAATCCGGACTGTCTCTGCCGCCAGGTGGGCTTTGGTTCCGATAGCTTGGACTTGCGGTTCTTTGCATATAACTTGGACTATTTGTCCTTTGCATGTAACTTGGACTGTTCCTTTCGTTAAAGCTTGGGGAATTAGAGCTCATCCTTTTCTCAGCTACAGACTTCATGTGGTAATCTTGTGCAAACTTGTGGGTTTCTTCATGGAGTGGACTGGCATTTTGTCTGTAACTACAAAAGAGACAATACAAGTTAAGTTTTGATTTTATTAAGAAATAACAGAAAATTCATAACCCATGTAAATATCGGTAATAGAATTGTTATTTTTTATATAAAGTTAGTCACTGGGTCAAGAATACTTTAAAACAACGGTTTTTGTGAATAAACGAAATGACATAAGTAAAGTCAATGTGCATAAATTATTGAACTAACTAAAATTTAAATAAATATATACAAATTATCCATACATTCTAGCTGTAAAATTTAGACAGTTATTTCATGAAAAACCATAATGCATATTTTTTTAAATGTGTTCTAAGACTATTACATAGGTGGGATAGATACATATTATAGCCCACAAGCTATTGGGTTGGAGGACTGGTAATTGATTTCTTTAATATATACACAGATTGTAACTGAATTTAATTTCTTCTCGTTGAAAAGAAATAAGTAAAGAACTTTAATATAATTTTTTTGGGTCATCAAATCAAATCAATTACACCAACCCCCTGTAGCTGCCACAGAGTCAAAACCCCCTATAATAATAAAATTTGTATTTTCTTCCTTCCAATCGAATTCTGCACTCTGTTATGCTTTTTAAAAAATGAATTGCATTGGTGCAATATTTTCATGATTTGTGATAATTTTAATTTGTGGCTTTGTATGTACACTTAATTTCAAAAAAAGTAGTGCAACTCTTAGAGAAGGAAATGACCTTTTTTTAGTAATTTAGTAGCGAGTTTAGTAGTAATAATTATTGAAATTAACTCAATAATGGAAATATAGATGTCAATCAGTTGTAATTACATAAATTGATAGGTACTGCTAAATAAAAAGTCCTATTATTAATACAAATATATTAATTTAATATTTTGAATACAAATTTAAAACACTATTACAACATACATAATAGTAATTCATATTTACTGATTGCTCCATCCCCATCTAAAATTGCTTGTAGCCTCCTAGACATTGATAAAACTAAATTTTCTGCAATTCGGGTATTACATAAACTTTCCCATTCATCTTCAATCATGGCACGAAGTTGTTCCGTAATTTCAATAATTCCCCAAACATTCTCAGTGGGATTAATGTCGGGTCTTTTAGACTTTTTAGAGGCCACTGTAGCTCTTCCACATTATGATTCCATAGCCATTGCATTGCATTACGCGCAGTCTGTATGGAGCAATTATTCTATTGGAAGATAAAATTATCATCTGGATATAGTTCCCTTACTGACGGCAACATAACATTTTTAAGTATTTCAGTATATTTAGTGGAATTAAGATGATCATCAACAAACCAATTCCTTCCCATTCGTATTTGATTAATCCATGCCCAAGTATTAACAGAAAAACGTTCCAATTTAATTGGATCGAATATAAAATCTTGATTGTATCCTGGCCCACGAGGCTTATAAACAATGTCCATCATTAGGTATACCATTGGAAAACTTTTTCATCAGAAAATACATATAACTTTTGACCAAAAGTTTTCGTTGTTCAACATATGGTTGAGTGTAAAAGTGATCAGTCCTTGTTTTCTATCTTCCGTTAATTTGTATTTTTTAGCAGCAGAACTACACTTCAGAATGCTAATTTTAATTCTTCTACAGGCAGTAGATCTTGGGCAGAAAAATTTGTTTCCAAAACTGCCATTAACTGGGGTCTCAAATGGATTTTCCTGAAAAACTTCATCTTGTTGCTCTTACTTCGTTTAGACCTACCAGGTCCATGCTTGCGGGATATAGTTCTTTAATTTTCCCATATTTTTCTAACTTTCATTACACTACTTTTATTTATGTTATATTCATAACATAAGCAATAATTACTCTTATAGACCACCCATTTTTCAATTTGGAAACAATACTTCTGAATTTTTGTTAGTTGTCTACGGGTGTCCCGTAATAAAGTGCACAAAATTTAACTAGGGATTCCTCGTCGAAAATTAAGGTGGGTACTTCTTATAAAATTTTCCAAAATAAGCTTTCCCTGTTCGGCTACACCCCCTTAAAGGGGTGGGCTAAAAAATGGTTTTTAATTTCTATCTCAAAATAGCGTAATCGGAAAAAGATGAAATTTGGCACATCTTGGTTACTAATCAAAAGGCATCTAACGAAATCATTTCATCCACCTAGCATGTACACAAAGGGGTGAAATTAACTACCCTTCTTGAAATTTTGTAAATATCTTTCTGCCTGCTATTTTTTTTGCAATTAATAAAATAGCTAAACATTATGATTCATTTAGAAACTTTTTTATCTCTTGAAAAAATTTCGTAAAATCGACCATTTTTGAAAAAAAAATTAAATTACATCTGCCTAAGTGATCAATCAAAAGCGATGAGCACGATTATATAAGTGTAAAATACTAAAAGTAGGCTGGTGTCAAATTATAATTTGACAATATTACGTACTGACATGATCATTTGGTGCTTATTAGTATTATTAAAAGAAACCTTTTAACATAAAGTAGGTATATTTCAGTGAGTTCTTTCAGATAGTCGCATTTTTTTACAAGTAAGTAATTTGACTCTTCATTTTCGACATTGTTCAAATTGTTTCTTTTTTAAAGGTATTTAAGGTAAACTTAAATAGGGGCTATTTAAAATTTTAAAATAAGCAAATTCTGACGAAGGCAACAAAGATTTGATATTTTATTATAACGAATATTCTCAAAAATATATTTGTTTATTTTCATCTAAATATATTTACAAAGCAAAGTAAAATATGGAGTAAGACTTCTACTTAATTAAATGAAAACAAATTCTAATTTCTAACAAACATTTTTTAAATATGTCTTCTGTTCTACCAACATTCAAACCAAATAAGATTTCTTCCAATTCATCTCTACCAGAAATCTTATAGATCACAGATTTTCAAAACCAACTAAGAAATAAAAATAATAATATATAATTAGTATTTGCCACATCCCACAACAACCAAAAAACTTACTTTTATACACGAAATATTTAGATTTTTTTAGCCCTTATTCAGTGCATATAAATATACATTTACAGAATATTCATAACATACACGACCATTTTTAAACATTAGCGCCACAATGCATGAAAGAATATTTGTACCA
This sequence comes from Rhagium mordax, assembly GCA_963680705.1. Classification (NCBI taxonomy): domain Eukaryota; kingdom Metazoa; phylum Arthropoda; class Insecta; order Coleoptera; family Cerambycidae; genus Rhagium; species Rhagium mordax. Next base: position 63,460,571 of record OY796658.1, read on the forward strand.
GAGTTAAATAATCTTCTCTACAAGAATATAGCTATGATAAAAAATAAAAATGCATCAAAAAATATTCTATTTATATTATTTAAATATATTTAGTCACCATTATTGTGTTATCATTAAATTACTGGTCAATGATCCAGTGAAAGCGATTTACCTATAAAACACGGTTTACCACTAAGAGGAACGTTCACTAGTGACTACGGTTTTGTTAGGAAAAAAAATCAAATTGTAAGAAAATTATAATTTCCAATAAAAGCATCACCTTGTATATTTTTCTACTGAAAATCAAATGTCATGGTATTAATGATAATAAGTATTCAAATTCAAAATTTGAGGTCCTAAATCGTAAATCGTAGTGAGTTTATTTTCTGGTCAACTCTATATGATTTAAACTAAATCTAATTCAGATTTACTGATACCAATCATATGTATATTGGCTACATATACATAGTTCCTGAGATATTCGGATAAACGGTATCCAATACTTTATTATTTCACGAAATACTAGTAGGCTCTGAGAAACATCAGTTTCTAAGCATTTGACCATTGTTTTTTTTAAGATTTGGAATTCGTCAAAAAATTTTCCAGTATTTACATTTTTTCTCTAGCAAAATCGTAGTGACGCTATGTTAACGTTTCCACTTAGATGGGCCACCCAGTACTAATTAGAAGAAAAATAATACCTGTTGTAAATAGTGTTTTTAGAAGTGTTTAGACTAGAATTGATTGGACTCGAACTAGAAAACCGATTTGTTGGACTGGCCCTGTAAGTTGCATTAGGACTGCTACTTGACGATTTGGTGCGTCTTTGGGTTCCAACACGCATCATATAAGGCGATCCCTTTACATCATATCCATTGAAATACAAATATACCTGAAACACAATGGTTATAGCTTCTCATTGTGCAAATCGTTATCATTTAGAATTATTACTCTGTGTTTTCCAGCATCCTTAGGGGTAAAATGTATTCGGTAATGAAAATTATCAAGTTTCTCTACATGGCAATGAACTGATTTTTTATCGTGTACTATATCTGCGAATACTTCTCCTGGAACTCCAACAGTCCTGCAGTCCAAGTCTATGCTGTGGGGAACTAGCGGAAGGGCACCTTCCAAACCAGATACATGGACGCCGTTTGGATCGAAAACAGAGCAAGTAAATGGTCCACCCTAAAAAAGTTGCATACCTTAGAAATTACATTCTATAGAAATTACATTCTATTGAGATAAGTATATCAAATTACTTTACGTTAGTCGGTTTAATATTTTTATATTTTATTGGTGTTTGAGGAAGCGATGCGAACTAAGATTTTGCGAGTTTGATGATTTGTAGAATGGTTTCTGGATTCGCTTCTGCGGTAATTATTTTGTATTTTTGATATTTCGACCAGATGGTCGTAGTTCTATTTCTCTTTTTCATCTTTGCTTCAGAAAAAGATCATGTCACGATGGTATAAATTAGTATTTAAAATAATTACCGCGGAAAGGAACCTTAATTTGTTATTTATGAAGAAACAAAACCTATCCAATTATCATTATTATCAATATACTTAGTTCTTTTTTATAGGAAAACTCAACATTGATATCAAATTATTCATAAAGCAAACAAAAACAGATAAACGTAATCTGAATAGGAAACTAACACAATTTAATTACTTACCTGGATTTGTTTTCCTTGGTAAGTGATTTCGATCCTCCATTCTCCAGCCTCATCAGGCTTGAAAGTAGCACTATTTGTGCCATCTATTGTGGTTAATGGACAATCTAGTGAATGTCCTCTTGGGCTATATGCTGTTACCAATATGTCCTCTCTTCTGGGTGCACCTGAACCAAATAATTTATAATGAACCTATGCAGTAAATAGCCAAATTTATTTGACGCGTCAAAAACTGTATTTCTGTAGGAATTTTTTCCACCAAATTTTACTCAAATTGTACTATAAAAACGTAATAGAATACCTGTGGCATTGACTAGAACTTGTACAAGGGAACCAAGAGCACACGGCGCCATTCCGGGTGGGGCAACGTCAACAAGTGGTGGAAGTACTCTAAAGTAATGTCCTGCAAGAACCTCTTCACCTTCGTATTTCACAATCAGTTCATGCATTCCCACTTTAGAAGGAATGAAACTACCTCGTCCCTGCTTCAGATTCTTTCCCGGATATATCTTGCTGTCGGGTCCTCTAATTTCCGTTGATACGTATGAATATGAGAGGGATGAATCCAGTAGAGTAACTTGATAGTGAGTCTAAAAAAATTGTATGTTTTATCAATTGCTTCATGATTCAGCAAATTGTTTTACATATATAGTAAACTATAATTATAGTAATTAATTATGATTTTCACGTAACGCAAATGACTAATTGTAACAAAAATAACACAAACATTTTTTCAATTAGCCAATTCCGCAATTTTCCGTAATAAGTATTGACTTCAGTACTGATATAAAAATGTACTCACTTTTAACTCACTGATCAGAAAATAAGAATACTCTTAAAGACAAAATGATATTTAATCCCCCATTCAACAGGAAACGTACGTGCTTGTAATACTAATCATATCATTGTGTTGTATTGTTTAAACTTAAGGATTAAATTCGTATAATAAATATATGAATAATTATTTCTATATGTGACCACCTACTTATTATATTTATCATAATTATTATTATAATAGTATAAATCAATGATGGTAAATATAAGTCTAACATAACGAGGAAAGGGGAAAGTCATGCCAATCAAGCAGTTATTTGTGTTTTTTTCCACAAATAATGTTATTGACATTGAGCATTGAGAGCAATGCTAGATATATGACGTTAATTATAATTTTTTTTAAATGTTTTCTTAATCGCTTTTTAAGTTATGGAAGTAACTAACCCTTGGAAAATTCTAGGATTTTGTGTTAGAGTTAAGGGAAGACAAGGCCCTATAGTTTGTTGTAGAGTCTGAACCATATTTAAGTCATCGACTGCTCACTTTCCCATCTTAGTTCTAAGCAAATAATAAATAAATTATTTATTTGCATTATGAATTGAATGGAATCGAACCATTGATATTCGCAATTAGCATATACGACAATGCACTACCTGAAAATTTATATTTTCGATCCACAAAATGAATGAATCGGTAATTTTCATGATGCTATCCATGAAATGATCAAAATTATAATTTTTAATATTCTAACTAATTTTGGCATATTGCCCTCATCAACATTAAAATATCGCGAGGCACGCAATTTAACAATAAATTAACAAATAGGTGTATGTATCTTGTTCTTTATATTAATATATTTATTAATTATTTATTAAACTGGACGATGTTAGATCTTACAATTTGGGAAATTTTATATATTAACAGCACTTCTGGTGATGATGGTGTGACAAATTAGAAAGGATCTACATATAACTGTATCGAAATAAAACAGACAATAATTGTCTCCTTTGATTGAGGAAAAAACTTGATTGATTAACCTCAGAATTTAACTGATCATGTTAATGAAGTTCACCCACTATTATTTCTTATGTAATTTTATACTTACTGGTTCTCCAACTCTCCCAGAAGTTGAATTTAGGGTAATGTTGATGAGGTCGTGTAATGGTGGTCGTTCAGGCACCCACTGAAAATGTGCAGCATATGCCATAACACCTAAATGTTCGACGTTCTTATCGGCCATGTCCTTCGCAGATAGCACCGGTTGTACTCCTGCAATGAGTCAGTCAGTTAATTATACATTTTAATTAGCCAATACGTATACAATATAGGTAAGTTACGTACAGAGTGGCACATCTTATAAAAAAAATAATTCCTTGAGAGTTACATGACAAAGTTCATAATATCACTATGTAATTATTGTATATCTGCGCAATATTTCGTGTAAAAAATGAATTTGTTGTATACAAAGTCCTTTTAAAATATAAAATGAATTCGTTTTAAATAAATTGTTTAGCAACTTGCACAGTTTTAATTCTACTTAACAAAATTTTTACGCATTTAAAAATAGCGTACGGGAAGATTCCTAAAGAATTTCTTTATAAAACTTTTGTATTACATAATAATAATATCTATTAATTTTCCTGAAGTAAATATTTGTAATAGTAAATAGTAACAGCAGTAAATATAATATAAATGAATCTCTATTGTGAATCTAGGAATATAAAGACAAAACTTCAAATAAATGTGTTCATAAACTTATTATCTGTTTATTAAAATAAGTGTGCATATTTATTCTGGCTCCTACCATAATCCAACACGCTCTGAGCTTGGAAGTTGAGTGCAGGATCTACAATTTTTTTAAATATTTTTCTTCACTTGCTTAATTATGTTGGGAATTTATGTGATAATCATAATCAGGTATACTTATCCGGAAAGGGCATTCTTTTAGCTTTCATTAGCACTTTACCTAAACCTAATCGGCCAAGTGGTTCGTGACATAGAAATTTCTCTGTGAGAACAGAATAATGTTTGGGTCACATACAAGCGCTGACAAATTGTCAAATAAACCGCTTTCCGTTGATTTTTCAATCATAGTGATTACAAACATTTTTACTCAATATTGATTAGGCGTTCAATTAGTTCAACACCATTCCCATCTGACCTACAATTGTGGCATATAAATAAAACAAATTTATTTTTTTTGAAATTCTCGAAAATCAAGTTTTTCGTTTGTTTTGTGTTTGCGTTTTGTTTTTCGTTAATTTATGTTCTCTATTAAGAAATCAAAATAGCATGATCTATCTTATTACAAATTTTTGAGTTCTATTAAATAAACTTTTTCGAAAAGAAAACATGGCCTTGAAAATATCACTTCTGATCGATTCCAACATACCTACTACAAGTAGACTTCATATGGGGTCCAAAACCTCCATTTTAACAAGTTTCAAAATATACTTTCCTTATAGATATATAACTAATCAAGGGGCATGTTTCAGTTTGTAGCACGTTTTTCATGGTTTTTATGAACATTTTCAAATAGTAGGTATCTCCATGTCCGGTTGGCCAAAAACTTTTTTACGTTTCCTGAATTAAGTTTTTTTTAAGAATATCGTAAAGGATTTGGGTATTTTCTTGTGACAGATAGACCGACAAACAGACAGACTAATTTTTTTACATTCGATTAGAAGTCGATGTACGTATCCAAGTAATTTTTTTTCCAAATGTACTAACAAGATGAGAAACTCTTCTTGACTCAAAATACCTTGATTTAACTTTATGAAGCAAAAATACCTTGATTTAACTTTATGAAGCATACAGTTTTTTCATGAAGCATACAGTCCAGAGTGAGTGCTGTTCGCGAAGTGAGAACACGTGTACCAAATCTATTCCTAATTCTAGTGTAAATTTAATTAAAAAACTCAACTTTAAATTATTTTAATCAAACAATTGATAGTGAATAAAATATCACAATTATGTCCTCGATATCCCCGGGGAAGGTAGATCCCCCAGATAAGTTTTTTCAAAATAGTATAAACCAGAATAAAAACGTAAAAGGTAAGAGTAGTATAGTCTACCCTTACGTTGCACACGGAGGAAACAATGGATCACACGTCCGATAACAACGTGGACCGCTGTATGGATAATGTAGATAAGGATAATGCTGACAGCTTAGAAAAACCCTTAAAGTTTTTTAATCTAAACAGTTTACAACTGTATGATGATTCTTTTTATGTGTTTATAGAAAGTACAGATAAAAATATAGGCCGGGTACATCCTATGTATGTCGGCCATATTTTATTAAAGAAACTAAATATTAAAAATATTGTCACAATTAATAGTATGGGAAAGAACAGAATACGAGTCATTTTAAAATCCGTATTTGATGCTAATAATCTTGTCAAAAATAAAATGCTCGAAACAGAAAAATTAAGGGCTTTTATTTCCAACCATTTAGTGGAAAGAAAGGGTATAATCAGATCTGTAGATACGTTTTTTGATGAAAGTTATATTAAAGAAAACATTGAGTGTTATAGTCCGGTTGTTGATCAAAAGAATGAATCGCAAGATAGTGGTTGAAGACGGATCCGTAAAATGGTCCCCTAGACAAGCGGTTATTGTAACATTTGAAGGCAACATCCTCCCTAAGTTCGTAGTTATTAATAGTGTACAATTTCTAGTAGAACCATTTATTAGCAGAGTTGTGCAATGTTTCAAATGTTTAAAATATGGGCACGTTCACAAACAATGCCGAAGCACCAACATTATGCCTTAATTGTGGCAAAGAGAAGTTAGACAATCATAATTGTGAATCTAAAGATGTTTTTTGTATTTACTGTAACGTTAACTTACATAACTCCACTTCTAATAAGTGTCCAAAATACGAGAATCAAAAAAAAATTAAAGAGCAAATGTCTTTAAACAATATCCCATTTATAGATGCAAAAAAAAAGGTGGATAATTCATTTGCTACAATTGCAACTAGCAATAAATTCTATCTCTTAGATAACGTTTTGGACTTTCCAAATTTACTTAAGCCGACTTCTAATAATAAAACAAATTTCTTATCCCAGCCCTCTACCAGTACTGCCAATTCATGGAGACACCTTGATACTTCCTCAGTTTTGCAAACAAATAAAAAACGAAAAATAGATAAATCCCCCATTCCCCAAAATAGTAGCGAAAATATATTCCCATTTAAATTCGGGCCTGAGACCCCGCTGCCCCCAAATTCAAATAAACCCAATCAAACAAATCCCTCCGATATAGACAATGTTATAGTATATTTCAATAACTGTATGCATGCTATTTTTAAAAATATTGACAGCATTGAAAACATTAGAAACTTAGATGTCAATATATTAAAAACTGAATTTGTTAGGATACTGGAGGATATCCTCAAAAACAATAGTAAATAATCAATGTCCAAACAAATGAAAATGTTAAATATCATGCAATGGAATGCTAGATCTGCTGTTGCTAAAAAATCCAATTTATTAAATTTAGTTCAAGAACACAAAATTCATGTAGCACTTATTAGTGAGACATGGTTTAAACCTAATCAACACATAAGTTTTTCAGGATTTAATCTCCTTCGTAGAGACAGATTTGATGGTAAAGTCGGGGTTGCGATTCTAATCAAGAAAGGAATCTTATTTAATGAAATTCAATTTAATAATAATTTTAACAATGAAATTCTTACCTGTGGCGCCACTATAATAATTAATGATTTTTCTTATGATTTTATATCAATCTATAGACCACCAAATGTAAACTCTGATAATAATGATTGGACGAGCATTTTCACTCAAACCACAAATCCTACAATAATTGGCGGAGATTTTAATGCACATAGCAGCATGTGGGGTTCGTATAAAAACGATCAAGTGGGAAGACAGATCATTAACTCTATTGAGGTTCATGACTTAGTTATGGTAAACAACGGTGACGCAACAAGGCTTTCACCACCCCCCGGTCATAAATCTGTGGTAGATATTACCATAACTACCTCCACTTTAGCTCCCCTAATAAATTGGAAAGTTCACTCGGACACACTCGGTTCGGATCATTTTCCTATCTCTATAGAACTCTCAATTGATTTTAATTATGATAATATTATCTTTCCAAAAACTAAATGGAATATTAACAAAGCCAATTGGAACAGATATGAGACTATCCTAGAGGGTAATTTTCAAAATCCTCCGGTCCTGGTATGTCCTGTAGAGAAATATGAATTTTTTATTAAAAACATTAACCAAGCCTCTGAAAGATCAATACCAATTTTCAAACCTTTTAAAGTAAAAAGACGGCCTCCTCCTCCTTGGTGGGACGAGGAATGCGATACTATTGTACTCCGAAGAAAGAATTCTCTGTATAATTATAAAACAAATAGTACCATGGAAAACTTTATCTTATGCAAAAAAGAAATAGCTTTGTCTAAAAAAATATTCAAATCAAAATCCAGAGAAAGTTGGAAGGCATACTGCGAGAGTCTCAATCATTCCACCCCATCAAAATTACTATGGTCACAAGCAAAGAAAATAAAAAGAGTTCCGATTAATAACCCTTCAAGCTCAAATCCAAAATTATGGGTTGAGGATTTTTTCAACCAAATTGCTCCTCCCAGTGTCCATAACAAACCAAATTCTAATCCAAATACTAGTATAGAAATGGAACACTTTTTCTCACAACCTTTCACAATTAATGAATCGGATCTAGCAATTAAAGTTACGTCGAATACTTCTCCGGGATTTGACGAGATTAAATATCCTATGCTAAAGCATATGCCATCAAACGCTAAAAATTATCTATTAGAAATTTTTAATGATATATGGATATATGGTGCAGACATTGATTCCCTTAAAACTGTAGTTGTGGTACCCATTCTGAAGCCTGGGAGAGATCCAAATTTACCTGGATCATATCGCCCAATTTCTTTGATGTCATGCGTTTTCAAAAGCTTTGAAAAATTAATAAAAAATAGATTGGAATGGTGGTTTTACGCGAAAGTCTCTTTGCCCCCGTTCCAATTCGGTTTTAAAAAAGGAGTGGGTACCCTTGATGCCGTCTCTTATTTGGTAACAGACATACAAAATAACTTCTCACATAATACTTACTTGGGAGCATTTTTTTTGGACCTAAAAGGAGCATACGATAGTATAGACTTAGATATTTTATCTAATGAAATTAAACAATTTTTCATCCCAGATTATACCTCCAACATTATAATCAATTTATATCGAAATAGGTGCACTTACTTAAGATGTCTGGATAATAAGAAAATTGGACCTCGACTCAACTCAACTGGACTTCCTCAGGGTTCAGTTCTTAGCCCATTTCTTTTTAAGATTTATACAGCTAGTATCCACCAGTACATGCATAAATTTTGTAACATAATTCAGTATGCCGATGACTTTTGTTTTTATCTCACCCAAAATAGGTATGAATACTGTATTACTAATTTAAATTTCTCTGCCAGCCACTTACAGACGTGGTTTGTTGATCATGGTTTTGAAATTTCCGTTGAAAAATCGATATGTACTATATTTACAAGACATAATACCCCAAATATATCCCAGATAAAATTAGGCAACCATATCTACCCGTACAAAAATCAAATTACTTACTTAGGAATCACCCTTGATAAGAAACTTAATTGGGGAAGCTTCGTGGATAGTATAGTATCTAAATGCGAAAAAGGCTTAAACTTTCTAAAAGTTATTGCAAAAACTTGGTGGGGAGCAGATCCGAATACGCTTTTAATCTTCTATCAATCATACATTCGCTCGATACTAGATTATGGTTCTATCCTATACGAATCGGCTAGTAATTCCATATTAAAAAGAGTGGATACTATTCAAAATAAAGCATTATGGATTTGTGTAGGAGCAATGAAATCCACCCCCATATGTGCTTTACATGTAGAAACTTTGGAACCACCGTTACAATATCGCAGACAGTTTCTTAGTGAAAAATACGTCTTACACGCAGAATATCTAAACTTGCTTATTGTTCACAAAATATCCCAACTGAATTTCTCAGATTTAACCAACAAATATTGGTCAAAGAAGAATTCCCCTCCACTATGTTCAGGCTTTCGTCAATTCAGTGAAGCAGGGAATAATTTTGTCAAAATTTTAGATATACCCTATTTTAATTTAGAGTATTTTGACCATTTTTACGAACCCTAAGTCTTAATAACAGATTACTCAGATATCCCTAGCCTCAACATAATAATTTTGAAAAGTTTGGAATCCCGATTTGAAAGTTATCTACACATGTATACTGATGCATCTAAAATATGTGAAAACGTGGGATGCTCTTTTTACATTCCATCCAGCAAATATGAACAGAAAATTAAATTGCCCAAACATACATCGGTTTTTGTTGGAGAAGCCATAGCGATTCTTAAAGCCTTGGAGTATATTAAGATCAACCAAATTAATCAATCAGTAATTTTTACAGACTCTCTGAGTGTATTATCAAGCATACAAAATTGTTTTTTTTAATTATAACCACGCTAACTACTATGTACTCTGTATTAATCTTCTCCATTGTGAACTACTTAAAAAAAAATTTACCATTAATTTTGTTTGGGTTAAAGCGCACATAGGAATTCCCCATAATGAACATGTGGACATTCTTGCAAAAGAAAGTGCTATTTCCGGCCGGGACCATAATTTTCAGTTATGTTTATCAGACGGCATAAACTGGTCGAAACAAAAAAACCTTAAAAAAATTGGTCAAAATCATACCAACAATATGTGATAGAAAAACCAAATAGTCAATACACACAAGTTGAGGAACAGATTCCCAGATAACCATGGTTCAAGGGCATTAATGCCCCGAGAAAATTAATTACAACAATTTGCAGATTACGATTCGGCCATGCTTGTTTTCCAAAACACTTGCATAGAATCGGGGTATTTGAGTCAGATTCCTGCAGTACATGCGGTACGTTAGGCGATCTGGATCACATATTTTTTTATTGTCAGAATCATGCAAGAGCTACAGAAGATCTATTAAAAAACCTAATCGAGTTTAAAGCTGCTCTCCCTACTAATGTGATACACTTACTAGCTCTTAAAAATATTGACACATATCGCGTACTAGTGAATTTTTTAAATACAGTAAATCTACTATTATAAACAATTCTGTTCATAATTAAGTTAGTGTCGTAATCCTTATTCGTTTTTTTCCCTTTGTAATATATCCCCCCTTACCGTGGCCCCCCATTGTGATGTTAGATATGAAAAAATCCCTGATAGGCCCCTGGGAGAGAAGAGTGTGTCCTTGTCGATATTCCTTCGTTTCTGAATTGGATTGGATTATTCTTTGTGTTAGGTTGTTAGGTTAGGTAAATGAAAATATTAAAAAAAAAAAAATTGTAATTGCCTAATGCCATATAAAAAAAAAAAAAAAAAAAAAAAGCATACAGTCAAACATAAGACCTTTCAGTCACATAATTTATCTTAATCAGATGGAGCACGTCATATTTTTTCCCAATAATAGCAAATTATAATACCCATTACGAATTGTATTAGATATGAAATTGTAACGCATATTTTTTTATGATTTTTATTTCATTTCAAATAAAATGAAAATATAAAAAAATTGAGACATATTTTCTGCAGTTATAAAATTTCCTCGACAAAATTTACCTTCATATAGAAAAAAAAACATTAGAATCAGTTGCGTCAAAGAAACGAATGAAACGCGTACAGCTATTTATTAACCTTCGACCAAAAAGAAAGGTGTTATCCGTTTGACCATTCATTGATTACCCTCCAACCAAAAAGAAAGAGGTTAAGAGCTTGACTCATACTTGTTTGTTTATATGTTTGTACCCTTTATTGCAAGAACATATTGCAACGTTTTTTTTTCTGTATGAAAGTAAGATATTGTTGAAAAGGTCCTTACATTACGCTAGTCCTTTAAAGGAAGGATTAAGATGATGTCGAGGCGCAAATTTTTAATTTTGCGAAATATTCGGAAAATAATAATTATTGTTACCTACCTGCGATAATTATATTATCTACATTATCTACTAAATTAACTCGAGTATTATTAATAATAAACAGATCAGCTACAATTAATTAATTTAATTATAATGAAACAAGTGTTTGCCTTCAATTAACAAACAATATTTTTCAAAAATACGTAATTAATGAACCTATATTTGTATTATGTATGAGATAAACAAATAAACTGCCTCGTTTCATACAATTAAATATTGCCTTCAAGGACAAATGCAAATCCATTTAATTTTCATTTTATTGTTTATGCTTTATAGTTTCAATCTATTAGTTTATATTAGAATATATCTCATATTTTTTAAAACAAGACAATAATATAAAAATAAAATATTTTTAGAATAACCAAAGATTGTTTACATAATCTGTGGAATAACTGATATGATATAGTAAACAGGATAGCAATAACCAGTTCTAGTTTCTAATTGTTTCCCCTTCAGGTACTTTAAGTTCTGGTAAAAAGTTTGATGGACTTATTCTCTCTAAGTACAAATACAATGGTGTAGGATATAATTCGAAAAAACCGGTAACTCCGGAAAAATGATAAAGGTTTATTTGACTTGAATGAATTTTATTTATAGTATTAAAGGGTTTGTACTGCGAGTCTCTTAAGATATTGATGATCACGTAAGAAATAAATTTATGAGGCAAAATTATTTTTGTGTGGAATAACGTTTTATTTCGTTGGCAGATAAAAATTTTTTAAATGTCTGTAAATCATTCTGCAGACAAAAGGTATACATCAAAGAAACATGAAACGTGAAACGTGAAACAGGAAACGTGAAACGTGAAAAGTGAAAAGAAATTAGAGCAGAACCTATTTCATGCAACAAGTTTACACAGGATTTGTTTCGCTTTACCGTCATATGAAACGCATTTCACTGATGTGCATATTCCCATTTAATACAGTGTGTTGTTAATTTTATGAAACATGATTCATGTTTCCTGTTTCACGTTTCACGTTTCATGTTTCTTTGATGTGTGGCATGCCTAAGAGAACGATGTTTAATGGGGTTAAATAATGTAGGGAATTTAACTGGTGTCGCAGACCCCAAAAAGAAACCTTACGCAGCTACGAACACGTGTGAATAACATCTAGGAATTAGTAGAAGTCCCATCGTAGAGACCAGAAAGCATGTGATCGCTGTAAAAAGATGCTTTGTGATCATGATCAGATGTTTGAATCAGAATGTTAAGATGCTATGTATTCTCTGTGCTTCAGTATAGTAGAGTAGAGACATGAGGCACGGCATTGGCTTCCAGAAAAACTATCAGACATTTGGACATATGTATTGACGCAGGCTTCTCATAAATTAGACAAACAAAAACTAGCAAGCTGTCCGACTTTGAACGTATTGTAAGGCATTCTGAAATGTATAATATCCTCAAACTTGGAATGGGAGGAGAGGCCCAGCAACACACTGAACCTCTTAAATTCAAGAACAAAAATAACTAACATCCTCTAGGCATTAAATACTAATATGGTATATTTGCACAGCAACGCCTCCGGACATATATTATTTAAAATATGAATCCATTTCTTACCCAATCTTTTTCCAGCCTCAACAGCCTGATTTAGATTTGATTCCCAATAGGCTGGATCACTTCTTAATTTTTCTGGGGCAGCAGCTGATCCTCCTAATGATCTGATTATTTCACTGATTACTCGTCCGTCATTCCAGTCACTCTAAAAGGCAATAGCTAATATATAGTATATGCAATCACCAAGATGGATGCTATAATTAAATAGTAAAATTACAAAGATTAGTAAAGATGTGTGCAATAGCGTTGTTATTATTTTTTTAGTTAAGCATTAAGCAGGTAGTTATAAAATAACTTGTGAACTCCTAGCACCATTGGGACAGTATTGTGTTACGGTTTTATCAAAATATGGACATATTCTATCTGTATTATAGAAAATAATTAATACAAAATGTTAATGGTATTAAGTTTGATAATAAAAATCAAGAACAAAGTTGTATGGGTATACTTATTTTTCAAACCTAGCAGTCCTTACTACTTACCGTAAAATTATTCACTTGACGTTCCAATCTGGAGTTGACCCATCTTAAGGTAGCATGAAAACCAGGTGATCCAGGTTTCATAAAATATGACAAGTAAGTCATACCAGAGAGCTCATCTAACCAGGGTGAAGCTAAGTACTCTGGTTCTAAAACAGCTGGAATGCCTAATTCTCTCTGGGCGATATCCATTGCGCGACGGCAATTTTCAATGCCATTATTTTTATCTAAAACAAAATTAAGATTAATTTCGTTGAATTAATATCTGAATACTTGGTAGACTTCCACACTTTAATTTACAAACGAGAGATTATTGAATGTATCTACTTATAATTTTATGGGTATTAGATTCTGAACGTGCTTTCCACCAAGATACCGAATAATAATTTTTACGTGCACTGGCAATTACGATGGCATATCTCGGAATAAACATTACTTTTGAAATGTGCATGATTTTTCTTGAACTAAACTCAATTGTAAAACATGGAACATGAAAATCCAGAGAATAAGTGACGGTTAATTCCTTACAGAAGCATTTTAAATATTATAAAGTTCTTGTCATCCACTTCAGTCCCTAATTATTGTCTTTTACTATTTCTTGTTTGGTTCGATTCGGAAAAATTATCAGGGAACAATTTTTATAAAAATTTACTGTTTTTAAATTTATTTTTGGGTCAGCTAGGTACTTCATGCAGCTTTATTCAAAGTGGCTTATCCAAAAACTACTTTTAGGGAGAAAGTTACCATTACGTAAGCTATTGATTCGATAAAAAAATATTAGCATAAAGTACATATACCTCTAAAGTTTCTCAGAAATTAACATTGGTAACTTTATTACACTCAGAAATAGTCAATACGTCGAAAACCATTCAAGATATTAAAAAACATTTAAAACAATTTTGGTGAAATTTCTTGTAGATTATATTAAAATCAGGTGCTCTTTGTTTACTTTAATTATACACGAAAGATGAAAAAACTTAAATTTTTTTTTTAAGAAACTCCTTTCTTAATATGTACTAAAATATACATATATATATAAGACATATTATATCAGATTTATATTCTATATTTTGGTTATTAAAACTGTTAAAATATAGACTGGTTTATGACAGGTTAACGGGGTGTCGAAAGAACTAAATAATAAAATAATATCGAAAATAATATTTTTACCTAATTTTCTCCAATGCGGAAAGAGTCCTGGTCGGCAATAATCATTTAGGGCTGAAAGGAGTACTCCGGAATTCCAGTCGGTGGTAAGATTGTGAACTTTGCATTCAGGTAGAACTGCCTGCAGCCAGGCAAGCATCAATTTTCTTGGCGGGAATTTGGAGCGACCAATTTGGTATCGTACGATTAATGACCAGATCAAACCCAGAATGAGCTTTAAGTTTCCATTAACAATATCCAAATTACCTAAAAAAAATGCATAATTATTACATAAATTATTACTCTTGCTTATATCGTGTATCTTATTGTAGGCATTGATATTTTGATATTTACAGCTTCTTATATTAGGAAAAAGGGTACATAGCTGGAAACAATATACCATCCTGTATACATGTGGTATCGGCATTGCCTTTCAAATCTTTCCCATGGTTCAATAAATATTTTTGGCGATTTGTAACTGGATAGAGATATTGGTTCTGGTTTAAAATAAAAGCCAACTTGCTTCAACTGCTTGTATCTCAAAAACAAGAGGAATTCTTATTATTTTATCGATTCCTAAAGTTATACAGGTAAAATCTGAGACACTGCTTAAAACACTTATTTAATTATTATGTATTGGTTATTTAGTTTTTCGTATTAAAAAAATGTATCTGGTTCACATTTTGTTGTACAACGTCTCCACTAAAAACATTATTGAACAACAAAAAAATTCAAATTATTCATCTTTAATTTTATGTCTTGATGCACCTATGTCATTTCAATAATAAGCCAACATATAAGTATAATTCTTTTAATTTAAATTTTGTCGACGTAACCGGGAAAATTTATTACATATAATAAAAACTAATTTTCAACACAAAAAATTTCGAACTTAAATTAAATTTATCGCATAAAATGTCGGTTAATTACTAAATCTAATAAACTTGAGCTAAACATAACCAATAACCATGCCTAGGAGGTTTTAGATGTCTATGATTGAATTAGTCATCGTTAATCTTTCATGGCACAAATACCTATTACTAATAATGTCAAGTGAACTAAAGTAATGATTTTCTATGCTTGAAATATTTTTCCCATATATGAGAGGATCTTGGGTTTAATTCAAAATCAAGTCATACTGATGACTGATGATACTGTTCTTACAAGTTCACTTACTTCTTTGGAACATCATAATATTTAATTATTTTTTTATGGAAAAAGGGTCATGTTATTAAACGTCTATCAATAGCAATTTACAATTTAGAATAAAAAATTTGAGAAAATCACAAATATTAATATAATACAAAAACAATTTTTTTTCTGATATGCGACTGAAATTTTATATGTGGGTGTTTATTTATTATTACAATTTTCTGTAAAATTAAATTCTAATTTAACTTACTTAGAGGGACATTTTGTACATATTATCCTTTTTTTTATTTTAGTTTCGAAAATAAAGCGATTGAAATTTGGAACATTAATGTTTGTTGGCTTACCGGTGTTTTATCGTCTTTAAAAATTGTTTCTTGTTAAGTTCGTTCAAAATGCTGCAAATTTATAAGTACAAGAGATGAAAAAGTGTAATCAAATATGGGGTGTTTTATTTGAAAATCAAAAGTTAATGTCACTTTCCGTGCAATCGGAAGTGGGAAAACAAATTATTTATATGTCAAAAAGTGACGATTATTAAGTATAATGGTTAAGCTCACGACTTTTTGCTATAATACCTTTTTCACGTATAAAGCAAATAATAGATATACAAGAAAATGGCATAAGCAAAAAATTTGACACATTAATTCAGTGTCATGCCTGCTGATACACCTCTGGACATCAAAGTAGGCAGCTGGCAGTCGCTTATCCTTTATTAGTGGTAATTTACGTACCAAAATGCATACCTGGACTCAAAGTGGTTCTGAAGAAGTTAAAGAATATCTACTTCTTGGGCGCCATCTTCTAAGGGCTCTAGCGTAGGAAGCATTTGTGAACCTATGCTCATATGAACTTTTTAAAATTTTTTTGTACCCAATCGCCCGTTAAAGTATGGCAACGGAATTTCCGGACACCCTGTATATAAAGAATACGCGCAACTCTAAATTAGCGAAACGTAATATCTACATCCGTCCAGTAAGTAGGTACTGAATTATAATGAATTAATGATGAGCACATCCTGATATTTTCAAAATAATTGTTTTCTAAAAATAAATAAGTATTGTTGTAATTATAAGTATATATATTAATTTTATATTGTGTATGATACAACATATAATTAATTAATATTAAATTCGCAAAAACTCATGAAATTTCCGGTAGTCCCACAAAATTTGCGGTCTGTTCCACCAAAGAAGATTCATTAGTTATTCCCATATTTTTTTAACCTTCTAAACTTTAATTATTCTTTCTTTGTTAAGTATTTTACCTACTTTACAATGTGGAAATTTAATTAGCAAATCTGAATAAAGACATGTACCTTTAACTGCTTGTAGAAAATAATAAGGTATTGTTATATAAACCCATTTAAACTTGAAGAAATACCGTTACTTATGCAGGATATTCTTGAAAGTATTACTTTTCCTTCCGACTTTATCATATTAAACTGTCTGTCACATCGGAAAATATTTCACATTATGACTTTCGTCATTGAGTGAAAATTCCTCACTCACTATAGTCATGTTTGTAGTTCTGTTTATGTATACCTAAGTGACCGTTTATATTACACCCCCCTTAAATTTGTTATTTTTGGAAAAAGAGAAAAAAAGTGCAAAAAATGGCTATCCTGTAAATCAGTTATACCTACATAATTGTTCTTAAATATAGTATACAGGGTGTTTGGTAACTGGATTGCCAAAATGAAATGTCATATGTAAAATCGAATTCCAAGCATAAAACAAAGAATAACTTTTTTTCATATCGCGATTCGTTTAGGAAATATTGAGGTAAAAAAAAATTCTTTATTAATTTTATTCAACACTAATGATAACAATAAAGGAAACAAATTTTCACAAAAGTTATTACAACGTAAAAAACTAAAGTAGATTTTCATAAATGCCACCATTTACATTGATACACATCTGGCAAAGTAAAACAAGAGAATTGTATACTTCTGCAAAATTTACAGTGTTTTGAATAGTACCTATGTAAGACTGAATTTAAAATTCTATTTTCTAATTGCTCAATAGTACTAATTGGCTCAGCATAAACTAATTGTTTTAAGTGACCCCATAAGTAAAAGTGTAGAGGGATAAGGTCCGGAGACCTTAAATAATAAACATACTTTTATTTTCATAACTGTCTTAGTTTTTACATTTTTTTAAATATTTCTTAAACGAGGCCCGATATGAAAAAAAGGTATTCATTGTTTTATGCATTTTATGCATTTTGGCAATCCAGTTACCAAACACCCTGTATGTGTAACAATAGTGCAGAAATTCACATAATGATAATAAGCACTATTGGAACCTAATGGAGGAAGTTTCACCTATATACAAATATAGACAGCATGCATAATTAATACGCTGTGAAAATTCATATATGAAAATTCCATTTAACAAATAAACAGCAGATTATTTTATCAGATCAATTTAATGTATTAAACAGCTGGATGAAATACGTTTCAATCGTGGGTATTAATGAATTTTAAAATATCCCACGCGGTTTGTTTTCTAACTCCAAAGCGTTTCCCAATAGTCTAATTCATAGATATTCCATATTTGTATATGAGCATTCAGAACAAGTTACATAAAATATAAAGTAAAACATATTTGCATTTTTAACTTTAAAGGTATAAAACAAATACTGCAAAACGTCATTTATTTTGAGAAAAAAGTAATTTCTTTCTTGGAAATTTAATGACTACCTGTCTCCACTTAGTCGTCATTTTAATCATGAGATATATATTTGTTACTGTATTTAAACTATAACCTACTTCGTAATTTGTTATAATTACTGTTATTATCTAATTATAAATTGAAGTAGATCGTGGATAGTAGTGAATTAATTATATTCAATATAAAGGTGTATAATTTACGCAGGTTAAATTCGATTATTTAAAAGTAGTGATGTATCAAACCAAATCAAGAGAGTTTTAAAAAATCACATATTATTATAATAACTGCATACAGATGAAACACCAAATTGCGTGGACAGCTATTTTTCGCAAAAATAAGTTTTTTTTTATACTCTAGAGATACGCACTATACCTAAGGCTTTCTTACATCTTATGCTCATTTTCAGCAATACTTAAGAGTTTAAATGTAGAAAAAAATGTAGGAAAAAAGTTAAAATTTATAAAATCAGCAAAATTTTATAAATAAAATTAAAATAATTGAAATTTATTTACATTATTTATTTGAACATGTCAATTAAACGGAAAACGGAACAATTTTTTATGACTTTAATAGCCTAGATGCAGAGATGCTGAACAATAAACAAAAGGTTTCATCCTAATCAGTTCAGCTATTAAGTTTTGCAAAGACAAATGAACAAACATACAATTAATTGTAGATGGAATTGAGAACCTTCTGGGGAATTCGATTAAAAATACATTTGTTCATTTGGACAAACTCATACTTAATTGATATCTTTTAAATTATCTTCCTTTGTTTGATAATTAGTAAGAAAAGGCTGGTGTAAAACAATTTTGTATGCACTTTTTTGCTATAATTATTTTGCAAATTAGTACACAAGTAAATAATGATTATTTTCGAATCAGCTTTGTTAATTTAAAAAAAAACTTGTTATCGAAATAATGTGAAACAGGTTTGATATTGTTTTTGAAATAAAGCATTTGTTGAATATTAATGGTACAACTGTAAATAAAACAGGCATGCATTAAATAAAAGTTTATTGGATGCATTACGGGTTTAAAGGAAATGTGCGTTTTCATTAAAAGTTGTTTTAGATTTCGTTAAAAGATGAAATATCAATTAATAATCAAACATTTTGGTATTTTTATGAGGTATGCGATGGTACCTATTCAATTAAGGTTGCCATACTTATTTTTTAAAATTCATCCATACGAATCAATAATAATTTAACAAAACAATATTATCCAACATCCCTCAATTTTATATAATATACGGTGGTGAATTTTTCGATGCCCACCATTGATTGGTATCTCGGAAACTATAAGATATAGACGATCGGTTAAATTAGACAAAAGTTGCGCAATTTTATACTTTACAATTTCCTGCCAAAAAATGCTGGATATCAAGTGATTCTTTCGCGGTTTATCCTGAAAAAATTGAAAATCGTGATTTCAAAAAAATAATAATATCTTCAGTATACCATTCATGCGAACTTAATGAAATTTGGCAAGGTTATATTTTTGACCACTACCAATTGAATGGCGTTGATAGAAATTTTTTAAACCTTCTAGATTTTGAGCAACGATAGTCAACTTTTTTTTTATGGCCGTCATATTGGATTTTTACACCATTAGTTAAGAGTAAATAATTCTCTTTTCACCTATGGCACCAAAATTTACTGATTTTTTAAAAACATGTTGATATTCGAATTAATGTAAAAATAATTTATAAAATCCAGTATGCTTTGGAAAAATAATAAGCAACAGTTATTCCACAAATAACCACTAAATTTAAATTTTTCAAACATTATGTTCCTTAAAAATTTATACCTACTTATTTCACTTACGTCTTTTGACAAACAGACATGGTATTGTACCCATATATTTGATTAAATATAATTTCATTACGTAATTTCCTATTAGCCTTTCTTTGAGATGTATCATAAATTAAATAAAAAAGATTTGTTAAGTGAAGTGAAAGGAGCCAGACTCTTTCACTAAGGTAACATTCTATACAAGGACATTATCTTACATCATTATAATAATCCAATATTAAGTATATCTCCTACTATAAAGTTTAATTCGATAATTTAATAATATTTTTAAGAAAAAATGTTAATATAATATAAACAGATATTTTATTATTTAATATATAATATTTAACCAGCTCGAGTATCAGTAATTTTGCCCATCGATAAAATTTTATCACGAAAATTGTGGTAAGCAGAAAAAATATAACTGAACGTTGCTTAACGGTCTGCCACCACTAGGTCAAGAACACTATTGATATTGTACTAAGTAACAAGTTTTTCATGGTGTATTGTTTGATTAAACGATCGTAACCAATTTTTAATATTCATTAATTCTAAATCACTTTGCTTCACTTAAGTTCCTGTTTTTTCAAATTTTGTTTTTAAACAAAAATACATTTTTTTAAAGGTGAAAATATTTATTAGTGACAATAAATTATACTATATTTAAGATGAGACTCTTCATCTTAGTTGGATTTTAAATTACAATCTTTCCAATTATTTCGTAAATTTCTGATTTTTCATTCCTACAAATTTTAACCTTTCGGTTTAAAGTTTTTAATTACTTCTCCCTGCATGAATAAATATCATACTATTTTGTTGAAAGGGTTCAAAAATGAGTTTCATGCGAATTTTCAATTTCGCTTTTAGTATGGAACGTCAAAGAATTTCGTAGTTTCGTAAACTTATAATTACCAACTAAGACATGGTAGCCATTGTTATTAGCGAAACACCTTCTTCGTTTTATCAAAGTTCTTCTTTTGAAAGTGAAGCTTAATAAACGGATGTCTAGGATGTTCACCATTTTGTGTTAAGTACGATGGTGACAATACTTCTTCTATATTCAGGGAGATTTGAATTGAAAAGACGAATAATACTACCTATGGCACACTGACGAGAACACAAAAAGTTCGAAACCGGTCTGTGTCTGGTGTAGAAAAGACGAATAATTAACTTGGCTACCCATTTGGATTTACTCCTATTTATTATTAAAAGTCCAATAACTTTAATAATTGTATGTTTAGAGATGAAACATCAATATAAGTATACCCAATTGGATATGTTTGTTATTATTATGCTTGTATAAAGCCTCAATAAAATCATTTATTAAAAATGAAGCAGTTGATTTATCATGTAGTCATTTCAGAGATTTAAGATTTAGCTAAAACTAATAATATAAGAAATGATCCATACGTTATACTTTGTGTTACATAATCTTTGGTCAATCGATGTGAAGCTTGCACTCAAAAAAAGTCAAAGGCGGACATTTCGAACAATTTTTATAACTTTAAAACTTCTTTTGATATCTATGGTAAAGTTTTTATATTCATTAAACTGTTTTAAATCTTAAAAGGCTTGTAATTTCTTAACCAAGACGAATCAGATCTGTGTTCATACAATTTTTTTTGCTTAGAATTAAATAATTTTGAATCTGTCAAACTTTGTTATAGAGCATATAACCTCACATATCATATAAAATTATAAAAAAGTCTTCAATTCCAAGTGGGATAATAATTTAAATTAGAAATAAAGTTGTTTTTTTTTCTTACATCAAATACTTTCAGTTTTTAAAAATTACATCATAAAACTAAAGTTGTTACATGTAAAACTTCTGTAACTACTGCGACCGTTTATTTTCCATAGTCTAGGAAAATTTGTAAATTTACTCCTATTTCAAACTCACTCATGACGAAATTGACAATACTTGGCGATAAATAATAATGCACTGCTGTCCTTTCAATTTGCTTGTCACCGAATTGGAAGCAATTTTGCTCCACGTAAAGTTTTGAAAGGTCGGTATACAACTTCATCACTAAAATTATTGAATAAAAACCAATCGTTAAACAGTCCAAAGTTTGCCACACTTGAAGATATAGAAAAAACATTAAAAGAATTACACGCTTTGGCAATTGTATATTATTGACCTTATCTATAAATTGATTAGTAGGTATTAATAATTTAAAAAACCAGATTGCGCAATAGGTAAGTTATCGAACTATGTCTGCTTCAACCCTATTCATAAAAACATTTTGATCCAGCAAAATTTTATACGACTAGTATATTTTCGATGATCATCCAATTTTACCCATTTGAATTTGAATAATTTAAGGACTTAAAGCTCTAACTTTATATAAGTACTTTCTAGTCTAAAATCACCAGCGAATACCTATAAAAGGTTTTTTGATGTGTTTGGTGTTTGCAGAGGAATGAAATTTTAAATGACCTTGCAAGACAAGCCTAAAATAGTCTTTCATAGGAATTTATTAATTTTGTGGAATAGCAAAATGTCAAACCAGAGGTGGCAAAAAAATGGAAAAATGGCCTGAAACCACTAACACAAATGAGCCAAAGAACTGAGCAAACCGGAATTAAGGTTATTAACACATATTATTTACGGTTATTGCTCAACAAGACAATATGTCAAGAAACTGAGGCCAACGACGAAATTTGTCATTTTTGTATGCAAACAATTAGGGCTGTGGAAAATATACTTTGTTTATGCAAAGTTGTAATCCATCAAAGGCATTTAGAGCGAGTACTTGTAACACCTTCAGAAGTGGAAAATATGATATGGTGCTCAGGAAAATCCTCACTTAATCTAATAAACCTAAAACCTATTTGTTAACAAAGAAATATAACAATATTTTAACGATTACATGCGTTACATATTTAATATAGGTACTATTAATTGAGGTATTTGAAATGACATTCATGTAAACAAAATATCGTAAAATATTTATAGGAATGATACATTACATGTATAAATATTACTATGTCTATACGTTTAAAATGGGTACTATTATTTGTATTCTGGCTTTTCTAAATATAGATTTGATGTCATGTGAATGCTGTTAGTTGAAACCGATGTTTTAATGATTATCTTCATTTTTTGTACACCAGTCTGGTGTATTATGTTGTTGCATGTTAGCTAAGATGTTAAAATCAAGATTTATTTTATTTTTTATTAGGCCTTGAATATACTGTTATTTATTATTTAATTACATTATTTCCCGGGAATCATTTTTTAATTTGTATTATCTATTACAATTTATTATTGAATAAAAATCTGAAAAACCACCTAAAATTAAGACGAATGTAGAGCGCATATTTATATAGCATTTGTTTTAGTAGAATAATTACCCATTTTTCTTGTATATAATAATTGCATAACGTAGAATCTGTGATTGAGAATTAATTTGTAAAAGTTACATATTTCTTTGTATGATACACGTTAGGCATTTTCAAAAGTCTTAGTGTAGCTCTCTCTTTTTCTTTCAAAATTCAACATGTATGATAGTGCAAGTAGCCCAGGGTCGATCCAGTCAAACCATGAACAAATTAGAGACAAGCTGAAATTTGGTATATAAGTTTGTATTGGGGTCCTTACAATACCACCAAACCCCACCGGTAATCCGCCGTGCCTGTCACCCCTAAACAACCCCCGAAAGGGATGAAAATCGGACTTTTTCTAGTTATTTGGCAATATCTTAAAAACAAAGCTATATACGAAAAAATATGAAGATAGAAAAATTAAAGGGCATAAAATTTCCTATTATAAAACTGCGTTTAGCAGATATATTTTTCTTTACCAG
Source organism: Rhagium mordax (assembly GCA_963680705.1). Classification (NCBI taxonomy): domain Eukaryota; kingdom Metazoa; phylum Arthropoda; class Insecta; order Coleoptera; family Cerambycidae; genus Rhagium; species Rhagium mordax. The sequence continues at coordinate 63,484,620 of OY796658.1, forward strand.
TGGCGGAGTTATGATATTTTTAATAATTGGGTATTTTGTAAAAATATTCTCTAGCCTTTACTTATTGGATTTTGACATTAAATATACATACCAATGTATATGGATATTTTGGTAAATACATTTAATACATTCTTACATCAATAAATTAGAAATAAAAAACATACCAGTGGAGTACTATATTCTAATTTCATACATTATTTTGTATTAGCTAATAGAACTTTAACATTTTACGTGCCTATTAAATGTAACAAAATAATTATTTTAAATATCCGTAAATTTCTGTTACGAATTGAGAGGAATTATTTTTATATTAATAATATTAAGGACATATACCGCATGTCAAGGCAACTGAGTAGTTTTCCGCGTCGCCATTCGCCCCTGTATGTATGCTCTCTTCGTATATTCTCGATACGACTCCATTACGCTAAACAAAATTTGTATATGCTACGCCCAGGAAGAAGTTCATAACAAATAAAATTACTAATACTTCAAAGTGGAGCATAAGTTGGGACCTTTAATAAATGTTAAATAAATAAATAAAGTGTAAGAATAGTATTTTGTCCTAAACTTCGTCCATCAATAAAGACGTTTTTTATTATTATTATTATTATTGCCATGCACGCCATTTCCGGATGTGATACTACATCTGGCCTGTTTACCAGGGGAAAAATTAATTTGGTCAATACTATGAAAAAGAAGAAGTTGGTTGACCTTTTTGAAGAATTTTACAATCCAAATATATCCAAAGACAGATTGAGGTCCTTTATTTCGACATTTTTTATTTCCGTATACGTCAAAAATAGAACAAGTACCGATTAACGATTTGAATAACGTCAGAAACATTATCTTCCAGCAGTATGTAGCAAAGCAAAGTTTAAATAAAAATTTTAATCTGGCTTCACTTCCACCGATCATAAATGCAGCTCAGTACCATGCATATAGGACATTTCATCCAGCAACTCTACATACATATTTATTTACATATATGATTAACCTTTAGGTTCAAGAATGGTTGAATAATAGCTTACCACTCCAGAACTGGGGATGGATTTCTAGTGATTCCGGAATCTCTCCAGTCCAGATGGATCAAGATATAGACCCCAAAGGGTTCCTTAAACAATTTTTTTGCAACTGTCCATCAGGTGGTTGCAAAAGTGCATGCTCATGTCGTAACCTGTTTTAATTGGACAGTTGAGGATTTACAGGCGGAAGACGACATCTCAACATGCAGTTAAAATATATTAGATAATAAGTAATTAAAAACATAGGTACCTACATTACATTCATTTACTTAAACATAACCTGTAAGTATTTTGGTTTATTTAAGAAAAAGCAACTGTGCTACTTACTACATAAAAAATTCATATTTTATGTATTATTATAGTTTTAATCTGTTTTGGTGTAAAAGACGTAAAATATATTAATGTAACGTAATTATTTTGTGGGAAATGTGTATTTTGTTAAAATATACTGGAATTTACAATACGATAACTCCACCACTGGTAAAGCAAAATATATCTGCTAAACGTAACTTTATAGGAAATTGTATGCTCTTTAATTTTTCTATCTTCATATTTTTTCGTATATAGCTTTGTTTTTAAGATATTGCCAAAAAACTAAAAAAGTCCGATTTTCACCCCTTTCGGGGGTTGTTTAGGGGTGACAGGCACGGCAGATTACCGGTGGGGTTTGGTGGTATTTTAAGGACCCCAATACAAACTTATATAACCAAATTTCAGCTTGTCTCTAATTTGTTCATGGTTTCCTATATAAAGCTTCAGATCGACCCTGGGCTATAGTGCACGGTAGCCGAGTGGGTAAATGCGTTGATACGTACTTACTTACAAAGATCGATGGTTCGAGTCCATCCTGGGGCAAATTAAAAATATATTTCTGGTTTTCTTTGGACTTAGATGGAGAGAGAATTATCGAAGCCCCTAGACGTGGTTCGGACTCCACAATAAACTATAGGACCGCACCTTTCTTTACCTAACACATAATCTCAGGTTTTTCTGGGGTTACTTCAGTGACTTGAGAAGCGGTTTTACACAAACATTTTTGAACCAATCTACATCACCTATACGACACTGTGTAAAGGTTTGGCACATTTTTCAGGCTATAGGTTTAATAAGTATTTTCGTAAACACATATAAACACATCACAGAAATTAGATATCTTCTGACTTTGATGATTAGTCTTAGTAGTAAAAATAGATCGACTTTTAATAAGCAATTAAAGAACAAGAATATTTTATACAGGGTGACTGAAATTCGATGGACACTACAGGCATAGACTATTGGAGAAATCTTGGCAAACTGGCGGTATTAAGTGCCCAGCAATTTTCCAAAAATAAATCTATGGTACCGTGATTAGTTTTAGTATTATCAGGAAAATTTCAGGATTTATTTTCTAGTTTCTAACATTTGCAACCATTATTACTTTAATTTTTCAAATATGACCCTAGATTTTTCTTCCAGATATTCCAAGAGATACAGTTTCGTTTCAATTTAACCGAAACTATATCTCTTCCAATAAGTGAAATACCTGTAGTATCTTTCAAATGCCAGCCACTCTGTGTACCTACTCAGCCATGTAATAAATTGCATTCCAATTAAGAATCATTACTTGTTTTGCATTTAATTTTTGCCAGATTTTCGATAGCAGTTAATAGTGTAATTATAAGGTTTGGAAATGTTCTTACTTCATAATTTTTAAAAACATCATCTACAATCATTAATTTAAAACGGTTGCTATTTGGAACTTTTATTTGATCCTGAAGGTTTAGAGTTTAGACCATAATTTCTGAATACAAAGCCAAGCCAATTGTGTAAATATACTTAATATGTCTTCAGATTGGTATCTGCCTGACTGATTTCTGTAAGAGATGATTATGTAGGGCATTTTCCAAAGAATAAAATCAATTAATATTAGCGATATTAATATCTTACATTTGATTAACTAGTGTTTTGTGTATGTAATGAAATAAAATACAAAAAACTAGTTTGCAGGCGAACGTGCGAAAATCGCCATAATAGTCGGGTAATGGGTCATAACGGCATTTTTTGTTAAACTTGGAAGCAATGTATTTTACGTCAATTTTTAAACGAATCATTAAAGATGAAAAGAATAGTTAAAATAATACAATGTCAACATTGCATAGGCCCACAAGAATTAGGAAATAAGAACCAGAGTAGTCCCATGTAATTTTTTTCGTAGAATCTGAATCTGGCCTCAGAGTTGCTCAGGATGTTGATGTGCGAAGTTTTCTGTTTAGTTATTTTCTTAAGAACCTACGGTTATACAGCCTTCTTTGACCAGCTGCCTATTTTCACCATGAAGTACTAATATTCATTTTGATTTGTCCAGATCCGACTCTTTTTGTCAATATATAGAATTTTTTACTATAAACACGGAAGATTGTCCATGAAGTTTCTGCATTAACTATATGTAGGTACTCGTTGAGTACATTAAATCAACACAAAATTCATTGATTCTGAATCCGTAGGCCTAAAATCAGAAATGTTTAACCTGAAAATCATGAATCTATAAAACCAAAATCAAACAAAGCTCAAAATTAAAACTTTTATATATGTCGGATCTGAGCAAGTGCCAAATTAGTACTTTATGGTGAAATTAGCTACCATGCTGCTCAAAAAAGCTGTAAATGCGATAGTACTTTAGTAGGTACTTTGAAAACAGCCAAAAACAGCATTTTTTATAGTTTTGGGTTAGAATATTTCCAATTCCTGAAGCGTTGGGGCAATTCTGATTTAAGTTTCCTCAGTAGTTTCATCTTGAAAAGAATTCTCATTATTTTCATGTTCTTGTTATATACACATCATACACTTGCAGCGTCACAGCGGGTTTCCAGTTTATTTTATGCCGAAAAAATCAGATACAAAACGTTTATAAATTAATAAATATTTATGCATTATTTATTGTTATTTTCCTAAAGTTATAAGAATTTAAATTATTTACACGAGTCAGACGAACTATATGAAAAAAATAACATAGTTTTCTCAGTAACACGTTTCAATTTATTTTCTGCTAAAATAGATATGTATAGATTTATCAATAATATAAAATGATGCCATCAATGTACTGAAAGCTCCCATAAGAGAGCTTTCACACCTATGCTTTGCGTTTTACTTCAACTTTTGAATATTTTATTTTATAATTAGCGTAAAATTGAAAAATTGGAATAACTAAAACAATTAAAAACTACATCTCATTTTATGACATTAAATGACGATGTTTTCTTCCTCTCATTTTCTAGATAAATATATAAAGTAATAATTATTATCCTACAAGGAAATTTTTTTTCGAAACATTTTACTTAAGCAGATGTATTTCGCTTTAAAATGCTCGATTTATGATTTTTATTTAATAAACACTACAAAAGTTGTTACGGTTTACACGGTGTACACGTTTAGGCCCTTTCCCATATCTTTTATAGAACAGCCAGGATATTTGGACAATGTGAGGCTGGGAAACTCTTTATATCCCAAACTAAAAGTAACAGTTTTCTTAAATCTAATAGTGCGTGTAAAACCTACCCCACTCACCTACTATGTACTCTCGATTTTTGGTATAAGTAAGATATTCACATGATGTCATGACCACTAAAAGTATTAACTTTTTAATTACTAACTTTTATACACCCGTAACTGTTTTTATCTTTTTTTTTATTAATTTGCATCGTATAATTTTTGTTCTTAATACTATACAGGGTGGTCCAGATTTTAATACATTAATTTTGAGAGGCGATAGAGAATCGCAAAATAAGGGGACTTTTCTTAATAAACATACCTCGAAAAATGCATCATAACTTAGATACAGGGTGTTGAAGTTTCATTAAAAAAAATTTATAATTTAATATCTAAGGAAAGACAAAAGCCATCTTTTTCAAATTTGGCACACCGCCTTTCTATGTAAATCTGCATCTACCATTCAAGTCAAAAATAGTAACAGAAATCCATTGGCGCAGATATGGGGGTTATATATCCCCTTTTTAGAAATATATAGTGCGGCACTGGATATTTTTGAAAAAATTATTAAATTACTAAATTGCCTATGGCATTCTGAAGAAAAACGTGTTCTTGTAAAATTTTGACAGAACGAGCCGTTTCCGATTTATTTACAGTTAAACACTTTTATGCAGGCATAATAAAGGAGATAATAATAGCCCTCCAAATATGATTAAAAAATATGTTTTATTGATATTTAATAAAAAATTAACAAAGAACAGAACGAAAGAAATTCACATAATATGTATTTACAATAAATTTTTAAAGTGCCATCTTTCGGCTTCAATACACTTTTGACATTTTCTGGAAATCAACCCCATTTCCATTGCCGCCAATATTTAAAGTCGATTTTCGCGTAATTGATGGCAAGCTTGACGAATAAATCGGAAACGGCTTGTTCTATCAAAATTTTATAAGAACACATTTTCCTTCAAAATTTCATGGGCAATTTAGCAGTTTAATAATTTTTTCAAAAATATCCAGTGACGCACTATATATTTCTAAAAAGGGGATATGTAACCCCCATATCTGCGCCAATGTCTTTCTGTTACTATTTTTGACTTGAATGGTAGATACAGATTTACATAGAAAGGCCAAATTTGAAAAAGATGGATTTTGTCTTTCCTTAGATATTAAATTATAAAGTTTTTTTTAATGAAACTTCAACACCCTGTATCTAAGTTATGGTGCATTTTTCGAGGTATGTTTATTAAGGAAAGTCCCCTTATTTTTCGATTCTCTATCGCCTCTCAAAATTAATGTATTAAAATCTGGACCACCCTGTATATAAAAAATATAGTTCAATTTTATCTCTATATAGGTCACGTACACGAAAAGATTGGAAATTAGAATATTTTTTATACAATATAGGTACTTTTTCTGCCACTATTGCAAGATGCTTACATTATCATCGTCTACAGAATTTTTTTCCATAATATATTACAGAGGACAAATTTAAATATTAGGTTAGGTCTTTATTATATGTTTTAAACAAAGGAAGTTAACGGAACACATTATAATTATATTTTACTATTATTATACTTGATTCAATGCGGAAAGATGTTGTGGGAAAGAAATATTATTTTTAAATCTCTATATATCATGCACAAATTAAATGTATTAAATTCGAACAATACGTTTTATATCATTATTTTCAGTTATTCAGTTATTTTATTATTTTTTAATAAAGTATCTGCGATAGAATGGATCGAGTACCTATACAAGAATTGACTGTACAGTTTTTTTTAACTATATGGTTGATTAACTCAAACTTGACACAGAAATATATATTATTGCTTTTAGTTTATTTATATAACTGAAATTTACAGTACATTTCATTATTTTTTACCAACGTCAATGATAGTAATTAAATACATGTCTTCGTTTATTACCCTTCGCAGAAAAACATATTGTGTCACGAATTTTTAAATATACAGTAAATTCACTTTTCAACCAAAGCACTTTGTGAGTGAATAGGAGAGAATAAAGCGAGAGCGCTAACATTCTGAGATCGACATGCAGTCACGCTTGTGTAGTGCTCTCGCTTTACTGCTATCTACTATTCACTCACAAACTGCTTTGGTTCAAAAGTGAATTTACTGTATAATATAATATATAATATAGTCGAGTAAACTTTAACTTGGCGTGTGGATGAGTTGATATTGTGCATACTATTTCCTTTTCTCTTGCACACAAAGGTAAAGCAATAACCCAAAAACATTGTTCACGTATGTTTATACGTAAACAATGGTTTTGGGCCATTGCTTCAATTTTGCATGCAAGAGAAAATACAATAATACGCACAATATCAACTCATCCACACGCCAAGTTAAAGTTTACTCTAGGTATAGTTACCAAATTATATACGAATAACTTTGACAATGTTCTTCAGCCATTACGTTTCTTGTAAACACGATGACTCAAGAACGGAGAGATTTTTCGAAGTATTTTATAGTTCGTGCTCTCTGACGGCATAAAACATAGTCATGGAAAAAACTAAATGAGTAATTTGTGCATCTGGGTGTTGAGTAGCCCTCACTAGGTTTAATGGAGTCCAATAGGCAAGGATAGCGATAAAGGTAAAAGTACGACTCGGAGAACTACTCAGGAAGATTCCTTTTCCTCCTGTCAACAATTATGTCGTGATTTGTTCAACACTGGATGATGTGGTGAAGCGGGAGGTCATGGATAAATTTCATCCATAATGTACATACATCCTGTGCAATACATCAGCAGATTTTGCTATAAACTATTATGATTATTATTATTATTATTATTAAAGTGTAATGCTGTTATATTTATTTTATAGCTATGGTTTATAATTTTAGCATGCCTGAGAAGTATTTAATCTTTAGATAGTTATTAAGGATAATTAGAAAAAATCTACCTCTTTTGAAAATATTTCGCTCAAAATGCATGTTATTATAAAGTTATAAAAATTTGGTTCTGCCGAAAGAAAGACCTAGGAAGTTCTACTCAGTATTTTTTTGATATGCAATTTAAAAATAATTTACAATGTTTGTTAAACGAAGATGATAACACCGAGGATAAAACTGGTTGCCAATTTTATTAAACCGGCTGCAGACTTCTTACAAGTTCTAATGACGCATAATGACTGCATGGCTGAAATATTTTATCTAACAGATTTCGAGGGCACACTGTATTTTAAACCGTATAGTTTGTCTGTGCCGTTAAAACTGCAAAGAAAGTGGCGGCACGTTCAGCGGTTCCATCTGCAGACTTGGGTTTTTTAGTCCTGAAGCACATAAAATGATGCATTTATAAAAGGGAAGCTCGCCCGTTAAAAATTAAAGGGCAGTTTTTTATTTTTAAATATAATCTTAGGCACAATTTTAAGTAAAGTTTTGCAATAGAAACACTCTTGCTCAATATTTTGCGCTAATACAGAAAAACTTATCTGAAAGGTATAATTTCTTCTAAAATGCTAAATACATTATTTCCATTGGAACAAAACTATACAAAATCACAAGGTTTGCGGTTGGTATACCCTATACCCTTAAATATCTTTACTTTGGTAGAAATGACAGTGACTGAAGTTGTCTGTAGTCTTAAAAGCAATTTAAAACCAATAAGTAAGAAAATTAGACCTGCTGATAGTCTTTGCAATATTGAGCTTGAAAATGCCTAGTTTGATAATTAGGCCAAAATCTTCTATAAGTTCTCAGATAATGGGATACACAGATTAAATAAACATGAGGCGTCTACAAAAAAGTGAATGAATAATAGAACATTTATCTGACATTAGGCCATAATTTGTAGGACAAAAATGTGGGTTTGAAGGTAAACTGAGTGAACACGAGTCGTGCTTTCATTATCGAAAAGGAGTGCTTCATATATTGACCAGAATATGACAATCAGAACCTCAACTTTAAGTTATTCTAAGTTTCACATATTTGGGGGTCCTTGGTGAATTCATGAAACAACACTTTAGAGATAAAATATTAAGAAACGAGTTATAATCAAAAACAGGTACCTAGAAAATATTTCACCGCATCGATGTCTTTGTCTTCAAGTCTGACGGATACTGATTAAGCATACCCTACTATTCCAAGATATGTATAAGTAGTGATTAAGTTTGCATATACATATATTTTTTTTTGAGGTTTGGCATTAGAAGTTTCTATTAGCCACAGAAGATCTATATACTTCTATGCCAAAATGACTGCAAGAAAGTCACTATTACGTCATAAATTTCTTCTCTGTATTTAAGAGGGAGGAAATCTATCCTCATATTTCTCAATTTATAGTCACCAAACAATATTCCACAACAATTAGGTACTCGTCTGAAGTTAAATCATGGATGCTTCCTAAACTGATCTTTTTAAAATATGTGTAAAAAATTTCCCATACTGCACATGTGACAACTCCTGTCTAGACGATTTGAACCATATTTTCTTTTCTTGCAATAATCATTTAAATCTTATCAAAGAATTTGAAAATAATTTGAAAAATAAGGTGCCCAATTTCCTACCTAATTTTTACTAGTTATTTTCCGTTTGATCTTGCTTTAAAATAAAAACTAAAGGGTTTTTGTTCCAAGGAGTAACTTCTAGTTACTTCTAGCTTTCAAGTTTACAGCGAAGATTTTTTAGCTGATTTTTTCTGGTCACAAATGGACTATTTAGAATTTTGTAATTTTACAATTTTATTCCTATGAATTTAGTTATTTTTCTGACTAGTGTTTTCAAATGTTTTAAATTTGTTTACTTTACTGTATGCAAAAGGAATTATGTTTTTTAAATTATGTTGATTTACTGACCTCCGCTAGACAACTTCTGCCTCTATCACTTCTTTTTTCGGTATACGAGTAGTCATTTTCAATGAACCACTATTTTAGTCATGTAAATACGAATTTTTAGTACCTATGTGATATTTTCAAGGAAACAAAAGTTAAATAAATAGCCTCGAAAATGAACAGTAAATTAAATATCAACATTATAATTGTCTCTGTCACAATACGACATATAACACGGTGGTCTGTACCTAGGAGTGTACATTATAATTAATGTGATACATTATAGAGACCTTAAACGACGCAAATAATTTGCATACATATTTTAGAAATGTTGTCAACAATCTAATGATTTCATTTGTTTATTGTTATAATTATTGCTTGCCCACCTATCAACTATAGGATAATTATGAGCTATATAATCATCTCTTCTTTAAATCATAATTTCTAATTTTATATTGTAATTCAGAAAAAATATTTTCTGAAGTGATGCTAATCAAATCAGTCCTTGAAATTTCCTTTTTTTTTGGGAAAGTGAATAGTAAAATATTTAAAAAATAATATGGAATGTACGATTTATATTTAAAAATTCTCATCGATTAGACCCACATGCAAAAAATAATCATTTCATATAATTCCGCCGCCTTGTATCTGTAGGTCGTCATATGTAAATAACTTGTTCAATTTGAATTAAGGTCTAAACAAATTTGGTTAAATATGTTTGTTTTTATGATAAAAATATGGGAAATTACGAATATATGTTTTATGGGCTTTTAACTTTGTTGTACAACACTGGACAATAATAACATAATAAGAAGAACCAATCATTATAAGTCAGTGTGCCATATTGTATTTTTATTATTTTCTAATAAATAGATATTCTGAGAAAGCATTGTAATTTGATAAAATAATTATCCATAACCTTAAAATACGATTAAATTTTATGTACGTACACTGAGAAATTTTTGAATCTTATAGAAATACTTACAATTACTAACACTTGGAGTAGTTTTCCACACACACCAAAACACTTTTGCACACACTCGACGCGCGTTTCGCCAACCAAGTTGGCATCATCGGGAGATGATTAAAACTAGTTTTAATCATCATTGATTAAAACTAGTTTTAATCATCTCTCGATGATGCCAACTTGGTTGGCGAAACGCGCGTCGAGTGTGTGCAAAAGTGTTTTGGTGTGTGTGGAAAACTACTCCAAGTGTAAGTTCTACACCAAAGGTTCCAACCCCTCTTCGGGATTACAATTACTAATTCTCATATTTATTATTAAATCATCTAATCAACAATATTAATATACCTGTGCCATAGTTTTTAATAATTCCTTATATGCGAAATATTTATTCTACTGAAACACAGATATGTTTGTTGCTATGATTTATTTGTATAAAACATTAACCCCAAATTACGTAGTTTTCTTAATTACATCACCGATAATAAACCTATATGCTTCATTTGAATGTGAGCGACGAGAGAAAATTTGTTTTGTGTTGTTTGTACCGGAAATCGGTAACCGAAAATCGAAGTTTATCAATTTCAGCAAAACAATACACCAGTAACTAAACTTATTTATAAAAAAATAGGGACATAATTTTATTTCAACGTTAAATCCATTAAATAAATTAAACCGCGTGAATCTAAAACGTGACGTCATTGTACCGTTGACGATAACGTGCTATGGCCTTAATAAAGCCAGGTTCTATACAGACATTTTAGCTAAATACACTCAAATGCAACACCACAAAACAATCCAGAGTACTCAGACATAAGTACAACTCTCATAATGCCAATACTGAAAAGCGATACTAATAACACGTCTATCTTAATAACCGTGTAATGACGTCACACCACTGTCAGTCTCATGTCTAAAAGCTTTAAATATCTCAGCTATGAAAAGAGCTATCATTCTGAATTTTTCAGGGCATTAAAAGTAGACCTAACGACGGTGTAAGAAAATGCAAAAAAAAATTATTGAAAACATTTTAGCGAATGACCCTATCGCAATAAAGTTTTTTTTATTCGCTCTGTATAATACTAATGTAATCATATTAAAAAAACTTTCTTGGAATTTCAAAGCAAAATATACGAGGGGCCAACAACTTCATTTTTGTGTAAACATATGTGCAATTATCGCATCAAAGTCACAAATTTTCTTATCTAATAGAGCAAACAATTAAGTCAGTGTCCCCAAATGCGTCATTAATGCTGCGAGTTAGTTTCATGTCGCAATTACTTTTCACTTTAAACTGACAAATGTGACAATTGTCAATGACATCCTTTCTATACCAAGAAATTTAGCTTAAATACACCTTCATACACCATGTTTATGTTAGAAACACAACAGGAACAAGGCAACAGGAACAGGGGTCATATTTCTATTATCCCTTATCCCTTATACGATAAGAACCCATTTTACTTGCTGGTGTTGTGTAGTAAAAACTATTTAAAATAGAACGAATAAAAACAAGATACATTTTATAAACACAATAGAATATAATAGATGAACATAATTTTTTTTAAATTGTAAATAAAAAATACTAAACGATATTATATTGAAAATATGTTGATAACAGGTTAGTTAGGCTAAACTATAAAATAAACGGTGACAGAGTAGAGATAAAAGAAAAATTAATTAAAACCCCCAAAACACACACATCTACTCAATGTTTATACGTCCATCTAGTTGAAAGGACATCTTGTGAACGAATCGAGATATTGTGATAAAATTAGAATTACATAGATTGTGCAAATATTCTGTTGAGGGTATTTTTAGTTTACTTCTTATTTATAATATACTTACTTAATACTTATATAAAGAATTAGGACATAAAAGAAAAACCGACATGTTATCAACCTTACTAAATCCATCAGAGTTTAAGAAATATCCGTCGACCTGTCCAGTGTCCATATATACGAATTATTAAAAAAATATTTCCATAAAAGTATAAACTAAGTTTGTAGTTAAACAATATCAGTCTATAAATATGGGGATGCCGAGAGTATAAATAAGTATTTGTGCTAACATATTTTTCCCATATACGGAGTGGCCGTAAACTACGTTCGGAAAATTCGAGAAGTGATTGCATGTGCGAAAATATATGAAGAAAAGTTCCTATAGACATGGCTCCGCAAATGGCTCTTAAGGAAGCTGCACCTCCTGAAGTTGGCACCCCAAATGTATTTTTTTTTAAATATCTCAGGAACCCTTTGAGCTACTGACATAAAATATTAATTGTTGATAATGCAAATTCCTAATCCTTACATTAGCTAGATAGCATGCCAAAATTTTATGTCTGTAGCTCAAAGAGTTCCAGAGATATTTAAAATAAAACACACATTTGGAGCGCCAACGTCAAGTCTCCTTTAGGAGCCATTTGCGGACCCATGCCCATAGGAAATTTTCTTCATATTTTCACGCATGCAATCACCTCCCGAATTTTCCAAACGTAATTTAGGGACACCCTGTAGTTTTATATAGGTAGCTAATAACTAATTTGTTACTTTATACCAGATCTTTAAACTAGAAATAGAATTCCACATCAATAAATAAAGTTATATTACACAACTATAGTGTAACATTTTTTAATGTGTGATGTATGGCTATAATTAAAAAAAAAATGTTTTCGACACAATCTAAAACAATATCCTTAAAACGTTCCTATTATTATTTTAAAACGCTTTCTGACAACAGTTCGTTGATAATATGATCAATTGAAAAGGAAATTAATTTTATCTTGTTAATTTCATTTAGAACATAGGTATTGTTTGTAAAATCAGGTACAATGGCATTTTAATTATTTCGTTTTTTTCTCCAAAACAATTACCAGGTAGGTAGGTATTATGAATTAATTATACAGCTCCACAAAAAAAAGTTCCATCATCATAATTGTTCTAGCAAATCATAATTTTTTTCTAACTTAAAAAAATACATCAAAATAATTAAAAATGGAAACGGTCGAATAACTCGAGAAATACTACAGATTCGGATCGAAAAATAAAAAAATACGTGTTCAGTATTAAAAAAAAACTATCCGGTGATACCAAAGTTGACCCCCTTTCCCACCTCCAGGGGGGGTGACTTTCAAATTTCAAATGATATTTGAGCCATTTTTTGACGTAAAAAAAAAATTGTGATTTGTTCGAACAATTCTGCTGTCATATTCGCATTCCATGGCTCAAAATACATGGGAATATGTTTTCATGTTCTGCACAGAATTTTTTTTATTTTTTTTGGAGTTGCGTTATTTACTATATAACCAAGTTTAAGAAATGAATAGGTGAATAGGTATAATATTCTTTTTCTTGAATAGAATATACACACGGTTTTGAAACCTTACAATACAGGGTATCTCTTGTTTCATTTTTATACTTTTACTTTAAGGACACTGATTAAATTTCTTGACGAATATCCCTAAATGCATATAAATGGTAATTTTTTTATTAAAACTAAGGTTAATTGTACATCTTATTTTAATACAGAAAATTGCAGATCTCAACTTATTTGAAAGAATTTTCTTCTTCAGAGCAGGGGTTACATTAATAATATTTGAAATTTTACGTGACTCCATAATCGCAAAGTCCATTTTAACATACGTACATAAATAGAGAAGACGAGAGAAATGATACTCTCAGGTAGGGGGGAAAAAATAATTTCTTGTTTGTTAAATAGTACTTTACGATTATGACGTTTTTTTTTTTCATACAATGTTAATGCAACTGTTGAAGTTAGCAATTCGCTGAAAGAAGTTGAGATCTGCAATTATCTGATGCAAAGTAATAAAAAAGCAATATAATTAAACTGCTTAGTTTAGTCAAATCAAGGTCAATAGGTCAGCTCATTCTAGTTTATGTAAATACTAGCAGCACCCTAAGCTGAAAACTTTTGCCGTTAAGGGGATAATAGCACCCAATATATTTTTGAAAATTCATATTCATATTATCGTTACTATTCATCAGAATCGTTTCAAATTTGATGATGTTATAGAATTATATAATCTAGAGCTGTGTGCATGCATATTAGAATAGGCCAGAAAAATTAAAAAAGAAAAATCGAAAAAATGTGAAATTTTCCAAACCCATGCACATGCATCTAGAAAATGTAATTCTAAATGCGGTGCTAAAATTCAAATCGTTTACCTGCTGTCGTTTGCGTATAATAAATTTTCAAAACTCATGGCATTTTGTTTTCCAGGTTCAAAATGCCATGAGTTTTGAAAATGTAATATACGCAAACGACAGCAGGTAAATGATTTGAATTTTAGCACCGTATTTAGAATTACATTTTCTAGATGCATGTGCATGGGTTTGGAAAATTTCACATTTTTTTTATTTTTTTTTTAATTTTCCGACCTATTCAAATATGCATGCACACAGCCCTAGATTATATAATTCTATATCATTCATAAAAATTTTAAACGATTCCGATGAATAGTAACAAAAATATGAATTTTCAAAAATATGTTGGGTGCTATTATCCCCTTAAATAAGGATCTTTATCTTCACTTCGCAAATTTTACATCCTGCCCAGATTATAAACCCGGTCGGTTGATTGGATGGTGTCTGTTGTATTAGTTCAAATAACTACTAACAAATAGTTGAACAAATTAATTTTGGCAACTGCAACGAATCACGATTTTTACACCTTAATATCAATTAATAATTTAATCATGAATGTACAGCTAATACTATTGTATCGATAGGTCGAGTATTTTGATAAACAACTGACTTACGTATATTGTATATTTAATAGCTTCACATTATTACAAATTTTAAGACATTTTTTTAAATCAGGAGGTTACAACAAATAATACGATCTTCATCAAACTTATCTCATGCATTTTAGGGGTACCTACATGCATATCACAATGTTCAAGTAATCTACAGTTCTACATCTTTTAACAAAATAAGATCAAACTTCTTTTGCTAGATATAACTTAGACATATTTAAATTTTTGTGTATTACTTTGATGGTCTAGGTAAATAATATTTTTATTTTTCTTCCCAATCATATATGTAGCAGGAGCTATTTTAAATACTATAGAAATACCTAATTTGTAGTTTGTGATTATAACTTTTCTGTGAGCGTAGTAAGTATCTATGGTTATAATATAAACATTAAAATTGTGTAATTTCACGAATTACACAAGAGAAAGACTATTTAGCATTGAGAAAGGAAACAGACTAAGTTTCCGAAACGTCTGCAAAACATAATTGTTTTTATTTTATTTTAATTATATTTTATGTCAGAAAACCAACCTTTAACTGTTCCTTTGACGTAAAGTCACAGGCGTAAAGGTTATTTTTTAAATAATCCAAATATTTTTCAGATTATCAGATTAATGTTCAGAAGTGTGGCCGTAAATCCCAAATAAGAACAGAAAGAAAATACAGAAAGATGCCACAAATAACTTTTAGACAATATTATTGTGGGTTCTATGGGACAGACGATTAAAAAAATGTAGTATGCCTTTCAAAACATGTCAACAGTTGTTGATCTCAATGTCCATTTTTGTACCTGTTATTTACGAAATATTTTATAGATTTAGGGCCAGTATTTTCACCTCCAGTTAACTTTATTCGGCAGTTATTTACCTAGGATACAATTGTTACAACAATGAAAATCAACAACTTTAACTGGCGGATAAAGTTAACGGGAAGATGAAAATATCGGGCCTAAGTCGTATTAAGTAGACATTTAATTTTTTTGGTTAATTTTATACAAGTTACCTATAAATACTTATAATTTATTTTAAACCAGTTCGTGTCTCTTTTGACATTTAGATTTTAGGTATATCTACTAAGAAATTGATAAAATTTACTCAAAGGATGCTTAAAAAAGTGCATAACTACTTATAATAAGTAAATATTATTATGAAATGTGAAATTTTAAAGGTTACCTATCCTAAGAGTATCTGTTCTAATAAACCGATTTAAGCATACCAATTAGTAATCAGTACTCACCTATATTTACAAGTTTCACCCCATCTTGCTCAATGGCATTTAAAGCACAAGTCACATTTTCCAAATAGTGATGCTGATTTGCAGGTCTTTTATTCCATGTAGGTTTTAAAGGGCGACCTCTCAGGGCTTCAACAAGGGCACACAACCTCACACCTGTGCACAAATCTTGTGATAAATCAGTGATTCTTAGATTCTTTGGCAAATGCTCATTCACCCAATTTCTAAAAGTGTTTGCTTGAATTTCCACCCACAGGTCCTCATTGCCCTTAATTTGCATACCACGGGCAGCATGCCCTTCAGGGCTACGGGCCAAGAGCCCACTATGAGATATTTTACCTTCCATTTTTTAACTGTTTACTATCTCGCGCACATTTGTTTTTTATATACTGATTGTGGTTTTAATCACTTGAGCACAATTTTTTATATTACTAAATGAGCTGCAACTGCCACTTACACAATTGTTTATTAATTAATTTACTTTGTTTTTTAACAGAAAAAAAATACCATTTAATACCTAGAGTTGTAAAAATAGCTATGAATTGATTTGGTAGTATTTCTTTTATCAATTACCATTCGTTTTAGTTTATTTTGTCTTAGAATAGCACAATGTTTCTTTGCTGAAGCATGCGCGACTTATGGTCGGTTGCGTAAGTTACTACCTGTATGGCAATTTGCTGCTCAACTCGCGGAAAGAAGTTTTGAGTAACCGTCAGGTGTATTTCATTAGTGGGGATGGCCTTTTACCTTTGCCTATATTAAACGCGCTATAGCGTAGGTTTATATAAACATGACCAAGTTTCTGGGTATAACGCATTGAAACATAAAAACTCTAATTGTATCATTTATTTGGTGCTTGCGGTTCAGTGCGCAAATAATATAAAAGTATATGGAAATTTATTTATAAAATTAAGAGACTTCAATGATACAGCACAACACGAACCCCTATTATATTTCGCTGACCTCTTCTATAAAATATATAATATAAATTATTCATACAGTAGTGGGTATCAGCCCAAGAGTTATTAAATAGTAATTAACAAAAACTTTTATATATTTTTATGTCCTGAGAGTTTTATTACATAAGTAGGTATTATAAGAGTAATAATAAGTAAGTATACTATAGGTAACTTTAAAGCATATATTCTCCTAACAATGTTATTATTCAAATCAAAATTGACATTGTATTGAATGCAAGAATACGTATTCTTTATTTTTATTGTTAATTCTAAACAAATTGGTACCTACATAATACAATTTGGTTGCGAAAGTCGATGGTTCAATTTCAACCCGAAAATTTATTTATGATTTCCATAGATGAGAGAAGGAACTATCAAAGCCCTAGATGTGATACAGATTCCACAATAAACTGTAGGGTCCCGTCTTCAGCCTTAGATTTCGGATTTTCGATGACTGGTTATAAAAACACTTTTTTATAATAAATCTTTTTTAATTTTAGAGATTGAATCCTTATCCTTAACCAGGTTGGCGTAAATCCTCACTCCAGATATCTATAGGTAGGTGTTTATAATAAATTATTTTATAAAATCAATTGGTATAACTAAAATAAAATACAAAAATAAACCTCATTTTCTTACAAAGAAAAAAATAAGTTAATTATAAAAATTACCCCAAAAATCGTCTTGGTAAAATACTCGGTAAAATAATAATAGATGGATATGCCGACTAGCATGAGTGACATATAGGCTTACAGCTCAGGTCACATACTGCCTATTGTGGCTGAGTTCGATTCGAACTGGGTTCGAACCCCCGCACCGGCAATGGCAATGGCGGTGGGTATAGGGATGTTTATCTGCGTTTTTCTAATGTGTAACCCCATTACGGACAGCCTTTTGGTTTTGGATTTGGGGGCTATCTAATTTCTGTGGTGTGTTATGTTATGTTATACAGGGAGCCCGTTTTTCGATCGCATGGGGATCTCGCTTATCTTAAGAGATACGAGGTCTGTCAAATTAGAGCAAAGTTGCACATTTTTATACATACTGATCAATAATTAGCAAAGAAATTTGATCTACTTATTGTGCTTATATGAAAATATTAGAATAAAATTAAAAATCGTGATTATCGTTTTTAATTTTTGAATTGAAAACTAATAAAACTACGTATTTTAAACACAATATGCCATTGCATTTTGCCATGACGTCTAAAATGGCAGATAAGCAACAGTCAACTTTATTTATTCTTATGGGTCATATTGGATTTTCAATTTTTGAATAAGTAGGACATCATTTTTTCTGATTATGGTATGATAGTTCAGTTTTATATTTCCACCGAAATTGAAATTGAAATATACTTATTTTTGCAAAGGGTGCTTTGGAAACAAAAGCATCACTTCTGGTTTAAACAAATTTTTGAGAGTTTAGCTCCACTTTGCAACTCGGTATTTACAATTTTGCGAATTTCACCAAGAAACTGGTATTTTTAAGTGAAGAACAACGCGGTGATAAGGTGGGCCATTTGAGCATTTATAGTTTTCTGTGTTGTTGTTTTCGATTGGCTTTAATGTAAAGAATAAATTCTCAGAATATATATAGGTACCTAATCGCTTGTTTTTTACTTGTAAATGGTATAAAACTTGTAAGTGTAAACGCTGAGACTTAAAATTAAGCTGAGCTGTCAATATTTTGTCTAAAACGAAAATGATGGTTTTGTTTCCAAAGCACCCTTTGCAAAACTGAATAATGTTCAATTTCGGTTAAAATGTAAAACTAAACTATCATGTGTCAACATCACCATAATGAGAAAAAAAGATGTAGATATTAAAAAATGTGAAAATCCAATATGGCGCCCATAAGAAAAAATACAGTCGACTGTTGTTTCCCTGCCATCTTAGACGTCATGACAAATGCAATGTCATATTCGGATACCTCGGAAAAAAGGGCCTTAAGAAGGTCTTTGTTTAAAATACGTAGTTTTATTAGTTTTCAATTTAAAAATTAAAAACGAGAATCACGATTTTTAATTTTATTCTAATATTTTCAAAATTAAAAACGATAGATCAAATTTCTTTTCTGATTAATGATCAGCATAAAATTGAGCAAATTTGTTCTAATTTAACCGACTTCGTATCTTTTAAGATACCTAGCGAGATCCCCATGCTGCGGGTCGAAAAACGGGCACCCTGTACAGATATATGTATTGTATTTTCACTTTACCTTGAGAATAAATTAGCATATACAGGGCAGGACGCTAAGAAAATTTTAGATAAATTTAAGTGGGTGGTGTAGTCGAATGATTGAAACAATCAAAAAAGTCTTATGACATTTTTCTCCAACATGATGTTTTTCCCTATACATGTTTTCAGTTATAGTATAAGGTCAATCGACCAGCCAACGGTGAGAAAAATCTGCTGTGTTTACATCACATTCAAAGTTCAATCATCTTGTAAGTATCACAGGAGGCGGGTATAGAAAACAAGCTTTTTACACGATGTTTTTATTCATGATAAACAAATGTTTCTTTTGATAATAGTACAGAATCACAGGCAAAACTGACTTCTACATTTATTTACTTATGAGAAAAGTACATTTAATACAATGACACTAAATAAAAATCATTAAATTATTATTAAAGCTTATGAACAAATTGGCCGCATTACAAAATAACTTCTCCTATGGATTACGCATCACTTCCAATTTAATGGAAAGCCGGTCGTTCTGAAAACAAAGAATTAACACAATTTATTGTCTTCCGACGAAACTATCATCGATGTAAGACTTTTTTGATTGGTGGCTCATTCTACACCACCCATTTAAATTTGTCCAAAAATTTTCCTAGCACCCTGCCTGTATACTATATCCATATACGTTGCTGAATTATGTACATCCCTCATTGATAACGCTTCACAGTATGTAGTCAGTATTCCTTTCGTTTCGTTCTTTTCGTTCTATAGTAAAAAGATAGTGTTCCTTTTCCACAACCAACACATTTATCGTTATTATTTTTATCTTAAAATGAACACTTTGCGTTGTGAATACGCATTCTAATTAAAACAAGACGAATTTTATTTAATGTAGGAGATGACTCATCCAAGAGATACTCAGGAGTTTCAACAGAAGATGAAGTAAAGCTGCAGTGCCTTAAGGCTATAACTTGATTGTGATTACTGGTTGCATATGTCTGACATTAAAGAATGAAGAAGATACGCAATGGTAAAATTGTTCACTATGACCACTGTTTCTCAACGAGTGCTTGACTTTTAACCGTCACATACTAATTTTAAATTAAAATCAATCTGAACATAAAATGTTTATTACCACTAAATTATAAATTATATAAAACCAGATACGACACAGTTTTATCAAAAGCATACTGTGAATCACACGAATGCCAGCAATTGACTGATAATCTCGCTGCCAGAACTGGCCTTGCATTTTACCATTTGCATTAAGTATCTCCTTCATTCCTTAATCAATGGTTATGATACTCTTCCAAGCTTGCAAAAGAAAGAACGAACAACTCTTCCAATTTTCGGAAGACGATGTTCACATTTCGCCGTTTATCTTGAACTGAATGGAGCAATGTTAGGTAACTAATTATCTAACATAGATTTCTTATAGAAAGCCGATAAAAACAATCCAAAAGTCACATGTTACTGAAAATAGGGCATATATAGGTAGGTATACTAAAGGAAATTTTGCAAGAAATCCGTACAAACAATATGTAGGTTATAGTGATGTACAGGGTCATCACGTGAAATTGTTAGATTCTACTGTAACTTTGTTGTTTTTTAATTTATCGTAAAAGTAAAAACTGCTTTAGTGATTAATTTTTTACCAGGAATTCAAATTTTTATAGAAAAAAACAATCGAGCATCGCATTACAGAGATATAGCTATCAACTTTTTTTTTTCTTATGTAACACCCTATATTATTATATCTTTTGATTCTTCATTTTTTCCTGATTTTATCAATATAAACATGTAAACTATTATCTTTTATTTTTTACGAAATATAGATAATTTGGAAAAAAGTTATGGGTTAGGTGTAGAAAATCAAGGAAGTTCAGTTTGAACAGTATCTATAAAAAATAATTATATATTAATTGTTGTAATTTAAATTATGTAGGTAATTATCTATATCTCGCAAAAAATAAAAGATAATAGCTTACATGTTTATATCGATGAAATTAGGAAAAAAACGAAAATCAAAAGTTGTAATCATATACAGGGTGATACATAAGAAAAAACAATGTCGATAGCTATATCTCTGTAATGCGATGCTCAATTGTTTTTTTCTATAAAAATTTGTATTCCTGGCAAAAAGTTAGTCAGTAAAGCAATTTTTACTTTTCCGATAAATTCAAAAGCAACAAAGTTACAGCAGAATCTAACATTTTCACGTGATGACCCTGTACCTACATGTAAATAGATACGAATAGGTACTACATGTGTCACGTATTTTCTTACCAAACATCAAACTTAACAAACCAGGTCAATAAAAACTCGTAATGCCCTTGTTTTGAAGTTAATTTGAATTATTCTTAACATCTGATAATTATTGTTCACTTTTCATATCTAGCGATGTGTTGGCAAAACAGTATTATAATTTAATTACGTTATTATTGGTCATGACACAGGGTGTCACTGAATTTTAAACTGGAAATTATACAAACTGCGGAAGTGTCTAGAATTGATACAGCCCTAAGGCTGAATTTTACTTTCTCACATCTGATACCTACTGCTTATATTGCATTTACTTTTACTTTACCCATGACATCGAACCGGGGCCACACCCCATGATTATGATTGATTAGATAATGTATTAATTTTAGTATTCCCTAACTCCTGTAGGGATTGTATTTTTCTTCATTTAAATAACCCTGTAATTAGTTAAAATATTCCACATATTCAATAACTCCAATAATACCTATAAACATTAAAAGAGGAATTGCCAAAAATCATCGGAGGGACAACAAAAATAAATAAGGCTAGATTTATTTATTTATTTATTATTGGTACAAGTCTACAAGTTTCTACGTTTCTCAACCACAACCCCATAAAATTTTGTGACAAAAAACAGAGTCAAAATACGGAATTACTGGAAAGCATAGGCTGTTTTCTGTGGCATAGGTATATTTGTAATGTTAATTGTTAAATGTTAAACTGTTAAAAAGTGTAGTAGGGTACCTTTTCACGGTTTAACGGTTTCAAATAATTTTTGGATAGTTAAGGGTTATATTCCCAAAAAATTACTTTCCAATACCGCCATTACCAACTTTTGGATCTTGCATCTTGCTGTATGTTTTATTAATTATTGGTAAAATAAATACATCAACAGTGTTTTGAATTTTTTGCATAACCTATTTTTTGCTGTGTTAAGTTACGTTAAGTTTTTAGAAATGTGACGTTATTAAAAAGCGGTGTCTACGTAAATATTACACCGCTGAAAAATATTTATTAAAATATACGGTGTGTGTGTGTCACATCCTGTGCGATACACATGGCTAGTGCAACCAAATTATTTAATAAATCTTCTTTTGCCTTTTTAGCACGCGGTCCCAGTTATAACTAAATAAAAAATTCAAATATGACATCGCGATATTTTTTTACGAGTGTGAGTGAAATTATGATTTCCTGCACATAAAATAAGTGCTATGTACTGAAATTTAAATTCAATTAACGAATCCGATTGCGTTAAAATGAGTTAAAATGAGTCGTAATATTTTCACCATTATAAATGCGATCGAAAAATTATGGTGTCATTTGAAATAAAACGTTGAAATTGCACATATTAAAATTAACTTCTATATGTAACTAGATATACAGGGTATAACCGTTTTAAATACAGAAAATTGAGGATTCGATAGATTTTTGAAAAATAAGGTTTTTGTGCTATGAACTTTTTTCATAGGCGTG
Source organism: Rhagium mordax (assembly GCA_963680705.1). Lineage (NCBI taxonomy): Eukaryota > Metazoa > Arthropoda > Insecta > Coleoptera > Cerambycidae > Rhagium > Rhagium mordax. Next base: position 63,507,748 of record OY796658.1, read on the forward strand.
TATGTTTCTGAGATACAGCGTTGAAATTTTTATTTCAGTAATGTTTTCGTGGCATAACTTTTGTATTCTTCAATATATTTATTTCACATTTGGCAGTCGTTTATGTTTACTGGAACTTGAGGAAATGGTAGAATATAAGTGTTATAAATATCACCAGTGGCGTAGATACAGGAAACACGAACCCTTTATTTCTTTACAACTTCTACGCCAATACAGTAGTGTTAGAATAATCTGAACAGAAAGTTGCCAGACCCCATTCTGATTACTAAAACGTTCGGATTATAGAATACATAGTGCATGGTATCTATATAATCCGAACATGTTCGGATTATAGATCCCTTATTAAAACAAAAATGGTTCCATTACACAGATAAAATTATAAGCAATGACAATGTAGTTATAAAAAGTATTTATTTAAAAAAAATACAAATATGACATATGAAGAGTGCACGCAAGTTGAGCCTTGAAGATTTGCGGAAGACGTTACCCATTGGAAACACAAGCATGTTGGCCAACAGTAGTGTGATCGACAGCTGGCTGCCGACACTGCATGCAAGGTCTAGGATTAGAAGAAAATGGGCATGATTTATAGAAAATATAATTATTATGCAATACAGAATTGTAAAATTCAACCACATTTGTTTTCAGTAGGTATTTTCAGAATTTAAATGCACCTGGCATCAGCGCCACCGGCGACGGCAGCCGTGAATACTCCGACTAGAGTCGGAATATCGGGGATCGGGCTCCAACGTAAAAGTCAGAAGTACGATCTACCTACCTAACAGTCGGACTCCTCAATCCTCATTACCAATAAATTGCTGGGGACTCTGGGGAGGTCCATCAGATTCCATCATCCATTAGGCATGTGATAGGTAAGTCAATAACTCATCGCATGGGCTTGATTATTATCATCTTTGCCACTCTTTGCAAAATGTTACAAAATAATAGAAGCTAGAAGCATCTATTTGAATGGAACAGTAGGTATCTGTCCGCGAATGAGTTCTCGCACCATCTGCTCGCGATGAAGAAGACCAACAGATATTTCCCCTATCGGAATTATTCTGTGTGTAAGGTAGACGTATCATTTTTATATCGTAATTTTATTGGCAGCCACTGCGCCCGAACTCTGATGGTAACAACCCCTTTGTCAATATCATTTTGACAATATAATTTTCTTGGCAACTAACATGTGTCGGCAATCTGACGGTAAAAACTATTTGGCCAATAACATAATTTTATCAGAAGACAAACATGTGATAATTTGTTGGCAATCAAAATGTAGCCATTATCGTTTCGATATAAATATATGATATAGAGGCTACCGATACCGATAATCTGCCAACAGTTCGACACTTTGCCGACTGTCGGCCGATAAGTTCGTGTTTGCTGGGTAGGTATACCTACTAGGTATACTCTCGTCAGACGTGCAAGCATGTGCAAAGTCTGCAAAGATAAATAAGTAGTAGTTCGTAGTTCGTTAAAATATACAGGAGTTCGGATTATAGATACCACTTTACACATTTGGGTGTTCGGATTATAGAGTACTTTCGGATTATAGGGGGATCGGATTTCGGATTATCCAAACATTACTGTAGTCGATTACACCAAATTAAAGTATTTTTAAATTATTCACATTCTCTACAAAAAAACATCTCGCAATTTTTTGATATTTTGGATAGTTTTTCGGTACATTGAGTTCATATTTTGTTCCATGTCTCTGTTCTGCTTATGTACATTCTTTAATAGGCGACTTTCAAGGGCGTCGCCTCTAAAATTTCCAGGGGGGGGGGGGCAGTTACAAAAATACATAAAACCTGGTAGTAAATAAAGTATTATCTAGTTAGCTTTGAAGTTGGAAAGTAAAATGCAATAAATAGGTAACTAATAATGTGTTAGAAGCACATTGCCCTATCATTTGTCATTGCGTGGACGGAACGCGTTCAATGGAAAAAAGATACCGAATTGTTACTTAAATAAAATTTTTTATTGTAGGTACCTTTTATACATGGATGATTCAATAATAATTGCAATAAAAATTAATTGTGAATATTAATTTATCCAATTTTTTAACACTATCTGCCAAAAACCGGGGAGGGTGACCGTCCCCCTGCCCCATACCCCCCCTGGCAACGCCCATGGCGACTTTAAATAGATTTGTAAACATAGTTGTTAGAACTGTCAAAGCCACAAGCCACTTATTGCCACTTATTAGAGAATGTATTTAAGCAAAACAGAGTTATGGAACAAAATAAGAACTCAATTTACCGGAAGACTACTAAAAATATCAAAATATATTGCAAGAGACGTTTTATTCATAGAGAACTCTGTGGATAATTAAAAAATACCTACTTTAATTTACTGCAATCGACCATGGGCGTAGAAGTTACAAAGAAATAAAAGGATCGTGTTGCCTCTATCTACACCACTGGTGATATTTTTAACACATACAGTGTGACCCACTTAAGATCGCAACACCCCCTTTGATTCTTTGAACTTATATGTGATACATGTCAGAAGCTTGCGATTTTAAGGGGGTTTGCAAAGTCGATTTTTCAAAAAAATTATTAGCAATTTTTTTATTCAATTTGCGGTCACATCATTTTAAAGAGCGACATTTAAAACCCCTAGGTATCAATTTTAAGTGAGATCACTTCACCACAAAAATTTAGTTTCTTCATAAGTAATCAAGTTTATCGCTCGGTTTATCGAGTTAAATTTTGCCAAAATTGATTATGTAATGAACAAAAAAAGAAATGCCGTGAATTCTCAGAAAATGCACAATAAGTTTTGGCAAAATTTTACTCAAGCACTTATAAAAAAACTGAATTTTTGTGGATAAATAATCTCACTTAAAATTGATAACTGGGGATTTTAAATGGCACTCTTTAATTTGAAATGAAATTTGAATAAAAAAAAAATTGTTAATACTTTTTTTTCTGAAAAATCGATGATTTAAGTCCCCTTAAAATCGCACGCTACTGACATTAATCACATATAAATATATTACGAAGTTCAAAGAATCATCTTATCGATTTTTTGTTACCGCCAAAATTTGAAGTTAATCAATCATCAATTAAAGTTTATATAGAGGGGTGTTACGATCTTTAAGGGTCCGTCACGCATGCATATGAGCTATAGAGATGCGCAATCAAAATAATTGGGAAACAATGCTCAAGTAATAAATTGCAAACACAAATTTAAAGTTTATGGAAGAATCGAAGGGCGTTATCCATAATAGGTTTTACTTATAATTGCAAGGTAGCACCAGTTATCAATAATAAAATTATTAAAATTCTCGTTGGCAAGGGTACTGAAGTATTGGGATAAAAAAAACCGCTTAAACAATTTTAATTTTTTCTTTCACAGTTTTATGTAGTAAGGATCATAGAATTGCGCTACAAAAAGATTTTTTTATTTAAATGCGTACTAAGCCGTTATATTATTGATTATTTTCGTTATTAGAGTGATTTCTGAAGGATTTTCTGGAGAATTTTCTACTTTTTAAACAACAAAATTAAGAAAACGGCTTTGCTGCGGAATGTGAAATTATATTTCCTTCAATTATATGTAACATTTTTTATCGTAAGATAAATATTTAAATTACAACAATGAAACTTCTAATATGGTGTTTATAACACTAATTTCGCAGCGAAACGGGTCCTTAAAATGGTAAGGGTAAGTAATTCCTATTGTTGGGTAATGCCCACTGGGCATTTCGGTTCTTCCACAAACTTTATAATTTGCGTGTGCAATATATTACTGGAGTTGGTGTATTGTTTTTCAATTATTCAAATTACGGGTCTTTATAGCTCGTATACATGCGTGACGGACCCTCAAGTGGATCACACTGTATTTTTTACCATTTCCTCAGGTTCCAGTTAACATAAACGACTGCGAAATGTGGAACAAATATATTTAAAAATGAAAAAGTTGTGCCAGGAAAACATTACTCAAATAAAAATTCCCACGCCCCGTATATCTCAGAAACTATACGGATACGCCCTATGAAAAAAGTTCGTAGCACAAAAACCACTTATTTTTCAAAAATCTATCGAATACTCAATTTTTTGTATTTAAAATGGTTACACCCTGTATATATTATGCTTATAAATTATTAATTCTAATTTCTATAAGATTTTATAAAATCCTTGATCACACATCACTTGAAATTTTAGGTTAGTATTTTGAATATAAATTTGTCGATCGCATTTGCTCGTGTCCAAAACATTGAGCGATATAAGCTCAATCGCAATCTTTGATACATAAGCTGCATGCTGAATGCCCCTAATATCAGAGCTGTGAGTAGAAGGCTTGATATCCATCCTTACTGACTTTATGAGCAAAGACAAAAAAATATAAGAAGAAGAAGATAACCTAACCCAATTTTTAGAAGTTAAGAATTTCATATTTCATTATTTATTTTAAATAATATGTCTAATCCAAAATATGATGATTCTCGGCAAAGTTGTATAGATAAAAATCCTTTTGATGGTTTCAAAATAGATGATAATTCTATATTAGAAAAATTAGAGGGCCGACATCCTTGTCCGAAATGTGGGAAGTCTAGAAAATTTTACTGTTACTCCTGTTATGTTCCTATTTTGGAATTAGAAGGAAAACTACCAACAGTGAAAGTACCAGTTTTATTTTTAGAATTTACCCCAGACTCATACACTTTCAATTTTTAGCTTCCATTTAAAATTGATATCATTAAACATAAACATGAGATAGATGGAAAAAGCACTGCAGGACATGCTGCTGTGCTGGCTAATGATGATGTCACAATTTATACGTACCCAAATATTCCTGACTATAATGAAGAAAAAGTAGTGTTAATTTTTCCAAGTCAAAATGCAATTAGTGTAAGTCAATTGGTAAATGAATGCAATTATGAAACAATATCAAAATACCAACTAGAACCCTTGGATGAATTACCAAAAGGATATAACAGAAGTACGTTAATGAAAAAAATACCAAATGCTCAACGAGAATGTCAATTCAACGATAAAACAAAAACATTACCTATAACAAAGGCAATTTTCATCGATAGTACATGGAATCAAAGTAAAGGAATTTATAAAGATGAAAGAATTAAGAGAATACCATGTGTGGTAATACAAAATAGGATATCTCAATTTTGGAGGCATCAAAAAGGCAGCCCAAGATGGTATTTAGCTACCGTTGAAGCAATTCATCAATTTTTGTTAGAAGTCCATTTACATATGTGGGGTTTAAACCCTAATTATATGGGAACAAATAATTGTTTTACAGAACAATGTTTAAATCAGTTCGAAGTTTTATATAATAAAGATGACAAGGCATATAACGGTCAATATGACAATTTACTGTACTTCTTTCAACATATGTACGATTTAATACATAAATATTACAACCATGAAGAACTGTATGCTTACAAAAGAAGACTATTACTTTAACTGTTGAGTGTTGCCTAATAAAACATTTTTTTACTAAAATGGATGTTATATATTTTATAAATACAATTTTCGAAATTAAATTTTATAAACAATTCAATAAAATTGCTGACATTACATTATTTTAAGTAGGTACTGCAAAATAAATTAAATAAATTTTTTCTCTTCCTTTTCTTTTTTGGGATTTATTACCACATTTCTGGAAATTCCTATCCAAAAAAGTTGGATTTATCTAAAATTAAAAAAATATTCAAATTGATCAGTTTAAAACTGGGAAATAACCTCTACGCCTTGGACATAATGTCAGAGGAACAGTTAAAGGGTGATTTCGGAATCAAAATAATACAAAATTACTGCGCTGACATTTCGGAAACTATATCTTTACTTTTTGAAAGTTTAGGCTTTACATTTTTTATGTAACTAGAATAATACAACAAAAGAAATGGAAGAGAAAAAATTTATAAAATGCCACGCCACAATTAACATTTAAACAGTAAGTTAAATAAGTTAAAGTTTTTTTATTGAACAGTCCCTAAAGGATGGTGACCAGTGGTTTAGAGTATTTGACTTACAACAGCATATCCAGTGAATACCTAAGTGAAATCAAATGTTTAAAACTTTAATCACCGTACTTTTCATTATAAATCGTGCTCTAGGAATGGTTCATAATTCACCATAAATTGTAAACGTTTTTTTATTTTGGAGACCAATGAATATATTAATGCTGGACACATAGATCGTTTCATTTAAATAGGAACAGAAATGCTGTTAGTCCAGTTCACTTTCTTACGTTAGTCGAGTCGGAATACAACGATATCTGATGACAACAGTTAAATAGCACTTTCACACATTTTGCTTTAAAAACAGTACAGGTTAATTTTACAAACGTAAAATTCTTTCCCAAGAAAAATATAAGTTTATGATTTGCAACAGAGAAAACAAATAATTAAATGGTATTACTTATTACTTGAATAATGTGGCGAGGCAAAGAAAGGAAATGTCTGGAGACATTCGAGATATTTCTGTGTACGTGCACAGATTGATCAAAATTTTGAACGGTATTGGTGCATGTATTTGTGCCTACATATCAAGTCACCTATATTTAACGACAATATAGAGGAATGTATGAAATGTTGCAAAACACATACTGTGAATAAAATTACTTGCTTTTTTTTTCATAAACTAGCTGAAAGTAGTGCTTCCGAGTTTAATACGATACTAAATAATAACTTGAAAATCTTTGCCTATAAATAGCCACGTTTTCCGTTTTTCCTGTTTCCCACTCTTGTTAGTTTTTTATATTCAGAGTAATGTAATCTGCCTTTTAAGAAGGAAAATTTAAAAAGAAGAGAAAATTTAATATCTCCAGAATCTTGTCAAAATATTAGAAGCGGCTTCAGAAACGCTCACCATTATATTAGTGCAGTTCTTGGTAAATACATTTTGCAAAACTAACCCAGTGGTATCAACAATTTAATAAATTTAGAAAACGCTTGACCAATGAAGTTGCCATTTACATTATTTCTTTAATGATTTACTTTGGATTTATCAATAAAATTAAATTTCAATTTAATAGTTAAATGCTGTTAAAGTGACTGATTTCTAAAGTATATTAATTTCAGTTTAAAAACTTTGTCGCAATTTCTTTAGAGTAATAGAATTCGTGAGGTAATATTAGTAATATTAATATTACAAATATATAAAAAAAAAAATGTTTTGTTTCAGTAAGATTTAAAATAGTATACATACATACTTGTTTTGGAGAACAATTATTATTGTATAGGGTAAAGCAGAGGTTCGTGCATACATTGATTAATTATTATACTAAAACATATTTTTTAATTATCAGTGGCGATTTCTCAATCAGTGCTTCCGAGCTGCACCGAGTGCAGTGCTGGCTCTTAATTTAAGAAAATTATGTATTACATGATTTAAACAGCAAAATGTTATCCAAGTCTTTTAGATATCATATTACAGTTAAAAAGGCTCTAGCAAAATACGTAATTTTTTTAAATTAACAGCCGGTGCTGTAGCACTGGTTGAAAAGCCCCATTCCTATACCAAAATACAAATGTATACGAGTTTAAAAGTGAACTAAATTACAAAGACCAGACAAAAAATTAAATGCTTTATTTGAATGCAAAAAGTATTTTAGATTCTTAGGCTAATACCATTAAGGCTAGGGTTTTAGTAGTGGGAAATAGCTCACGCAAATATCTTCCAGGACGTACCGGTACCTCGTGGTTGATAGCCAAATTGAGTTTGATGTCACGTGCTAGTTTGCTAGGCAACTGCTTAGAGGACCTGACTTAGTTGTTCGCGAATTGTTCGAACAGCGGCGCTTTCAAGAGACCGTGATAACCGCTAGCTTTGTCGTAAACAGATACGGCCTCGGATCTAGTAGAGTTTGCCAGCCCGCAAAAGCCTTCTAGAAAAGATTTTCGTTTGCACTTTGTTGCTAAAATGTGAGACCCACTTTTTATCATTTCCCACCCGTTAACAGTGCAAAATCGAGAGGTCGTCAAAAAATCGTACTGTACAGGGGATTGCTAGGGGTGGTTTTTCAAAAATTATGAAAATTTTTTTTTGCGTTTTCTACATCCATGCCACCTGGTCCATCATCTACTGAAGTTTTATGCCAATATTTTAATCAGAAATATATATTTTTTAATTTTAAAATCGTCATGTACAATGCTTTCATATGGAGCGCCTTATTTATATAAAGTCTCGCCCTGAAATACCACAATTGTAATATCCTTTCTAACGTCCTAACTCGAAAACCTTTTGATTAATCAAAAAAATCATTTCTATGAACGTTGTAGACCAAAGATCGAGAATTTCAATACTTTTTTCAGATTCTAAATCCGGTGGATAGTTTCGTTAAAAACTTGCAAATTGTAAAGCCATGTCGTGTCGGTAGCGGCCGACATTGGAGATGCTACGACGGTTCACGTTACCGTCGCTGGGCAGTCAAAAACCGACTCTAAGCTTCAGCGCGTTTATAAAGTCGATATTCGCCTATTATCGTGCAATTCCTGTGTTTTAGAAGCATTTTAGGCCTGCAGAAATAGAAAAAACGGTGTAACTAATTCGTTTCAGATAGCCGTAGGTAAAAGCAGGTGTATTTAGTTATAAGGAATATACCTCTGCAATTCCTCCCAAATCAAATATACAGAACATTGTTTATAAGTCACTTGTATGTGAAAAAATCATGAAATTTGGAGTTTTTTAAAAATTGCAGTAAGACTGCAGTAGATTAATTTTTTTGAATGTTTCTGTTTACTAGGTAATTCCAAACCGGTTAATTTAAGCCCGGTTGATTTCATTTCATTGATTATTTATTTAAATAATTGCCGAAAACCATCGAAATTTTCGAAAATTTCAAGTATTTTTTATTCTGAAAGGGAAAATGCTAGACTCTTGAAACTTTGGTGGAATATGTGTCTCATTACCCTCAACTTACAAAAAAAATTTCGTTTCAAAATGTTTATTAGTTTTCGAGACATTCTATTTGTTTATTAAAAACGTCCCAAATGTTTAATGAAAAATTGACCTATTACCGTTATCAAAAATAATTCAACCACAGCTCATTTTTTTCGTCAAGACGTCAGTTTTACGAATCTGTTATGGGCGTATCGATTTTCAATAATTTTGACCGTCAAAATGGCGTTAACAACATTGCTACTTTTCGGAGCAGCGTTTTTTGCAAATAACTTTACAACAAATGAACGTATCTGCACAAATCTTTCATATTTGAGTTGCTGGTATTTTTCTACAAATTTATAAAAAAAAATTGTTACTCTGGGACATGTAGGAGCCGAGATAATTTTTTAAATTGTTTAATGCGCCAAACGTTTATTTATTAATATTTATGGCCAAAATTGAAACTTTTAATAATTAGTGATGCGACTTCAATTTGTTTGGCTCAAAGGACAGGTGAATTTTTTATCAAACGATTTTCAAATTGGGGTAGCGAGAAAAATTCGTCATATCTCCGTTATTTTCCGGCAAATTTCGACGTTTTTTTTTTTTAATTTGGGGTAGCTCACGAAAATAATAACAATGGGCACATTTGCAATATCCAAATAATAAACAAATAATTGTTATAAACAATTTATTTTTTTTTTAAATTTTTTTTTTTTTGGGCTTATTTAACTTATAATGTGCTAATGTATTAAATATAAATTTATAAAGATTATATAATGGTAACAATGTATGCACAAACTATTTCTCCATCAAACAATATACGATGTTACAGCATTGTTACCATTATATAATCTTTATAAATTTTTATTTAATACATTAGCACATTATAAGTTGCATAAGCCCAAAAAAGAAAAAATTAAAAAAAAAAAATAAATTGTTTATAACAATTATTTGTTTATTATTTGGATATTGCAAATGTGCCCATTGTTATTATTTTCGTGAGCTACCCCAAATTAAAAAAAAAAACGTCGAAATTGGCCGGAAAATAACGGAGATATGAAGAATTTTTCTCGCTACCCCAATTTGAAAATCGTTTGATAAAAAATTCACCTGTCCTTTGAGCCAAACAAATTGAAGACGCTCTAAAATCACTAATTATTAAAAATTATATTTTGACCTCAAAAAGGGCCCGTTTTCAATAGGACTTGATGAATTCACAAAATTCAAGATCTTATTAACAACCAGTTTCAATTTTGGCCATAAATATTAATAAATAAACGTTTGGCGCATTAAACAATTTAAAAAATTATCTCGGCTCCTACATGTCCCAGAGCAACAATTTTTTTTTATAAATTTGTAGAAAAATACCAGCAACTCAAATATGAAAGATTTGTGCAGATACGTTCATTTGTTGTAAAGTTATTTGCAAAAAACGCTGCTCCGAAAAGTAGCAATGTTGTTAACGCCATTTTGACGGTCAAAATTATTGAAAATCGATACGCCCATAACAGATTCGTAAAATTGACGTCTTGACGAAAAAAATGAGCTGTGGTTGAATTATTTTTGATAACGTTAATAGGTCAATTTTTCATTAAACATTTGGGACGTTTTTAATAAACAAATAGAATTTCTCGAAAACTAATAAACATTTTGAAATGAGACACATATTCCACCAAAGTTTCAAGAGTCTAGCATTTTTCCTTTCAGAGTAAAAAATGCTTGAAATTTTCGAAAATTTCGATGGTTTTCGGAAATTATTTAAATAAATAATCAATGAAATGAAATCAACCGGGGCTTAAATTAACCGGTTTGGAATTACCTAGTAAACAGAAACATTCAAAAAAATTAATCTACTGCAGTCTTACTGCAATTTTTAAAAAACTCCAAATTTCATGATTTTTTCACATACAAGTGACTTATATAAACAATGTTCTGTATATTTGATTTGGGAGGAATCGCAGAGGTATATTCCTTATAACTAAATACACCTGTTTTTACCTACGGCTATCTGAAACGAATTAGTTACACCTTTTTTTCTATTTCTGTAGGCCTAAAATGCTTCTAAAACACAGGAATTGCACGATAATAGGCGAATATCGACTTTATAAACGCGCTGAAGCTTAGAGTCGGTTTTTGACTGCCCAGCGACGGTAACACGTGAACCTTCGTAGCATCTCCAATGTCGGCCGCTACCGACACGATATGGTTTTACAATTTGCAAGTTTTTAACGAAACTATCCACCGGATTTAGAATCTGAAAAAAGTATTGAAATCCTCGATCTTTGGTCTACAATGTTCATAGAAATGATTTTTTTGAGTAATCAAAAGGTTTTCGAGTTAGGACGTTAGAAAGGATATTACAATTGTGGTATTTCAGGGTGAGACTTTATATAATAAGGCGCTCCATATGAAAGCATTGTACATGACGATTTTAAAATTAAAAAATATATATTTCTGATTAAAATATTGGCATAAAACTTCAGTAGATGATGGACCAGGTGGCATGGATGTAGAAAACGCAAAAAAAATTTTTTCATAATTTTTGAAAAACCACCCCTAGCAATCCCTTGTACAGTACGATTTTTTGACGACCTCTCGATTTTGCATTGTTAACGGATGGGGAATGATCAAAAGTGGGTCTCACATTTTAGCAACAAAGTGCAAACGGGATGACACGATAGAAGCAGCTATTTACTCTACTGTTCGTGGCCAAACGTCCGACAACAGCGTTGTCACAGCCGTCACAGGTCACAGGTTTATTCACCCTCTGTAAAAAAATGACGGATACTATAGTGGAATTAGTACCAATCGTCGATCATTAAAAAAAAAGCATATCCAATGCAAAATACCATATTTCACACCATACCCTTAAAAATGGCCCCTATAAGCTCAAATTGCGGACCCAACTAAAATTTGCAAGGGCACTGCCTTTAATAGTTTCATTTTTTAATTCAATTACTTTAAAAATTGTAAATAATTTTTTTACATATCAAATTGGGTATCACACCCTACCCTACCTAATTGGTAATTGGTAAATTGTGAGTGGGCTGTTGATCAGACCCTCCACTGCGACCGCTCGGTCTATTGTGGCTCACTCCAAATAATATTTCACCCAACAGGTTCAGTCTTTTAATAAAGCTGATAACCTTGTTGAGTGATATTTTGTCCAGGTCCTCCGGCAGAAGTTCCCCTTTGCCGAACATTAAGAACCGAATTCTAGCTGCAGCGGGGCATGCACATAAAATGTGCTCTGCCTTTTCACTTTCACTTTTACCCTACGTATACATAAAATTTCTTCTATTACGTGCCTGTACACTGAGTGTACAGTAATCCAGTATTTTATGGTGTCGCCATCTTATAGAGAGTGGCCAAACTATTATGAATATGGTTGGTACAAAACTAAACTGGAATGACGTCTACCATAGTATAAGGAGAATGGTATGTCAGGTTGCCGTCCAATTTGTGTATCTACTGCGCATTACGTCACTCAGTTTAAAAAACGTCGAAAGTCAGTTGTACTCTCGCACGTTTAATTTTTATTTTAATATTTTTAATAGTGTTAACGAATAGCAACATGCCTGTTTGTGCTGTGGCTGGGTATAACAATTATTACACGAAGACAAAAAGGTACTGACATCAAGTATTTTACATTTCTCCGCGTTGAAAAGCTCGCGAAAGTATATGGATCAACGAAAAAATTAATTTGAAAAATAGCAGGTTAATTTTTTATTTCGTCGGTTTATCCTTTTCATTGCCTATTGTCTGTTTATAGCACGTATTTCTTCTGTACTTTTCAACGCAACAGAATCAACAGATTGTAAAATTTCTTTAATACAGCAGATATTGTTATATTTCCCCCAGGAACAGTAGAAACTTAAAATATGATGCAGTTCTAACTGTTAATATGTCTGGCGCTGTTTCTTGACTGTCTTAAAAGGAAAATAAATGTGATAAATCACTTTAAGTTGGAAAAAATATTAAAAATAGACTACTAATTTTAGGTTAGAATTCCACTAACAAAAAACATCTCATTTTATTAGATTAAGCTAATTAAAACTTTATTAATAATGCACTGAACAAGATTTTAGTTGATAGTAAAGAAATCATGTAGAAATTTTAACAAAATTGACATAATATTCGAAAATTCTAGAAAATACATATTTTTGAGGTTAATTGTGACGTCACCCCTGCCGCTTTTGAAACTGAGTGACGTCACCGTGCCTGCGCGCGGGCATACCATTCTCCTTTTACCATGATTATTACTATGTGCTCCAAACAATTGAAATTACTTCATGGCCTAGCTGAAACCTTTGTGAATCCGTAGGTATCAAAAATTATTCATAAAAGTTATTTTTCCCAGAGTTCTGTGTTCTATAATCGAGCTCTGTTTCCCGTATAATTCATATCTTAAAATGCTAACCTTAAGTAGAAATAATATAGAAGCGCAACTGTCAAGGTTTTGAGATTATATTATTGTATTTTTTTGCCTTCGTCAATTTTTAGTGCTGCGGGAAGATATTTGTAAATAATTCTGTAGTTATTGGCAAAAAAATACAACACTGAATATTCTCCTGTTTTTCAAATACCATTTATTTAACATTAATAATTTAAAATTTTATGTCATGTCATAAATGACGAGATATAAATGACCAGTCGCATATGCATCTTTAATACATATTATATAAGATACAATATATCAACTAAAATTCTATCTAGCATAAAAACTACACAATAGTTATTTATACACCAAGTGCGTTATATAGATCATAACGCTCGGAGGATGACATGATTTAACCCGAAGGCCTTTGGCCCGAGGGATGAATGTTGCCCGATGGGCGTTACGATCTAATAACGCTCGTGGTGCATACCAGATTTTATTTTTCACGAAAAATATATTCTTTTTTAATGAAAAACCGATTTTTCTCTTTTTATTGTTTTTCTTCTAGTAGTCTATGCTATTGTTGATACTTAAACGTTTATTGATTATATTTGTCAGTATGTGTTCTTTCATGTTTAGTAACCTAGTTCATTGCTGCTAGCTTTTTCTTTTTTTTTTGGCAGAACGATACATAGAGAGCTTTGTTTCTAAGAATAGAGTGTCCACTATGATAGTAGATTCAGTTAAGGCAATCAAATCAATTTCCAGGTGAATCCTCTTTAGAAGCATGTCGAAGCGCCATATAGTGGTCGTTTTTTCTTCGAAAATTTCGAAAAAGTCGGAAAATTTCAGAAAGGTTGTTAAGATTAAAGGTTAGTTGTATAACATTTAATTCTTTGAAAATTGTCACAAATAAATAATTTCGTTCTATTTGCTTCATTTTTTCTCATACAACAGGGCGTTATAAGGCTATTCGCTATGTGCAAGGGTTCTAGTAGCGCCACTCGTGGTCAATTTTTTAATATTTGTACCCCTAATTTGTCAATGTCACTACATGATTGTCAGTGTCACGACATGACAGAATAACATAAAATAATGACCAGTATAATTTTTCGTACCAAATTTAAACAAATTACGCATTCCAATAAATTTACCAGAGGTGAGAGGTGTATTAGAAAAAGGAAGGAAATTGGCATTTTGTCACGTGAAACATGTAGAAGCATATGTTGATATCAGCTGCAATAATAAAACTACAGCAAAGTGCATTCGACAAACGGCTGTAACAGATACGCCTTAAACTTAATTTAGAGGTAAATACATTCCTACTTGACTCTTTTCACAGCTTTGATCCACTTCGCGCGTTATTCAAGGTTGTGTTTCCGCGCAGGAAATCTGTAAAACTTTATTTTATGGAAAGTGTCACTAACACGACAGCCTAGAACACAACATTTGTTTGCAAGTAGCTTAATTTTTCCCATTTTTCATTTATAACTGAAAAGCACTATTAAATTACGACTCTTCTCGTTCAAACAACAATTTTTATTACTTGATGACAATCTTGACATTCTTGACAGCACGAGCACAAAACATAACCATATACCTTGACAGATGGGAAAATTAGGGGTTCAAAATTTACAATTATGGCCACCGCAAACGCTCGCGTCGGATTTAGTAATAACTCCGCCCCCTTGCACATAGTCAATAACGCCCACTTATCATTATGCCCTAGGGTATGAGTGTGTTTATGGCATGGTAACCATATCCAAGGTAAAATAAACAAATAATACACAAGTGAAAAATAAATATACTAAATACATTTCGAAACCAATATTTGAGTGTAGTAAAACGATTTCTATCAACTCACGTCACATGATTAAAATGAGTAATATAAGAACCTAATAAAATACATATAAGTTTTTTAATACAATAAAATGTTTGCTTACTTTCTAGTAGGTATTCAAAAAAATATATATAAAAATGTATCTACAATTAAAAATACTTATAATTTACGCAAGTCTAAAACAAAAACACTACCGTCTGAAGCACTAGCCCCTACTTTATCTCCTCTGGAATTCCAACAGACCTCAAATATTCCACCAGTTCCTTTGTAACTATGAACAAGCTGTCCTGATTGTGTTGACCAAATATGAACACATTTATCAAAACTTCCACTAGCCAAAAATTTTCCATCAGGACTAAATGCAACGGAATATACAGGTTCAGTATGTTTAGTTAACGTATGAATACATGCCCCTCTTTCAACGTCCCAAAGTCTAACGGTAGAATCAAAACTAGCTGAAGCTAAGATAAGATTCATATTAGGATTTTGTGTACCAGGTCCAGTGGGTGACCATTTTATAGTATATATTTCTTTTGAATGGGCTTGTAAATCGTGGACACAGGTATCATGTTTCATTGACCATATTTTCAGTGTCATATCATCAGAACATGATGCTAATAACTGTCCTTGTGGATCCCATTTTATTGCATTTACTTCATTCTGAAATTTAAAAGAAAACAATAACAAAAAGGGATCAAATTTTAATAAAAATTATTCTGTAGCAAATTATACCAAAAATGAAAATTTTTGGAAGTATCTATATCTTTTTCAATATGTTTTTTTTCCAATAAAGACGTTTTTGTTCATTATTTATTTAAAATTTTTAATGTGGTTTATAGGTACGATAGTGAATTTAATATTAATAATAATTTAATTCATTGAGAGGGACCCAGATTAAAATCAAATGACAGTTCCAGTTGTATTTCGGTTTGGCCAATAATAAAAATAAAGAACCCTGAGCTGGGGACAGTCCACAAGAAAAATTTTGTAGAGTATGGGGAATTTTGTAAGGTCCCATTGGGTTATGGTTATACTATGAGATAAATAGAACAATATGCAGTGGCTGATCTGTAACGTAGAGGAGGCTAAATTATAAAGTAGGGTTAATGAATCTGCTCGTGAATCTGTACCCGGTTGGCGAGCTGCGGAATATTCGGGGGCAGCGATCCCCCGGAGGAGCGCCGCAGATCTAATTTTTTTGGGAAGTTCACTGTCAACAAGTACTTCATAATTTTGGTAATGTTACATAACCATTAAAAAATTTATTAACTGTGGGAGTAAAAAAATCCACCAGGGTGCTTATTCTCATCGAGGAGACGAAATCGAGAGAAGTGAACCTTCTCTCACACGAATGGGAACGCTCCTCGTTAACCTACAACATTTCTTAATCTGTGCCTACAATGCAAAGTAAATTACACTATGCGTATGCGATTCTCTTGAAATTACAAAATTCGCTTGGTGGAAAGCAGGAGAACAAAATTGCTCGTATTCTACTGAAATTTCGTAGGAAGGGAATGGTCGAGAATACGGCTTATTAGATTTCAGTAGAAACATGGCGGATTTTCGCATAGGAACGCTGAAATCCACTGGCTGAGAATAAGGCCCCTGGAGTGCAAAAAAATACTTATTTGAGTTTACCCTGTTATGAAAAAATGTACCCATTTCTTCAAATTTATTGAGATGATCTGCTAGTGTGACATTGTTTAATTACCCTCGTAATTATCTGATTATTATTGTTCTATTTTCTGCAATTAATTTATAACACGATCAAGATAAAACACTCTACTTAGCCAATATAATATAATAATAATAAATTTAAAAATATAAGTATGTCTATCAAACAATAATAATACAAAAGATAACCTAATTTTCTAATTTAGATCAAACTGAATTTTCTGCAGAATAAAGTAAACATGACCAACAAAATAATTTATTCCATTCGTTAAATGCGCGATTCTGTTCTGTTGTTTACCTGAACAAGTGAAGATAACATTGGCCGCGGTTTTTCAAAAATTTTTTAAAATAATTTCTTGTAGTAATTTAATGTTTTAAACGGTTTTTTCAAGAAGAAATCTACTTTATCATCACAAGATGTTAATAGCTGACCTTGATTAATAATTTCCATTGTTTTAAGCTTTAATACACGCTTGTAATTAACTTTTCAAATTAAACCTTCTTGTCGCATTACATCCAGTATCCTCTAACCACAGATTATAAAAGGTTACTTCTAACAATAACAAACTGTCACAAATCGCAATACAATACTAGCGAAGTTCGTCATTAGCTCAAGTGGTTGCTAGCCTCCATCACGTGGTAAATTTGCTGATCATTGGATAGGCCAGCTGTGTTGCCATTCGAATTATTTTCCTAACATTTACCATGCTCTGCCTTGAGAACAGAGCAGGTCACGAGGCTGATTTGAATTAGCCGCAAATAGACACAATACGTTGGTAGTAGATTGCGTGAGCTTTCAGGAATAAAATACGGTGTGGGGACTTCAGATGGATATTTGTAGGGTCGTAAAATTAACTTTTTCTTTTAACAGGTACTTAACACGTTCGCGGACAGAGCGGCATATGCCGCCCCATGTACAGGGACAAAGCGGCTTATGCCGACCAAATATAAACTTCTCTAGTTCATTAAATATTGTAATGCGTTTTTGGCAGTCTCCATTTTCCGCTAATGTCCGCGAACGTGTTAAAGTTAAATTTAACATTTAACCATTCATTTTTGGTTCTTTAGCTAGAGGCTTTGCCTTCGTTGCCTCCTCTAAGAAACCACCAGACAATATGTACAAAACTTTTAGCCATTTCAGATATTATTAGTATTACGTAATCAAAAAAATAAGGTATTTAAAATAGATAAAATAATGTCATAATTATTCTTAAATAATAATATAATAAAATAAAAACTTTTAACTTAAAAGATATTCGAATCGTTTTTTCAGCTTAATAACGCGAGATGTTTGGCATTTATTACTGCATACTGATATCGGCATCAGCCGTCTTTGTCACAAAGATATGTCTTGCACACACTAATCTAGTGCCCAATATTTTATCACCTCTCGATTCACACTTAACTGGTGTGTATACCTGTTATCTGTAATAGTCAAATGTCTTACACATTGTGCTATTACAAAATTCTTCAAACTGTATAATGTTGGTTATGTTATACTTGCAACAAGTTCTGTAACCAATTTTTTTTTGTTTGATTATTTTTTTATAATTGTATTGGTAATGTAGTAACGAATGCTTATACGTATATACCTATACTATTTACAAATTCAAAATTACAAAAAAAAAATTTAAAAAAAATGGAAATACAAAAAATATTTTGGACCGAAAGAAAATATTAAATATATTATATTAATTATATTATTGCAATAATTAAAGAAATTTAGGCACTTACAGTGTGTCCTTGGAAGGATTTGATTGGTTTATCCATCGACAATTTACAAACATGTATGCATTGGTCCGTAGAGCAACTTGCAAAAGAAGTATTTGTTTGCCAGTCTACATCTAAAGCTGGAGCAGAATGGAAACTGAATTGTTGAGTGCATTGGCCACTGGCAGCATCCCAGATTATAGTGGTTTTATCCACCTAATAAACAAAATATTATTGTCAGAAGTTTTCTTTTCAAATGCAACATTGGAGCTATCAGTTCCTCTTCAACTTTTAGTTAAGTTAAAGTATAGGAGCAACTGAAAGGTTGATATTAGTTCTAAAGATTGTGATTTAACGTATGACGTATGTGCATGTCTGTAGTTTAAAATTTAAAGAAAAGAAAAAGTCTCTTATTTTTATTATATTAATAAGGCTGGTTTTTTTCACCT
Source organism: Rhagium mordax (assembly GCA_963680705.1). NCBI lineage: Eukaryota > Metazoa > Arthropoda > Insecta > Coleoptera > Cerambycidae > Rhagium > Rhagium mordax. The sequence continues at coordinate 63,526,657 of OY796658.1, forward strand.
CCAGTTAACTTTATCCAGCAGTTATTTACTTAGGATTCCATTGTTCTAACAATTGTATCCTAGGTGAAAAACTGCCAGATAAAGTTAACTAGAGGTGAAAAAAAACGGCCCTAAGGAAGAATATACTTACTCCTGCTGACAATATATAATTTCCCCTTTTGTTCCATTTAAGAGCAAATATAGGTCCTTTATGCTGGCCTAAAGTACTGGCTAACCGACCATCTGTGGTCCAAATCCGAGCATACCCATCATAACTGCCTGTTGCAAGTAAACTTCCATCACACTGTAATAAAAACACATTATGCCTTGTCGCCTTTTAAAAAAAAGTTTATAAAAAAAAAATTATAATATTATTAACTAAAGGAAAAAAGAAAAAACACTTGATTGTTGTGAAAACAGGTCCTAGAACAATTTAGTTAATTAATATTGAGATTAATATGTACTTACATTCCAGTCAAGCGAAGTAACATCTTTATTACTAGGTACCTCAGTGCCCCCTTTTTGAATACAATGCCTAAGTACTAATTGATTTGGACTAGCTGTGTTATCAGACATATCCCAGATCCGTGCTGTACTATCTCCTGAACCACTAGCTAAAAGGTCAGTGGTAGGATTCCAGGCACAAATAAATACTTCTGATTCATGACCACGAAGTACTGTGGCTTTTGAAGAGGGAATTTCGATGGAGGTGTCTACCTCCATGGTGTCATTTTGGGTTGATACCACTGCTGAAAGTCACAAATTCTTATGAGAAAATTAAAAACTATTATAATATAAGAAATACCTAATATTTATTCTTATTCTTTTATCTACTCTTATTAGGTTATATATTAATTAATCAACTGGTTTTGAACAATGAATAGTATCCATAAGCAAATAGCTCGAGTTATAGTCATAAAAAGTCACCGGTGAATCTTTGTTTACACCAATCTCCTTTAACTCAGCTATCGTATCCAATAGAAATTATTTTCAGATACGGTGACATAGAATGGTCAATTATTATTAAGGGGAGAAAAGTGATTTGACATTTAATTAAATTAAATTAAGTAATAATTGTGCCAAAATTGATGAAATCGGACTTGCAAAAGTTAGTATTTATTGTTATAATCATAGATAAGGTACAGTATTCAACTCGTGGTAATACTAAATAACTCACTTGATGAATTACAGCTCTCGCCTTTGGCTTATGCTGCAAAATTCATCTGCGTGAGTTATCTAGTATGTTACCACTTGTAGAATAATATACTATTTTTTAAGTATTTATTATGCATGCAGTGTAATTATAATATTATTAAATGCAAATATTGTTTCTTCTTATTTTAACGCATAAACAAAAATGTTTAATTGAAATGCTAAGTAAAAATACAACACAACTATTTAAAAATGCCCACATATTTCTTAAAATACATATTTAAATATGTTCAAGGTACAATGTGGACATCAAATTTGCTTCATTAAAAATAAATTTAACAATAATAAAGTATCTAAAAATGCATATTATTTTTATTTGACAAAATCAGACATAATAAGAATTAAACGTTGATACCTATACCATTTTTAATAAGATTTTTATGAAACAAAAGTAGGTACCTTCTTAATCATTGCAAATGAGAGGGACTACATCTGGTACGATACTAGCCTTGTTTACACCAAATATAAGTTAGATAACCGAGTAGATAACCAACAATGTCGACTAATTTGTCACCTATAAAATATCACTTAAAACTTTTCATATAAAATCTACAATGTGAGTCAATTATTATATGTATGGTGAAAATCCTAAATGCATCTTGATTTCATTTATTATATTTTGGGTCTTTAGGATATGAATATCCCAAATTAGAAAACTACATCTAGTTTCGAATGAAGTGTTTTATTTCATATGTTGAAGCATGAGAACAATAAATACTATCCAATGATTACTAAAGAAAATTAATGATGTTCGCGAATTGGATTTTTTCCTTTCTTTTCTTATTTGGGATTTATAACCACATTCTTGCTTAGTCCCATATAATCTAAAAAATATCTGAGACTATTCAAGAATATGGTAATAAATTCCAAATAAGGAAAGGAAGAAAATTAAACGATGCCACAAACAACTAGACAATATTGGAATTTCGCGCAATGTTCATAAGATGTGAGTCTACCTATCCAGGTTCTCAAGTCAAATCTGATATCCTAGTTGATAAATTGTATACTAATATAATTTATCAGCCTTTTAACAATACCGTAATTTCATTTTAGGTTCAAGGTGACTTTCTTTCCTGAATTTTTGTTAAATGTAATTATTTTTAAAAATCTATCAGGTCCAATATTTGATTCTATACGGTTCTAACAATAATTATTGTAAAGTTTATTTAAACCACTCGTACAAAATGATTAAAATTTAACATATCTGTGAACCTCGCTTCCAACACAAATAAATATGAGTGCAAATTATAATGTAGGTACCAATTAAACTCGTGTAAAAACAACTTATTGAACTTATTAGTTATAATAAAAAAAAGGGGTGGAAATAATGCAAACTTAAAAAAAAAACAGTTACAATGCCCTATAGAGAATAATAGTAGCTTTATTCGTTTTAGAAATGTTGAGGCAACAACAACTTGCACTTAAAGTCATGCAGCGTCAAAATCATCACGTGGCTGTTTTGAGTTGTGTCAACACACGTTTTCCACCAAGCCGGTTCTATAACGAATATAAAATTGGTGCTAGTTATAAAAATCTAACCTAACTTTCAGTTTATTATTATTGTTAATCATACCTAGGTAAATTTATACACGTTTGCAAGTATCTAGGCATGGTTTTTCCCTCAAAAATGTTATATTTGAAAGCAATGCAAGTGAAATGCTATAGAATAGTAGTGAGATGACAACTCACGTCACTATTTTCAGGTTACGACCTCCATGTCTTATGTTCATCTGAGGTTGCCACAACTAGAACATGCTCATACAGCATGTTCACTTCAGGTCAACCCCAGGCAACACCAACGTTGACACAACGCTTTTAAAACGAATAAACCTAAGGCAAACCAAGTTCAGTTGTCTATCTAAAACGAATACGTTTTTTCATGACGCAATGACTTGCGTTACATAAAGTCATCTAAAACGAATAAAGCTAGTAACTGAAATAAAGTTTTCGTGTTCTGTCAATTTTGATATAATTATCAAGGGTTATTTGACTTCTAGAAAGGGTTAAGGGCATGTTAGTACTTAAACACCACAAGCATGTAATGCATTTCTGATAAGTTTCTTCAGTTCTTCTAGTAGCATTACGGATATGAATAATTGTTTATTTTTAAATGCCTCTATATTAATTCTCCGATGGAGTTTAGCATACATCAACTAGGCCATAGAGAACATAACCATTCCTGTGACATTGCAATCTGCTCTGCTACACAGTGATTAACTGTGTTTTCATGCAACCACAATTTAGCCCACAGTGCTACCATATCGGTAGTTACATTTGATAATAAATCAACTCTCATATATTCACTGAACAAATTAAATATAAAACCATTAGTACACAGTATACCTTCTTCGCCATTGGCTTCTGATACTTCCGCTTTAATAGCTTTCTGCTGATTCTGTTGGTTTTGTCTACTTGCAACAACATCGGGCATAACAGCATCAATTAGGCTTAAACTTTCCACTAGTCTTTGTTCTGTTCCATCTTCTCCGATACTTATTTCGGCTTCTGTATACTGCAGCCCTTTTTGCAATATACTTAATAATGCTGCAGGAGGTACGAGAGCTCCATTTATATTAGACTGTGATATATGTGACTCTATGCCGAAAGTGTAAGCCGAATGTTGGAAACCTAAACAAAAAATAATGTAATAAAAAGTTTGGTTATGTTATCGTTTCTTATGATTTATTACCCGATTCCTGTAGGTATCTATAAACTAAAAAATTTACTTCATCACTGGAGAAACTCATTTTGAAAATTCTTCTAAATACACAACTATAGTTTATACATTCATTTCTAATAGATACTTTAAGATCTAAACCATAATCTAAACGTAAACGTTGAACTAAAAATTAAAACTAAAATACTGACAAAATGGAAAGAGACCGACTGGCGTTGTTTATAAGTTAATGATTGGGCTGGAAAGAGAAAGAAATATGTGTTTTTATTTTAAAGACTGTTTTTCAGAAAAATATTTCAGTCTCGATATCAACATTATTTTCCGACAAGTATTTACGGCCCTTCGTTTTACAAGGATTATCAATAGTTAGCAACACGTTAACAAAATATAAAAAAAACTGTTTAAATAGATGTGATAGACAGAAATAGCAGGATTCAAGATTCAATTATCAAGTTCGAAAGAAAAGGATAGAAAGCGAAAGGGGACTGGTCGCGGTAGGTGACAATTTCCCCCTCTTTAGATTTTGTTACCGCTGCTTGGCTGGCTGTCATGTTTGTTGCAACCGTAACCAATTCTCGCTGTTGCCATGTTTACATATTTCATATTGCTCAACCTAAACTTTTGTGATATCTATTGTTTTAAAAAGTTTACTTATCTTTTCACTGAAAACACTCACTTTGCCCACAGGCTTTGTTTTTCATAAAATAATTTAAGTTTTCCTTAAAATGCATTGTCAACGTAATAATTAATAAAACACAGGAACTTGCACGCAGTGTGTTTCAGGGTTATGCAAAAATTCAATGCAATAAATGTAAATAGGACCAAATATATTATATCTTCTATATATTTGATAAATACCGAATAATATTCGAAACTATCGCAACCTATATATAAAATTCGATGGTTAGTAATATGCCAACGCAATTCCTGCGCGTATACGTAGGGGTAGGAATAGACATTCAATGAATGAATCGATTTATACCGATATACCGAATTTGTATTTTGTGTGTTCAATCAAAGAATCGGAAAAACCAAAATGAATATTGTAACGATTTCTTGATTTATAATGGTATTAGAAGTAAAACAGCAAAACTATGGAAATTAAAGCGAATTTCTAAATGTTACCAAGTGTTATTAGATCGTGCTTACTTTATTATTTCTGTAACCACTCTACAGGTAAACACTATCCCATCACCATGTAAGATTTTAGGTTAGGACTTTGATTATAAATTTGTAAATTGCATTGCGTGTTCAATAAAATGCTTTGCGAATTTTGGGATATAAGCTCAATCGCAAACCTTATTCCATTTATTTTAAAAATCGCAGAATTGTACAATAAACAAATCTGTAAATTCGGCAACATGGCATATTACTGAATCGCAGTCACGGATGAGTTTTAAGACTGCTGCTTCCATCTATGTATCATATACATAAGTAAATTGTGTTCCTGTTTATAAATAAAGAAAAAAATAATAAAATGTCGGCATTGTAGTATGGCGTCGGGTAGCAAGAGTGCTAAGAATTTGGGTGGACCATCGCCCACTGGTGAGGAATCTTCGGAAAGTGATGGAGAAACGGAACCGGCCAAGTCATTTCATAGACGGTTGTCCACCAATCGCGAAATTAATAGTTCGGTATGTGTGTGTGAATTTCGATGAAAAGCTCGATCATCTATGTACAGTCAGAATTCAGAAACATAGCATGCGTGTTTTGTTTATTTTGAAAACGGTCTAAGTTTAAGTAGGCGTGGTGCACTTTTATTGAATATAAATAAATGAAATGAGCTTTCAGTTGAGAAAACATGAGCACGTTCCTGCATTAAGATCGCTTTTGGCACGCTATCAATGCTTATTATTGTCAATTACATTCTGACCCATTTATTTTACTTACCTATATTTCATTGTTGCATTTTGATTTGTTTTTGAAGGTAGTATAACAGTTAAGTATTGTATACATATTTAATGTTTTAATAAACGTGTAATATTCATTTGTTTATTTTATTGTGCTGTTGATTGATATGCCTGAAGTATTTAAAATTTAAATACCTTATAAATTGAATGTTTAATGTATAAAACGATTTTTTGATCGTTATTTTGCACGTTATTTTTTGTTTTATAATTGCAGTTACAATAACAAACGAAAATTATTTCTGGAGTAACAGGTGTGCTTCAGCCAGGCCACATTTCCAACATGTGCCGCTGTCTGAACCGTTTTATTGACTGGTTTTCCAGTTCTTGGTTCCTCTTTCCCATTATACTCTACCTGTTACAGAATAGTTTTCTGATTTTAAGGTCGGTATAATATGGGCGTGGTTTATTGTTTCATACAAACCGTTTAGTTCCGTCAATTAATAAAGATACCTACCTGTCTTGGATGAGTACCTACCTGTACGAGGGTAATTTGAATATAAATTTTTCGATAGCTGCGATCAGAAAATATTCTAAATTGAATCTGGGATTTGGTAATCTGGGTAAAAACATGCAGCATATTATACATAGGTATATACTTTTCGCATATACCTAATTATAGTTATGAAGGGCCAGACCTACAAGGGACGTTAAACTTGTTAAAGAAAACGGTTTTACGCAAAAAATACAATAATATTAATCCTACCTATAGCCATATAATATGAAATTCAATATGATTGGGGCGTTAATTCAAAACGTTCACATGAGGAATTCAAATTGTACGTGCGTATTTATATGGATATGTAGGTATGCACTATAAGTATATACCTAACAGGGTGGTCCCTATAAAATTAAACCCCCCCTTTATTTCATTAATTTTTAACATATTCTAGAGATTTAAAAGCGCATTCTATATACCTAATTTTTATTAGCGTGGATTACGAATCTCCTGTCAAATTATATAGAATGCGTTTTTAAATCTCTAGAATATGTTACAAGTTACAAATTATGAAATAAAGGGGGGTTTAATTTTATAGAGACCACTCTGTACACTGTGCAGACTTTCACGTATATTGGACACCCGCCTTTTCGACATTATTTTTGTACGTACGACCAAAATTTCGAATTATCATGACACGGGCAATATCTTGAAAAATCCTTAGTTCAAATCAAAAGAAATAAATTTTATTTATGAAGGGCAGTCCCAGGACTCCCAGGATGTTGTGGAAAGGGTGAAAATAAGTTTTCAGTCGGTAAAAAAAAATGACGGTGATCAGGTCTAATTTCGTGTGAGTTTTTTATCCTACTTTATTGCCGCTTCAAAGGCTTTTTTCCGGGCGATGTGTCTGCTCATGGCGTAGTATTGTATAGGCGTCTTCGTGTCGGGAAGATCTTTTAGGCTATATTTCGTAGCGATCCTTCGGGTATTAAGAAAGTTATTAACATTTCAATACCTTCGTGTTGGAGTATTGTATAAAATTTGTGAGATTAGAAAGAGATGCGAGAACAATGACCGCTTCAGGAAATTTGCAAATTTTAACCCAACTTCAAAATATTCATCAAAACGTCAAAATTCCATTTGTTCGTTCGCTCCTACTGCCTCGAAAATCGCAGCAGACCGGTGGCGAATTTTCGTTTGGAAATATAACGTTTAAATATTTCGTGTTTTCCAAATTTTTTCAATTCTCAAATTCGTTTTTCGCAAATTTGCCTCCTAAGAAGTCCTAAGATTTTGGATCTAGAAGATCCGAACCCGGACGGCGGAAAAGAAGAAGGAAAAATGAAGAACTCTTTTTAGGTCCAAATCTCCGATATTAGTCGAGATATGAATTTTTTAAAAAGGTCGATTTTGCCGAAAAACTACCCTTGCTCCCCTCCTCAGAGGATTTTTTGACCTAACTTTCAGGAGAGCTAAAACCAAACCTTTCTCTCGGATCCTTGAAAATTTCGTAGCTTAATATCCTCGTTAATATCCATCTGCGGCCGAGCTCTGATAATCGAATAACTATTATGACTCGATTATGACCTATTTTTTTTACATCTTCGATAATTTTTTTCACCCCTTTAGCAATGAGATAGATGTCAGCCGCAATAGATTTTTTTTCCATATTGACATGAACTGCCAAAAAAAAAAAAAAATAGAATCCCCGCGTCGCGATGAGGGCGAAAATCCTGGTCGAGGGCTCTCCTACTAGGTATAAGTAGGACCTACGAAATTTTTTTGTGGGTTTTGATTATTAAAACAAAAACAACGCAACGATTGCTACTTTTCCGGAATACGATTAAGATTATATTGATAATCGTACGATTATGTTTATTTAATGATTATGGTATGATTATGGTATTCAACAAAGCAAAAAATGATAAAAATAAGAATTTTGTAAAATATAAAACAATTTTATTTCCTTGCTTGATAGGTACTTGGTGTTTCCTATAAAACTATACCCCCCCCCCCCCTTATTTCGGTCAATTACTACCGATTTACCGATTACTACACAGAATTTTCCGTAGATTTTGAATATGCTATTACTTTTTTTCCTACTTCAACCGTATACGAGGGGCAGAAAAAAGTATGGTTTTTTTAAATGGAACACCCTATATTTTTTTACATATTTGGATTCGCCTCGTCCTTCTGATTACAAATATATATGATACTTATATATTTGCTATAAAAATGGCGCAAATATTCTATATATACCCCCCCCCCCCCCTTACTTCGGTCAATTATTAACGATTCAAAATTTTCAAAACCTACAAAGAATTTTTCGTAGATTTCATATACTATTACTTTTTTTCTTCCTTCAACGGTATACGAAGGGTAGAAAAAAGTATGTTTTTTTTATGGAATGCCCTGTATTTTTTACATATTTAGATCCGCCCTACCTTTCTGTTTATAAATATATATAAAAAAAAAATACAGGGCATTCCATAAAAAAAAGCATACTTTTTTCCACCCTTCGTATACCGTTGAAGGGAGAAAAAAAGTAATAGCATATATGAAATCTACGAAAAATTCTATGTGTAGGTTTTGAAAATTTTGAATCGTTAATAATTGACCGAAGTAAGGGGGGGGGGGGGGGTATATATAGAATATTTGCGCCATTTTTATAGCACGTTTTGAAGGACCCGCCCTAAGTTTAAATTCAATTATTTACTCCATTTTTATAGCATATATAAGTGTCATATATATTTGTAATCAGAAGGACGAGGCGAATCCAAATATGTAAAAATATATAGGGTGTTCCATTTAAAAAAACCATACTTTTTTCTGCCCCTCGTATACGGTTGAAGTAGGAAAAAAAAGTAATAGAATATTCAAAATGTACGGAAAATTCTGTGTTAGACCGGATTTTGAAAAATTAAAATCGGTGGTAATTGACCGAAATAAGGGGGGGTATAGTTTTATAGGAAACACCCTGTACCTACGTATTGTTTATAAATGACTTTATTTAGTTAGGTTTTATATATAGAGAAGCATATTAATAACAAAATTATCCAATTTGATATATTTACTTTAATTAGTACTTAGTACTAGGACTATACCAGGTAGTTCATAACAAATGTGGAATAAAATAAAATAAATAACTTTGGAGTTCCCCCAACAGCGTGCTATTTCGCCCTGATCTGTACGTGTTATGACTATAGGATGCTAGTTTTACCGGTCGTTGATTGAAATAAATATTTCAATCAACGGTTTTAATTAGAGTGATCTAGTATACCTATAAATAAAATCATTTGTTTTTTTAATACGGGGTGTCCGAATATTCCGTATAAATGCAATTATCATGGGTTCCTGAGATCAAAATAAATAGATTTATTTAACTAAACTTACCTCTATTCCAAATTACTTCGTTTCGCCGCTAGAGGGCATCAAAGTTGGTTAAAAATTTAAGTTTTTCCCAAATAATGTCTCTATTAAATTCACAGAAGGGCGAAAACTACCCCAACCCTCAGGTCAATTCGATAATAACTTTTTTAGGGGTGATACGACTGATTCAATTTATTCTCGAATTTATTTTATCAAAAAGATACAGCAATTATTTACATATTTTCTCTCTTGTAAAATGTTTGTATTAGCAGCCGTTAGACGTAATGCCGACAGCCCGCACAGGTTAGGCTACGCCCTAGTTTAAAACTTCAGGCAGCGGCGTGTGATTCCTTTCACTATGGGGCATTTGGGCATCTTCATCTGCATAAACATATTATGAAGATTTGTAATTCCACATCTTTGTAAAACAAGATTAGTCTGTGAATAGAATTTTCTTGTGGAAGTTCATATCTGCAACTCTGTATTGTCTAATCATTTGCGATAAATGAAGACGACCATCGCGATCAGTAGATAACAGTTCTTAAACTTTCTGAACATAAAAAGGATGAATCAGTTGTTCTTTAGTTACTCTATTTACTGTACTGTTTGATATTCCATTCTGATGCTCTATTTCTATTAATCTAACACTGATTCCAGGATATCTTGCACCATTTCCAAAACCTCTTCTTCTACAAGGAGTAATCGGACATGATGAGGACGTCAAGTATTAACCCTGTTCATTTTAAATTGGCAAGTTTCTCGAAGACGGCTTTTAATATTTCAAAAAGTCTGATGGGTCGGAGCTAAGCAATTTGGATATATTTTACAATATACGCGCACACACCTTCAACAGTTTCATTCACAAAATCCTAGCACTATAACAACATATCGGTTTACTCAGCAAAACTGTACCTCTTATTTATCTTAGGATAATTGTTAATGAATGACCACAAAACTCTTTAATAATTAGATTGCTTTATTAGAGCAAATAAACTACATTTCCTTACACTAAAAGGCGATGTTTAGCTTAAAGCTAATCTGACACTTAAACCTTCTTACCTAAATTTAATCTATACTTAATCTAAGTAGCAGATATCCCTATATTTCTAAAAAAATTTTTACATTTTTTCTTCATAATTATTGACTGAAAAAAATATTTCTGCCAAAACTATTACAAATACAAAAATTTTACAAGAGAGACAAAATAGTTGCTGTATCTCTTTGCCAAAAAATTTAATCATATCATTCCTAAAAAAAGTTATTATCAGATAGTTTTCGCCCTCTGTGAATTTTATGAAATAAGTTAGAATATCATAAAATTAAATTGCCATAGAAACATTATCATACTAATTTTATTCCAATCATAGAGTGTTTTGAAGTTATATTTGGAAAAAACTTAAATTTTTAACCACCTTTGATGCCCTCTAGCGGTGAAACGAAGCAATTTGGAATAGAGGTAAATTTAGTTAAATGTATTTATTTTGATCCCAGGAACCCATTATAACTGCATTTACACGGAATATGGGACACACTGTATATGCACTATGCAGCTTAGTAATCCCATGGTCTATTGTTTTCCAAATCTCGTGTGCGTTTAAAGTGAAAAATCCTGAAACAGATCGGTTTTTTAAAATTTTCAATTGAAAGGTAAATTACTTTGAGGCATTTTTTTTAAACAGACCAGTATATTTTTCAATTAAGTAAAGTATTGCGAATCCCACCATACCATATTTGGTATGACTAGGTAAGGGTTACTAAGTATGCTGATAAAATATAGGGTAAATTCAAAATCTAAGAAGATATAACGATATACCTATATAATTCTCGAAAAACTTGAGTTCATTTTTATTGTTCATCTTTTAACATTATTAGTCAATGACGGCATCCGCATTTTTTAGATTAATCCTAATTTTAAAAAAGGGACTGATCGAGAGGCCATACCTCCAGATTGGACTGAATTATTTTCCTATGAGTTATTGAAAAAGTACGATTTATAAATAAGCCAAATAATTTGAATTTATAAGACCTAAAAAAATGCGCTAAATTAGACCACACGTTGAAAACGTTTGACAAGAATTTATTCCGCGTTTTAAATGCTGCCAAGCAGCAAATGGATACAACTTTGAAAGTTTATTGTAAAAGTTTCATTGGCATTGGCATATATGAATTGTTTTAATTTTAATTAAATACATTGAATGTTATCTGAATCGTTTTTCTCATGAACTGGAACTGACAGCTACAAGCTACATATATTATTAAAAATTTTATGTTGCCGTAAAGTGAATTGTGAGCTGTACAAACCCCATAAAAATAAAGGTTGTTGTTTAAAAAAAATGTGGTGGCATATTAAATTATTAGCGCAAATTTAAAGCAAAGTAGGTGTCCCTGGATTTTTGTGTACTTTCGATTATTTATTTATATAGCAACTTCTGGGGTTCCACAGGGGATTATTCTCGGACTTCTGTTATTCAACGTGTCCATATTGTGAATGAATTTGCTCGATGTTTTTTTTTGTCCGGTCCAAACTTGAGTATGCATCTACCGTATGGAACCCTTAATTATTACAGAAATCATATTGATCACCTAGAAGGAGTGCAAAGACGGTTTATTAAGTTGTTATGGTTCAAATCAGATGGAGTGTACCCGACAGTTGGTTTCCACAGCAAGAGCTGTTTGAATTCCCGAAGATCTCAAATTTTCTACCTCTCTATTCCACGTTCTAATACGCTTAAATTTTCGCCTCTCTTTAGAATATGTCATCCAAATTGCGAAAAGTTTGATATAAATCATTGCACGCTAAAGTCCACAAAAACATATGCTACACCTATAGTGATTGAATTTTTGTTTTTTTTTCTTTCTTGGACCATTATTTAATTGTTCGTTTTATTATTTATATCGTTCATTTTATCGTCATGTCTTATTTATATTATTATTATATTTTGTACTGTAGTCATATAGGTACTCTTGTGTATTTGTCCTGCTCTCTAAATGGGTTTGCCTGTTGAACTGTGTATGTAAAAATAAAATAAAATTTCGGAGGAAGATGAAAGATACCAAATAGTTTGTCAGCTTCATTTAGCAACTGATTTTGTAAAAACGGTTTTAGAAAAATTGACTTATTTTTTAATGTAGAATCGTGTGGTTATAGTTGGTCTAGCAATTTAGAGTCACCCTGTATAAGTTAAAGGACAAAGGCAATACAAATTACATTATATCTATATATTGATTTAACCGAGATTTAAACAATGAAAATAAAATATAAAATAAATAAACAGCGAGCAGCACATATTAGGCCAGTCAATGAGTACATTAAAATCGCAAACTAACGTGTAGTTCTGAATTTTTGGTATGTTGTTAGGACCAGTACTAGTAGTGTAAATCCAAGTTTGCAGCTTCGAAAGACCTGTGCTACCTTCGAGGCACTTAAAAAACCGGGAAATTTTCGGACTTTTTTTATTTTTTTAATTATCTCCTAAACTATGCGTTACATCGAAATGGCCGTTCTAAGCTTTTTTAAAGCAGATTAAATTTGCTACAATTTGAGACCTGAACCAGCTCTGTACGTCAAATAGTACTCAAGATACAGCAGGTTCAAAATTGGTCATGTTTTCGAAAAAATTGAATTTTTAACTGTTCGTCAACTTCCGGCTTCCTTCGAAAACCAGGGGATTGAGACGACACAGGCAGTAGAGGATCCTGACTGTGATATCATTAATACAGTACTCCAAAAATACACCTCTTTTGAATCAGTGTTAATCGTTGGAGAGGATGTGGATCTCCTAGTTCTTCTTAATGGCTTGGGTCCACTATCAAAAATGTTTTTTCCAGAGAAGTGGCAGAGGTGACTGTGGTTCATTGCAATAATCCTCAACTTCATTCAAATAGGGAGAGTTGGTGTTCTCCCCCGGGTTTGTGTTGTTTTTGCACGCGTTCACAGGGTGCGACACCACTTCTGCCCTTTTCTGGTACGGGAAAAATAAACTGTGGAGCGCTCTTCAGAAATATCCCGAACTGATAACCATTGCAGAACAATTTCTCCAACCTACTACGACCCACGAAACCATAACAGACTCAGGAGCAAAGTGCCTCGTAGCTCTGTGTAGAGGAAACTACAAGGTAGAAAATCTACATAGCCTACGATGAAAGTCGTATCAAGAGAAATTTTAGTAAATTTACGTGTAGCCACTGGATTTATTCATACTTAAAAAATTATCTTAAAAAAACAAACAATGGGAAAACTACATTTTTTACAAATTTTCACTTAATCCTCTATTATAATCACGGGTAGTATGTCGTCGATATCGTCGTCATTATCGTCCCATCCTTCATCGACGGCGACGTTTTAGCAGAAGATGCCAGAGCAGAATTTGCACATGGAGGAGCATCTGAGTCCTGCTTTCAGACATGTGCAGCCGCCTCCGGTACACCCTTTCTTACACTGGCAGGAAAGAATTTTGAGAAGAATTGGGGGTGCCACTTTCGCCCCTGTTCAATCCTAGTCCAGCCCCACTAAGTGGCATCTTTATCAACCCCCAACCATTTTTTAACCTGATGGTAAGTTTGGTAGGCATGGAATGCCGCACTATCTTCTGTTGGAGGCGAGCGGGCCAGGACAACCTTAACAGAGGCGGCCGTTTTCAGAAAAAATTTGTACCGCAGGCTATGTAGATTGTCTACCTTGTAGTCTCCTCTGTACAGAGCTACTTTGCACTTTGCTCTCGAGTCTGTTATGGTTTCGTGGGTCGCAGTAGGTTGGAGAAATTGTTCTGCGATGGTTATCAGTTCGGGATATTTCTGAAGAGCGCTCCACAGTTTACTTTTCCAGTACCAGAAAAGGGCAGAAGTGGTGTCGCATCCTGTGAACGCGTGCAAAAACAACACAAACCCGGGGGAGAACTCCAACTCTCCCCGTTTGAATGAAGTTGAGGAGTATTGCAATGAACCCAGTCACCTCTGCCACTTCTCTGGAAAAGAACATTTTTGACAGTGGATCCCAAGCCATTAAGAAGAACTAGGAGATCCACATCCTCTCCAACGATTAACACTATGATTCAAGAGAGGTGCTTTTTTGGAGTTATGTCTTAATGATATCACAGTCAGTATCCTCTATTGCCTGTTTCGTCTCAATCCCCTGACGAAAAGTTAAAAATTAAATTTTTTCGAAAACATGACCAATTTTGAACCTGCTGTATCTTGAGTACTATTTGACGTACAGAGCTGGTTCAGGTCTCAAATTGTAGCAAATTTAATCCGCTTTAAAAAAGCTTAGAACGGCCATTTCGATATAACGCATAGTTTAGGAGATATAATTAAGAAAATAAAAAAAGTCCGAAAATTTCCCGGTTTTTTAAGTGCCTCGAAGGTAGCACAGGTCTTTCGAAGCTGCAAACTTGGATTTACACTACTAGTACTGGTCCTAACAACATACCAAAAATTCAGAACTACACGTTAGTTTGCGACTTTAGAGTTTTTCAGTGTACGCATTGACTGGCCTATATATGGATTGGTCCCTGTCAAATCAAAAGTAGACAGCTAAAAAGTAGAATTGGAATGGTATAATTATGACGCCATTTTGATATTTTTTACTATTATCTCAAAGATGTGGAGGCAAGGTCACTTTTCTTAAATGGTAATAGGGGAAGCTTTTTTAAATTATCTGAACAAGGGAGTTTAACTCATTCCAAAAATTGCACTTTGCGGGTGAAATACAAGTATATTAGAAATCCTAGAACCTTCCGTGAGAACATGTATCGAAGATACATGGTACTTTTGTTTAGATTGTGTACGAAAGGTACATCATGAAAAAAAAAGCAAAAAATATTGGGTTATTCCATTTGTCGATTCAAGAGTTACAAGATAAATAACTTAACTAAATCTTTTGCGGATTTAAGAAAACACCTTAATACTTTTTTAATGCATTTTCCGACATTCCAATATCGAATGTGCGGTGCATTGTCTCACTTCAACAAACGCACTCAAGAACCTCCGAAATCATTTGGTTAGCAACCGTCGCGCGTTGGCGCTGGGAGAAATTTCGGTAAAAACTGCACGTAAGGAGGCCGTGAAGTTCCCCAACATTATCAGAGGTATAAATGTGTGTACTGTTCCATTTAAATAAAGGCATTCCAGAATGCATTTCGTCGCCACAGTGGACTAGCTTACAATTCAGTTACCTAGGATATATTATCAGGAGAGATTATCGTAGATGATCAACTAGAAAAGATATGCTGGAGGATTCTAACTTCTTATCTTATTTAGCGGTTCTTGACCAATTTTGTGTTATCTTTATTGGAAAAAATATAATCGCCTTTTAGATGAATGAGATAATTTCAAACTGGTCGAAATTATCTAGCCTGATTGCATTAGAATTAATAATAAAATAATAATAATTTATTATTAAATAATCTTAATTCAAGTTAAGTCCAGGCGGAATTTACTACACCTATTCCACAACTGAATCAAGTTAAGCCTATTTGTGTGAGATTTAGAAAAGCAGAGGATAGAAATTAAGTTAGATATCGCAGAGGGGAGGTAATGGTAATATGAAGAAGGAACCAATGTGGCGATTTAATAGATCCTTGCTAGAAAGCGTTTGTGATGAGATCAATTACGAAGTAAAGTGGGCGGTTACAAGGGCCAAATTATTAATAAGCTGTTAAAGTCCATGATAAATATATCTCCCTGTTAGTATAAAAATGGAAATTATAAATACCCTGTTAGAGGTAACTAGAAGATAAAATGTTGCTAACATGAACATTATTTAACAGCCGCTTCATCTGCCTGTTTGTATTTAATCTGCCAGATATATGTGAAACTATAACCTATAACGTCAATTTTATGTCATCCATTGGATAAAGCTTGTTAATATTTCGGATTGTATTTATAATGGATATTCCAGGAAACATTTCTTTATTGGATGTGAACATTTTTTCCGATTCATCGGACTCTGACAGTGATCTAGAGGATTATGTAAATATTGTGTTCAGAAAACCTCGTACACTCCACCAAAGAGCGGATCATCTAAATTATTAGGACGATTTAGATTTTTTTAACAGATTTCGGCTCTCCAAGAACATCGTACAATTTTTGTTGAATGAAATAGAATTATCATTATCACTGAACACCACCTACTGTAGGGACTATTGAAAAGGTGGGTACTAGGTACAAAAAATGAATATTGTCAACGAAGTAATTAATAATTAATAAGACATAAAACACAGTTTTGTAACTTAGAAACGGACGCAATCAGGAAATGTCACAACAAAAATACGCTGTAGTTGCCAAGTTGTGATGCAGATAGTATTCTAGGATAGTAAACGGCAAGTTAATTTTAATATGATAATTAGAATTTGTTTTTAACAGAAGGATAAAATTTATCTATCCGCTAACAAACAGTCACTTTAACAGCCTATTAATAATTTGGCCCTTAAAGCGAAAATTTGATATTCTCAAACACAACTAAGTCAGCAAGTAATAGGATGGCAACTTGATCAAAAGCAGAACTTTATTAAATCCGTAAAAACATATGGGATTCCTGCTGAACGTTTTGATGAAACCTGTGTTATAGTCGACGGCATTACTTTTTACACACGCTATAATTTCTAGTAAGGATAGGAAATCAGGTCAAGGCTCTAAATTAAAATTATCAGTAAAAACCAGCTGAAAAAGTATAAACAAGTTTGTTTTTTAAGTGAATTGTACATCTGAAAGATATTTATTGGACCCTCTTAAATTCTCACATAAATATAAGTTTAAGGATGTTTGTCCTTAAGAGGTTCTGGAAGAAATCCCTTCGGTCTTTTCATTACATTTAATCTTTCGCGTAAGATGTAATGATCAGGGGAAGTTTTTGATTTATGAGCGAAGACGACATGTACTTCTTCTAAAAAAGCATAGTTAAGTATGTGTAGAAACTAAAGTAAAAGTAAATTGGACACTACCAAATGTGTATCTAATTTTTACGAGTAGGTTAGTTTAGCAATTAGAAACAGTTAATTTAAAATCTTTGACGGATTTATGTCAAAATTAAAGGGAGACTATGTATTATGCACATTTTATTAGAAATGTAATGATGGAAATATCCTGGACTAGGAGGTTTTTAGTCATCGGGTCACATGGAAATATTGTATACAATATATTTTTCGAGCAAATAAATTGTACTGATAGGGCCAAATTATTAATAAGCTGTTAAAGTCCATGATAAAGATATCTCCCTGTTAGTATAAAAATGGAAATTATAAATACCCTGTTAGAGGTAACTAGAAGATAAAATGTTGCTAACATGAACATTATTTAACAGCCGCTTCATCTGCCTGTTTGTATTTAATCTGCCAGATATATGTGAAACTTGTGTGAAACTTAACCTATAACGTCAATTTTATGTGTTTGTCATCCATTGGACAAAGCTTGTTAATATTTCGGATTGTATTTATAATGGATATTCCAGGAAACATTCCTTTATTGGATGTGAATATTTTTTCCGATTCATCGGACTCTGACAGTGATCTAGAGGATTATGTAAATATTGTGTTCAGAAAACCTCGTACACTCCACCAAAGAGCGGATCATCTAAATTATTGGGACGATTTAGATTTTTTAACAGATTTCGGCTCTCCAAGAACACCGTACAATTTTTGTTGAATGAAATAGAATTATCATTATCACTGAACACCAATGCCTACTGTAGGAACTATTGAAAAAGTGGGTACTACCAAAAATGAATATTGTCAACGAAGTAATTAATAATTAATAAGACATAAAACATAGTTTTGTAACTTAGAAACGGACGCAATCAGGAAATGTCACAACAAAAATACGCTGTTGCCAAGTTGTAATGCAGATAGTATTCTAGCTATTATTATAGGACATACTTCACTAAAGGATAGTAAACGGCAAGTTAATTTTAATATGATAATTAGAATTTGTTTTTAACAGGAGGACAAAATTTATCTATCTGCTAACGAACAGTCACTTTAACAGCCTATTAATAATTTGGCCCTTACTTATTAGAAGAACAGTTATTTTCCAAGCTTTTGCTTTTGCGTACTTGCTAGCGGTCGAGAACGAGAAGTATACAGAATATCAAATAATTACACTAATAATTTCCATTTAGATCACATCGAGGAAATCAAAATTGGTATCAATTCTCCAAAATGGTCATTGGCCTACAAATATAGGAAACTCTAAATATTTAAGATTTTCTTTTCTACCTTAATTATTAACAGAATTTTACTCATTTCTATTATTTTGGTTTTCCATTTTTTTTTATAAAAATTTTACTACAGTAATATATAAATAAAAAAAAATTAAAGCAAACTTTTTTAACATGTACCAAAAATGATTTTTTTCAGGCCTTCGGCCTCAGTTGGATAGCCTATTTACATTTCCGTGTTAATTTCAAGGCAGCGCGGTTCTTGAAATAATCACGAAAACGGTATGCAATATTTGGTTTCGGTTTTATTTCAAGGCGCTAACCTTGGAAGTACGCACGGATTCGCTACGAAAATATTGTATATTTACCAGTGAATATTTACTTAATCATATGACCTACATCAATGTTTTAAGTCAATCAGATTTGGAAATGAGATTGCAGCTATTTTTTAAATCTTGATTTAGAAAACTGGTTCCAATTCGCTAATCAGCAAGTAAGTAACTAACGAGTGAAATTAAATGTTATTGACATCTTAAAGCTGTCATTCTGAATATTAAAGTGTTTCAAGTCAATTGAACAGCGGGAAGTGGATGAAAATTGAATTACAAAATTTTACTCTAACAGGTGAAATTAATATAAAAGTTTGTAAGTAATATATTCACGATGAAGAAGGTTATTTATTTGAAAGAACACGCTATACATAACTTTTGCAGCAGCAAACCTCTAGTATCTAGGGTTTAACAAGTTTAATATGATTTACACAATTTACGTAGTTTGTGAATGTCAAGCCAGCGCTTTTCACAACAGATGAGGACTAGGGGTTATCCATCTCACCTCTATAAAGTTCATTGTTGATCTGCCGAATAGAACTGAATTTATAATATACATAATATCTTCTATTTAATTAAAACGTTTAAAATTAAATTGATATTTGATATTTCGAAATGGTAATATTTAAATTGAATATGTATATTTTTTTAATCCGTTTAACCAAAGTTAGAACATAACTTTAAAGTTGATAGATTTATTATACTATACTATACTATTTCATCAAAATGTCTTGAAACGTTTTTTGGATTCAGCAAAATTAAAACATAAACTTTATCAGAATATTTCAAAATTATTATTATATACAGACACACCGCCGAATAGATATTTTAAAAAAATATATTTTAGGGCTGTGCAAGTTATAAAATATGTAATTTATTCAAATATATTTTGCATTTCCACCACTTTCTTATTTATATTGTTCAACTACGTACTTAGCCTGTGGTAGGTATTTCTAAAGATTTTAAAAAGTTATCCAGTAAATATGATAGACCAACAGACATCTTTTTTTTGGAATCAGTAAGATCGAATACAATGTATAATTCCATTAACATCTAGCTATTAATTTCTTTCACGACCACAATAATTCCTTTTTATGAATTGACAGTATACAGAAGTAAAATGTTACGTCGCTCTAAATTTCGACTAAAGTTTTCAATTTCCTTGTGTAATTGTTAAGCAATTTTGTATACTTATGATTTTTCTCTAAGTTTGGATTCTAATGTAATTTTAAACGTTACCTTTTGAAATGTGAATTGAATTAGGTAGCAGTGCTATACATTTAAACACGTATATTAAAATTAATATACTGGAAAATTAGAAAATGGAAAATGAATGTGGCGTTAAAATTTAGCTCCTTGGTGTAGATTCTAATATCAAATACACAGTTCTCTAGCTATAATATTTAAATGATTAACAGAAATTTACGACGTATAACATGTGGAAGCAATTAATATCCTATAGGATTAGTGGAGAGAAATTAGTCAAAATAACTGATGAAAAGTGATGTAATCGGAAAGTTGATTTTTTTTCTTTGTTTTCTTTTTATACATGCAAGTGAGTCGAAAACCGAAAAAATTAGCAAAATCGGGCTGGGGCCTCGCGAGAAAAGCGCATAAAAGTGCATTTTTGATGCATTTCGAGCTCTCCGGATCTATTGGTCGTAGAAAAAAAACTGAAATACTCGTAAATGAATAGCCTATCAAACTGTTGAGGTATAGTTCCATTAAAAGTACATCCTAACCTCAAAAAATCCAAGTTTCTCAGTTTATTCATGTTTTTACTAATAATGCAATAAGTGGGGTAAAAATCTTCTGATCTTTACGGAAATTGGAGAAAATATGTATTTTCATGCTGTAAATACGTTATTAAATTTAAAAAAATATATAACTAATAAATTCGATTGCCGAAAAACCCTTTTTAAAAATAATTAACAAAAGTTTATTTTTAATAAGAACGATAATTACAAGCTGAAAATCTAATACAGACTGAATTATAAAAAATACATTGTGAGGTTCTCGAACTGATGACAGTGCTGACTGGCTTATCTGACTACGCGGAATTGGTGTCGCTGTACTGGCGGTTATGCATCTTCTTGTCTCTATAACTCCTCCACCCTTAGAATGAAGCATCCCCTGGGAGGCTGATTCTTTTGTTTCCCAATTCTATCTCTTCAGATTCATTGGTTTCGCGGGTAGCCACTTCTTTTCTGCTCGATCTCTTGTTCTTTTTCCACCTGAAGTAAAGGTACGATATACTGGCCATTAGTAGAATATACAGTATGGTTGTCCAAAGGCTTGGGATGTGGTAGTTGTTGATTGGCTCTTCTTGGATCGGAATCAGTGGGTTAAGTGCCAGTTCCTTAAGATTCAATTTCTTAAGTTCGATTTTGAATTTTGGGTTATAGCGAGTTCGTGGTTGAAGATTGATAGAGTTGACAACTAGCGGCTTCCCATAACTTGTTTCCTGGAAAATTAACTGCTGTCCTCTAAAGAGTAGTTTACAGGAATCGTGCTCGATTAAGAAAACACCCACTAGTGATCTAGTTTCAATTGACTTTTCGCATTGGGCCTCAATGTTTTCTTCTTTCGGAAAGACGGCTAAGTATTGATTAATCTCGGGGACGGTTTCGACGTGGTTTTCGCTTATTTCTATACTCGGGCCAAAAAGAGTAGTCAGTAGAGCCAGGGGCGTACGGATTTACGAATTTCATAAATTCCATAATTCGATCAAATGAAAGCGGATTGTGTTAATTATGCATGAGTATGAGTTACCATGTCTTAAATTTTAAATAATATGCTTACATCTGGCAACATTATCTCCACGAATTAGGTATAGCAACGCAGTTGAACAATGCACATCCTTTGCGTTGCAGCATATGTGACGCCACTGAATGCGCTATCTAAGCCCTCTCGACGACCTTTATAATAGTCGAACAAATTATTGGGTACTAGGGCGGCACGTTCAAGCATGTACTTTATTTGGTTGACTATACCAATTAAACATAATGACCTAGTTGTGGTTTTCATCTCTGGTAGGCGGAGAAAACTGGATATATTTCTCTGAATTATATGGGATTATATGGTAAAACGAGCTGCCGCTTCTGTATTCCATAACAGCTAAATCCTTTGAAGAATTGCCGGTAAGTTTTTTGCTCTACTGACTACTCTTTTTGGCCCGACTATAGCTGGGTGAAATGACAGTCGTTCGAATTTTGGTTTAACAGGATATTTTCTTCGCAAGGTGCTCTGTAATTGGTTTGCAAGTTACTCGAACAATGATACCATTTGCCTTGGGTACACTTGTCAGATAGAGGCTTAAATGAGTTACTATATTTTTCTTTAAGTATAAATTTTGTGTTGGGAATTATAGTTAAATACCGTGATTTATGCTCTGTTGGAATGGATAGCATATAGAACAAGTCAAATTCTATTTCGGAATAAATAGGAATTGATAAGAAGTAAGTAATTTTATTGGAGTCAATTTTGCAATGAATTTTTAGGATGGATTCAAAATCTAAAATATTTTCGAATTTTGCTTCAAAAGGTAAAGTGATTCCATAGTGAGATGAAATCTTTTGGATTTCTAGAAATAAGTCGTGAGATTTAATGATGCTTGGATGTAGCGTATTTAATCTACAAAATGTTATCGAATTTTCTATCTCTTGTAGAGTGTTAAGAATTGCATTATAAAGAATAGATAGTTGATTAAATAAATCCTTTGCAAAAAGAACATCTTGATGTGTAGCACCGTTTTCAATGAACCGGTTTAGCTGCATTATTTTTTATCTTAACATTACTTCATTATGCTGAATATCCTGTATAGTTTTGTTAAAGCTATTTATTAATTGATGGTTGAGGGAATATTGAAATTTTAATTGATTCTGTAAATTCTTTTCATTATTTTGGACATGATTTAAAAAATGGTATATCTTTTCGCCGTCAGAGGCATCCAAATTTCCAGTTAAGCTCTTGATTATGGAACCAACCCCGTTGAGTAACCCTCTTTTAGAAATTCTATTTTTATTATGAATTTTAATGTTATTAATTTTATTCAGTATCAGTGTTTGACTGTACTTTACAATTTTATTGTAATTATCTAATTCTCTACTAAATATACTATTATTAGAATAACTTAACCTAAGTTCATTATACTGCGCATTTAATTTTAAGTACTCATCATATAATGGTTGGAGGTCGAAATAGTGGACGAATGTATGTTCATTTTTCTGAAGTCTGGCAGGGCCTAGATTAATCGGAAGAATGCCTAAATTTTCAGTTATGTTTGTGATCTCTGTTCCTTGTCCGAAGGCGAGGGACCTGAAATAGTTTTAGATGTGTGAGTTTGTTTTCTTTTCTGTCTTTTGATGTTAGAAATGTGGATTTTTTCACAGGTGTTACCATGTGTTGGGAGAATTTTGGCAGTTTTAAATTCCTCATTAATATTAGAGATCATCTGAGGTTTATATTTATTGCGTGTTTTACTCTGCTTTTGCTTATTTTTCACAAAAACTGTTTTCGGGACTTCGGGAAGTTTTTCGTGGTTTTCGTTAACTTTAGAAATTACATTTTCCTTTTTCTTTTGAATGTCCTCGTTTATTTTTTGGTATAAAAGTTTGACCTTTTCTTTATGATTTTCAATATAATTATTAATTAATTGGTTTTCGATATCGATATTAAAGGGGGAATTCGCGCCTATATGACCGGTTACTATTTCGTAAGGTTTCATATTTGTTATTGAGTGGATCGTGTTGTTATATGCTAGAAGTGCATAGTTTACTTTGATTTCTATCGGGTCATCTTTGTACTCGTTTTGATTGTTGAGTAGTCTAACGTGTTCTATTAAAGTTGAGTGGAACCGTTCAATTAAACCATTAGATTCTGGATGTTGGGAACTTATAAAATGTATTTCGATTTTGTGAGTTTTAAGTAGTTCTTGGACTACTGAATTTTTGAATTCTAGACCGTTGTCCGAGATAATTTGTTCTGGAATGCAATGATGCGTAAAATATTTCACTAATTTATTGGTTACTTCGATACCTTGCGCTGAGTTGAGCTTATAAGCTTGTGCATATTTGGAGAAGGAATCTATAATAGTGAGAAATTTACAATTTTCTAGGGTAATACTGTCTATGTGTAATATTTGAAATGGTTTTGTTGCTGTGGGAGTAATATTGTACTCTAGTTTCAGTGGTCTACGATCATATTTAGTTATCTGACATATTTCGCAATTATTAGTATAATTTTGGATAGATTTTTGTAGGTTTGGCCAGTAATAAATATTTTTAATTTGTTTTTCCGTTTCGTCTATTCCTCGATGATTGGTTTTCCCTTCATGATGGTTTTGAATGATTTGATTGATTTCATCATCGGTTGTGACGTCAATTAATTTTCGCGTACATCTGACTATTTGAATTAAAGAGTTTTTAAAGTATTTCTGAAGGACCGCGCTAAACTCTTCATATATTGGATCTTCGAAATATATGTAATATTTTACCTTAGGGGCCACCATTTCTTTAACGAATTTAATAATGTCTTGTTCTAAATTATTTTTGGAAAGTTGAACGAGTATGCGTTGTTTTGTTTTGTGCAATTTGATAACGGAGGGCTGTGCTGGTGCGAAATTAACGAGGGAGATTATTATTTGTTTTTTTCCGTAGTTCACGGGACAATCGACGATAGGGACGGCAACCATCGGATTTTCGATGTTCGAGTGAACAGTAGCGTCATCTTCTTCAGCATTTTCGTGGTTGTCTAAGTCGCCCGCTTCGGCAACGATCGATACATTACTTTCGCGATTAGGTTCTAGTGATTTGTTGAATTCTTTTATAAATGCGAAAATTGGTGCTTCGGATGCTTTGGCTTCGTTCATATTAAGTTCTATCCGGGAGAGAGCGTCCGCGTTTTTATTTAACGTACCTTTTTTATATACAATTTCGTATTCAAACTCCTCTAGTTTTAGGCGCCACCTAACTAGTTTAGAGTTTGGCTCTTTCAGTGAAAATAGCCACTGTAATGGCTTGTGGTCCGTAACTATCTTAAATTTCCTTCCAAAGAGGTATGGCCTGAAGTATTTGGTTGCCCAAACTATGGCCAAAAGTTCTTTCTATATGGTAGAATAATTAGTTTCGGAATCACTCAATGTCCTACTAGCATATGCCACCGGTAGGTCGGCACCTATTTTGCCCTGAGAGAGCACCGCGCCGTGAGCTACATTACTCGCATCTGTTGTCAATATAAATGGTTCCGCAAAATTAGGATACTGTAGTATAGGTTCATTAGTTAGGAGGTTTTTACATAACTCAAAGCATCTGGGTCTTTAATATTAATGATAGCATCCTTTTTTAGACATTTAGTTAATGGCTTGGTCACCTTCGCAAAGTCCTTAATAAACTTGCGATAGTAACCCAGCAGGCCAAGGAAACCTTTAATTTGTTTGGGGTTTCCAGGTATTGGATATTTTTGAATGGCCCTGATTTTGTCGGGATTTGGCTTTATTCCGTCAGGGGTTACCACATGACCTAAATAAGCCACTTCCTTTCGGAGGAACTCCGACTTATCTAATTGAATTTTGAAATTAGCTGCTCTTAGTCGGTCAAATACTTCTCGGAGTCTACTGATATGCTCTTGTAAACTTGTCGAGAAGATTATTATGTCATCGAGGTACACAAGGCACCTCTCGTTTTGTATACCCCTTAAAATATTATCCATTACCCTTTGGAATGTTGCTGGGGCGTTTTTTAAACCGAAAGGCCTACGAAGATATTCGTAGTGCCCTTGCTCGGTGTTGAATGCTGTTTTGGCAATGTCTTCTTTAGCCATCTCGATTTGATGAAAACCGGACGCCAGGTCTAGTGTTGAAAAATATTGGCAACGCCCTAGTTTATCCAAGAGATCGGTAATGTTAGGCAGAGGGTACCGGTCACCTACTGTTTTATCGTTTAACTTCCGGTAGTCCACCACAATTCGCCACTTTCTTTTGCCCGACGCGTCGATTTTCTTTGGGACGACCCAAATAGGCGAGGACCACGGCGAACAAGACGGTTGAATTATTTTTTGGTCCAGCATGGTTTTAATTTGTTTTTGTACTTCGGTGTTATGCACTTCGGGGTATCTGTAAGATTTAGTATAGACGGGTAATTCGTCTGTGGTCTTTATGTCATGTTTTATTTTACTAGTAAATGTCAGTTGGTTTCCGTCAACATGGAAGATATCGGAATATTCTTTAACGAGAGTTAATATCGTATCGCGTTCTTCGGAATTCATATGTTCAGTTCTGACATTAGAAATATCAAACTTATATTTTTCAGTATAGTAATGGTTTAAGTTAGAATGGGTACTAATTTTTGTATCGTATTGATCGAAGTCAATTACCTCGATTGGTTCAGTGATTTTGAGAGATTTTGGAGAATCCGATGGATTCAGAACTGTACAAATGGCTTCGAAGTTTTTTACATAAGGTTAGCATTTTAAGATATGAATTATACGGGAAACAGAGCTCGATTATAGAACACAGAACTCTGGGAAAAATAACTTTTATGAATAATTTGTGATACCTACGGATTCACAAAGGTTTCAGCTAGGCCATGAAGTAATTTCAATTGTTTGGAGCACATAGTAATAATTTAATTAATTACCAAAGTATCTCGATTTTGCGGTTTGGTCCTCTCGCTAATAACTAATAATATTTAACAAACCCCAATACATTCAGGTATAAAACTTCTTCATTGACTAGCGGCAACATTTAGGTTCACTTTTATTTTAGTTAGACATCAATATATACTAAGATATTTACTAGGTATGGTCCCGAGCGTTTATCCCGCAAATAATATGAATGCTCCATTTCCGACATTTGCAATTGGCATAGTAGACGTCATTCCAGTTTAGTTTTGTACCAACCATATTCAAAATAGTTTGGCCACTCTCTATAAGATGGCGACACAATCGATACAAACTTTTTACTATGGCAATAAATAAAATACTGGATTACTGTACACTCAGTGTACAGGCACGTAATAGAAGAAATTTTATGTATACGTAGGGTAAAAGTGAAAGTGAAAAGGCAGAGCACATTTTATGTGCATGCCCCGCTGCAGCTATACTCAGGCCAAAAAGAGTAGTCAGTAGAGCAAAAAACTTACCGGCAATTCTTCAAAGGATTTAGCTGTTATGGAATACAGAAGCGGCAGCTCGTTTTACCATATAATCCCATATAATTCAGAGAAATATATCCAGTTTTCTCCGCCTACCAGAGATGAAAACCACAACTAGGTCATTATGTTTAATTGGTATAGTCAACCAAATATAGTACATGCTTGAACGTGCCCGCCTTTATACCCAATAATTTTTTCGACTATTGTAAAGGTCGTCCAGCGGGTCTAGATAGCGCATTCAGTGGCGTCACATATGCTGCAACGCAAAGGATGTGCATTGTTCAACTGCGTTGCTATACCTAATTCGTGGAGATAATGTTGCCAGATGTAAGCATATTATTTAAAATTTAAGACATGGTAACTCATACTCATGCATAATTAACACAATCCGCTTTCATTTGTTCGAATTATGGAATTTATGAAATTCGTAAATCCGTACGCCCCTGGCTCTACTGACTACTCTTTTTGGCCCGAGTATAGAATTCGGTTCTCAATGTTCGGCAAAGGGGAACTTCTGCCGGAGGACCCTGTTGGGTGAAATATAATTTGGAGTGAGCCACAATAGACCGAGGTCGCAGTGGAGGGTCTGATCAACAGCCCACTCACAATTTACCAATTACCAATTAGGTAGGGTAGGGTGTGATACCCAATTTGATATGTAAAAAAATTATTTACAATTTTTAAAGTAATTGAATTAAAAAATGAAACTATTAAAGGCAGTGTCCTTGCAAATTTTAGTTGGGTCCGCAATTTGAGCTTATAGGGGCCATTTTTAAGGGTATGGTGTGAAATATGGTATTTTGCATTGGATATGGTTTTTTTTTTAATGATCGACGATTGGTACTAATTCCACTATAGTATCCGTCATTGTTTTACAGAGGGTGAATAAACCTGTGACCTATGACGGCTGTGACAACGCTGTTGTCGGACGTTTGGCCACGAACAGTAGAGTAAATAGCTGCTTCTATCGTGTCATCCCGTTTGCACTTTGTTGCTAAAATGTGAGACCCACTTTTTATCATTCCCCATCCGTTAACAATGCAAAATCGAGAGGTCGTCAAAAAATCGTACTGTACTGTTGCTAGGGGTGGTTTTTCAAAAATTATGAAAACATTTTTTGGCGCTTTTTACATCCATGCCACCTGGTCCATCATCTACTGAAGTTTTATGCCAATATTTTAATCAGAAATATATTTTTTATAATTTTAAAATCATCATGTAGTTCAATGCTTTCATATGCGCCTTATATTATATAAAGTCTCGCCCTGAAATACCACAATTGTAATATCCTTGATAACGTCCTAACTCGAAAACCTTTTGATTAATCAAAAAAATCATTTCTATGAACGTTGTAGACCAAAGATCGAGGATTTCATTACTTTTTTCAGATTCTAAATCCGGTGGATAGTTTCGTTAAAAACTTGCAAATTGTAAAGCCATGTCGTACCTACCAAATATAAACTTTCCTATACCTTTTGCAAGGTAGAAGTACCTATTGATTGGGCTAAACTATATAAGCAGATCACAAATCACAAAAATATACTCTATATATAGTTCACGTATAGTTCAATTTATTATAAGTTCATGTTTTCTTTTGTATCATATGAATTATGTATGACCAAATATTGTAAATATTTCCCAATCGGACCTCTTTTTCTTATATATGGCTCCCTTTTAAGGGTTTGTAATTCGTTACACTTGTAGTACCTACAATAATAATTATTATTAATTATTATTATTACTTTTGTTAATGTAAACTTAATATATTCAACAAAACATTTACACTATTTTTGTGTAGGTACCTACCCTATATTTTTGTGTAAGATACCGGCTACTTGCCTATATTTTTGTGTACCTATTGAAAATTACTTATTATTGGAAAAAAATCAAAGGAAAATTTTATTACCATTTAAAAAATCACATCGGAATTGTTTAATTAAATATTTATTAATAAAATAATATCGCAAGCCAGTTAAAATAGGCCTGTAGAAATAGACGATGTGAACGGGAATTTGTAACTAATTCGTTTCAGATAGCCGTAGGTAAAAACAGGTGTATTTAGTTATAAGGAATATACCTCTGCGATTCCTCCCAAATCAAATATACAGAACATTGTTTATAAGTCACTTGAATGTGAAAAAATCATGAAATTTGGAGTTTTTTAAAAATTGCAGTAAGACTGCAGTAGATTAATTTTTTTGAATGTTTCTGTTTACTAGGTAATTCCAAACCGGTTAATTTAAGCCCTGGTTGATTTCATTTCATTGATTATTTATTTAAATAATTGCCGAAAACCATCGAAATTTTCGAAAATTTCAAGCATTTTTTACTCTGAAAGGAAAAATGCTAGACTCTTGAAACTTTGGTGGAATATGTGTCTCATTACCCTCAACTTACAAAAAAAATTTCGTTTTAAAATGTTTATTAGTTTTCGAGAAATTCTATTTGTTTATTAAAAACGTCCCAAATGTTTAAATGAAAAATTGACCTATTAACGTTATCAAAAATAATTTAACCGCAACTTATTCTTTTCGTCAAGACGTCAATTTTACGAATCTGTTATGGGCGTATCGATTTTTAATAATTTTGACCGTCAAACTAGCGTTAACAACATTGCTACTTTTCGGAGCAGCGTTTTTTGCAAATAACTTTACAACAAATGAACGTATCTGCACAAATCTTTCATAATATTTGAGTTGCTGGTATTTTTCTACAAATTTTTAAAAAGAAATTGTTGCTCTGGGACATGTAGGAGCCGAGATAATGTTTTAAATTGTTTAATGCGCCAAACGTTTATTATTAATATTTATGGCCAAAATTGAAACTGGTTGTTAATAAGATCTTGAATTTTGTGAATTCATCAAGTCCTATTGAAAACGGGCCCTTTTTGAGGTCAAAATATAATTTTTAATAATTAGTGATTTTAGAGCGTCTTCAATTTGTTTGGCTCAAGGGACAGGCGAATTTTTGATCAAACGAGTTTCAAATTGGGGAGCGAGAAGAATTCGTCATATTATTATCTCCGTTATTTTCCGGCCAATTTCGACGTTTTTTTTTTTAATTTGGGGTAGCTCACGAAAATAATAACAATGGGCACATTTGCAATATCCAAATAATAAACATATAATTGTTATAAACAATTTATTTATTTTTTTTAATTTTTCCATTTTTGGCTTATGCAACTTATAATGTGCTAATGTATTAAATATAAATTTATAAAGATTATATAATGGTAACATTGGTAACAATGTATGCACAAACTATTTCTCCATCAAACAATATACGATGTTACAGCATTGTTACCATTATATAATCTTTATAAATTTATATTTAATACATTAGCACATTATAAGTTGCATAAGCCCAAAAAAGAAAAAATTAAAAAAAATAAATAAATTGTTTATAACAATTATTTGTTTATTATTTGGATATTGCAAATGTGCCCATTGTTATTATTTTCGTGAGCTACCCCAAATTAAAAAAAAAAACATCGAAATTGGCCGGAAAATAACGGAGATATGACGAATTTTTCTCGCTACCCCAATTTGAAAATCGTTTGATAAAAAATTCACCTGTCCCTTGAGCCAAACAAATTGAAGACGCTCTAAAATCACTAATTATTAAAAATTATATTTTGACCTCAAAAAGGGCCCGTTTTCAATAGGACTTGATGAATTCACAAAATTCAAGATCTTATTAACAACCAGTTTCAATTTTGGCCATAAATATTAATAAATAAACGTTTGGCGCATTAAACAATTTAAAAAATTATCTCGGCTCCTACATGTTCCAGAGCAACAATTTTTTTTTATAAATTTGTAGAAAAATACCAGCAACTCAAATATGAAAGATTTGTGCAGATACGTTCATTTGTTGTAAAGTTATTTGCAAAAAACGCTGCTCCGAAAAGTAGCAATGTTGTTAACGCCATTTTGACGGTCAAAATTATTGAAAATCGATACACCCATAACAGATTCGTAAAATTGACGTCTTGACGAAAAAAATAAGCTGCGGTTGAATTATTTTTGATAACGTTAATAGGTCAATTTTTCATTTAAACATTTGGGACGTTTTTAATAAACAAATAGAATTTCTCGAAAACTAATAAACATTTTGAAACGAATTTTTTTTTTGTAAGTTGAGGGTAATGAGACACATATTCCACCAAAGTTTCAAGAGTCTAGCATTTTTCCTTTCAGAGTAAAAAATGCTTGAAATTTTCGAAAATTTCGATGGTTTTCGGCAATTATTTAAATAAATAATCAATGAAATGAAATCAACTGGGGCTTAAATTAACCGGTTTGGAATTACCTAGTAAACAGAAACATTCAAAAAAATTAATCTACTGCAGTCTACTGCAATTTTTAAAAAACTCCAAATTTCATGATTTTTTCACATACAAGTGACTTATAAACAATGTTCTGTATATTTGATTTGGGAGGAATCGCAGAGGTATATTCCTTATAACTAAATACACCTGTTTTTACCTACGGCTATCTGAAACGAATTAGTTACACCGTTTTTTCTATTTCTGCAGGCCTAAAATGCTTCTAAAACACAGGAATTGCACGATAATAGGCGAATATCGGCTTTATAAACGCGCTGAAGCTTAGAGTCGGTTTTTGACTGCCAAGCGACGGTAACGTGAATCTTCGTAGCATCTCCAATGTCGGCCGCTACCGCCACGACATGGCTTTACAATTTGCAAGTTTTTAACGAAACTATCCACCGGATTTAGAATCTGAAAAAAGTATTGAAATCCTCGATCTTTGGTCTACAACGTTCATAGAAATGATTTTTTTGATTAATCAAAAGGTTTTCGAGTTAGGACGTTAGAAAGGATATTACAATTGTGGTATTTCAGGGCGAGACTTTATATAATAAGGCGCTCCATATGAAAGCATTGTACATGACGGTTTTAAAATTAAAAAATATATATTTCTGATTAAAATATTGGCATAAAACTTCAGTAGATGATGGACCAGGTGGCATGGATGTAGAAAACGCAAAAAAAATTTTTTCATAATTTTTGAAAAACCACCCCTGCAATCCCCTGTACAGTACGATTTTTTGACGACCTCTCGATTTTGCACTGTTAACGGGTGGGAAATGATAAAAAGTGGGTCTCACGTTTTAGCAACAAAGTGCAAACGAAAATCTTTTCTAGAAGGCTTTTGCGGGCTGGCAAACTCTACTAGATCCGAGGCCGTATCTGTTTACGACAAAGCTAGCGGTTATCACGGTCTCTTGAAAGCGCCGCTGTTCGAACAATTCGCGAACAACTAAGTCAGGTCCTCTAAGCAGTTGCCTAGCAAACTAGCACGTGACATCAAACTCAATTTGGCTATCAACCACGAGGTACCGGTACGTCCTGGAAGATATTTGCGTGAGCTATTTCCCACTACTAAAACCCTAGCCATAAGCGAGACGTTCTAGTATCTCTAAGTCCGAAACTTTTGCGTACGGAATTATAAGAGGAGGGGGCTAAACATTTAAAGACAAAGGAAACACATCCAATATCCGTGTATAATGGAAAAATCCCTCACAGTATTTTCCATTGCCACGACCGGGATTCGAACCCGGGACTTTTGGGTGAGAGGCAGGTACTCTACCATCTCGACCATCAGTCATTTGAAACGTGTTTCCAAATCACTCTGTATACTTTTTCATTTTGTAATTTGTTCTTCAAAAATGAGTCATTATCTTTAGCGTGGGTTATAGTAAATACTAAGTATATATACACTAATATACAATATACATTCTTCTTCTTCTATATTTTTAATATTGATTTTAATTATTTGTTCGCATCTAGGTTGTACTATGATGTTATTTAAGTTAACATTTGGTGTTTCATAATAGAGAATTTTTGTTTGGCTGTTAGGCGTTACCAGCAGATTTTTATCTAGGATAACATTAGCCTTTAAAAGTTTTAAATTATCAATGCCTAATAAACAGTCAAAATAATTATGAAAATGAAACAAATAAAATTTTAAAGAAATGTTTTTTGTATTAAAAGTTTTTGAACAAGGTATATAAGTACTGTAATTTTCAACTGATGTACCATGTGTAGTAGAAATTTTGGACGGATTATTTTTTATGAAATTTTTGAAATATTTATGTGCGACCTCAGGTTTAACAAATGATTTTGTGCTGCCTGTGTCGATTAAAACCTTTAAATTATTTTCAGTGAAGATTATAAAAGGAAGCTTGCTTTCGTTATAATTCATGTTCATTAATTCGAATTTTGGGGGTCGTTGTTGTCCGGATCCACATATTCGTAGTCCGAGGCTTTCTCGTGAAAAAACTCATTTTGCGCATTTTCAGAATTATCATCGTAAGAATCTTCATCAGGAAGTTCAACTGTTGGTTGATCGTCAATATTAAATAGCTCTTCGACCACATAATTTGGTCGAACATTATTATTATTTCTGATTTGGTATTGATTAGGACGATAATTCCGGTTTTGAATTTGAGAGGTTTGGCCGGGCCTATAAGTGTTAGTTGTTGACACACTCATTGGCACTGGTTTCGGCAAACTTTTTGCTTGGTTAGGCCTAAAAACGTTTTGGTTTGTGGATGGGCCAGCATTTTGGTTATAATTTGTTGACCTTTGTATTATTTGGGGGTTATGTGGAAAGTTTGTTAATTGTAATTGCGGTTGATAGTTAGTTTTAAAGGACCTATTTTGAAAGTTTGTCGGTTTATTATTTGATATTTTTATTTTGGGCGATTTGTTACGAGCAGTTTCTATTTGAAAATCGTTAGTTAACATGCTTAATGCGCTGTTTAGATCAGTGGGGTTTTTGGTTCGCATCAGAGAGCCTAACGGATCTTTGAGACCTCTAAGTAAAACTCTTAATGCTAAATTTCTATGATAGGTTATTAATATTACACTTTCAGCGCCTTGACTATGTGTCGTGATATAAGATGTTTGCAAATTTAATAGTTGTTGTATACGAGTATAAAATTCAAATGGGGATTCGTTTTCTTGTTTGCACTCGGTCATTTCTAAGTTAAGCGTATAAATATCCCTTTTATCCGCATAAGCATTGAGAAGTGCGAGCTTTAAGTAATTCCAATTATTAATTATACAGGATGAAATATTAACAGCAGCTTCACCTTTAATTTTTGATAAGATACTAGACATCAGATATTCATTCTGAAAGTCCGTTACATCGACTGTGTTTTAGAATTTATTTACTAGTTTTTCACTTATTTCTATAAATCGGGGCAAGAGCTCGGTTTGTCCCTCAAATTCAGGGATCATACCTAAATAGTCATGTTTTAACACTGGAAATGCTTCCGCGCCAGGTACGTTTCCAACGTTTAAAGTTTTAGATGTCTCTGGCATTTCGATTTTGTTTGTTGACAAGTTAAAATTATTTATATTAGAATTGATTAAAGATCTAAAGTGTGATTGGTTTCTTGTGTGATTCAAGAAAAGTGAGCCTGAATCAGAGTCTTCAGAACTTTCAGAATTATATTGATCAGAAGGGCCTCTATAAGACATAGATGTACTTACAGCAATATCATTAATAATTCCATGTGATTAGGTCCGAACAGAGAGCACTGATATCCTTTCAGAACTTGTTTCTCACTAGGCTACTAATCCCTTTCGCCTAGCTGGACACTAAACACTTTTAGGACAGTTTTTGCAACTCACGTCCCGGTTACCAAAAATGTCCGAAATTGTCGATAGTCAATAAATCGTTGAAACGAACCGATATTATGTTCCTTAACACCGTTTGACTATCCTACCGACTGCGCCACTAATAAATTCGATTGCCGAAAAACCCTTTTTAAAAATAATTAACAAAAGTTTATTTTTAATAAGAACGATAATTACAAGCTGAAGATCTAATACAGACTAAATGATGAAAAATACATTGTGAGGTTCTCGAACTGATGACAGTGCTGACTGGCTTATCTGACTACGCGGAATTAGTGTCGCTGTACTGGCGGTTATGCATATTCTTGTCTCTATAACTTATATATATTTTTCCGGTCACAATTGAACATTTTCATATTAATTCAATTGGCCTATCGTATCATATTTTTCAAAAGGGATATAATACTATGATCTTAGAGTGAGTTTTGGTCATACAAGATTGTAGTAAATATACCCTTGACAGCTCTCTTACTTATCTCTTGAGCCATGTCATTGTTTTTGTTCACTTTGCTGCATTCCAATTTTGGTTTAGTATCGTTTTTGTTATTTCCACCATTAGGTTTGTTCACATGAGTTTTGGTTTTTAGCTCTTCATATGTTTTCTTGTCATTACGCCATTTATTAGCATTTTATTCAG
Organism: Rhagium mordax; assembly: GCA_963680705.1. NCBI lineage: Eukaryota > Metazoa > Arthropoda > Insecta > Coleoptera > Cerambycidae > Rhagium > Rhagium mordax. The sequence goes on from OY796658.1 coordinate 63,562,176, forward strand.
TTATGATCTTATTAGTATGATATTGATAGGATAGGACGGATATATGGCAGCTTATCACCTTGCTATGGCACTTTCTTTATGTGAAATCGTTCTATAATGTTAATCTATATATTTCAATTCATCCTAGTATTTTTCAGGAGTAGATACATACACTTTAAACTTCAAAAACGAATTATTGGGTTTATAACTTTTGTTGAAATTCCTAATTCTTCCATAGCATGGTCTTTCATTCTATATCATTATTTAAAATCGATATTTATTTAGAAGATACACTTCTAATTATTTTCCTCAAGATTTTCTGCACATAGCAGGTGAATTTAATCATAGTATATCTGTAAAGGTTTTGTAAGCTGCGCAGAAAAGTTTAGTGCAAATTGGACATATAGGGACTGTTTTGATTTTTTGGCATTGTTTCGGTGGTCTAGATGTTAAAAAAATAATTACTTCTTCATAATATTTCAGTAACTTCAGGTGCTCTATTGTTCTTGAGCTTGTGGAAACTAACCTTGTTCAATGTCGGCAGGTTTACGGGTGAATGCGCTGTGTGTTTGTGAATAGGTTTTCATTTTGAGGAATCTTTTTTCAAACTCCCTATTTAGCAATTCCTGAAAGTAATATGTTATCTTCCCATGACATTCTATGAGTTTGATAAGGATGTCATCATCCACTTTGTTGGATAGTTTTAATATTGATTAAAAAGATGCAGATAGTTTCTACATATTATTATGTCTCTATTTTTAGTGAATATAATATTTTTTTATTCTTTGAGAATCGTTATACACTATTGGTAACGTTTAATCTTGGAAGCCGATATAAATGCATCAGACGGAGATAACTTAAAGCATTTACAAGTTAAACAGACAACGCGCTATCCCCTAACTCCCACCTTCCATTCTTTACAACACGCGGTCGAAGGGGACGACGGAATCGGGCGAATGTGTCGAGCGGCCGCGGTGTCGCGGCACAGCTCACCTGTGGGCCCTGTGGCACGGCTAGGTCGGCTGAAACGATGTCGTCGAGCGCGCTACACGCACATCCCCTCTTTAGTAGGAGTGTAGGAATGGTTAGGCATCTCTTGTTAACTGAAGGCTTTGCCTCTATGTACCTTCTCTCTTAGTTGCATTACAGATTTCGCACTCCAACGTCGAAGCTTGCCAACAGTGTATACAGGTTGTCCCAGTTAAAACTCCCGGGGCCATTTTCTCGGAAACTTATAGAGATATTTGAATTCTGTAAAGGGCATTCACTAGAGTATATAAATGTCTTCAGTTTTGAGTAAAGACAGTTTTTCTCCATGTTGAGATATAGATGGCGTTGCGATCCAAAGAAATTGTTCGATCCCAGGAACGTTGAAATAAGGTGCATGTGAAAGAACATTACATTCTAAGCAACTTTTACAATTTAAACAGTTTTCGAAAAATCACTGGTTTCCGAGATATTTGAATTTCAATGTAATATTTTTGAGAAACTAAAATAGCCATAACATTTTCAAAATACATTTTCTACGATAGATCCTTGGGACGTTTTTTTATACTAACCCAAACTGATTTAATTAGTAATTAAACAAATTTAAATCAACTTCCGGTTTGACCAAAAATTACATTATTTTTGTATGTTTTCATAAAAAAATAAAGGAGATATTATTTAGAACAATGTTTTCAAATACGTATAACCATATTGCGCCTAAAATTAATAATATTAAAGCCATCAATAAAATAATTAGATAATTTTATTTCTTAACGCAAACAACTCAACAATTTGCTAAATACCTATCTACAAAATTGGTAATTCAAGTAATTAAAAGGAAAATGACAAACAGAAATTAGATCTAAAAAGTTACATTAAATGTTCAAAATTATTTCCGTCGTTCCGAACACACATATCAAATCATTTTAAGAGTTCAGTTCTACAAACTTTTAATAACGTATCTCTATTAATCGCAGCCACAGAAGCATACATTTTGTTGTAAAGATCAGCCATATCCATAATGGGTTCTTCATACACAACATTTTTTAAATAACCCCACAAAAAAAAGTCTAATGGAGTTAGATCAGGTGACCGAGCTGGCCATCTGACAACACTATTAGTACCGATCCATTTTTCTGGAAATGTACGATCTAAATAATTCGTAACAATGTGAGTATTATGGGCTGGCGCGAGTTATTATCGTCGTCGAGCGGTTTGACTTTTTAAAAAGTGACTTTAAGATTTAAGAGGTACACTTTTTATTTCGAAAATAACAAATGAGTAAATATAACAACATAAATTTAAACTACAAAGATATGTAGAAGTGAACTAAATGAACATTATTATAAGAACTGAGTAAAAATGTCTGTATGGGATATATTTATAATATTATCGTTGCACTGTCAGCAGTGTCAGCGTTTACACGTCCGGCGTCTTTGACCGTTGGAATGCTGTACAGGGCCGTCTATAACTCCTCCACCCTTAGAAGAGAACTCGGGGTTTCATTAGAAAGAACCGACGTTCGTTGTTTCCATTTCTTGGGGTTTTTCCTCTGATTTTGTTTCGGATGAAAATATATTAAATATTGAAACTCTTTTGTTCCTGTATTTGGCATAAATGCTCCATACTATAATCAGAACAGCAATAGTTACAATGGTGATGAGGGTATAAGTAAGCCATGACTTCGGTTGACTTAGATCTGATTCTAGTATTTGGTTTTTAATTTCTTCTTGTAAGTTTTCTGTACGTCTGGATAATTCCGAAAATTCGTCTAGATTAAGGTGATCCATTATGGGATTGTTTGTATGATATTTTAAAAAATGATGAGTCGTTTTGAATATTTACCATTGGAATATCTATTGGTTCTAATTTTCTTCGAAAATTGGCATTTGGAGTGAGTTTATATTTGTCGATAATGCTGTAACATCTATTTGGGATTGTTAGTAGATAGTTCCCTCTTAGTTGTTTCTTTTTCTTCTCTTCGCAGTTGGTTTCAGCTATGATGGTAGAGGGGCTTGTGATTATCCATGAATTCGAATTCTCGATTCTTTGTATTTTCGGGTTGTTAATATTTATTTTAGTGAATTTACAATTGTTTTGATTTTGAGAGTAATCGATAAGTTGTACTTCACAAGGTTCGTTTGATTTTCTCTGTATAATAGAATTGTGCATACAGATAAATTTTCTCGTCTCTATTTCCTCGCAAGGTATGTCGCTGTATGAATACCAGTTAGGTTTCATTAGAAGGTAATTTCTTTGTGGTATAATAGTGATATAAGAATCATTCTTCTGAACGGGTAATGGGTATAACCTATAGTAATCATAGGATATTGTTTCTATCAGTGGTATTTTAATAATAAAATAGGTATAAGAGTCCTTCTGGAAGACTGAGGTTTTACAAAGTTTTTCGTATTTCATGATGTTTTGAAAAGTGGGTTCGAATGGAAGATTTACTTCTTTCAGGTGATTTTGGATATCTAGCAGTTCTTCTCTAAGGTCGTTTGGTTTTATAATTGTTTGATGCATTTGTCGCAATTGTGCAAAGGATATTGCAGTGGAAAGCTCTTCTAGTAAGTTGCAAATAAGTGAGAGAGAATGCGATAGTTGTTCAAGAATATTTTGTACAACTAATAAGTGAATACATAATCCCATTCTTTCTATTTTGGTTTGGATATTGGCCATTGCTGTATTTATTCTCTTTTGATTTTCTACAAGTGTGATGATTGATTTATTGGTGGTTTTAATAAGGTCGTTAGTAATAGACAAATGTTTTTCAATGTCTACTTTTATTTTGTTTTCATTTTTAAACATTCTTTTAAAGTTTTCTTCATATCGTTCACCGTCGTTAGCATCTAGGGTACCGGTAATTGATTTTTGAAAAGTACCTAGGAAGTTAAATAGTCCTCTTGGTTTTCTAATATGATTTGGTAGAACTTGTTCGAATAGTAGAGAAGTTCTGTTGAATTCAAAGGATAGTATCCTGTTAATTTGGTATAGTATGGTATTGTCTATAGGTATCTCTTTTTTTGTTATTTCACAGGATAGATTTAGTCCTATGTATTTATTGATGTTTACCAATATTCTAATAATTTCGTCTTTTTCTTGTATGAATGTTTCAAATAGTGGTTGTAGGTCAAATGCGTTGATTATTTCCCATTCGGATATGATATTGTCTGCTGTGCCCAGGCGGATGGGTAGAAGTCCGTGGTTAGCATCTAAGTTCTTTAATTGGATGTTGTCGGCTGCTGCAAGGGTTGTCCATATGTAAGAGTAGATCTTAGATCAGACAAATGAACTCTGCGTTCTTTATTATTTTTTAGTTTAATTAAGCATGTATTATCATTATTAATAGAAATTATGGGAAATGGTCCGTTAAATTTGGGAACTGTTTTAGAACCTCTTTTCTTGGGTGCTCTAACGTAAACATTTTGTCCTATTTTATATTTTTCTTGTGGATTTGTTATTTCTTTATTAGCTCTGTCAACAATTGTTGCTTTTCTCGTTTCAGTTCTTTCATAAATTTTGTCGTAAAGTTGAGAAAGTGTCTTTCTATGTTCGTCTAGCGAATAATCAAATATTATTTGGTTTGTTTTCGTATCAAACAAGTTTTTGCTGGATGATTTTCCAAATATGACCTCAAATGGTGTATGTCCGGTGGTAGAGTGGTTGGTATGATTGTACGCAATAATGGCTAATTTCATAAGTTCTTCATCAGGTTTTTTATTTAGTTGTGGGTCTAATCGAAATATTGAAATGTTCAATTATAGTGGAGTGAAATCGTTCCACTATGCCATTTGACTCTGGATGAAATGGTGTTGTAAAATGAATGTCAATTTTGTGGTATGCTAATAGATTTTTTATCTGGTTGTTGATAAATTCACGACCATTGTCTGTTGTGATTGCAATTGGGGTTCCATAATGTTCGAAGTACTCGGTGAAGGCTCTAGCTACTTCGCATGCTTCTTTACATTTGATAGGAATTGCTTGTCCAAATTTTGAAAATGCGTCTACTAGGGTCAGGTAGATTTTTTGTTCGATTGTAAATGTATCCATAAAAATTATCTCAAAGGGTTTCTGTTGTGTGGGTGTTAAGTTCATCGGTATTTTAGGTGGATGTCGATCATATTTGCCTTTTTGACATACATTGCATTTATTAATATAATCCTGTATCGTAGGTAACATGTTATTCCAATAGTATCTTTGTTTCAGTTTGTCGTATGTTTCTTGTGAACCTCTGTGATTTGTTTTTCCTTCATGGTATATTTGGATTACTTCGTTAATTTCTTCCTTTTTTCTTAAAAATGTTCTTTCTTGTGTACATCTTATCAGTTTCGGTCCGTTGTTGTTAAAATGTCGATCGTATATTAGACAAAAGTCTTCGTATGTTTTATCTTTATCGAAGTACATGTAGAACGTGGACTTTTCTATTGTGTGGTCTCTGATTAGTTCAATAATTTGATCTTCGTTGTCTTCTTTAGTTATTTCGGCGTATAGGATGGTTTTATTGTCTACATTTAATGTTCTGCATTTTCTGGGGTTCATAAGAACCGTCTTTATGAATATTTGTTTGGGTTTTGCGTTTATTATGTCGTCTATGATTGAAATTGTGTTTCGTGGTTCATCATCTTCGTTGGAATGAATAGTAGAAATTTCGGGGATATCTAGGTCATTGGTTTCGACATCTCTGTTTTGTATATTTTCGGTTGGATTAAGTGTTCGATCAACTTCTTCTGGTGTTGGTGTTGTTAATGCATTTTCTCTGTTTAATTCTTGTATTATTTCGTCAAGTTCTGGATCGTCTAAGTTTACCTGCATAGATTCGGTGTCGATCGGGTGAATTTCAATTCGTGATAGTGCATCGGCATTTGTATTTAGTTTGCCTTTTTTATATTCGATGTCGAAGTCATAATCTTGCAATTTGGTGCGCCATCTGACAAACTTGGAATTTTGGGGATCTTTTAACGAGAATAACCATCGAAGTGGTCTATGATCTGTGTATATAGTGAAACGTCTGCCGTATAGATAAGGTCTGAAATACTGGGTGGCCCAAATTACGCCTAGTAATTCTTTTTCGATAACTGAGTAGTTTTTTTCCGATTCGTTTAGCGTTCTGGATGCATATGCAATGGGTTTGTCGTTTCCTACACTTCCTTGTGATAAAACACAACCTAACGCAAATTGGGATGCATCTGTGGTGAGGATGAATGGTTTTGAAAAGTCTGGGTGTTGTAAGAGTGGGCTGTTTGTTAAAATTTTCTTGCAAGTTTCGAATGATTCTATGAATTGTTTTGTGTGTTCTATCTTTGCACCTTTCTTTAAGCAAGCTGTTAAGGGTTTCGTGAGTTTCGAACAATCTTTTATAAATTTTCTGTAATATCCGATTAGTCCAAGGAATGATTGTATTTCCTTTTTTGATTTTGGTATCGGGAATTTTACAATGGCATCTATTTTGTCTGGATTTGGTAATACACCTTCTGGAGTAATGACATGTCCAAGGAATTTTACAGTTTGTTTCAGGAATTCTGATTTGTCCAACTGAATTTTAAAGTTTGTATTTCTGAACCTATCAAACACTAAGCGTATACATTCTATGTGTTCTTGTAGTGATGTGGAGAATATTAGTACGTCATCCATATAAACTAAACATTTGTGTTGGAGGCCTGATAATACGTGGTTCATTGCTCTCTGAAAAGTCGAGGGTGCATTTCGGAGTCCAAAGGGCATACGTAAGAACTCAAAGTGACCTTCGTCTGTTGAGAATGCTGTTTTCTCGATATCTTTTTGTTCCATCTCGATTTGGTGGAATCCACTCGCCAAATCTAGGGTTGTGAAATATTGGCTGCGGCCTAATTTGTCTAAAACGTAATATTTGGGATTGGAAATTTGTCTGGTACAGTTTTTTCGTTGAGTTTTCGATAATCTATAACAATTCGAAATTTTCTTTTGCCACTGTTGTCCATTTTATTTGGAACAATCCAAATGGGTGAGGACCATGGTGATGTCGAATGTTTAATTATGTTCTGGTCTAACATTGAATCAATCTGTTTTTTAACTTCTGATTTATAGATTTGCGGGAATCGGTATGATTTCGTGTAAACTGGAATATTGTGTGGTTCGAATTTCATGTTTAATTTGGTTTGTGAAGGTAAGAGGAAGATCTTCGCAATAGAATATGTCTCTATATTCGTAACAAAGTTTTCTTATAGCATCGTATTCTTCCTTATTACAATGTCCTAAATCAAGATTTTCTAAGTTTTTCTTTCGTAAGTTATCGTAGTTTATATTTGTATTATGAGAGCTGTCTGTGTCGATGTCCATTGGTTCTGTTGTAAAGTTATTTAATTCACAACCGGGTATACATGGAATTGGTTCAGTTATTATAAGGTTTTTCTCTTCATCCGTGTTGTTGATAAGTAGTACTGTTGCTTCGTTATTCTCGATGTTGACGAGTCCTGTTGGAATTTCTACTTGGTTTTTGAATATCATGGAATTTATTAAGGCTTCTCCAGATTGTTGCATCGTTGGTATTTTTGCAACAACTTCTGTTTTGGGTTGAATGTTGTATTCGTATTTAATTTGTCTCTTATTTGTTTTATCTTCTACAAGTCTTCTTCCTTCAATGAACAAAGGGATTTTTGCTTTGTCGGTTAATAAATAACCATTTTTGAAGTCAAGAGTAGCTCCTATTTCTTGCAAAAGGTCTAGTCCGATGAGTCCGTCGTAAGTTTCGCTGAAGTTAAAAATGTAATGTGTATGTAACATTCCGGGTTTCTTAAAAATTTTCGAGATTGGAATTTCAGCTGAATAGTAATGTAGTGAAATGCTGTGAGGTGTTTTAATTTGAAAGGGATCTTCTTTAATTTTGTTCAGGAAAAATGTTTCAGCAGTTATTAACGTTTTTGTAGATCCTGTATCTATCATAAATTTGGCTTCTATTTCCGGAATAATAATATATGGAAGTTTTGTATTAGCTGCGACGTTTATTTCTAGTTGTTTTGTTGGTTCTTCGTATTCATAGGATTCATGATATCCGTCTCCGAGGCTGGCATAGGAAAATTTTCGTTTTCATTAAAATTTTGATAGTCTTCTGAAAATTGTTCTTCGGGGTAATAATAGTTTTCTGGGTTTTCTGGATTAAATGTAGCTTGTTGATAAAAGTCTGGTTCGTATTCGTAGTTTTCTGAAGACGTGCTGGGTATTTCTTGTAAGTGCAATTCTTGCGCTGTCCATCTTGGTGTGTTTGTAGTTTGTGGAAATTTCGTTCTTGTGTTTCTTGATGAGGTGTCCATAGGTTGGGGATATGTTTGTTGTGGTTTAGGTTGGAAATTATAACGTTGGGGATTTTGGAAGTTTTGATTGGCTTGGAAGTTTTGCGGAGTTTGGAAATTTTGTCTTTGGAAATTTTGGAAGGTTTGAAATGGTTTCTGTTGAAATGATTGTTGCGGGTATCTGGGATTAAAATAATTTGGTAGACGATGGGGAGTATTTGTCATAGGACGAAACATTGTGGGATTTGTTTTAGGTTGGAACTGTTGTGAATAAGAGGTAGGGTTATTTTTTTGTTGTCCATAATTATTTGACGTTGTCCTTAGTTGTGATTGATTATTTTTCTGGAAGTTGTTTTTTGTGCCTAACTTTTGTTGACGATTGTAGTTCATATTTTCTTCTTCGACTACCATGTTTATGGCATCTTCTAAACTTCTTGGTTCTTTACATCTTAGTAAATGACTCAGATGTGCATTAAGTCCAGATAAAAAGGTTCTTAGTGCCATTTTGTTGTAGAGCATTATTTTTTCTTGTCCTAGTTCGACTGATATGTCTGCCATTTGTACTTTAGAGAGTAAAAGGCTCCTTAGCGATATGCATCTGTCTGCAAATTGGCTATGAGATTCGTTGTGATTTTGTGTTAACATCATTAGGTCATTTAGTAGAGATTCTTCGTTGCGTTGATCACCGAAAGTATTTAGTAATAAAAATTTTAATTCAGGGAAAGTATGAATTTCTCTGGCTGCTAAAATTTGAGCTGCTTTGCCTATTATTTTATTTCTAAAATGTAGCATTAAAAATTGAATTCTCGCGGCATTATTATCAGTTACTAACATACCGAGGACTTGCTCGCACGTGTCCAAAAATATCGGTAATTTAGAAGCATCTCCGTCAAATTGTGGAATGAGATCTAAATAATCTTTAACACTAATATCGATTTTAGCCATTGTATCTAAATTTGATTCTACGGTTATTTCAATAGGTGGGGTATTTGTTAATAAAAATTGGTTAGGACCAAGTACTTGTAAAACAAGATTAGCTAATGTTTCGTCGTCGTTATTAATGTCTGTCATAAGGTACTTACAGGAATAATAATTTGATGGCAGAAAACATGAAGGATCTGGTATATATAATCGATTACAATGTTATAACGAGGGAGGCCAAGAGTACTCGAAAGTATATTCTCAGGGCGTGCTCTATTACACTTTGATTGATTATATATTTTTTCTCGAGCTGGAGGGCAGTTATTGTCACGTTGGTATTTAGTCTGTATTTGTCAGTTCCCTAAGTAGCGCGAGGCTACGTGCTTTTAAAGATGTTTTCTTTAGAGATGGTTTCTTGCTTGGGCCAATCTTTCCTGTACACGATTTAGGGTCACATGTAGTCTTAGGAAAGAGAGTGCACGATCTTGGTTTCTTCAAGGGCTTATGTAAAATTGCTTTTACAAGTGCAAAGCCTCACGGCGCTTCCGATGAGAGGTTACTGAGCGCCTGGTGGTCTAGCTTATTGGTTTAGTTGGGATTTGCTTAACCAAAGTACACCAGTTTTATATCTCAGGGAATTAGGATATTTTAGAGGGGATGGTATGTCTAGGTATGCAGAGGGCTTCTTGCTTGAGTTTTCTTACTTGCTAAATTTCGTTTCTTGAATCTTCTTGCTTGAGTTTTCTTACTTGCTAAATTTCGTTTCTTGAATCTTCTTGCTTGAGTTTTCTTACTTGCTAGGCTTCTTAAAATTACGTTGATTTACCAAAGGTATGGTAACTTGATTCGCAGGTTTTCTCTGATTTATCGAAGGGACGATGAGTTTTCCGATATTCGTTCGAAAAACTTCGTTCCGACTGCGCCAGTTATTATCGTCGTCGAGCGGTTTGACTTTTTAAAAAGTGACTTTAAGATTTAAGAGGTACACTTTTTATTTCGAAAATAACAAATGAGTAAATATAACAACATAAATTTAAACTACAAAGATATGTAGAAGTGAACTAAATGAACATTATTATAAGAACTGAGTAAAAATGTCTGTATGGGATATATTTATAATATTATCGTTGCACTGTCAGCAGTGTCAGCGTTTACACGTCCGGCGTCTTTGACCGTTGGAATGCTGTACAGGGCCGTCCATAACTCGCGCCATCTTGTTGGAACCAAACATTAGGTAACTGAACTGGAATATTATCTAACAACTGAGGCAGTACATTTCCTAAAAAGTCCAAGTAACGTTCACCAGTTAAATTCTCATGAAAAAGATGTGGACCTATTACGTACCCATTGACAATTCCACACCAAACATTCACTCCAAGTATGGTTTGGTTTCTTGTCTGCCTCATCCATCGAGGATTTTCGTCTGCCCAGTATCGGCAGTTATGTTTGGATACACCATTACTGTGAAACCTGCTCTCATCGCTCCACATAATTATATCTAACAGATTTGCGTTCTCTACTAACATAATAGAAAATTGTGCTAAGAAATCCATTCTACGTTGCTGATCACCTGGTCCTGGTCTTAAGTGATGAACCAGATGTACTTTATATGGGAAATATTTACTTTCTTTTAATATTCTTTGACAAGAATTTCTAGATATATTAGTTTGAGCCTCTAAATGCCGTAAGGAAGTACGGGGATTATTATTGACTGTTTGTAGTACTAATGCCACATTTTCCTCAGTTCTTACATTTTTTCTTCGGGTACGTTTCGGCTTTTTAAAAGCACCGTAATTTTTCAAGTTTTAAATTAAACTTACAAAAGTCTTAGGGGTTGATCTGGGTCTCTCCGGGAAACGTATCCCGTAAATACTTGTAGCTTCAGCGGCATTTTTATGGCATTCGCCATAAATAATTATCATATTGGTTTTATCTTCATTATTGTGATTGACCATGATAATTAAAATTATAAACGAATTAACTTCGGAAATGTTAGTATTAAATAATGAACAATGAACAGAAATGTCAAATAAACAGTCAAAAGTCTCAGCCACCTTTGTTTCAGTTGTTTGCGTTAAGAAAAATAAAATTATCTAATTGTTTCATTAATGGCTTTAATATTATTAATTGTAGACACAATACGGTTATATTTGAAAAAAATGCTTTAAATAATCTACTCTTTAATTAGTAGATAGGCAAAGCCGCTCCGGGACCACTTTCGAGGTCGATGGCGTCTGTCCATCCGGAGTGACCATGGAGAGGATGAAGAAGTCTTCGGAGAGGGTCGAGGGTATGTACAAGAAGTAAATCGTCAAAGACCGGAAGGTGGAGGGCGAAGAAGTCTTCGAGGGGGTGGTCTTCGGCGAGGGGGTATACAAGAAGTAATCGTCAATGACCAGAAGGTATTGCATCATCGTTAAAGCGTATTGCGCAATATTACGTAATCTTACGCAATATTGCGCAATATCATCAAGTTCTGAGAATGCCTGCGTTCAAGGTTAGCGACTTGTCGAGACTTGTCTGTAGGCGGCTAGATCAAAGGAGTGATTAATGTAGCGTAATCGATATGCACACGTGCGCGTTCAAGGTTATTGCGCAACATCATCAAGTTCTGAGAATGCCTGCGTTCAAGGTTAGCGACTTGTCGAGACTTGTCTGTAGGCGGCTAGATCAAAGGAGTGATTAATGGCGAGTACGTGACTAAAAGAGCAACATCCAGTTCTGAGAATCGTGCGCGTTCAAGGTTATTGCGCAACATCATCCAGTTCTGAGAATGCCTGCGTTCAAGGCTAGCGACTTGTCGAGACTTGTCTGTAGGCGGCTAGATCAAAGGAGTGATGCCGGTGGTGAGTACGTGACTAAAAGAGCAACATCCAATTCTAAGAATGATGGAACACCTGCGTTCAAGGTTAAAGCGCTCTAGTTTTAGAACAAAGAAGTCTTTGATGAAGAAGAGCTGTCAGATATAAGTGATTAATGCTGGTGGTGAATCATAAGTACGTGACTAAAAGAGTAACATTCAGTTCTAAGATGGAACACTTGCGTTCAAGGTTAAAGCGTTCTCACGGTTTTTGCTGACTCGCAATGAAGTATGGAGGGGAGGGGGAAAGGATATAAAAGTCGGCGTATCGTTATTCTAGGCTTAATAGTTCAGCAGTCTCTACACTTCATAGTTCAGCAGTACAATAGTACCATTGGTGTTTAAGTGTGATTATCGCTATTATAATCTTAATAGTTCAGAAGTTAATAAGTCTGTACACTTCATAGTTCAGCAGTACAATACTTTTTGGTGTTTTAGTGTGCGCTATTAATTACAAAGTGAGTACATTTTAATCTTTTTTGTTTAAATTTCAAATCATGAATATATAATATTTTTAGATGGCCAATTTACAAGAACTGAATAAAATTGCGCTTTTAGAAACGAAACCACTCGTTAAGGTGTCCGACTTACCAATAAACAGTCCCCAGCCAATATTATCAGCTCAAGTAGTGACCACAAAATTTGGTGATAGCATATTGATTGAACTGGAGGATAATAAGGCTTTTCTGCCGAAGAGGGTGACACCTTTAATGAGAAACAATTTAGCTGATTTCACCGAAGGCAAACACAGCATTATATTTGGAGGCTTGAAGGACGTTAAGAAGCCGTCTATGGGGATAAGCTTTCAATTTGTGAAAAGTAAGGACAATTAAATTCTTTTATTTTCTTAATTTTTTTATAATTTTAATTTTTTTAATTTTTTTAATTTTTTAATTTTTTTATTTTTAAATTTTTTATTTTTTTTATTAATTTTAATTTTTTTATTTTTTTTATTTTTTTATAAATTTTTAATTTTTTAATTTTTTTAATTTTTTATCAATTTTAATTTTTTAACTTTTTTTATAAAATTTTGATTTTTTTTATTTTTAATTTTTTTATTTTTTTTTATTTTTAAATTTTTTGATTTTTTTAATTTTTTATTTTTTTATTTTTTATTTATTTTTTTTCTAATGTTTGTATGTTTTTTTTAGCTGAATCATTGCAAGACGGCAGCACTACTAATTAAGATAAAAATACGTAGGGAACAGGATCGATATTGAAAAATCTGTATGTATAAATTTTTCTTAAACATTGTGAAGTGCATTTAAATAAATAAAAATGAGTTCATTAGAAATTGCTAGTCTCAGTGATGAAATTGTGGCGAAATTTAAATCAGTCGAGGTAATTTTAGCTCAAAAAAGAAATTTTACACCGCGGGAGAGAGACACCTGGCTTAAGCAACTAAATCAGCATATTAGGCTTTTTAATAAGGCGATTCGCGATTCAGATTTAGCCGTAGGTACTCTGAGAAAACTACAAACTAATCTCGGTCATCTTAAACGGTTTAAGAAAGTAATTGAACATTTAAATCGTATTGGGGGAAGAGTAGGAGCCGCGCCAGTGAAAGAAAATCGCAGTGATAGGGTGAAATGGGAAGAGATAATTTCAGTTTTTCAGGGTCGAGTACGTACGGGAATAATAATAAATTTAACACACAAAGATGTTACCCAATTTTTAGATGATGCTTTTTACTTATTTAAAAATAGGGTTATGAATGTATTGAAAAAAATGCGTACTCTTAAAGTGAATACCTGTTTCTGTGGTGAATTTCTGAGAAAATCCGGAGATGTTGAAATCGTTGAACGAAAGTACTTCAACACAAAAAATCAAATAGTCGACGCCGGAACGGACTTGTTACATTTTTTCCAAATTAATATTAAAGATGAAATTCTCAATTCCTTATCTGAATTCTCCGAATCCGGATCTGGCTGGGCCCTAGATAAAATTCTTAGCTTGGAAGTTAACATTAATAAGTTCGAAGTGGGGAATGGTACCGGCTCATCCTACATTAGACTGCCGGAAAAATTTTTAAAAAAACAGGCATGTATTAACGTAAAAAATATGAACGACGAAGCATGCTTTGCCTGGAGCATCGTCAGCGGTCTTTATCCTACGGATGTACATTCAGACAGAACCTCTACATATCCTCATTACACTGAAGTGTTAAATTTAAAAGGAATTGAATTTCCTATGAAAATACCATATATTTCTAAATTTGAAAAGAATAATGCTGATATTTCTGTTAATGTGTTTGTCCTGGAGATGGACTCGAAATTAAATTTTTCAGTAGTCCCCGTTCGCTTGACTAAGCAAAAGCGTGAAAAACACGTAAATTTATTATTAATCCAAGATAAATATTATCCAAAAATATCTGAATTTGATCCGGCACCCAAGTCAGATAACGAGGATGAGGAACAAGATGAAAATATTAAATATCATTACGTGTACATCAAAGATTTATCAAGGCTTTTGAATAGTCAAATTTCTAAACATAAACATAAAGTATTTTTCTGTGATAGGTGTCTCAATTATTTCTCTTCGCAGGTTAAATTAGATGGTCATACGGGGGATTGCGAGAAAGTTAACGAATGTAAAATTGAGTTTCCAAAAGAACTGTACGTTAAGTTTAAAAATTTCGTCTATAAGGAAAAGGTTCATTTTGTGATTTACGCGGATTTCGAATCTTTGCTTGAGCCCTTTAACGATGCGGAAGCTGCAAATAAACAATCAGAGTACAGAGATCGCTATGGCGCAGAACCAGCAACGAAAAGTTCTCGCTATCAAAAACACAGAGCATACAGTGCCGGGTACTATTTTAAATGTGACTATAATGACGATTGGTCTCTTTTCAAAAGTAATCGTGGAACAGATTGTATGTCTTGGTTTGTGGACGAGTTGAGCGCCATCGCAAAATTCGTTTCTTCCAAATTGAAAAATATCGAACCCATGAATACGGAAGTTAGTTTACAGGATGCGGTCGGTAAAAAATGTCACATTTGCGAGGTGGCGTTCAATGATAAAGATAAAATCGTTCGTGATCATTGCCACCTCACCGGCGATTTCAGGGGGTTTGCGCATAATAAGTGCAATTTAAATTATAAAAAATCCTTCGTAATTCCAGTGGTGTTCCACAACCTGGGGGGCTATGACGCACATTTCGTAATTAAACAGCTCGCCGAAAGATATCACGTCACTCTGCTACCGGTAAATAAGGAAAAATATATTAGTTTTACGGTATACGATGATGAAACTAACTTAAAATTCAGATTCATAGATTCCTTTAGATTTATGGGCTGCTCATTACAAGAGCTAGCTTCCACATTAAAAGCGGAGAATTTCGTAAATCTTAAACGAGAATTTCCGAATTTAGACGAAGAGAAATTGAAATTATTGAAAAAGAAGGGGGTTTTTCCATACGACTACATAGACACAATAGAACGACTTGACGACACCGAATTACCAGACCTGACTAAATTTCACAATAAACTTAACGATGCAGACATTGACGAGGACGAATACAGACATGCTCAAATCGTTTGGACGAAATTTAACTGTCAAAATTTAGGCGAGTACAGCGATCTCTATATGAAAACTGACATCATGCTGTTAACGTGCGTGTTCGAGACTTTTCGCATCACTTGTCACAAGACATACGGTCTGGATCCCGCCCACTATTACACTATTCCGGGCTACACGTGGGACTGTATGCTCAAATATACGGGGTGTAAACTCGAAACACTTCAAGACGTGGATATGCTGATGTTCTTCGAACGTGGCATTCGTGGTGGCGTGAGTCAATGCTGTAATCGGTATGGGGAGGCTAACAATAAGTACTCGGAACAATATGACAACACCAAACCATCAACGTATCTGATTTATTATGATGTAAATAACTTATATGGCTGGGCTATGAATCAACCCCTTCCATATGGCAGCTTCGAATGGACCGATACAAACATTGACGTCACCACGGTACCCGATGATGCCGAAATCGGTTACGTTCTTGATGTGGATCTCGAGTATCCGGATGATCTACACGATTTACACAAAGATTTACCCTTTTGCGCAGAACATCGAACGGCTCCAAATTCCAAATTTTCCAAATTAATGACCACCCTGTACACTAAGCAAAATTATGTTTTACATTACAGAAATTTAAAGCAGGTCTTGCAGCACGGATTGCGTTTAGTTCGCATCCATAAAGTGCTGAAATTCAAGCAGTCTACTTGGCTGAAATCGTACATAGAGCTAAACACATCGTTAAGAGCGCAAGCAAAGTCCGAATTTGAGAAAACAAATTACAAACTGATGAACAACGCAGTGTTTGGGAAAACAATGCAGAATGTAAGGAAACACCGTATAGTAAAACTGGTTAGGAAGTGGGAGGGGCGTTACGGGGCGAAAAATTTAATTTCAAGTCCAAATTTTGATAGTAGATCCGTTTTTAGTGATACGCTAATGGCTATCGAACTTAGAAAAAATCGCATTGTATTCGATAAACCCCTATACATAGGAATGGCAATTTTAGATATTTCAAAAACTTGCGTGTATGAATTCC
The DNA here is from genome assembly GCA_963680705.1 of Rhagium mordax. Lineage (NCBI taxonomy): Eukaryota > Metazoa > Arthropoda > Insecta > Coleoptera > Cerambycidae > Rhagium > Rhagium mordax. Next base: position 63,578,749 of record OY796658.1, read on the forward strand.
ATTACGACTACATGTTAACTAAATTCCCGGTGGAAAATTGTAAACTGTTATACACCGATACAGATAGTTTGGTCTACGAACTTCAGTGTGATGACGTGTACGAAGAGGTCATCAAAAAAGACATTCAAAGATTCGATACCAGCGACTATCCCCCCGATAATCGTTGGGATATCCCATTAGTGAACAAAAAAATCCCCGGTCTTATGAAGGATGAGAATAACGGTAAATTGATGACTCATTTTATCGGGTTACGCTCCAAACAATATACGTATAAGGTGGCGCAAGGTAAAGTGGTGAAAAAATCCAAAGGCGTAAAAACTAACGTCGTTAAGAGAAAAATTACTTTTGAGGATTATTTACAGTGTTTAGAGAAATTTTTGAAAAATCCTACTCGAGACGTAGGGCTATTGCACAATACTCAGCGTTGTATACAATCTAGATTGCATGATGTGTACAGCATTGAGCAAACGAAAATCTCGTTAAACCCCTTCGATGATAAACGTAAATTACTTTCTGAGACTCATGACACTCTCCCGTGGGGTCATTATTCAATTATTATACCTGAGGATAATACCTAAGATTTCAATATCGATCATTTTATGTATTCTTTTTTTATAATATATGTAATCAATGTATAAATGTAATCGATATTATTATATATATGTAATTAATCATTTTTTATTATTACTGTATTTTTCTCTTTTATTTCAATATATTATGTATTTAAAACATCATGATTTTATTTATTCCATATACCTAACCTAGAAATAAAAAAACGTATTATTAATATTTCTTTATTCAATCATTTTTTTCTAAGAAACATTTTTCTATCTAAATCATTTAGAACTTTATTCAAATTATAAGCTAAGCATTCACGAATACAGTATGTGTGAATGTTACAAGGATATATTTCACTTAATTTTAATAGTACATTATAAGAGGATAATTCATATTGAGATTCACTTAATATGTTATTTGTGACATTTAGAAAGTTATCATAGAACTCTGGAAAACTTAAACTATGCAGCAAATCCATATGAGATGATACGAGTTTGTTAATATTTATAATATCGTATACAGTGTTTCTTGAAAAATAAAATAAACTTGAAACTCCAGCAGCAGACAATTTTAACATCTTGTTCCCGATAAAAGGAGTCTTTATTAGGGCATAACCAGAGAAATGAATTTCTTCCTCCACTTCCTCTTCTTCTTCTCCATCTTTGATCTCATCATTAAAATAATCAGAGGTAAATTGTTGAAGGTAAGTAATAAAATCGTTCCAGTCTTCTCTTATGAAGGAAATATTATCTGGTTTCGTGAATATAGGATGTGATACGTTCAGCAATATTCTGACAGCAGGAACATAACCTCTTGCAGGAGAAAGTCCAGTAATTATTTTATAATTAGAGTCTTTAACGTAAAACACATTTTCACAAATATATCGTTCTTCAGTAAGTATGGCACCTTGATAAATATCACTAACTCGATCAATTTCACTCCAATAACCGGAGGAATCTTCAGAGGAAAATGAAGGACTAGCAGCAGCAGGTGATTCCATTGCACTCAAAGACTAACAGACAACTAAGCTTTCAAATCATAATCTGTCTGTTTATGCATTAGGTAGTGGGAGGGAGGGAGGGTACTAATTTAAAAAGGCCTCCAAGTTTCATAAATGTGTGCTATTCTCTCATAAGATATAATGTAAATTCGCACTTCTCATGGGGGTATGACACATTTTCTCATAAGAACGCATGTAAATCAGCGAACACACACATGCAGGTTAAAGAATGTTATCTGAATCAATCCAGCTGTTGTGCGTGGAATCAAAGCCCAGCCATTTCACGTAAGACTTCTCGCCTCGCTTACGTAACACCTTTTCCACGAGGTACACATCGGGTGTTTTCGTTTTTTGCAGCTCCTCTTCGTAGAACCCCCCTCTTATAGGTCTACCTTGCATATCTTCAAGTAAATAGGTTGTAGGATTGGTGATTCGAACCTCGGATATTTTAAATAACTCTGTACTCCAGTTTGGCGTGTATCCTTTGCTAAACACATGCTTACTCTTACTGACTCGCACAATATCGCCCGCCTTGTAGCGTCGCGATGCTGCTATCTTTATGTGATTGTAAACTGAACGTAAAATTTGCTTTTCATTCTTAGCGTTCACATCCACCGGCTTTACCCCGATAGTCCTATGTTTTCGGTTATTATACTCTTTAACAATGTGAGGAAGCACCTCCACCCATCGGTATGAGCCGTTTAAACTGAAATACTTGTATAAGCGCTCCTTTATCGTTCTAATAACACGTTCAACTATGGCGGCTTTCTTAACAGTATATGTGCTGTAGTGGTTAACCTTAAATTGTTTCATCAAGCGTTGAAAGTGAACATTATAAAATTCCGTACCCTGATCTGTATTTAAATGATTACAAGATCTCTTGCTCTCCCTGAAGACGTTCTCCATAGCCTGGGTGACTTCGGGTCCGCTCTTATTTTTTATCGGCTTAACCCATAGAAACTTGGAAAAACAATCAATTACCATCAGAATGTATCTAAAATTATTGTTATCCTTGGAGTAGTTCCCCATCTCAGCCAAATCTGCCTGCCACAAGTCATCTATTCCCTTTATGACTATGCGCCTGCGCCGCTTAATATTTCTACGGGCGGGTTTATGCAGCTCATTAACCAATTGAATTTTTTCTTTAGAATTAGACATAACAGATCGATGGTATCAAATTAAATGAATATATATGTTAGACTTTTATAATTTATACTCTTTTGCTCGCTTTTAATTTATTAACCGCCATCTCGACAGTTTTCACTGTGTTAGACAGAGAGGTGAGATTCGCCTGCATTAGAACAATTACTTCATCATTTAATTTTTTTATAGATTTTCTAAGGTCTTGGATGGAGCCTCTCTGTTTATCTAAACGAGTAGAAGTATCCCTTTGGTAATTGTTCGAGTTCGTCGCTAGAGCCGTAGCAATAGCAGTCACATTATCATCCATGTACTTTTTATTGACAGCATCGCCATCTTCAGTGGGCGGTTGAACATTACACAATTTCAATTTTTCCACATCAATATTTCCATCTTTGGTGAAATTAAAACCTCGGCCTTGTGGTAATAGACTGATGTTCTTGCTAACGCCACCTCGTGCTGAACGACCGAACTTATCGAGACTCATTGCGAATATGAAGTGTGTGTAGAGAGCTGTAACATACTAATATATAATTCCCGCTTCTTTCAATTCATTTAAAATAGCCAAGATTTCGTTGTCGTGGGAATCAGTATTTCCTGCCGCCTTGGATGCATTTAAAAGTCTTAGCCTGTCCACTAATTCGTTTATATCGTCCCAGAAGATGTATTCTATAGGTTTTTCATTGTAAACCATATTCATACCCTGTCCACTACTACTACTACTATGAGGTTGAGTATGTTTTACTTTAGGAGTGTCATTACCACTATTGTTTTTAAATAATGGTTTTATCACTTTGGTATATTTATGTGATCGAGTGCCATTTAATTGACTTGCAGGATCATAATTTCGTTTATGTGCGTTAGAGGTTTCTAGAATTTCCCTGTAATCATCCAGATCTTGTTTGCTGTAACCTTGAGGCTTCTTCATAAATAGCAGTTCATATAAGCCCCGTCTTCCTGCAAACATTTTATCACCGATACTTAAGCCGGCATTAGAACCGATATTTAGTTCCATAGATCCGATGTATAATTTATTCATTTCACCATTAAATCTCACGCCATAGGTTTCGTCGTAATCCTTACTTTTATCATAGAGACCTGTTAAATATTGCTTAGCTAACGTAGGATACTGTTCAGCGGCGGAGGCATCAGGGTCAATCGTACTACTTGAATCTTCAAATATTTCTTCTTCTTCTTCTTCGTCTTCTTCTTCTTCCACTTCTTCTTTCACTTTTATTTTTTTCTTTATTTCAGATTTAATTGTATTCTCTACTTTTGGAGTCTGCTGCTGCTGCTTGGGTGAATTCTTAGCAGCACTGATAGATTTCAATGGATCAATAACCGGTTTCAATAAACGTCTAATTGTATCGTCCTCCTCGGCTCTACCTAATTTTAAAGCCAAGTACTTCCTTCGAATAGAATCTGAAGCTTTTTTTATCTTCTTCTTGAGCGCCAAGTCTTTCGCCAAGTCATAGACCTTCTCCCTAGGTGGTTTATATACCGCGAGAGTAAATTTCTTATTTATCTTCATTGTTAAACAGGTAAACAGCTATTTTAAACAGGTAAACAGCTATTTTAAACAGGTAAACAGCTATTTTAAACAGGTAAACAGCTATTTTAAACAGGTAAACAGCTATTTTAAACAGGTCTGTAAACAGATACAGGGTTTCTCAAAACAGGTAAACAGCTATTTTAAACAGGTAAACAGCTATTTTAAACAGGTCTGTAAACAGATACAGGGTTTCTCAAAACAGGTAAACAGCTATTTTAAACAGGTAAACAGCTATTTTAAACAGGTAAACAGCTATTTTAAACAGGTAAACAGCTATTTTAAACAGGTCTGTAAACAGATACAGGGTTTCTCAAAACAGGTAAACAGCTATTTTAAACAGGTAAACAGCTATTTTAAACAGGTCTGTAAACAGATACAGGGTTTCTCAAAACAGGTAAACAGCTATTTTAAACAGGTCTGTAAACAGATACAGGGTTTCTCAAAACAGGTAAACAGGTATTTTAAACAGGTAAACAGCTATTTTAAACAGGTCTGTAAACAGATACAGGGTTTCTCAAAACAGGTAAACAGCTATTTTAAACAGGTCTGTAAACAGATAACCTGTTTTTCAAAACAGGTCTGTTCAGTTTGAGCGTCTAACTGATAATGCTTGGTGTTATTGAAATCTCATATACTTATATACTGATCAAAGCCTTTTCTATAGCGTCCTTTATGTAATTCAAAATCCTTTACGATAACCAGCACTCCGAATTTATCGTTCCAGCATTCTCTGCATAAATTCTCAAATTGTTCAAAGCTCATATCGGGAGTCACGTGATCGTCAAACACATGGCGTAAATTCATTTTATCCTGTTTAAATAATATTAGGCAGTTACAGTTATCTCGAATGAGATGTTTCGGTATATGGGTGTAAGTCTGACAGAGATAGAAACAATCTACAAGCTTATGTCTCCCCATGGAGAAAAAGGCGCGTATCTTGTCTTGCTTGTCACATGCTACGTCATCAAATATAAATATGGAATTCGTTTTAGCTTCCGAAGGATCGATGATGTTTTCGTTGGAGGTGTATGGAAAGTAGCCTACGCCTTTTACCTTCTTCAGCACATCTTCCAATAATTTATATTTAGGTTGATACAGGGACTTGGAGTACACGTACACATTCTCAAACCATAGACCGTTAGAGTCGAATAATAGACTTAGTAGAATATTTGTCTTCCCCGCCCCACTAGGTCCACATACGATCGTTCTTAAAGCGCTAGGAAATAACTCACCATGTTTATTAACACATCCTTCTACAGAACGATCAGAAGTTAATAAATCTAAATTCTCCACGGGTAGAGACGTCTTTTGTCTTTGAACGCGCATCATGAACTCTAAACTTTTCACTCTGTACATTCCTATATATAGAAGTTTCGGACTCGTACATCATCAGTTCTAGTTTTGATGACGTCGAGGAAACACGGCAGAGGTGTAGTTAACACTCTTATCAATAAGCTACCTTTCGAACTGCATTTACCTGGTTATCAGTACTGCGGACCCGGCACAAAGTTACGTAAACGTCTAGCTCGAGGGGATCCGGGCGTTAACGCTTTGGATCAAGCGTGCCGTGAACACGATATTGCGTATAGCGAAAACGCGAACTTGGAAGACAGACATAAAGCCGATTACTTACTGGAACAAAGAGCTTGGGAACGCGTTAAATCTAAAGACGCCAGATTAGGTGAAAAAGCAGCAGCTTGGGCTGTCACTAACGTCATGAAGGTTAAACGTAAATTAGGTATGGGTGTAGCAGGAGGCTGTAATAAAAGGAAAGGAAAGAAGAAAATTCCCTTCCGTAAGGCCATCCTATCGAACATTGTGAAAGCGTTGAAAAAGCACGCAAGTCATGATGTGAAAAAGGATATGGCTATGGGTGTTAAAACGGCGCGAATTGCCATCAGGAAAGCAGGTGGAAGGAAGAAAATCACTGTCCCCCGTATTCTACCGCTGCCAAAGACCGGAGGCTTCTTACCTCTAATACCGATCTTTGCAGGTCTCTCAGCTCTTGGAGCTCTGTCAGGTGGCGCTGCGGCCATTGCTAAAACTGTTATAGACGCTAAGAATGCTAGGAAAACATTGGAAGAAGCTCACCGCCACAATAGAGCCGTGGAGGATGTGGCTTTGGGTAAAAAGGGTTCCGGACTGTACATGAAACCCTATAAGAAAGGATACGGTTTATATTTGACAAAAAACTACCATTGAAGCTACCCGATAGAGCGCTCTCTGACCTCGACATCTTAAAGTATGCGAAAAAGTTAAAAATTCCCCATTTCAGAGGCGTCTATATGAGAGACTCTTTACCTTCACATCCACTTAAAGGAAACGAGAGCGCCATCATTAACTTGGACAGCGTAAAGGGACCTGGAACTCATTGGGTAGCATATAAGAAAACAGGCGATTCCGTAGTATATTTCGACAGCTTTGGATCTCTGAAACCTCCAATGGAATTAGTTCGATACTTTGGCGGGAAATTTAAAATTAAATATAATCCCGATGCATATCAAACATATAACACGGTAAATTGTGGACATTTATGTTTGCAATTTCTCTATAAAAATAATAAACACGCGTGACGTGTAATCAGTATGTCATCGAACACTTTCCAGTTAAGTGGTCGCAAGTCTGTTCTCTCCGTAGACTTTTATAATCCCATAGAACCAGATCCCCGATACGATTATTCGATAGCGTTGACCGGTCTCGACACCTATAATACGATACCTAACATCGAAGAAGGTGTGAATAACAAGTTTTATTATTGGGAGCTAGGCGGCGATAGAAGTCTCAAAGAAAGCGTCATAACTATACCTACAGGATCTTATGAAATAAGTGACATTGAATCCTATCTGCAAAAGAGATTACTAGTAGGTAGCGGCGTAACATCACAGCAGCAGGCTGACGAATACTTCTCGCTGAAACCTAACAATAATACGCTCAAGTGTGAAATTAAAAGTAAACACGAAATTAACTTTAATCACAAGGATAGCTTGGCCACCCTGTTGGGTTACAGTGCCAGCAGAACATTAAAACCGGATACATTATATGAGTCTGATTTACCTGTTAATATAGTCAGAGTTATAACGATCCACGTGGACTGTAACATTACTGTGGGAGCATATTCCAATAATAGCCCTACACATACGATTTTTGAATGCGGTTTGAATGTTGATCCCGGATACGCTATAAACATTGAACCTAGGAATTTAACTTATCTACCTGTAAACCCCAGCATTCGAGAGATACAGAACATCACTTTGAAAATACTCGATCAAAATTCTGAGCTTGTTAATCTGCGAGGAGAGAAGTTGATTGTGAGGTTAGAACTTAAAAGAACATGAGATTAATATTTAACCGTAGTAAACCTAATATATACGGAGGAAGTTTACATCATCCTCATTCTGTATCTAATCGTACAAGTGCAAGGTCACCACCACCACCACCGTCATCAGAACCTACCAAGTTAACTTATTCAAATTATTTATATTTATTATCTTTGGGTTATCATGTTAGAAGAACTGCAGCTGTTCCAAGACCCCCACTACGACGATTCAATTGAACGAGTCGAAGTTCGAACGTACCATCCGTACGTTAAAGCCTATGGGAATAATGATGAAATTGAAATTGCCATTTATCAGCATGACGCTTTGATTGAAATAGGTGAGGGGGCGCTATCAATCGAGGGAACTTTAAAGAAAAATGCTACTGGTACGGGCACCGTTGAATTCACCAATAACGCGGGCGCCTTTTTATTTGATTCCATAAGTTATGAATTAAATGGCATGGAAATAGATAAAGTACGCGATCCTGGAATTGTGAGCACGATAAAAAGTTATATATGTTATGAAAAAGATGATTTTTCTCATAGCATCGCAGGTTGGAATTATCCTAGCGGTAGCCTGATTACATATGACGCTACAAATTTCACCTTTTTCTTAAGAATACCCTTGAGACATTTACTGGGATTCTTTTACGATTACAGGAGATACGTTTTCGGTAAACAGGTTCTACGTTTGATACGGGCTCGTAGCGATAATAATTGTTTTAAAGTATCTGAAGATGATACAGTGGGCGAACTAACCATCACCAATATTGAATTAAAAGTGAAACATGTGTATTTGAACGATATTCCAAAACTGAATTTTCTAGCTAAAGTTAATGCCGATACGCCAATCATATTAACGTATAGACAATATGAAATTCATGAGATACCCTCCCTAGTGGCAGGTGCTACAAAAGAAATTATAGTTGTTAAAAATGGCACTCAAAGCCCCCAAGCTGCCATCCTTGCTCTACAAACCGATAAGAAAGATGCCAAGACGAAGGACTCTACGCAATTCGATAATATTGATATATTTAATGTGAAATTATTGTTGAACAACGATCGTTACCCGCACGAAGATATGAGGTTGGACTTTAAGGCTAAAAAATACTCTGAGGCCTATCATATGTATACTGACTTTACCAAATCGTTCGCTTCAAATAATAAACCTATGCTAGATTTTGCCGCTTTCAAGAATCACACGCTATTCGTTATAGACTGCTCGAAGAGGAGGGCTCCTGTTAAACCTTCGATTGTAGACATAAAAATGGAAATTGAAAGTTTGACCCCCTTCCCCCCAAATACCAAGGCCTACTGCATTCTCATACACGACCGCGTTTTGGAGTATTTACCTCTCAGTGGAGTCATAAGAAACATTATGTAAAAGAGAGAGAGACAGAAGGGATAATTTAGTATGTGAAGAACTATCGAAGAGTAAACATGAAATTGATTGTCGTAGATATTCAAGGCTTTAACCTGCCCGAATTCTATCCTAAGGAAATCTCGTTTGTTAGTGGAGATCAGCATGCCCATTATTTACTTAAGCCTCTCATACCGTACGATTCTTTAAGTTATGACCTGAAGAAGCAAATAAATTACTTGGAATTACATCATCATGGATTGAGGTATAGTGGTGGCTACGTAAGCGATAATGACCTAAATGAAATATTACGTAATCATCTACTTAATGGAGCTACTACTACTGTGTACGTAAAAGGTTATCAGAAAAAAGAATTTCTGGAAAAACGTTTACATGCATTGGGACAAACTGTGCCATCTATCATCAATGTGGAACAGCTGCTCAATGAAGAGGTTCCAAAGTTCACTAAAGATTTACCTTATTGTTTAAATCATTGTAATAATAATAATAAAATATGTAGCTTAAGAAATGTATTTACCCTTTATAATTGGTTATATTCTAGTTTACCTAAATAAATATGTATTTTATTAATGTTTTTTTTATTCATCCCCTCCCCCCACCTCTTTTGCTATTATCCTCTATGCACAAGCACCAGTTACTCATTATCCAGTTAGACGTTATAAGAGTAAGATGTCATCATCATTTAACTTCATGTTAGAAGATCATTTATTTAAATTGCACGAGTTGAAAAAACTAATAAACTTGTATGCAGAGAAACAGCGTATGTTTTCACAGTTTCAAAAATTAAGTGTCATCGCTGGCAGTGGTGTATTCAGCGATAAAAGACGGTGTGGAACATTTTCACATGCCTCAGCAGCAAGAAGAATTGCTCTCTGAAAACAAAATGCAGTCTCCAGTATTTTTATCTTGTGGTCATATCGCTAATTCTATAAACAGTCTTTGTAAAGTTTGCGAGATTCGTAAAAAGTGTAAAGTTTGCTACAAAAATGATTGTGATATGATATTCGTACCGTGTGGACATATTGCGATATGCGCAGACTGTAGTTTTTCTCAGAAAACATGCGTAATATGTCGAATACGTTTACATGCTGCAGTTCGTATAAATAATCCGTGAAAAAAAAGAAATGGAAACTATTGCTGCTGTTGCTAAAAAGAGGGTGATATTTGACGATAAGATTCAAGTTAGGTACATCATACATTGGTCTTATGCGTACAGAATGTCCAGAAATGGTCAATGTTGGATTGAGGCATCGGTCGATCGTCAAAGATTTCAACGAAGAATTTCCAATTTAATCCCCGTAATTGTGCCAGTACTACTACTTAGAATATCAGACAATAAATAGACATTATTTGAGGATAAATCTCATTAGTGTATCAGCAATCATCATGGCGGCGGCGGCGGCGGCGGTGGTTACATACTTTATTCTTTTACATGCTGTTACATCCTACCCCACTTTTAATGGGACTCAAGAACACGAAGACATAAGCGGCAACAGCGATCCAATTTTACAATTACTATGCTACATTACTCTGTGTATTTCGATTTTATTGTTAAAGTGTATAGTTAGAATTATTATAAGAAAAAAATGTATCATATCGATGAATTAATTATTATTGATTATTAAATATTTTTTACCAAATTAACATTTGTTTTATTTATGTGGAGTATGAATTCAGACGTAAAAAAGGATCGTTTATGTTATGAACGTGCTCAATTGCCTTTTATTATTTTGCTGACAGTCTGATTTAAAAGTAACAGAACTTGCTAGTCTGATACACGTTGGCAAAAAGGGATATTGTTTATTTTTTTAGTGTTTCGTTAATGTGCATTAAAAGATTTTCGTTTTTTCGGCGGAGGGGTTTATGGGTATACGCTTTTATTTAATTGTCATTCAGCTACTGTGAGTCGTGAACATAACTTGATCATGTGCGAGTACCAGTACACCCCGCCCCAGTATCTGGAGGCTTATCTTAGAGAAAAGTGAGTACATTTTAATCTTTTTATTTCTGTGCTTAGTTTTTTTAAATTGGATTTATTTTTTTTTTTCATAGTTTCGTAAGCATTGGTTTAGGCGACAGTTCTTCTCCTCCTCCAAACGGTTACGACGACGAACGGGTCTCAACATCTAGTTGTGACAAGAACCCGTTCATGAAATGGCCACACCGATGGGTGTCGTCGTCCCCCCAGCAGATGCAAATATGGTAATTATTATAGAAAAATTTTAACATAAATAAATACTGATATTTCTCTTTGTTACAGTTTTACGAATATAAAGTCAGAATTAGAGAGTGAGGAGGAGGAGGGTCACGTGATGTCTTCACCGCTCTCATATCACCCGCAGCCCATGACGTCGTTCATGGTGCCTCCACCCCCTATGACATCGCCCATGATGACGCCACCCCCTATGACGTCGTTCATAATGCCTCCACCCGCTATGACGTTGTTCATGGTGCCTCCACCCGCTATGACATCGCCCCTGATGCCTCCACCCGCTATGACATCGCCACCCCCTATGACATCGCCCATGATCCCGCCACCCCCTTCACCATCACCTCCACCACGACTATCACCTCAAATTGTGATGGAGGTGTTGAGATTCTCAGCAGTAAGTAAAGTAAATATAATTTTTATACATACATCATGTATTTTCTTTTTGTTACAGAATGAATATGATGTCATCACACCCCTGGAGGAATCTGTCATATATTTTAACTAGTATTTTAATTAGTATTATATTTTTATTTCTATTAATATATTATTTTAAATATGTTGTTCTCTTTTATTTAAAAATCTCTTTACGCCTTTATGCATTCCCAAAAATCGAAAATTTAAAAAAAGATTAAAAAAGATTTTTGAAAAAAAAATAAAAATAAAAAAATAAAAAAATTAAAAAATTAAAAAAATTAAAAAATTAAAAAATAAAAAAATAAAAAAAAAATTTTGAAAAAAAAAAAATTTTGAAAAAAAAATTTGAAAAAAAAAAAAATTTGAAAAAATGAAAACTTTATATTTATTCATTTACATCACTATCATCTTCGTCATAAATATCAAATTGAATAATATATTTTACAGGTAAATACAGTTTAATTTTAAATAGAAATGTTTTCATGTCGGCTGCAATCATTTCTCTACAAAATCGTTGAATGCTAACGTTCCCCTCGAGAAATTTGTGACACAATTCCAGAGCTCCATTGTACTTCTGAATCTGTTTTTCACATTCTTTATTACGAATTTCATCGTCTTGGATGGACTGGAAATCGTACACATTATCGTGGCGCTCGCTAAATATTAGCGCTGAAATTTCATCACATAAACATTCTACTGCGCTCTGCAAGTCTTCAGCTTTGCTCCAATTCTGTTCACTGTAAAACATCCACATTTTCCTGTTTATTATTATTATTATTTTATTAGGAGAGAGCACACTGTAATGTAACGAGACAGTTCTAACACTAAATGTTAAAGACTAAGAATTAAAAAAAGACGAGCGCTTTAATCTTGAACGCAGGATGACTCATCGATTATATCCTTTCCCCCTCCCCCCATACTTCATTGCGAGTCAGCAAAAACGGAACCGTGAGAACGCTTTAACCTTGAACGCTAGCGGTCGGGGTCGGAAGCCATTAATCACACACCATCAAAGACTTCTTTGTTCTAGAGTGCTTTAACCTTGAACGCAGGTGTTCCATCATTCTTAGAATTGGATGTTGCTCTTTTAGTCACGTACTCACCACCGGCATCACTCCTTTGATCTAGCCGCCTACAGACAAGTCTCGACAAGTCGCTAGCCTTGAACGCAGGCATTCTCAGAACTGGATGATGTTGCGCAATAACCTTGAACGCGCACGATTCTCAGAACTGGATGTTGCTCTTTTAGTCACGTACTCGCCATTAATCACTCCTTTGATCTAGCCGCCTACAGACAAGTCTCGACAAGTCGCTAACCTTGAACGCAGGCATTCTCAGAACTTGATGATGTTGCGCAATAACCTTGAACGCGCACGTGTGCATATCGATTACGCTACATTAATCACTCCTTTGATCTAGCCGCCTACAGACAAGTCTCGACAAGTCGCTAACCTTGAACGCAGGCATTCTCAGAACTTGATGATATTGCGCAATATTGCGTAAGATTACGTAATATTGCGCAATACGCTTTAACGATGATGCAATACCTTCTGGTCATTGACGATTACTTCTTGTATACCCCCTCGCCGAAGACCACCCCCTCGAAGACTTCTTCGCCCTCCACCTTCCGGTCTTTGACGATTTACTTCTTGTACATACCCTCGACCCTCTCCGAAGACTTCTTCATCCTCTCCATGGTCACTCCGGATGGACAGACGCCATCGACCTCGAAAGTGGTCCCGGAGCGGCTTTGCCTATCTACTTTAATTTTATATGAAAACATACTGGGTGTCCCATTCTAAAATAAAATAATGTAATTTTTGGTCAAACCGGAAGTTGATTTAAATTTGTTTCATTACTAATTAAATCAGTTTGATTTAGTATAAAAAAACGTCCCAACTATCGTAGAAAATTTATTTTGAAAATGTTATGACTATTTTAGTTTCTCAAAAATATTACATTAAAATTCAAATATCTCGGAAACCAGTGATTTTTCGAAAATTGTTTAAATCGTAAAAGTTGCTTAGAATGTAATGTTCTTTCACAAGCACCTCATTTCAACGTTCCTGGGATCGAACAATTTCTTTGGATCGCAACGCCATATCTATATCTCAACATGGAGAAAAACCGTCTTTACTCAAAACTGAAGATATTTATATTCTCTAGTGAATGCCCTTTACAGAATTCAAATATCTCTATAAGTTTCCGAGAAAATGGCCCCGGGAGTTTTAACTGGGACACCCTGTATAATCAAAAGTCTTTTAATAGAGTATGATAAAATGTTGTAGTGTTCTGCAAAATCCAATGGTCACTCTTTGACCGAGTTTGAACTCTTGTGATTCATTTTGTCTGGGAAGCATTTAAAACTAAAAATTGCCTATAAACAAGAAGACAAAAAAAATTATTAAAATTGATGTAAAATAATTAAATAACCAAGAATATAAAATAAAATGAATTGAGTTGTCATTTATAAAAAAAGACGTTGATGACCACATATTCTTTTGAAATATTGTCTATAAATTGATGAAGATGAATTAAGAATACATAATAAATACATAATTTTCACCATTTGAATTTACTCAAGTGAATTATAACATAAACCGGTCGTCACTAACTAAATATAAAAAATAACAAAAGTGAAAACCATATAATTTGATAAATTCATTATTTACCTATCAGCCTTGTCACAAACGAGGGTGGCTAAAGTTAATACAGACAAACAAGCCGCACTGAATTCTAAACAGCTTCCTTAAAAGAAATATTCGTACGATGTCAAATATTTACCAGACAAATAATGCAGTTCCTCCTTTTACTTTTATATTCAACAATATTTCAATACCTACTGAAAATTGCCACAAAAAGTTTTCAGCTTCAGAAAGTGTTAATTATCCAAAAAGGGTATAAATTTAATTAAAGCATGTACTACGAATATCACATAACGAAAATAACAAAAACTCATCAGTTACAAGGATAACATTACGTCAGGATGCTTATGAAATATTGAATTGCCTTACGTAATCTATTGAATCTCTACTCCTTTGGAAATATAAACATATATACGAAAAGAACGAGTGTTAAAATATACTCAACATTTTGCCATATTCTGTCAACAAAAATATAAATAAATATAAAAGAAATATTGTACTTCAATATTTATAATAAACTATGAGTAATGGAAATATTTTCGACGCGATTTGTGCATTATGCACTATTATTTGCCATAAATTTAAACACCATAATAAAGAAATTGCATACAAGTAAATAATAAATATATTCCAAGAATAAGTAGATACATATTTTACAAAAAAATGTCTTGTCCTTATCATAGTACATGACACAGCAACTTCTTTTGAAAGACACATGCACATGGTGATAATAATCAATAAATATCACAAATTAAATCAATGAGCTTGCAGTTCTGTTGTGAGCAACTACCTCACGGAGAAAATAAAATTAGAAACAAAATAATTCAGAGTGACATTTTTCTTGAAATGAAAACCATTAGAATATTATGTTCATACGATTATTTCTTCTCAAATCACTTGAAGAATCTTTAAATTTTTTGTGCAATATATTTATGTAGTCACAAAATTACCCAAATTCTAAATTTTTATTGCGTAGCATTGTAATAAACGAAAACTCAACGAGAGTGCTTGTATTCAACTAAACAGTAACGACTGCGTCTCTACTAATTCAGTGTTACTAGACCAAGTTTGGCTACCGATTTAAAGAAGTACGAAGTATCAAAATAAATTAGAATTCTTTCTCTAGTGATCTATGCATTAATTACTAATCAGTGTCAAGTGTCAAAGTGATCTCTTTTGAACAAAGCATTTTTGTAATCACAGTTGAAAAAGGACTTAGACTTTGGTTCGAAACGTTCTGTTAAGATAAGTTATTGTTTTATAATTGTTTTTTACATATCATATATATTCATTAAACTTAGTTCTGGGAATCACGCTAAATTCTGAAAAATAAATAGAAATAAGAAGATGGCCAAAATATGTCAAAATAAAGTGTAGTATCAAAGGCAAGCCTCAACAGTTTGCCCCAGAAAACCACTGTATATAGTTCTAAATGAATATAAATACAATATTGTTATCTAAAATTTCTATTTATTTTTTAGAATTTGGTGTGATTCCCAGAACTAAGTTTAATGAATATTAACTATCCGCCACAAATAAACTACAGACAATATATCATATATAATATATCTATATACTATAATACATTTTGTTATTATATTTTCTAGTGTAAAATACTAGAAAACCACTGATAAGAATTTTAGATAACAATATTCTATTTATATTCATTTGGAACTATATACAGTGGTTTTCTGGGGCAAACTGTTGAGGTTTGCCTTTGATACTACACTTTTAACTTGACATATTTTGGCCATTTTCTTATTTCTATTTATTTTTTAGAATTTGGCGTGATTCCCAGAAATAAGTTTAATGAATTTATTTTTTTAACTCACATAAAAAGACTCGCCAAAATTTGCTTCGGGACACCTTAAAATTGACCAAGATTTATAACGCTGTAAAACTGTCAAAAATGTATGGATTTGTGCCGGGTCTTTAGCGTTTCAAGGGAAATTTAATTGGCTTTCATCTTACCTATTTAACTCTAAGATAAAGTTACAAAAACATGTTTATACAGGGTGTCAAACGAATGCCTGTTTTTTCAGTCAATTTTTATTTTGAGCACAGCGTTAACCAAACACCCTGTACATTAGAATTTTATAAAATTTGTTTGTCTTATGTGTCCGCTTTAAAACATTTTTTGAATTTTGCTCCTATCTTTTTTGTAGAAAAAGATACAGGGGTTTTAATAAAATGTTACATTTTCACAATAAAATAAAAAATCTCAATCTTTTATACTTTTATAATCATAAGGACTCACATTAACATTAATATCTTTTATTTAACAATATTAAACATTAAAACTTAACCATAATGCAAATTATAGCAATGAGTCTCTGGATGTTATAATTCTCTGCAACGTTGTGTTGTGGCATGTTCTGAACCAAATTATTTATTATCTCGAATATCTCGTTTGGAATTTGGTTCCACTCTTCTACAAGGGCTTCTCTAAGTTCTCGCAATGTATCAGGTTGATGGTTTCGACTAGTTATTCGTCTCTGTAGAACATCCCAAATTTGCTCTGTAGGGTTTAAATCTGATGATAATGCAGACTACCACTATAATGGTGCCTACTTATAATGGTGTTTTCTGTCAATATACTTACGTAATCTTTTTATACGGAAATCTCGGGCGCCAGTCCTTTAATTTTTAAGTGCAAAGAACTACACTTTTTGGCTCCCCTATTGGAAAAACAACCCTGAATAGCGAAACAGCGGAGACACGGAATAGTCAGAGGTCGGAGCTGGAGGTCTATCTAATGGATTTCGACCATACTGCTCAAACGGGTTAATCAGAAATAAATGACAGAAATAATAACTCGTGAATTTTACCTCTTTAAAATAACGTATTCAGCAATATTTAGAAACAGAATAATTAATTCTACTACCTCCACGACTGTACAGTCGAGTATGTATAAAACTGTTAAGAACGATTAAAAACAAGTCAAGCTGACAATCAAGAATCTTTACGCGATTTTACGTCGGAATTTTCGGATACGTGGGAGTAATGAATTACTGTGTACGACAAGCAAACGGACCTTTCCACTAGGATGTATTATGCACGGCGGGCAATCGGTTAGCTATAGACATTGTAGGCTATATGGAATATTTAAACACACGGCAAACTACTGCCACAAACGTTGAGCTACTTGTTAATGATTATGTAAGTTTTCCGAGTCAACTCTATGCAGATCACCTATATGGATGGCCCTAGCGAACAAATCCAACCAGTTGATGCATATAATGACTATTTAGCTTAACGTAGGTTTTCCGGTAACCTATTATGCATGGAGGCTTTTAAGATGGCCCTAGCGAGCAAATCTCAGCAGCCGATGCATATTTTAGCAAACAAAAGACCAACGGAGGTATTACTAATGAGCTCTGGTTTGATTGGGTAGTGCACTACAACGATACGTACGGACACAAAGACCTTTGAATATCTATACTTAACTGAAGGCAGTACCTGCAAATTGCAGAGGACTACGGCGTATTCTTACCAAAATTATTATTATTATTATTATTAATAATTTTCTATCAAACTAAATTTACTATTTAACTCGGAGCGGCGGCGCGAAACTGTTGACGGCTTTGGATTGATCTGGCACTGCTGGAGGTAGATCGGATCTGATCTCGCGGACTATTTCGGAGTGAACCTGGACTGCTGCCGACTTTTTCGGAATGACAGCGGAATGAGCGCTCCTCTCCCTTTTGTAACCTTTATGACGTATCTAGGTCGCGTGATAGAGGGGCGGTCACTGACTTGAAACGAAGGATTCGGATGCACCACGTAACTTGCAGAGGTCCAGCGGATTATGCAATTAGGCGCATCAATTCAGAACGTATATAACCGGAAATGATTTACTTGCAATTTCTATACTATATTGCAAAAAGAAACGGATTAAAACGGATACGGATTAACATTTTTAGTAACGAATGATTTTTATTTCCGACTCGGCCATTATTTATAATATTTCTCGGATTTTACTTATACGAGGGATTGTCGAAAATTAATCAATTAATTACTTGACTTCTTGTTTACCAGCGGACTTTGTAACAACTCATTACTAACTTAACTAGAACAGGACTTACTTACTAAAACAGCGGCAGGGTGTACCGAAGTGACGGTAATATTTAAAGCAAAAATGAACATTCCCTGATTGAAAAAATCACTTCGTTACACCACATGCGGTTTATACCCTCTTGGTAAGAAAACTCGTTTACAATACGTGCTCTTTGTGGTCAATCACGATATACCCAAATTTTAGTAATCAAATCCATCCGGTATTTTATTGTGAAAATGTAACGTTTTACTAAAACCTCTATCTTTTTTTACAAAAAAGATAGGAGCAAAATTCAAAAAATGTTTTAAAGCAGACACATAAGACAAACAAATTTTATAAAATTCTAATATACAGGGTGTTTGGTTAACGCTGTACTCAAGATAAAAATTGACTGAAAAAACAGGCATTCGTTTGACACCCTGTATAAACATGTTTTTGTAACTTTATCTTAGAGTTAAATAGGTAAGATGAAAGCCAATTAAATTTCCCTTGAAACGCTAAAAACCCAGCACAAATCCATACATATTTGACAGTTTTACAGCGTTATAAATCTTGGTCAATTTTAAGGTGTCCCGAAGCAAATTTTGACGAGTATAGTTTAAAATGTATTAGTAGCTTTGTAATATCTATTGTTCCTTGATGAATATTTATTTTTATTAATTGAAAAATGTTCAATATCTTGAAATTGTTCAAATCATTGTTCAATGAAAATTGAATAATTTAGATATGTTTCTGAACACCCAGATGACCGGGTTATTTATAACAGTATCAATTTATAAAATAATTTTCCTGATGCGACCTATTCCTACCGTTTTCTATGGAAATTTGCGTAATGTGGAGGTGATCAGAATAATTGATTCTGTCAGACTTGATTCATATTGCACGTGACTTAACTTCAAAATTCTCCCTGCTCTGCTGGTTGCGTTACCTCGGGGAAAATTAAAAGACCACTTGTATCCATTCTGGATTTGCTAATTTATCATTAATTGAGCTTTTACTTTCACTGAATTATTCATTTTAAGACCATTAATAATGCTGAAAATGCCTAAAATGAGGAACAATATCAGATAACACTGAGCCCGTTCAAAGGAACGTTCAGGTTTAATTGCTATTCTAAATTCTGCTGATTACATCTAGACAGAATAAAAATTGAATAAATCCGCATATCAGTAAAATTTGTGGTAAAACTAAAAATAAACTCAAAACATTCTAAAGAGAATATAAACAACAGCTTTTTGTGATGTTATTAATATAAGAAACCTAAATAAAAATTCTTAATGAAAAGTTAATACACTGTATATCCCAACTGTTTATGAATACTTTGCACCTGAGGCACTGATAAAGTCTTGCAAGTTATATCCTAAACTGTTCTTTTATAACATATTCCGTTTCCTTTGTAACATATTCATTCGGAAGATTACACGTTCAGACGTTCATGCTATCGTAACTTCCTAATTCCACAATCCTGCAGGTGTACTTAAGAACTCCTTTTCAGGGCTAAGAATAGCCGTACGGCGTCTTTTGATTTGATTAGTTGCTTACTGACATATGTTCGAGTTAAGTTGAAGTTGGAGATATTTTTAATAAAATTGCTTTAATCGATTGATAATATTATCGATAGTTCCCGTACACACTATACGTGATAACGTTTTAGTTTTAAACGACTAAAGGATATACCTAACAGTAAATTTTTTGGTACTACTTAAATAAAAACCAGTCACGACATCTTTATTAGATGCTCAATGTGAATGAAAGCACGTTGCTTTCGATTGTCATAAAATTATGAGGGACTTGTCAATGTCAGAGGGATATTCGGTCAGAAAATTTTTTGAAAAAATAATATCAAAAAGTTAACAAAACAATTATTTATTTATTAAAAGTTTATAGATTAAAAATTGGCATTGCCAAATCGTGACATTTTCAAATTTATTTGACAGTTATTATGAAGTTGTCAAAGTTAAATAATTTTGTTGTCATAGTGATTGAAAATTTCTCTGGATGGTGTTATCAGTGTAATGTTGAAATTATTGGGTGATTTGTCTCACATGACAAGAAATAACGAAATTTAATTGGTTGTTAGAACTGTCAAAGAATTTTGGCTGTAATTAACCGAAAATTACACATTTATCAAAGGCGTTTTGATGCACGAGGGAAATATTCAAAGCAGCCTACGTTCGCTTGGTTAAAAGTAACATATTTTAATAATAGTTGTTCAATGTATTGATTGTTATTGTTATTAGAATTATTATAATATTATCAAAATTGGAAATTGTAAATCAAAAGTTACATTGACAAATTCACTGCTTATAACTAAGCTCTATTCGAACAATAATTACAATTCCCCAAGAAAATATTGGAGATGTCATGTTTATTTGAAGCACCCTATATATTTGTCAAGTTCAATGTTGCAAAAATAGGGGAAGGCAAAACCGACAGGGGTGGCGAAAAAGCAGTTGTATATAAAAGAGAATTATTTAAAAATATTATTATTTGTTTGTTGTGCATCAATTTTTTAAACGTTATAGGGAAGTAGGTACCTATAGTGTCCTTTTACATCAGATTTTATTGATTAAACTGATATTTTAAAACTACTATTCCCCAAAACAACGAAAAAATTTAAATTGAACTAATTTCTTGTCATCTGGTGTTCTGTGTACTCAGAACCATCTTATGATTACTTCTTGTACAATAAACTGTATTATAAATAAAAGTAGAATAATATTACATATCAAAATATTTACCTCATTGTGGATTGACTGACTATTGAATATATACCGTTAAGACAAATAAAAGTCGGAATTTAGGATACTGTAATAATAAAATTCCAAACAACAGGTAAATATTAACGTTGGCAAAATATTTTGTAACGCAAATAAAAGTAAATTTGTTAAGGAAATATAGGGATGTGGGAATACCGACTGAATGAGCAAAAGGGAAAACGTGTGATTTCTTCTGGAAAATTCAAACGCGTAAAGTATTGAAGTTACCACGTGCTATTTATTGCTTGGCGTGATATGGCGTTTGACGTTTGATTTGATTCAAAGTTATGCCTCGTAGAACTGTGTTGCTTCATGTAAAATTCATAAAATAACGAGTTTGTGTTTAAACAAGGACCATGTTTTATACCGTATATTAAAAAGGTAAACTTTCAGTTTGCATGATGCGAAGTTTTCAATGTTGTATTAGGAAATTTGAATTTATAATAATATACTATGTACGACGGTCTTTTGCAAAATTAAACAGACACCTCATATTTCACTTAACTGAAGACAGCGTTTTAATAGGTACTTTTTTTTTTTTTTTTTTGGCATTAAGGCCCTGAGCCATACAGCCAGTCGCTACATGTAAAAATGTAAAATATAACTAACCTATCCAAGAAAAATATATAATACCAAAGTCTAACAAGGGATATACAAGGGCTACACGCTTGTTGTCCAGGGGTCCATCAAGACATATTTCAAGACACACAGAGACAGACCACGGTTAGGAGGTATATATAGTACAGAGGTATAAAACATAGGGAGAACAAAGCTAACCTATAAAAATAGGTACTTGTTTTCTACTTTTTTACATTAGATCATTTTGCAATTATTTCTTAAGTAAAATACAAAGTAAAATATTTATATCAAATATAGAGTTAAAAATAATTCAGTAATTTTTTCGCGTAAATAGGGGTTACCTGCTTGTACAAATGGGATGTTATGATTTCTTGCTTTGTTGTATAAGATTAAATCCTAATGGTAAATCCAAGTTTTCGTCCTCGGCAGACCCACGGATTTTTGTCAAAAATCCAAAAAACAGTGAAATTTATTATCTTTTTTCAGATTATTTTTCAATTTTGACCCCGAAGGACTAATTTTTTGGCAAAGACCACTCTATACTTTTTAAAAGTAAACTAAATTTGCTACAATTTTTGCTATATCCATTAATATCCAAAGCAAAAAATTATTCAAAGTAAAAAATATTTAACTTACCTCAAAATTTATTCATTATATATGGTTTTAATAAAAAAAATGGTGGCAATACAATTATTATTATATACCTCTTCTGGTAGTCAAGTTAATGGGTTTTCTGACGAATCATCAAAATAGTTTTGAAACAAATGAAAATGATGTATAAACCTACTCCTATTAGCATACTCAACTAATAAAATTTTATTTATATAATAATTAAAGCATTATATCTTGGCCGCGTATTTTTAGATAATGATCGTCAATGTCAAATTGTTTTAATTTTTAATATGATTACAGGATTAATTTCGATTTTTTAGTGAATGCAAAACGGAACTCTTGATTAAAATTTTACCGTTTCCAAGCCCGTCTCTTTGAATATTAGCAAATTTTCCTTAATGAAATCTAGTCATTTTCAACGATAAATTTAGTTGCAATTTCCTTTAACGACTAACTTTCCTTGTTTCTCGTTTTTTTATATTGATTTTTAAAGCAAGTAAACTCTTTTTTTTACTATTAAATTAAATATCTTGGAGAATACAACCCTATTTATCCTTTAGATATATTGTGCGGAAAAGGTCTAAATATTTCGGACTATGAGTGCAAATCCAAGATTCAAATACATTGGAATTAATATTTGTAATGCTAATAGTTTGTAATTAATACCAAAACATCGAATGTATTCTTTAATTTCTTCTGGGATAAAGGGGATCGTAATTACATGTGGTGTATTTATTTATTATTTATAATTTGTCGTGCATATCGACTACCCAGTTGACACTATCAGAAAATAAATTAAAACTTGGCCGGGCAGCGCTTTGGATTAGAGGGTTGTTTAATTTATGTGGTGCGTATTTATTATTTTTTAATTATTTATCAATGTTGCTATATAAAATTAGTCGAAACAATAGTACAATCCGGGACACCACACGGCCAAAAATATGTCTGTATATTAGTATTTATAATACTTATTTGAAAGTTTTGAAAGAAAACTTTACCGTCTAGCCAGTTCCTTTAATTGCATATTTTGGCATAAATTTGAACTTGGAAGATTTATACATCTATCTATAAACAAATTTGAGATTCAGTAAATTATAAAATTTTAATTTAGCTTTAGAATAGAATTATTGTTTTGAATGAAGAAATTTATACGATTCCTTCCCTTAATTGTTTAGGTTGTCTTTAATCCTCAATGTCTATTTTTTTACCCTTTACAATTTCAGTAAAAAGAGTATTCATTTACTGACTCTAAAATAAAACAGATTCTATAATTTTTCCCTTTTTCGTTAGTGGTAAACTTTTCTTTCGGTTATAATATTCTTATTTTACTTTGTATATTTAGAATGGAACTAATTAAACGGTCTTTAAAAGAATACTGAAACTGACAGGGATTACGTTGGTTGTTTAACAAATATTTATATCTAAGAGGCTATTCCACTCGTCAGCTCACCTTGCACTGCCAACAGACACTGGTGCCATTTTCAGCACGCTTTATCTGACAGACATCATCCTGGTCAGGACATATTTATTTTAATCGTCATTAAAATTACATCGCAATTATTTCGCTCACGTTCTTTAAAACAAGTTTAGTGGCTGCGAAAATTGTCTTAATGAGAGGCAAGATCGGTATTGGTTTGAATTTAAGGTTCAAGTAAAATAGGGTGTCGATTTCGTTGATACAATTACGTCCTTTAATATTATTGCGTGCTTGATTATTACCTGCTCATAATAAGTAATTTGTTACGATAAAATCGGAAAAATTCGCACTGAATTCTTAATAATAATGTTAATGTATCCACTCGTCATTTTCGTATTTGATTTCATTTCTAAGGTATGATTCCAGTAAAAAACGTAAAAAACGGTATAGATTTTGTCAGCTGCCTTGGCGCCTATGTTGTCATAACTATACAATACAGTACAAATAATGTGCAGTTAAATAGTCTACGTAGCTATACTGGGTAGCCACGAAAGTATTGCCTACGGAATAACTTGGTTATTATGAAAGATATACCTCTGAAATTAATAATAATTAATAATAGGTCACTAGAATACTACTCCCGGTCTAAGCGAAAGTGGCATAAACTTTCTTATTTTAAATAGAAACACATGTTTATAGATAAATTTATTTAAGTTTTGTACAAGCATAATAAAAAAAAATATCCAATTTATCCATATAACACGCTATTTCCTTCTAGAAATTTTGGGTGTCTTTCTTGTTTGGCCTTTGCATATTTTCTTACTTGGATCATTATGATGCTCGTTGCTGGTGGATCTTTCATATTTTCTTATCCGACCCCTGAAAATTATTATTAGTTGATGGACCCTTAGGATAATCCTGATTTTTTTATCTCCTGGATGATTGGCAGTTATGCAGCATGAAGCTTGAAACTACCAGATCTAGTCTTATCGTGAGATGAAGTAATTGCGAAATGTGAACTTAGGCGCCGACAGCTAAGAGTCTAATTTTAATTTTTTCACAACTAATACAATTCTTTACATATAGACCTACTAACTCACCCGCCTCGACTTGGGCGATCTTTATGGAAAAACTTATATCCAGGGATACTAACTGTCTCAGGTGGTGTATGTTTCTGTGATAGCTAATAAACCCGGAGAAGGATCATTTACAAGTTCGTTAAATCCGGTGAATAATGAGCGAGCGGTTAAATGTCCAATGGTAATATTATTTGTTAGATGTATTTTATTCATTAAAATCAGTCTTTGAGATTACTTTTTTTAATATCATTTTATACACACGACAGTTTGCTTCTTTCGCTGTATGATCCACCGATTCCACCGATCCGCCATTCGTATGATGCCGATTATTATATTCTTTATTTTCAGCCCGACAATCTTTAATTTCGTGAGGTCCTGTACAAGTAGGACATGTTAAATCTGACTTGCATGCATCCTTCATATGATTATAGTGCGAACATTTGAAACAACTGTATATTAATCTACAACTCCACACCTCTTCCAACCTATATACAGCAGCTCAGTTTTTAATATTAATTTGCAAATTGATGGTGTAACTTCAATTATATAACGTTGGTTGAATTTTTACTCACTTGTTTTGAAATAATTTTTATATCGTCCGGTGAACATGGTAAATTGTTACGACTAATTAAATCTTTTAGAAATTCAGTTGTGTCCTGAAGCTCATTCTTTTCTATATTCAGATTTGTTTTTAATTTTTGCAACATGTCCTTGTTTTCACAATTTACAACAATGCCGTTTTTAATTATCCTTGTATTCGTAACGCAGATATTTAGTTCTGAGAGGTTGATATTATTCTTGACATCTTTAAGAATGTCAGAGTGGTTCAAATTATAACTAACTATATTTAAAAAACTTAACCATTAGACTTTACAACATTTCATTACTTAATTTGGGTAAACCACTTGTAATATGCGACGGATATTATAGCTATAAAATCTACGTATAAGGTATGTTTTATGGTCTAAGCGCTTTAAATGTTTCAGATTAATGTATTTAATTGCAATTTTAAAATTTATCCATCAATTCAATTTTTATATCACAATCACAATACCATTTTATTCATTATACTTGTTCATTGCATACTCTTAAGGAAGACATTTTTGAAATTGTATATTTTGTATATAACACCTTAGTTTCAATGGCTTCTAATAAAACCATCCTCAGTTAGATTGGTTTCTAACAAAACCAATTTCAAAAAATATTCTGTTGAGTTTTAGTAGCCCTCAGACTTCAATTGACCTACCACTGATTTGTTTTCAAATCTTTTTTACATATAACCGAAAAATAGTTGAGATAATTTAACATAATCTCACTGTAAATTTATCTACTAATAAAATGATGTTTGTCGCCCGTTTATTTTAATAAATCAATCTTGAAATCAAGTAAACTAACTGAACCCTGAAACAGCAAAACATAGATCTTACCCTGCCCAGATCTCTACCGAGTTAATGAGCTACCGGCAGTGAGGTGTCCAACCTCTTCAAAAACATTCATATCTTTTTACAACACTAAATTCGTAATAAAGACTATTATTTTTCACAGTTCATCCTTGTCTTCTTTCATCGTTTCCATGATTCTGCTGGCATGTCTTGTGTATTTTAAGCTTCTCAAACTAACAATCAGAAACTTTTTGATGTGCCGGTAGCAAAGATCCCTTATTATTTCTTCTGTCATTAGGATTTATTATAAATTGTCGGGCCTCTTTCTAAATCGTATAGGTACTTTGTAATTTTTGTGTACTGTAGACGTTAAATATTATGAGCATAAAAATTGTCAATTTCAATTTAAATTCCATATTGAAAACAATACGTTGCGCCAAAACATTTTTACCGGTTCTAAAAAATCAATATTCGTTATTAGTACATAAACGGATCTGACATTATAATCTACATGAATCTGTTTTAAAAAAACGTCCGTTCAATTGTTCACAAGCTAACAGCTAACACCTAACACTCACCTAACTAGCGTCTCCGTACTGTATGGAATGCCACTCAATTTTGAAATTTATTAAATAATACTTTTGGAAATATGAAATAAAAGTAAAGAATAGATATTTGGATACAACCCAATGAGTTTTATATTGAAAAAATGTTTGATATTAAAGTAAAAATATTTCTATACACAACTTATTTACCACATATCTACAAATATGGCAATAAATATTAAGAAAAAAGTTTCAGTTCCTCGAATTAGTGTTTAAACCTTGAGAATATTGCTGAAAAATTTCAAAACGTCACTTTGTTTTTCTTTCAAATTTATAAAATAGAGTACATTTTTTAGTAAAATATTTCGTTCATTTGGCTTTGTGGAAGTCTCACGGTGTTTCTTTATAAGCGATATTCTAAGAACGTGAACAACGAATATTTTATTTTATCTCGCATTTTACCACCAACCGAAAATCTTAAATTTGTTTCAATCTCAAATATACCGTCGAATCTTTAAATCTCTGGCCAAATCTGCTTCAATGATAAATATTCGCATAACGATGATAAGATTAGTACCTACCCAGTCTATCGACGTCACTGCAAAAGGGTCCTCGTGTATCCTAACTTAATGCGCAGAAAGGGCAAAGTTTGATAAGGTCACAGGTTAATTTATTAGCAAATATATAGACCTGTCAGTTGGAATCAGTAATAAAGGGTGCAAAGGTTATAACTGTGGTGTATAGGGGCAGATTAATGTTTTTTTATTAGACGCATTAGCCGCAATATTAATGTTATTTTATTTAATTTTTCTTTTCATTCATTGATAATAGTGTATTACAACATACCTATATATATCGATAATACGTAGTAACAGCACAACATGAAATCATACAATTTAATGTAAGTTTCTCAATGAGCTTATAAAGCCGGGTCCAGACTGAGTAACATTGCTATATACTTTGTTATATAACTCTGCTATGTAACTTTTGTTTAAAAACCCGGTCGCGTCCACACTAAAAGTTAGTCAAGATGGATCTTTCAAATGCAGAAAACCAATTCCTTGCAGAAACCGAGAAAAAAGCGGTTTTGGGTTCAACCTACACTAAGATCAAGAAGTCAATTTAGTGGGACTCATTTATTAGAAGATTTGAGACGAGACGATTTCGGTAATTTGCATGTTTGTTCCACGTTCCACTCCATTATTATTATAGACAAAACTCTTAAACTTTTTTTATGAATAAAAATATTATGCGCAGCACTGATCAATTTTGACATCAAATATAGCAAGTCTGGACGCACTTGAAATAGCAGTGCTATATCACTGCTATATAACTTCTTTTGATCTATTCGGGCTTTACCGACTCAAGACCGATAACATCTAGCAAGTTATATAGCAAGGAAATCTGCTACATTTAGTTTAAATTTTATTCGAGGACGCCAATGGATTCGTTTCTGTAATTTAATATTTGACCTTCGTAATTTTTTTTTAGATCGCAGTAATACTCCTAAAATTGTGCGAAAGAAATATCCTCGACCCTCGACCTATTTTGTTAGTTTTAGCAAAGAGTCTTTAATCTTTGGTTTCAGTATAAATATAGAACGAATAGACCAGTTTACTTATATAGTGAAAATGTATATACGGATTCCCAGTTTATTTTCGAGATAATGACGATGCAGAAAAATAATGTTGCCATATTGCGGCCTTATTTAGCAAATGGATTGTATTGATTATATTATTAACTAATATAAAAATTATTACATTATTAATCCATATTTTTTTGCAGTCCTTATTATTATCTTGATTTTGATGATTTAATTTAATGAGATTAGAGATTCTTTACAAAATATTCAAGATACAGACCACAATTTAATTATTGTTCTAAATTGCAGGAAAATGCTTTATTTGTAAAACTTCGAAATCACTAAATAAGTACATATTACAATTTTAAATTATGTATACAGGTTTTCAGTAAGGTGATATTTTTAAGGTAGAAAAAAAAATTCATGTTTATTTTATGTATGGGCATATAATAATATATAACAAAGCACATACTGATATTTTAAGAAATTTATTTTGTCCATAAAAAAATTGCCTTTTTGGCGAACCCTGTATACAAGAATTAAATACTTGTAGGGGTTTCGAAGGGAGTATATTATTGGTTAAAAAAATAATAGAAAAAATGTTGTGTGCTATCGTTGGTTATTCTGTAAATAATGTCAAATTTTATTGAATATAGGGGTTTTAAGAGAAGATTTTTTATAAATAGTGAATTATATTGAAGATTTTAAGAAAAGTAAATTTTTTATAAATAGTGGATTTTTTATAAATCGCTAAATAAAAAAATTTCTTCTTTTGTGGTCACTCGGTATATACCTAAATTAAAATTCAAATAGGTAGAAATAAACTTCTCTTTTGTAAATGGCTAAACAAAATGTATTTCCTTGTTCGAACTCCATGCCTGGAAACATTGTAAATCAACTCGGCGCATTCGCCATTCTGAAACAAAATAAGTTAGACGTGTCAAATACAGAACTTATCAAATTGAAACCCAAAAAACTCCACAAGCGGAAGTGAAAAATAAATAAACTTTACTTTATAAGTTTGGTTCGGAATTTTAATCGTTTTGTTTTGTTTACACATTTCTCCAAAATGAAGTAACAGGGAAATATCAACGAGACTTGGTCGTGCAATTACCGTTTTCTTAGTAATGTTAATGATGACCCTTATATAAAAATGACTTTATACACATAAAATGCACTAATCAAATTCGGATTATTACAAATTAATATTTATTTAATTCATTATTCTCCCTTTTTATTTAAAGAAACCGTTGAGTGAGTGAAAAGTATATATTTATAGGAATTTCACAAATATCCCCTTATTTTATATCAACCGGTGAAAGAGGCAGAATTAAAAGAAATACTTTTTCACCCTCTGATATAAATGCTTGACGAAAATTTATCGGAGAAATATCGCTTAAGATGGCATTCGTCATTTCCATTGTATTTTATATAAAAATTATGATATATCTAAATTATAAAAACAATAACAATTAATTATGCATATTTTTACATTAATAACAGTTTTGATTTAGATATATGCCAGTTGTATACAGGGTGTATTTAAAAGTTAGATTTTATTTCAAACATATAATTATTAATATTACATATTTTCAAATTATTGTCAAACTTTTATTAAGGTAGTTTAAACAGTTTAATATGATAAGCACTACTTGGTGTCATTTTCCAAAACACTCTGTATATAAAATCATATAAATGCAGTTAACTAAAAGAAGCTTTTCAGAGTATATTCGAGATTTAAAATCATTGTTTGAACTACATGGAATCTCATTACCGTTGTTTACTAAAACCCGGTTTTCTTATATACCTAATATAGAAATTCTACAAAAGGTTTTGCAATCTGTTTTCATCTTTAAAAAGAATCCACTGTTATTGCAAGTCATGTGTTTTGCCAGTAAAAATAATTAAAGCTATACTGGCTTAATGAAGACATTGTTTGTAGATCCTTTGTTATACTGACTAATTATTCATGATTCGCTTTGAGTTATTGTTAAAAAAAAATACAGCAAAAATATACTGTTGGCTTTATAAATCATATTGTAGAGAAATATCTCAGAGATTCGGCGTAAATTTTGTAAAAACGATTTTTTATTAGACGGAAATATTACATTTACCTTCTTATCATATCTGATGTCACATATAGTGTCATTCCAATGCTACCTTTTTAAGGAAAACAGACATCTGTTAAACTCTTCTGTGATAAGCGTCTCTTAAATTTACAGTGGGGTGTCAGAAATTCTATTAGAGTCTTCTGGCTTCGATAAAGTAAGCGTGTGAAAATACATTTTTCACAAACTTGACTGGTTTATAGTTGTTACTTAGTTTTTACTCCTTCAATATCTTGAAAGTTCAGTCGTCATCTACCTTTTTAGATTGCAATTATTACAATTCAACGAGTTTGTATTCAATGGAAATACTATTGATCATTATTTCTATTACTTTGGATGTGAATTTTCCTGCGCTTAGACATTCATTTTGTTAATAGTAACTGCACTACTAGGTAACTACTGTAAAATAAAGAATATGGATTTATTTATGTTAAACTAAGTATTTACGAAATGAAAGGGCACATACTTCTTAAAATTATTGTCTTTAACCACGCCGATTTGGCGATTTTCCACATAAGTGAGTTCAAACATAAAAAATAAAAAGGCAACCGTCTATTTACGACCGCGTCCCTTTTAAGTTGCAAGCTTTCAGTATTCCTAACGAAGACTTCATAACCATAGTAACACACAAAGCCTATATAAAGATACCGTTTGTTTTCAGACTTCACTCGTGAACTATGACGAGATGTTACTGCCAGTCGGCGCAAAATCTATTTGTACGTCAGTATCAAAGGATTCAGGAATAGATTATGTGATACTTCAAATGTGAAATTTATTAGTTTTGAAATATTACTTTTTAGTAGAATGGAAGCTGTGAGTGAACGTGTCGACATATTAACAGACAACGCAAAATTAAAATTTTATATTTCAGTGACATGCAATTTTACTTTATTTTAGTTAAGTTCAATAAACATATGAATGCACTGGTGAACACTATATAATTTATTTCACTGCTGAAGCCATTGTACAGTTCAAGGTTTTACAATACATAAACAAGTCTAAAACCGAAAATAATTTTCCAGTCAAAATTCTACAGGGTCAAGTGTTTGTTTAATGGAATATCATATTTTGTATATAAGTAAATTTTTGGAAGCCTTCTGTTACTCCCATATTATTATCGAGTCTCTCCCAAGCATTTGGATATAATGATTTACTTTTGTTGATTCAATGTCATCTACCACGTATATTGAAAAAATCAAGTCACTCACAATAATTATGGATTTTAAGAAAAAATAAATAAGCATTTATTATCCTTTCCCACATATTTTGCTGGTGTATTTATTATAAGCAATTTTCTTATAGGAATCTAGCAGACCATTTACTGGGGCCATTTTTTTCAATCCATATATTATGTGTTTAGATATTATTTAGATGGTCCATTATTGCATGTACATAATGTGGTGGGGTAGCATCTTACTGAAGCCACATTCAATTTCGGATCCTTTGAGGAAAATTCACCAATAATTGTGGAAGATAGTCCTTCAAAAAATAAAGTAATTCCAATCAATGAACCTTCACACAAATGTGGACCCACTACATGCTCTCCAATAATTCCTCTCCAAATATTGGACCATCTGTGCTGGCCTCTATCATCTAAGTCCGAAGCAAATCTCAAATAGAGTTTCAGGATAAAATCGATGTTCGTCACCAAGTAGGTAAAGTCATTTTGGCGCCTTCGTCATCATAATCATCAAGTCAACTAATGCACCATATACAGTAGTTGCAAAATATTCACATTTACTGGTCTATATTTATATATAAGACTTTTTGTCTGTAATGGTGTTTCCGTTTAATAATAATTCATAAATTAGATATAAAATGTTTATTCAGTCCCAAAAACCCAAAAGTTTTTGCCACAGCTTAAAAATTCGTCTCCAAAACCAACTTCACCAACTTCGCTAAACTGTGGGTAATAATATTATTTGTACACACTCCATACCAACAATGGATAAGAATGACACTAGTATGGTGACAATCTTAGCACTTGATGTCCATATTCTTGGAGCAATTCGTGCCAGAAAGTCTTTCTTTTCATTTTGTTCTATATTGATTTCCTAAAAAGGAATATTGATACATTTACTACAAAACCATGTCTTGTTCTGGTATGTAGCACAATACAATGCTTTATATTTACTGTATGACATTTCTTACACCGTTTATAATCTTCTCGCGGTTGTTGCGCATACTTCAAGGTACACAAATTGATATTTTGACATTCTTCTTGCACTCTCGTAAAAACGAAATACATGATGATGTTGGGTTATTGTCCACAATATAATTGCCGATTATTTCCGTGTTTGACAGCTTATATTCCTTAGAATACGCCACAAACACGTATTCGAAACATATATTTACACCTTGTTGCACTATTTAGTTAAGTTCTTTTATGATATTCTTCTCTTTTATGGTGAATACAATATTATGAATTTATAACTTTCACTATCTCAGTATTAACATCAATATCTGTTTTTTTTTCTGAGGTAAGAAGTGGTTCTTTAGATTTAAACTCTTTGTCTTTCAAAGTAATTTTTTGAGACGTCAGAAACACTGATGATAATTGTAGCAAGGGTTTATTATTTCCTTCTTTTCTCTTGAAGTATCCTATGGAATGTTGTATTATTCATTACCAATCTTAATATATTCAACACTGAATATGTATTGAGTTTCAATCTTTCTAAAAAATCAATAATAGTATATCTGATGGAACTGACATGATCTATGATACTTATTTATTGCATCTACATACTTTGAGTGCTGATACCATTGGGGTGAGTTAAAATAGCAAACATAATGTTGCTGCATAGAGGCTCCTAACTAAAAATGACTAGCGATTTATTTACTCGCCTGATTACCGCGGTCTTTCTTAATGAAATGTGCAAAACAACAATGCTTTTGAGTTGAAATTAACCTTAGAAAAAGCTTTTTATAGCTAATTCAAGCATTAGAAAAAACGTGTTCACTCAGTAATGGGTAGGTATGTAAGTATATTAAAATTGTATATTTACCTCACTTGATATAATATGTTATAATTCTTATAAGGCTCACTGAGTGGAATAGCTATTCTTTGACCCAGATTATGATTTATAGAGGTAGAGTTTATCACATGAGATAATCAAGCAAAAACTTTGTACAAACTAGCTTGTAATTAAGTAAAATAGTCT
Organism: Rhagium mordax; assembly: GCA_963680705.1. Taxonomy (NCBI): domain Eukaryota; kingdom Metazoa; phylum Arthropoda; class Insecta; order Coleoptera; family Cerambycidae; genus Rhagium; species Rhagium mordax. Next base: position 63,612,248 of record OY796658.1, read on the forward strand.
AATTACAGGGCTGTCAAGTGGGATACAAATTTATATAAATGACTAACTTGTAGGAAGTAGATAGCAAACTTTCTAAGGCCGATTACTGATTTATATTGGCTTAGAGAAGAAAATACGTTATGCAAATTTTACTCTAAAATTTTCCATATATATTGGTTTTATATTATTTCGAAGGTAAAAAATGTTTTTTTTTATGCGAGATGTAAATATAAATGTTGCTCGCTTATTCTTATTATTCTTGAGTTCTCAGGAATATAGTCAACAAGATTGGAGATGTCTCATATTTTATAAATGTTGCGTCATAATTCCAGGAATCACAGAAAATCAGAGATATACACGAATTTAGGAATATACAGGATATATACATTTTATATTAAGCTTTTTGTACTAAAAAGACTGAAGAAAATAATGTCTTTTATTTAATTTTTTTTTAATTTTCATAAGAAGTTAAATATAGTCTTGTTTTACATTAGATTTTTTTTGTACAAAAACAACTTTTATAATTATAAGTATTTTTAAATAATGTTAACGAAATGCCTCAGAGAATATGAATAAGAAACGAATTCCATGATCTCCTGCCAGGAAGCGAATGGCGTTCAATTTAAACATTTATCTTGATTAAACAACGAATCTACTTGTAAGTATTACTTTTAATCTTAGTATTAGTCATTTCAAAATGTTTATATTAACGTGAAGTGCTTGGAAATATAATCAAAATGATTTATCGATTTGATACGCGTCGCGATGCCACTACTGCATTGACAACAGTTCGTTTTTCACAAAAAAAAGAACACTTCTTTCGATTCAATTTTATCCTATCTTTATCGAATGCGTAAACCTTATTTTGTTGCGGTAACACTACTTTATGACTTGTAGGTATAGGTATAATAGGTACCTAGCATTGTGCTAGTTTCTAACGCAATCATAGAAGCATGCTTCACGTGTACTTATATTTGATTAAAGAATGTAATTCAATATGAGCCTTTAGAAAACTTTGTTGGCTAAAAATAGATGGGCTTATTACGTTGGAGAGTTAGAGCTTGTTAAAAATTTAATATAACCCAGCTCAACTGTTCGCGACTAACGATTATTGGATTTTAAAAATGAATAGATCTCTACCTACATTGTACTCAATTATTCAAAGGAGAGGTATTTTACTTCGCACCTGTGCTTAAGATTTCCAAAATGTTTTGAACGTAAAAGCATTTATAAATCATGAAACTTTTAGGGACATAATATTTTGCTGCATTATCCTGATTTTACTTCAAATGAGACGATTACTTTTTGAAATATATTATGATTGATTCGGAACATTACCCATTTTTTCAAGGAGCTGAAAAAATTATGTATACATATACAATTGTTATACCTATATTTCATCTTCAAATAACTTAGTTATTCAAATAAATAATATTCTTAAAAGTTTGGGATAAAACTAAATAATTCTTTTAGACAAAATTAAGTACATAAAAACATTAAACTTTTGTTTAGAAAATAATGGTGGAATTTTTGAAAACATGTTAAAATTTTTACTTATTTTGTATATTATTTTTATTAAAAAATTGATTAAAATGTAAACTTGCTTTTCTTGCTTTTAGGTGTATTTATTTGAATAACTCAGTTATTTGAAGATGAAGGATGAAGGATATGACAATTATATATTATATACACTCACAGGCAAAATAATCGATCCACGCAAATTTTCGACGAATTTCAATCGCAAATAACTTTTTTATTTGATGTTGGATTTAAACGAAATTTGAAGAATATTGTAGACAAATTAATGGAGAATCGCTCACATTTTGAAAATTTACAAAAAATATACGTACGTTTATAATATACAGGGTTAAACAGAAAGATGTTTTTTACCATAAGTTTAAGACACTCTGTGAGGTGGCGAAACAGTAAATTGTTCTAAATTAAGTATTAATTATCAAGTCTCATCTATTCTTAACATTTTTGTTTTTGGTTCACCTCGATATCTTTATTTATGTGGAAAATATGGATTTTTTAAAAAAACATTGCAATTTGCAATAATTTTTTTGTACGAAGAACTAAGGTTGCTATAGAGGACTGACAGTTTTGTTGACAGTTTTTGTTAACAGTTTCTTTGTAAATGAATGTGGTGTCTTTTTACTTTTAAAAATGGATGTCTCCGACTGATGTTACCAGAGCCATTGCTTTAATTCAGGATGGACGGTCAGGGTCAGAGGTGTACGAATGAACGAGATCTCGTTCATTCGTACACCTCTTCCTACCACATTGACTCCTTCTATTGTACACGCCATGTTGATGAAACCAATTTAGAGCCCTTTGTACTTTACTTCTTGTGACGTTTCAAACTCTTGACACGTAATACTGTGACCGTCCATCCTGGATTAAAGCAATGGCTCTGGCAACATCAGTCGGAGACATCCATTTTTAAAAGTAAGAAGATACCTCAGAGGTAACACATTCATTTACAAAGAAACTGTCAACAAAAACTGTCAACAAAACTGTCAGTCCTCTATAGCAACATTAGTTCTTCGTACAAAAAAATTATTGGAAATTGCAATGTTTTTTTAAAAAATCCATATTTTCCACAAAAATAAAGATATCGAGGTGAACCAAAAACAAAAATGTTAAGAATAGATGAGACTTGATAATTAAAACTTAATTTAGAACAATTTACTGTTTCGCCAGTCTTAAACTTATGGTAAAAAACATATTTCTGTTTAACCCTGTATATTATAAACGTACGTATATTTTTTTGTAAATTTTTAAAATGTGAACGATTCTCCATTAATTTGTCTACAATATTCTTCAAAATTCGTTTAAATCCAACATCAAATAAAAAGTTATTTGCGATTGAAATTCGTCGAAAATTTGCGTGGATCGATTATTTTGCCTGTGAGTGTATTTATAAAGGGGATAAAAAAGGTTATCCAAATATACAAAAATATACAGGGTGTTCTGTTAAAAAGAATGTGACTGTGACTATCCCTGTATATTCATTACGATAGATACAGACTCATAACATACACAAAGACTTGGTAAAATATGCTACAGATCTATTTTTAATTTTTTTGTGTAGCTATATTTGTAAGCAAAATAGAAGGGTATAAAAAGTAGAATTTTCAAACGATCACCCTGTATAATTCTCCAAAAATTATATCTAACTCTATTGAAAGCACTGACTATAACCTGTTCTTTTATTATTCCGCCGATTGGAGAAAGAGAAGTCACAAGTCAACCATTTTAAGTCGATTTAATGTTGTTGTTGAGATCTTCTTGCATTATATTCTTCATATTCATATCGCTTTATTACAACCACTGGTTTACTATCTATAACAGATGAAGCTATACATGCATACAATAGCAAGAACATCAACGCATATTATCGTAAAAGACAAAAGTGGAACAAAAACTAATCGAATAACTAGTTTCTGTTTACTGAAAATTGAAAAGTAATATTTTGATATCGTCAAACTAAATCTCAAAAGCTATATTACCAATAATAACAAAACCTATATAATGGCAACCCAGTTATGTCTTTTGCGGACGCCCTAATCCTATATACCAGTTTCAATTGGTAGACTTCACATCCAAGAAAGAAACTATAAACGTGAAAATGTTGCTACATATCATTCATTAAGTTATATGTATACTGTAATGACACGTACTCACGTAAGCTAATCTGTATTGTTTGTAACTTACTATCTACGAACAATATTTTCTAACTTTGTAGCACCTTTTTTAAGACGGAATCTCGGGCGCCAGTTTCTTCTTGTATGGTGCAAGAAACAGCACTTTCTCCATTGGCGGTTTCCAAGAAAGACCAGGACCAAAACTGCAGTGAAGATTGTGGTTTTGTAAAGGGGTCTTTTGAAATGATTACCAATTTTTTCGGTCTGGGCAATTTGGTCGAGTGAACAGCAACAAAAGTTTGGTCGAGTGAACAGCAACAAAAGTAATAATATCGTATTGTAATATGATCCTTTAATATGTTATAAATATAACTTCGACGTCATTTTACCGACTATTATTTGTTTAATTGTAGAACGAAAATGCTCAAAATGAGAACAGATTTCAAATTTAATAAAGCATTGCCGGATATAGAATGACGTAATAGCGTACGATGTCTACAGCGTCCAATAGAATCCTTGGATCTCGCCCCCCTCAGTGATGTCCATCGTCAATGGCATCTGTCAAACGTTTTGACGTATGTTTTGTTTTGGTTATATTTACTAAAAATGAAGTGTTTATTTTGTTATTTTCACTATTATTTCGGCAAGCACAGACAAAACACTTCTTTAGAAGCATTTGAGATATATTTCAAAGGGAATATGAAATAATCGGATAGCTGAAAAAAACTTCACATCTGGCAACCAATGTGCCCCTTTGGATTCAGATAGTACATGGGTAGACGAGTCTATAAAGCCCGGGACACAAATTTTCCTGGCCCTCTAGCGGTGTTGATCACGGAATCAATATGGCCACCAAAGTTTTACGACACGCTTCTACATTTCCCTATATAACTCGGATTTGTATTTTGATATTGACCTATGCTATTAGTGATTATTAATCAAGAGAAAACGCGCTTTCCAATGGTATATTTGACGTCATTGTGTGGGTTCATAATACCAGATATATTTGTAACTTTATTAACATGTTTGTTTTCATTTTGATTTTTTCGAAACATTTTGCTAAATAACTTGGAATCCGTTACATGTAGCTGAAAACGAAAACTTTTTTGTTGATCAAAAAAATAACTTTGGAACGGTATATATGACTTCTATTTTATCACAAACACAAAGAAGATATTGCTTTCGTCTACCTCATAGAAAAACATAAATTACTCAATCATGTCAACGAAGAGGAAACATGAATTTGTTGATGCTACGACTGACCCAGTGGTGGCTCCGTTTGTATGGGACCTGTGTTTGTTATGCCAGAAGCATTCAAAAGAGCGCTTAATCATTCCGAAGTATGAAGGTTATTTAACAATTGCGAAGAATATTGCAATTTTTGCTGAACATGGTGCTTCCAAGCTTGCAAGAACAAATATGACAGTCAAAAGACTGAAAGACTATCTGGTGAAAAGAAACAGAAAGGACAACCCCATTGCTCAGACCAGACTCCATCTACATCAAAATTAACAAGATCATTATTATTTTGTTCAGATGTGAAAAAGGTGTGTCTGTTTTGTGATGAAGGAGAAGGTAGAGACAAACTTGTGACTGCATCCACGCTGGGTATTGGGCCTACAATTCATAGTCACGCTGTACAATTACAAGATGAAAAACTGTTGAAGAAGTTATCGTCAACAGATTTGGTAGCATTAGAAGCCAAATACCACAAACTATGCTATACTCGCTTTCTAACACGTGCAAGAGCTACTGAACGTTCTCGAAGAGAATATTGCCATAATCCCGAAGAAGTTGTTTATGGTACAGTTATAACGGAATTGGTTGAATACATGCAGGATTTTTCGTGGTTTTATAATCGCCCGTTCGTGTGGCGCACCTTGTATAAAGAAAATTGCTTACGGCATAGAATTTCTCCATTATCTAGAAACATGGCAACGTAGTAATCGTTTAACTGTTCCGGCTTGAAATTATACCCTATTACGTCACGTCCAATAGAATAGCTTGAAAATTGGCGGGAATATCTGGCAGTTTAAATAGTGTTAACAGTTTACGAATTTTCTTTGGGTATTAGATATTATTAAAAAAAAAAAACAAAAAATACGGGTCATCTATTTTTATGTGTAGATGTTATAAAAATTGTTCACTCGCCCATCATTAGAGGTGCAGAACGGAAATGACAATTCGTGGATTTTAATATATCATACAAAAGATCTTTATTACTTGGCAGTTACAAATTAATAAAACAAAAAAATTGGACAGTAATCAACTAATGTATTGTAATGTAATTTGCAGTTATACACCAAAGGCGGTAATTATGTACAATTTAATATTAATATATAGCGCGAGCTGGCAAACAAGGATAAAACTAAATATTGTTGAATTTAGCACGGTCGGTGGTCCAAGTTTTAGTGCGAACTCTGCTACCGCGGGGAAAAGCAGTCGGCTACGGCTGTCCACTAGGACTCGAAATTATCAGAGGGCGTTCAATCAGCTATAGATATTCTCTATGTATGGGTTTCTGATTAAGAAATACGGAGAACTACTGCCACAAACGTAGAGCTATTTTAATAAGGAAAATATTTTCCTATCTACTAAAAAAAACTTGACTTAGAGCATACGCTGGAGATTGGAGGATGCCACCTATGATTAGTCCACTTTATGACATATTAAAGGCATTCACTGGGATTGCGTTGACCACCACAACCGGGAAATGTCAGCTCAGTCGGTGAATGTTTTACAGGGCAAAATACAAACGACGAAATTAATTATTAGCTCTGGTTTGGTTTAGTAATATTTTACTGCGGTACTTACAAATAACATAAATTCCGGATCTATATTTAACTAAAGGCGGTACGCACGGCTAGTAGCGGATAACGTTGTTTTCTTATCAATATACTTTTCGGAAATAAAATTATAATCGAAGGGGCGGCTATTTCCTAACGATTGACGGTGTTGCTGATAGGTGGACAGTTTTATTGCTGGATCAGACAGATCCTTTGTGGATGCTCCTCGCGAGTATTATTACTTGCTTTGATGACGTATTAAAACAGGCACGGATTAATATTTTAACAGGTCTTAGTAACTAATGATTTTTACTTCCTACTCATTATTTATAACAATTCACGGATTTTAATTATACCTGGGATTATTAAGGAAATTAATCAATTAATATACTGCTGTTTACCAGCGGCTTTTACAACTCAAAGTTAACTTAATTAAATCAGAACTTAAATACTAATAGAGGCTACAGGGTGTACCTGTTGACGTTTCCACCAGAGAGTTCGAAAGACGTCAAACTAAAGAACGGGGATCATACGGCAAAGCCTTCGAAACGTCTCTTTAGTCAGCTGCATCAGAAAAATATAGAAACTTCTGCCCATAGAGGTTTAGAAATGTTTTGGTCTGCTTCCTTTCAGATTACACTGCTATTCGGCTGCAAGATGACACGAGGGTCGACAAGCACTTCTCAGACGACGGCTTTTGCATCACTGACTGTTTCGAATCGCACTGAAATTAGGGTTATTGATAATAAGTCATTAAAAGACATTCGTCATTTTAATACATTATCATATATTGAGACAATAATTATGCATGATTACAATCATTCAGCTAATGCTAACCTGTCCAAACAGTTACGCCTACCCACATCGCGTCTTACAGCTCTCTAGGATCGGTACCCGGAGGTTGGCTACCAATTTTGCAGAAAGAGAATTACTAAGAAAGGATTATGGCAAAAGAAATGAATTTTAATTGTCAGAGTTTATGTGCTCATCAACGGCCGATTACTCCCGAATACACGTTTTCATCCGTCGTGTACATGAACAATTATTATACGGCAATAACCTGACGTTTTCCAATTTCGACTCAGTTCCAATTTGTACTTTTATTTACTGGTGGCTCTTTTCGATTCCTCGATGTCCTACACGTAGCTTTTGTTTTACCTTTTAATTATATCTAGATTATCCCGAATTAATTTTACTGATTGTTTATATTTTTTATGATTACGAGTACTAAAAATTTCTCGTTTAATTTTTGAATTTAGGAGACGTTCAGCTATATGTAACGGTGTTTTATGATGAATTTCGATACAATTCCGATTCTATCTATCTAAATGATTATTTATGAAAATTCTGATCCATCGCGACTCTCATACGTCAATGCCTCAATTCCTTCGCATAAAAACAGCCACGGCCAGATGATTCAGTGATTTCTCAACACAACAGGAATTTCGATAGTTTCCAAATTTTACCTCTCGCCGAGAGGGAACGATGGATCCTTCGATGGATCCATCGTTCCCTCTCGGATGGATCCATAACTCTTGTATGACGCCTTGCAGTCACCTTAACTACTTCAAGCAGTTACAGAAATTTGTCCCATTATCGTTAAGTCATTCAAAGGCGTTATTAATCAGCCCCTTTAATCTTTCTGAGCTCACGATACCTCTATGGTATTATTTAACCTTGTTAAATAAAGAATGATATTTTAAATTCAAATACTTTTTATTCTATTTATGTTAATGAGTGAATATTGTCTTGGGTATCACCCTGTAGCTGTGTGAGAGTTTTTCTGAAAAACGTCTATTTGACAGTGATAATCATTATCAACATCTGCACGTAGGTGACGAGGTCTCGAAATTTTTATTAGAAATTTTATATTTTTAATATAAATATTAATCAGTATTCACCCAACTGAATGTAAAATACAAATGTAAGGTTAATCAAGTTAATATGGAAAAATTTGTTGCTTCTTCAGAACATTTATTATCTGTAAATGTACCTACCGATGTTGGGCCCATAGTACTAAATTAGTAGAGTGGATGCCCTCTTCATAAAAATAATGGGGACATGTTCACTTCGATTTGTATGTTTTTACGCCATAAGCGGAGCTACCCTTTGTACAATTTTTGTTTTAAAATTGGTCTACCAATAAATTACGTATGTTGGCGTGTTATAACATCATTATTTACTTTTTTTTCTGATCTAAGTACTTCCTCTAATACATTTTATGTACTCTGTTAGGTAACGGTTTTAATTTAATTATAATTTTAACTTTAGAGCTTTTGATACTTTATGTTACTTACGACTTACGAAATTACATCATTTATTTTCCCGTTAAAAAGCAGCAGTAAATATATGTACATAATAATTTTTTAATGAAGGCACTTGATATTATCATAATGTATATGCTAATTTAAGCAAATAATAATCTTATTTATGCTCAATTTTAAAATATACGACGGTAGCCTATCATTCTGGATGATTCTTAAGAAGCAAAATAATATACAAAATTATTAAAATACTTGAATATAAATTAGAAATTTGAAACATAAGAATATGACAACTTCTCCAATATAGCTTTTTGATATTTCTTTTCTAAAGTATGTAGTGTAATGTTTTCGGATGTGTATTTTTGATTTTAAAATTAAATTATAAATTTTAAAATTTTTCAGTAACTCTCCCGTTGAAAATGATGTTAGGCAGGCTTTTCTATAATTTCTTTGCATGAAATATTTTCATTAGTTTGTGTAATTTCCGAAAATTTTGTGTATAAAAATTATAATAGCCACAGAAAATTGTTCAGCATGTTATTAGTTTCATTTTAAGTTGTCTGAAACCTCATCGCCATTTTTTTTAGTCTTTGCTTGTATAAACTTTTTAGCTTGTTTTGATATGCACTACATACCTAACTACCCGAACACAATCATTTTGGGCAGTATTATATCGTATTGTGGAGTAAATGTTATTTGCACTTTATTAAACAGGCATATTAATGTGGTCTTAAATTATTCAGGAAATTTTCACTTATAATTGTAAACAATAATTTTGGATAAGTTCAAAGAAAATAAAATAAAAATTGAGGATACAAAACGAACACAAGGAAAACAGGATCTTTAGTTCATAAAAACACATCAAAGCTTTCTTTATCACAAGTTTATGCGGCCTAAAGGTATTTTACCAAAAGGAATTATTTTATATGGAGTTCGTGAAGAAACAAACACGAAAAACTTTGATTAAATATAAGGGCAACAACCTGTGTTTTATATCCTTTTACAATTTCGAAGAAAACATATACTTCAGATGTCAAGTACGTGAAAGGAAAGATCTAAGACTAAAATATTGAACTCTATACAAAAATTTCTTAGGAAATTCGGATATGATCGATTAAGATTAAACTGCTATGGAATTTAATACTCTGTAATATTATCTGCTACTAGTGAAATAAACAACTAGTCAAGAACTACGGTTTCATAGACGGTTGAATTATTAGATTTTTATGTAATTACACATTATGTAGTATGTTATGCAGTTTCTTGTATATTTTATATAAATATTTTAAGTAAGGTAAGGCTTCATATTAAATTTTTTAAATAAAAATAGTGTTCCATCATCCGATGATGCTAATTTGATTGTAAAAATGTTTAGTACTTATTCTGCGTCTAGAATCTTCAGTATTACTATCACCAGCAATTACCTTTTTTCAAAATCAGAATTTTTCACCTGCTCTCATACGGCTTTTACGCTCCTAATTTGATCGTGGTGGATAAAACGTTGAATTACATTCTGAAATTAACAGCCTTCAATCCACTCGAAAAAATGTGACTCTCGGCTGCGCCTCGAAGGAACATTTTCTTTTCGTGGATTAAAGGCTAGTTAATCCTCTTATATAATTAATAACTATTATTAATATGTATCTGACGAAATGAAAGAATAAGAAAATTTTACGAAAAATAGGTTCTATGCATTTTATTGAGGTTGAAACGGTTTTCGTTTAAATAATTAAATAGCATTTTGAGTAAATTGGTTTTATATAGTAGAAGAAAATGTGGATGCGGTGACTTGGGTTTACTTACTTCGATCCTAGCTATTGCAACACTGCAAACTGCATGTGCCGCATGTCTATGTTATTATTATACGAAGAGAAGGAAAATGATGAAGATTTTCCTCAAGAAGAACTACTGAAAGATTCAAGACGAAACATAAATCGTCGATGATGATAAAGAATGAAATGATTAATAATAGTATATATTGTAATATTTTTAACTATATTTTTCATTATTTGGAAAATAGACACAGGACCAATATGTTATTATTATCTTTAATGATTAGTTCAAAAATTTCTGCAACATACATTATTCCCAAACATACCTATTTACAAAAAATGCTGCTTTGTCCATATTAGCAAATTATTATAATCATTTTCATCTCGAAGTCCGTTCGTTACCATGCAAACTTTTCTTTATTTCATTACATGTATAGAACATTAGTTGAAAACACAAATATAATTTAGTTAGGTAATTACATGAGTTTTTAATTATTTTTATTCTTTGGAAACTTTGAAATAAAATATAATTATTGCGCTAAAATATTAATTAATCACATACATACGATTCCTAATTAATAGGTAAATGCAATTAGGTTTTTTGATTTCTCTATGGAATGTTTTAAATAAGATGAGATCATTTTCGGAATCTACAGATTTCTGTCGATTTAATTGGGTAGTTACGTATTATTAAAAAATCTCGCAATCCTCATCCAATGTTTTTTCATGACGTTGCATCTCCTTAAATTCAAAATACACATTCCTTGCTGCCTAATCAAATATCACATTTTTTCGTTTATAATTATTAGAAAATTTGTATTTAAATTTTGTGATTGATCTGCAAAAAAAATCCATAATATCATGAGTATTTATGGATAACAATGAAATCAGCAAAATTTCTCTAATTAAATATTTGAAAATGCGGAAATGACACCGTTACAAAATGATGCTGGTGTGAGTGTTACATGCGGATTTTGATTGTAGGATAGAATATTTTGAGAAAATGACGAATAGTTGCAACGTTGATTCTAAATTGTTGGTATTGGATCCATTTTTCCTTCAGGGACTTTAAATATATGGATTAAAAGTATTTTCATAATTTAGTTATACAGGGTGTTGGGCACATGGACCAACAAAAACTTTTGGTGGATAGGTGGAGTTATTTGCAAGTTTTTGACTCAAGGAACGACTGTCCCAATTCTCACGGTTATTAAGATATGATTTTTTTTATTATTTTTCAAAATTACCAAAAAATTTTTATTTTGGTTATAGATAAATGTTTAAAAAAATGAGATTTCTTGTAGAAGGCGGTAAGTATTTGGAGGGGGGGCAGCCGTTTATGTCAGTTTGCCCAGGGCGACAGAAACCTTAGAGACGGCCCTGCAAACAAGTATCCCTAATTTTGACCGTTATTGGGTAATTGTTACATTTAAATAATGCACCATCTGCGATACATTTTTTTTACTAATTCATTAAAAATGTTAAAAGATGTGATGTATTAAGTGCGCTCTACTTAACACCTTATTAATATTGGTATATATTCTTATTTAAAGGCAGAGAGACGTGACGTAAGGCCGTCTGCAGAACACGATTCTTTATTTTCTTGCTTAATAGAAAGTTAATGATTATTTTACTTTTCAGGCTTCCATCAAAGAGGGATATTTATTAAAACAGACATGGTCATTTCAAAGATGGAGAAGAAGATATTTCAAATTAAAGGGACGCAAATTATATTATGCCAAAGATACAAAGGTAGGAAATTAATTTTATACTGATTTTTTATCTGATCTAAATCTGTATACGTGTATTTTAACAACTAGCAAGTTTTATTTTATATTAGGTTAGTCAAAGTACTTTACTACAAAAAGGATATGTCATGAAATGGATATACCTCTCGAAGGCCTTTTCTATACGTTCTTTAATTTCAATTTGCCGTAGCTTTAGGGAAAATACAACATAGAAAATCCGAAAAATATAAAGGGTGACAGCTTAGTGTAAGCTGACTCAGGAATTCTAAGGTTGTTATATGTTCATGTCAATAAATACTAACAGGGTTTTAGCATTAAAGCCGTTGAAGTTCCTTTCTATAGAGACCCGTGTTAACCATTCATTTTATAAGAAAAAAACGCTTTGGTTTTAGTGCCTTTGGTAAAAAACGTTTGGGAAGCGAAAAAGTGTAAAATAACATTAAATTGTGGCGAATATATTAAGTGAAAAGTCTCGCAAGAGCTTTTAAAAGGTAAAAAACTATAATTTTATATGTTTCTGGCTCAATTTAGTTAAGCATACCTAAGTACTTTGTTTAGTCGCAATATCACAACAAATCAATGGTATTACTAAGTAGGTATTACCTTGCATTAAAACAGAGAAATATTATTTATTTTCGAGAAACTATTTTTTTCTCTTCCATTCCATTCTTGGGATTTATTGCTACATTTCTGCAAATTCCTGTCCAAAAGAAATTGATTTATCTAAAAAATATTTGAGTTAACCAGTTTAAAAATGGGAAATAACCTTTACGCCTGCATTGACTTGATGTCAAAGGAACAGTTAGAGGATGTTATTTTCTGATAACTAATAGGAATTATATTAATACAAAAACACTGCACTGACGTTTCGGAAACTATATCTGTTTCCTTTTTCAGAGTTTAAGCATTAAATTTTTTATGTAACGTGTAAAATAACACGCTACATAAAAAATGTAATAAAAAAGAATTCAATTTTCAAATGATAAATTCATTGCCAAGAAAACTTGTTATTATTACAGGCAAGTTCTTAAAAGCTAGAAAATTTTATAGGAAATATGTATTTCTAAACTATTTTGTTCTCGAAAAAATCATCAGTTTTCATACTTTTTGGAAGTCCCTGTATAAGGAAGCAGTAATGGAATTGTGTAGAATGACGCATCTAGAATTGTTTGTGGTGTGCAGGGTGCCGTATCTCTACCAGTTTTCCCTGAAGATTTTCACAATATTGGATTGAACGGTTTAATCCATTTGCTGGTTTCGATAAATTATATCATTCTATAAACGACACTGAGAATGTAATAATTGTCGCCAGATTTAATAAATTATGTCCGATGTAGTATTAATACAAATAAATCTGTAAAATGTCAGAATTTTTTCATCCTCTTAAGATATTTTCTTTTATATTACTTTTCTTTTCGACCTAAAGTAGCATTGAATCTATCTCAACAAAGGGCTACTAAAATCTCAAAACATTTTGATATATCTTTCCTGTAAAGATAGATACGCGATGGAAACTGAGCTTCAATCAATAAGTAAATTTTACGCTTCCATTACCTAATTTTTAATCCTTTTGAGAAAATTCCTTGAGGTAGAATTATGCTTCTGATTAAAATCTATAAATCGTCGGGCCTTTAAAACAGGGGAGAACGTAATATTTCAGGTGATAATGAAATAAAGATCAATCCAGTTTCAAATTACAATAGACGTGGATAAAGGGCATATTTTCAACGAGGTAGCATCAGTTCATTTAATTGCGTTTCTTAAGAGCACTTATTGCAGGGCATCTTTTCGTTTTGTTTTTTATAATCATTTTCAAATATCTTACTTGCATCACGATATGTTGTTATCTTGAGGAATTTAATTATGTTTGTTAATTTTTTATATATGCATACCACTAGAAACAAATACAAATTTCTAGTACACTGTAAAAATTAATAAAATTGTTAGTTATACTCGTAATTAATTTCATTTTACTTTAAAATAAAATTATTCTGTTGACTGTATTTCTCAATTTGACAAGCATTTCTGTCTTCACTATTAATAAATTTATATCATAAATAATACGGTTACCCCATAAAATAATACAATTATTTAAAAAATCAATACACATTAATATTTAATCATGTCGTGAACATAATTTGATCAAGTGTAGTAAACACGTATTTTCGTTTATTAATTATTCACTGATAATATTGTAAATTTCAATTATTTTCTGTGCAGCATCTGCGTGAAGTTAAGTACATTAGTTTATTTTCTAATGTTGTTGTATTTACTTAAATTGAAAGTTAGTATCAACTTAGGAAACATCCTGTTTCGAAACCATTACACAGTGTTATTCTTGTCATGTTAAAAAAGCATTAGTATTATTACGTCTATACATGTGGAAGTACGGATTTTATAGTAAAATCAAAATAAAGGCTACTCAGAGACTAGCAACGTTTTTTATAATTTTATTGATTAAGTGAAAAGAGCAATTCCAAAGAGCAGCTGTTCCCGTTACGCTTAATCTAAATAATAGACAAATAAAATCATATAAAATTTCCTAGAGAATTAAAAATAAACATCCTAGCTCACAGGCAATTTTCCGGTCATCCTAACAAAAAGTGGAGAAAAGAACTGGACATACGTGAAATTGCAGCAAAAGAACTACATATATTATTATTAAAATAGTCAATTTGGATTTCTGCCAATTAGTGATTAAAATGCCACTATTAATTTTTCAGTTAACTTTATAAAGTTAAATCGAAAAGGTTTTATTTCAACGTATTTTTAAGAAAAGGCTCGTTCAGTGGATTAATAGTTCTTAAAATAAAATCATTATTATCCCAATTTAAGAATTCAGTTCAGGAGTTAATTCGGTGACTTGAGAGGCTGATAAGAAAACATTTTTAACAAAACAATATATTTACATCTATTAACAGTGATTTATAATTTGTTTGAATTGATTTTTTCAATAATATTCATTTGTAGGTGTGTGTGATTTATTTTGCTTAAAATTATATATTTGTATGCCCTGATAGGTATAGAAATAATGGTGATAACCGATTTCATATTAAATGATAGAAGTATCGAAGCGATTTATTTAAGCCTAATAAAATGTCACAACTGATGAAAAATCATATAAAATCCTAGTTTTTTTCTGACATACACTTGAGAAATATCTGGTTCCAAAAAATTTGTCGTTTTTAAAAAGTTTCTCTGATCTAGGTGCCTCTAAAGGACCTGCTGTAGGTACTGTGTCCATTGTGTTACGATGTATTAAATTATATTTAAAAGATCAGTTCTGTACATCAGACAAACGTTATCTAAATTCAGTATTTTTATAAATAACTCTTAACCTCGTGCCTTTATACACATACAATGAATAGGCTGGGAACTTCTGGTTGTGAGACTCAGTTACGATTTCATAAAACAGTGTGAGTGTACTCGAACAAGTTGAGAGTGAATCTATAAATGGAAGAAAATGGAGAAAGGCCTTTGTTCTCATATAGAACACTTAACTCTTGCTATGACTTGACATGGAAACGCCCCAAGCATCCTAAAGCTATTTTAAACGTGGTTAAATGTATTGTACAGTAGGACACTTCCAACAATAATCTTTATATAAACCAACACAGGTCAATATGTAGGGCTTGGTTAATGAACAAATAAATATACGGTGTGGAAACATTAAAACCAATAAAGTTATATTTTTATCTGTTTATTAAGATTTATAATATATGACATATCTGCCAAATTCTGAACGAAATTACATCGAATTAAAGTTCAATTACAAAATATATGGTAGATTTTGCAATTAAACTTTAATTCAATGTAATTTCTTTCAGAACTTGGCAGATATGTCATATATTATAAATTAAAACAAACATGTTTAATAAAGTAAAAGACACTCTCCTAAAGCGATCTAGATATTAGTGAGGAAAGCCAACTATCCAAAGAATTCTTATCGGCATTCCCCAACAACAAATATCCACACTAATAGATAACGTATATTACGACAGAGAGCTTTTAGCGATAGTAATTAAATGAAATTCTTCGTACTCCGAAGGGACATTCGCGTTAATTTTAAAAGAAAAATATAATTATCTATAATTAAATTAACGACGGAATTTGGGAAAACAACTGCATTCATTAATGGAAGTTGCTTAAATTTGATTATTCTATTTTAAAGACAATTCAAAAGCTTCATTAAGAGTTATTTATTCCGACGCATATTCTAAGAATACAAATTTATTCCATTGCCATTATTTCTATTGTTCTCTATTTGTTTTATGGACGCATAAGAAGTAGATGATTTCAATTCTATTTTTATGTCTTTAATCAATAGAATCGTATAAAGGAAATATTTATTGTGATCGTGAAAAGAGCGATTCTATGATTTTAACAAAAATAATAATTAAAAAAACATTTTTGTATATATTTGAAAACCTTAGAATCTTCAGAATGTTTGTATGAGTCAAGAGTCAAGAGGTCAAGAGACACGTGATATATTACTGAATGGCGTTCCTCAACACTTGGGCGTAGATCATCAGATGTGAAACTGTTGGGGTAACAACGTCAACTGTTACACTCTGTTTGATTACGTTAATAACAATTCCGTGTTCCTGGACGTACCCACTAATTTTACGGACAGTTGCACACCGGTTATTCCTGAAATAGGTGTCATATTGCAATCCAATTCGCTTGGTATGTGAAACGACCACTCCAAGTTGAAGTGTGTCAATTGTTAAATTTTAGGAATTACGTGGACCAAATTGGACATTAATAAGCATTTGGATAGAGCCGCCGATCTAGATGGCATGGACAGGTTCACTGGGGTGCTTCAGGAGGCTAAATGGATAATTATCCTAAATTACTAGTGGCGGCCCATGTTCTGAATGTTGACGTAGAAAGAGATGTGAGATTGAAACTAATCATTTGTAAGAGTTTACAATCTCACCACCTTGTATGTGAATGCCCAACCCTAATGACGAGAAGGATTGCACACTTCCGGGAACCATCAGTGACACCGGAAGAGATAACCAAAGCTCCCATCGACCGTATACTCCCTTTCGTGGGAGGAACGGGTCTCAAGGAATAGGGAGACTATGGGGGTATAATAAGCTTAAGCTTTAGTACAGCGTAAGGAAAAAGAGAAAAGGTTACAATGAATCGTTATCTAATCGTGTTTATATTATCTGGATGATCTACCGGGTTTTTGAAAATCTGCATCACTTCCTACATCTTCTTGTTTTTATTTAAAAACATTAAGTATATTGCCACGTCCAAAAATTGAGAAAGTTATATCATCCCCAGTAAATGCTTACAGAAACAAAATGTTTTCCCTTGCTTCTTCTGGATCTTTTAAATTGCTGAAACAATAAGCGTTTTGTTTGTTTTTTCTTTGCTTGGTTTTATTAAATAAATAGCAAAGCTAAATAAAGGTTATGTTTTTAGTAGCATTATCAGATCAATATTTTTGCTAACTATTGCATATTAATGATATGCGATTTTTGTAGCATTCGAACTTAATTTTCTATCTCAAACAACAAAGTTGTGGATTTCGTTACGCTGCTACCGTCTTACCTGTCGTTCGTTAGACATATTAATCTGAAGTCTGTGGATGTTCCTAAACATCTGAACATATTTTTTCTACATAAAATTAAACCTAAGAGGAAGCTACTATGATTTTAAAATTATTGCATTTTTATTATTTGCAAACAAAACAATTGATAGGAAAACGGATTTTACTGAACTTTATTGCTCATGATATAAATCTGTCGGGGTAACAAATACAGGAAAACCATATTTCGCAGATGACGTCATGGAATATATTCTATAGGTATATTCTCTTCAAATTTTTGTCGGCCGACGTTCAATATTGACTAGGGTTCTATTATTAGAATTAAGTTCTGGTTCTGCACTGAAGTTTCTATTGTGCTGATTGGCAGCCAATTACGTTGATTGTATCGTGTATTTACATGACAGATTTTAGCGAACGATGTAACAAAGTTAAAACAGTCACAGGAATAACAAAACGAAATTAAAAAAGGAGTAATTAAAATCTGAATTGGTGAGTAAAACTTTGTACATAAATAGCTATAATTTGGACAAAAATACCGTGTGACTGATACGTTTTTCATAATAATGAACTAATAAAATTGTAATGAATTCTTTATTTTGAGTGTCAAAAAGTTTCATTTTATCTTTAATGAATATACAATTTTTATTAGAAAACCTGAAATGCCTTATTATTATTTTTTAATTACTCATTTAACGGCGACCTATTTCTGTTACTAAGGACCAACACTGATGCCAGGAGATCAATTTATCTGTAACCACTGGCACTTCTATCTAGAAATTATTTCTAACTTCCAGTTTCTCATGGTATAGGAATATTTAATGTGCAAACTTCAATGACATGTGGTATCCATAGAAGTACTTATATATTTCTAGAGAGATCGTGAGGGCACCACGAGATCTTGCCTAGATTTGAATCTGCCACTGTTCATTATATCTCTTATTGCACGAAGTGCTTAAAGGTGTAAATCATAACGTCAGAAAATTTAAAAAAATGTATGATATCATTAAAATATCATTATTTGGAGAGTATTTAAATGCCTAACAATTGTAATGGTGCCTTTTTATTGCGATGCTTTTAGTCACTATACTTACGTAATCTTTTATACGAAAATCTCGGGCGCCAGTACTTTAACTTTTGAGTGCAAAGGACAGCACTTTTTGGCTTTCCTAATTGGGAAAGCAATCCGGGGTAGCTAACAGCTGGAGATACGGAAAATGCCAGCGGGTCGTAAGTTGGGGGTCGGTCTAAAGGACTTTGACCCCTACTCAAACGGGTTAATCAGAAATTTATGGCAGAAATAATGACTCGTGAATTTTACCTCTTTAAAATAACGTATTTATTCAGTGATAATAATGAACAAATTAATTTATTCTAACCCTCCACGACTGTACAGTCGCGTGTGTATAAAATTATTTCAAAACAATAAATATCAAGTCAAGCTGGCAATCAAAAGTCTTTACGCGATTTTGCGGCGGAATTTTCGGAGACGTTGAATTAATACTTTACGGTGTACGACAAGCAAACGGACCTTTCCACTAGGAAATATTATAAACGGCGGGCAATCCGTTAGCTATAGATATTTAAGGCTAGACAAGATATTGAAACACACGGTAACTACTGCCACAAACGTAGAGCTATTTGTTAAATAATTATGTTGAAAAATGTAAGTTTTCGAGTCACTTCTATGCGGATCCCCTGTACGTATGGCCCAAGTGAACAGATACACACAGTTGATGCATATAATGACTATTTGTTTCACGTAGGTTTTCCGGTAACCTATTATGCAAGGGGGCTTTTAAGATGGCCCAAGTGAACAGATGTCAGCAGCCTTTGCATATATTAACAAAATAAAAGACCAACGGAGGTATTACTAATGAGCTCTAGTTTACTTTGGTAGCAAAATACGGCGATACTCACGGACAATAAATTCTCTCAATATCTATACTTAACTGAAGGCAGTACCTGCAGAATGTAGCAGGTTGCGTTGAATTCTTACCAATATTATATTCAAAGGAATTTACTATTAAAACTCGGAGCGGCGGTACGGAAAGATTTTACGGGTTCAGTTTGATCGTCAATTGCTGGCGGTCGAACGGATCTGATGCGGACTATTTCGGAATGAACCTGAACTGCTGCCGGTTTTCTCGGAATGAGAATGAGAGCGAAGTGAGCCTTCCTCTCCCTTTTGTAACCTTTATCACGTATCTAGGTCGCGTGATAGAGGGGCGGTCACCGACTTGAAACGACGGACTCGGATGCACAACCCGGCGTAACTTGCAGAGGTGCAGCGGATTATGCAATTTGGCGCATCAACTCAGAACGTATCTAACCGGGAATGAGTTACTTGTAATTTCTATACTATGTTGCAAAAAGAAACGGGTTAAAACGGATACGGATTAACATTTTTAGTAACGAATGATTTTTATTTCCGACTCGGCCATTATTTATAATATTATTTATAATAATTCTCGGATTTTGCTTATACGGGGGATTGTCGAAAATTAATCAATTAATTACTGAACTGCTTGTTTACCAGCGGACTTTTTAACAACTCATTAATAACTTAACTAGAACAGAACTTACTTACTAAAACAGCGGCAGGGTGTACCCAAGTGACGGTAATATTTAAAGCAAAATTGAACATTCCTTGATTGGAAAAATCACTTCGTTACACAATTTACCTTGAATCCGAATTGTATCCGAAAGAAACGGAAATATTAAGATTTCTTTTTCTCATTTTGTGATGTTACTTGAGGATATCAAAAAATTAAAAACATATTCTCTTAGCTACTTGTTCTCGGGATATATACCTATATATGGATATCTTTTAATAAACAATGTCCCTGTACTGACCCTCGAATTTTAACTAACCTGTGTTCTATAAATTGCTGAAGATATTTGTAATATTTGATAATTCATTTTCATGTAAGTTAAATATAAATTTAAAACTATTCTCTCTACAACTTTTTAATAAAATTCAGTTCAAATAAGTTATAAGGCGAATAATTGTAATGACTAATGTTTTTTTATATAGTTTCGGTTCACACAGAGGCACACGTTGAGGTTTTTAAAACCTACAAGGCATTCCACAATGTTTTTTAAGTTAGCATCATTTTCTATTTTAAAGCGTGAAAGAGCTAACAGTATAAAATACCACTTTACTCTAGCAACAGGCTAATTAGGTTCCATGTTGATATAGTAAGAACGTGTTATTTTCCACTAGTTTGTGCAAAAATAACCGAAGTTGCCAAACACCATGTCGACTTCTTAAGATCTTATAAGAAGCTTTATTTAGGCTTTATACAAGCATAATAACAAAAAACATATCCAATTTGATATACTCACATTGATGTTTCATCTCTAAACACACAATTATTAAGTTTATTGGACCTTCTTTAATGCATGATAAAAATTGGATTAAAAATTACAAAATTCAAAACATCTAAAAATAAATTATTGAAAAAAATGTTTTAACTCACCACAAAATTCATTCATTATGGTCACTAGTTGAAGAGCGATGTCCCCAAGAAGATGTACATGTTCTTTCGCCTTTATTTCAGCTCGTCAGGGAGACTAGAGCGCGTTAAATTCAAATTCTACCTTTATCTTGAAACTTATACTTAAAATTGTACTTATTGACATTATTAAAATATTTTGTAACCTCTGAATTAAAAATTGTGTCCTTGAAAATCTTATAACGAAGGGAAAATGGTCGGTACAGGACAATAAAAATAACGCTATTCTTTTGCCGACGTTTCGTTTACTCGACGTAAACTTCTTCAAGGCTACAAAGTGAACCAATTTTAAATTAAAACAGCTAATTTTGTTTATCTGTGTTTATCTGTTTGTGAAAATTAGCTGTTTTAATTTAAAATTGGTTCACTTTGTAGCCTTGAAGAAGTTTACGTCGAGTAAACGAAACGTCGGCAAAAGAATAGCGTTATTTTTATTGTCCTGTACCGACCATTTTCCCTTCGTTATATTTTGTAACCATAACAAACAAATTTTTTTCATTCCTATAATTGATATGTCTCCTATATCTTCACATCCCTTTGCAATCTACTGTACTTTCTTTTTTGAGACTTATAAACAAACTTATTTAAGTTTTATACTGGCCCTATAATAACAAAATTATCTAATATATTTATTGATGTTCCACTTCTGAACATGAAAATATAAATTATGTTGAATTCAAAGAAAATCATTGAAAACATTTTAGAACGTTATTATTGTCGAATAATGTGAAAACAAAATACTCTGCAGGTCTATATGTCATACAGCATTGAATTAAATCACAAAATCCATAACATTCAAATCAAAAAATAAAACATTTAAATAAACTTAATAATAATTGTATGTTTAGAGATGAAACATCAATGTATTGTGAGTATATCAAATTGGATATGTTTTTTGTTATTATGCTTGTATAAAGCCTAAATAAAGTCATTTATAAACAATGCATATCAAGCAAAGAAAGAGAATCGTAAAAAAAAAATTATAAGAAGAATCTAAAAATCTACCTGTGGTGATGTAGATTATTACAATAATGGCTAAGCAGGTAGGTTTATGTTTTGTTTAATGCAAGAGGATAATAAGAATGTCACTAAACAACTGATATAAAGACGGTAAATAATAATTCTAATAGGCATATATATCTAACAGCTGAAACACATTACAATTAGTCGGCTATTGATTGAGAGGTCGAAAAGTAAGGAAAAAATTCAACATCTTCAAAACGCCAAAGTTTTGGAAACATCGCTCAGACAGGTCGATTTTGATTTGATATTAGGCACATTTTAAAAATATTTTTTTCTATAAGGTGTCCCAAAAAAGCTGGGCTGTGATCGACTTTGGTTTTTCAAATGGCAATCACCAATTTCTTTTGCAATTTCGAATTCCTTGTAAAATTCTAAACATTCTCTATGTATTATATCCTATATCTAAAATCAATCGTTACTGAGTTATTAACATTTATATGCGTTGAACAGGCTAATTACACGAGACATGATTAGAAAAAATCAAAAAGAATTTATCAATCGTTTAGGTTATTGGCATTTTGAATACATGTGATCTTCAAAATTTAAAATTGACGGGTTTTAGGATTTTTTTCAGAAGTAGTTTATTTTTTAAATAATGAATTTATTCCATACATGTGCATCATCCTGTATATTTAGTGTTAATAAAAAAGCAAACAATAAGAAATATCAGAAAAGTCAGTACTACAAATTCAAAATTATTTTGTGGTTGCACTGCCGAGAAAACAAAATCTCTCACCCAATCCACCCGGTTTCCTTCAGATGTCAGATGTCAGTAACAGAGAGTAGGTCTAAAACTACTCCAATATAGTTGAGGCAAATTGATTCAATTGTAATAACGTAGGTAGAGAGAAACAGATCAGCTAGAATTCAGTTGCTCACTGGGTTCACCTGGTATCTCAAGTTTCTATGCAGATGGCAGTTAGACAATGGACTTTAAAATTACTCTAATGATGGTCAAAAGAAGTAAAATTAGCCGTAGATGGTATCACATAATTTCCGAAAACGAAATAACTAACGCGATATAATTTAAAAATATGCTGTTACAAATAAAATGTTCGCAATAACAGTGATATAACTCTAATTCAGTACCTAAATGAATGAATCGTCCTTATGTAATAGTATTACGTAATGAGAGTTGTAAATAGCATATTACGCACGAATGGAAAAATTGTGTACGGCAGCGACGAGTGCGATAATTTCATGAGTGCGTAATTAATTGCTTTACAACTCGAATTATGTACTATACTCTTTACCTACGATCGTATTTATTGAAATTATAACACAATTTTGTATTTCAATTTTATTATTTATCGCTTATGTCAGTTTTTACAGCGTTATGAAATGAAGTATTGCACCTGTCATTTTTAATATTATTAACCTGGCCTCAGAAATATGAATAAGTGTGGTGTAATATTGGTCACGTGGTCACATTACAACACACCTCAACGGCTGAGCGTGCGATTTGTTTACGGTGTGTAAGGTTCAATTTAAATAAGTGGCGGGGAGTGCGTTTTCAGCGATTTACGTTAGTGATCGTAGGTAAATAAAAATAACAGCAGATGACAACAAGACCTGCATAGTTCTTCATAACACCAACTTTATCATATACCTATTGCTAAAGTGGTGAACAATATGATTACCTATATACAAAAAAAAGTGGATTTAACAATGATTCTTTATCCAAATCTTATGTACAGGGTCATCACGTGGAAATGTTAGGTTTTACTGTAACTTTGTTGCCTTTTTATTTATCGGAAAAGCAAAAATTGTATTAGTGACTAATTTTTTGCCAGGGATTCAAATTTTTATAGAAAAAAAAACAATCGAGCATCGCATTACAGAGATATAGCGATCGGCACTGTTTTTTCTCATGTATGTCATCTGTATACTATTACATCTTTTGATTCTTCGTTTCTTCCTAATTTCATCGATATAAACATGTAAGCTATTTTTTTTAATTTTTTACGAGATATAGATAAATTACAACTTAATATATGTATAATTATTTTTTATAGAAATTATTCAGACTGCCTTCCTCGCTTTTCTACACATAACCTATGCCCTTTTTTCCAAATTATCTATATCTCGTAAAAAATAAAATATACTGACTTACTTGTTTATATCGATGAAATCAGGAAAAAACGAAGAATCAAAATACATAATATATAATAATAAGAAAAAACAAAGTTGCTAGCTATATCTCTAATGCGATGCTCGATTGTTTATTTCTATCAAAATTTTAATTCCTGGCAAAAAAATAGTCAGTAAAGCAGTTTTTACTTTTCCGATAAATTCAAAAGCAACAAAGTTACAGTAGAATCGAACATTTTCATGTGATCACACTGTACAATTTTGTGGAGTCTTTATTATAGTATTTTCTCATGAACCTACATAGGGAGAGGCTCTAGCTATCGCAAATGAGTCAAAGATATTTTGATAGCCCTTAGCAAGACGCACTGGTATATGCAAATGTTACTCTATCATTGTCAGTACTATTTTAGGTACTGGACTTTTATATAAATTTATAACTTTTTTATCATATGAAAACAAGGAGGGCTCATATATGAGAAGAATAATATTAATGATAAAGTTAATTTGTTCTCCTCTTTAATCATAAATCTTTTTGATATTCATGCTCCTTTAAGGACAGTACGGATCACGAAGAAAAAATCTCCGTGGCTCACGGACAACATCAAATTGATGATTAAACTAAGAAATAGAGCACTTCTTCGTCATAAAAAATCAAAAAACCCCGTTCATTGGGATTATTATAAAACATTAAGAAATTTTGTTAAAACTGCCATTAATAATGAAAAAAAAGCTTACATAAATTTTTCTTTAAATAATAACAATAAAGGAAATACTTGGAAATGCTTCAGAGACATGAATATCTATAATAAGTCTTCTGCATATGACTTATCCTCCAACTTAGGAGATGTTAATGATATTAATAAATATTTTATATCCTCTAGCAAAACCGATAATCAGGCTGACGATGAAACATTAGCTTTCTTTTCTAATAATATCAAACCTAATACTCCTCAATTTAAATTTTCTCCCGTTTCTGAGGAGCTAGTACACAAAACTCTACTTTCAGTAACGTCGAATTCATCAGGCTCTGATTACATTTCTATAGCTATGCTTTTATGTTGTTGTCCAACCATTTTGCCATATTTATCTCACATAATTAACTTCTGTATTCTATCCGATGTATTTCCTTCTAGTTGGAAGTTGGCTCATGTGTTACCTTTGCCCAAAATAAATAATCCCAAAGAACTCAAAGATCTCCGGCCTATAAGTATCTTACCTGTTCTTTCGAAAGTATTGGAAAAAATATTAAATTCTCAAATTAAAATTCATCTTCAAATCCACGATTTACTACCCCAAAACCAGTCCGGGTTTAGAGCTAATTATAGTTGCACCACAGCCTTACTTAAGGTCATGGATGATATTCTGTTGGAAAGTGATAAAGATCATTTAACTATTCTTGTCTTGCTTGATTATTCAAAAGCTTTCGACAGAATCAGTCATGATCTTCTCCTGGCGGTGCTTCATTACTTGGGATTTGCTGGGAACGCAGTTCAATTAATGAAAAATTATCTAATAAATAGACAACAAACTGTTAAAATTGGTAACAATCTGTCTGATTCCCTTGATGTTGTTTCGGGGGTCCCTCAAGGCTCTATTTTGGGTCCTGTACTATTCACAATATATACATCACATTTCAAAACTATTTTACAGTATTGTTCTAGTCATTTTTACGCAGATGACACTCAAATTTACTATTCTTTTGAGAAAGGAAACTGTCTTGATGCCTCTTTGAAAGTTAATCAAGATCTGCAGGCTTTGATCTCTCTTTCAGAGAAATTCTGTCTGTCTGTTAACCCATCTAAGTCTAAGGTAATGTTGTTTGGGCGTAAGGTATCGTGTAGAGCAAGCGTTGACGGAATAAAAGTTCGTATAGGGAACCAAAAATTACAGGTAAGTGACGTCTCTAAAAATTTAGGCTTATATATCGACTCGTCGTTAAAATTTTCTGACCACGTTACTTACATCGTCAAAAATGCTTTTTGTAAACTAAAATTAATATATAATAGCAGGAATATGTTAAGTATAAAAAACAGGACTATGTTATGCCAATCGCTTGTCTTATCACACTTGAACTATGCAGATGTAGTATTTGGACCTTTTTTAAATGCTTACGAAACTACACGTCTTCAACGTATTCAAAATACCTGTATACGTCTTATTTTTGGACTCAGAAAATTTGACCACATTTCTTCCAAATTTAAGGAATTAAACTGGTTAAACATGCAGCAAACAAGGGACTTACATATTTGTTGTCTAATTCACAAAATTATTAGAGTCGAATTGCCAACTTACTTGCTAAATAAAATCAAGTTTAGAGCAGACATACACCATGTCAATATAAGGCATAAATACTTATTGACTACACCTACTCACAAAACTTCCCTCTTCCAACGTTCATTTTCTTATTATGCGTCTAAATATTATAATAAAATTCCTCCTGAATTAAAAGAGTTAACTTTAAATAATTTTAAAAAGAAATTGAAAGTTATGCTGTTTGATAATCAAATAAAATTCTGCTGATTTAGCAAATATGGATCTATAGATTTATATATTTTTTCTCTCTCTATATATTCCTTGTTATTTAATGTGCCATCTCCCATTTATCTTCTTTGTAAAAATTTAATGCATGTTTTCTTTTTGCGGCTGCGGTATTTGCCTA
Organism: Rhagium mordax; assembly: GCA_963680705.1. Lineage (NCBI taxonomy): Eukaryota > Metazoa > Arthropoda > Insecta > Coleoptera > Cerambycidae > Rhagium > Rhagium mordax. The sequence continues at coordinate 63,639,295 of OY796658.1, forward strand.
TAGATGTTGTAGGAGAAAACATGTTTATAGGCATACTTTTGTGCTTATTTTAGCATCTACATTTATATGAGTACCTACCTACACGTATTTAGGGCTATTATAGTTTCGCATTTGCACTCGCTGGCTATCAGCTTAATATTAGGTTACGTTATTAGTATTATTATTATTTTTCGTTATATTTAGTAACGTAAGTTATTATTATTATTATTATTATTTTTTGTTTATGTTATTGTGCTTACCTCAGTGCGTACCTATTGTATAATATTGTTATTGTTACTGTTATTATTATTTTCTTTTTTTCGGGTTGAGTGTAAGAATGGACTTGCTCCAAACTCTGCCCTTTGGCATATTCTTCTCTACATATATATATTTGTTTTGTTCTTTGTATTCTTATACTGTGCCAATAAAAGCCATTTATTATTATTATTATTATTATTATTATCTTCTATTTGTATTACTCTATGGCAAATCATTGTAGTGTAACGAATTTGAATATTTTAAAGACACCTTCGCGATAATCACCCATCACTAGATGGCGCTGAAAATATCAAGATGTCGGAAATGATGGTGAACAACAAACTTTTATCATACGAGTGAATAGATATTTGCAATGTTAAAAAAAAGTTCTTAGAGTGAAAGTTGTATTTGGTGACAGTTAATAGTTTCTTAAAGTGTTTAAAAAGACGGATACATATGAACTAATATTTATTTCTTAGGTACCTGAAAATACGGAGATATGTTTATTAGTGTCAGATAAAATGTCTAAAGTCGATATTTTGGAATATTTGGAGAATCGTATGAGACCGATAAAAAAAGAAGAAGCTGTATTTAAGACAGGACACATATAATTCTATATGGCTTAGATACCTACCAATCAGCTAATAGTATTTTACCTACGATCACTAACGTAAATAGCTGAAAACGCACTCTCCGCCACCTATGTAAATTGAACATTACACACCGCAAACAAATCGCACGCTCACCCGATGAGGTGTGTTGTAATGTGACCACGTGACCAACATAACACAACACTTCATATTTCTGAAGACAGGCTAAAATTATTCAAAATGGCAGGCGCAAAACTTAATTTTCTTACGCTGTCAAAACTGACATAAGTGATAAAATTGTGCTTCAATTTCAATAAATACGATTGTAGGTAAAGTTGATTTAGAGAGATTGGTATACACCCGTTAAATCAATGTTTTCCAGAATAGATGTTTAAACTCGCTGAAACCACAAATAGACCGATACCAGATCTACCAGAAAATAAAGGAGAACAAGTTATTGACCATATACCTTCAACTACTTCAAATTTTACTCGAAATTTTATTACAAAAGTCACAAAATCGTCTTGATTCTATTTCATCTGACATTACGCAAAGGCGTGAATAAAGTAGTTCAAAAGAAGATGATGAAACCAATGACGCTGTTTGTTCTTACTGCAATGACCTTTATTTCAACTCAAAATCAGTAGAAGGATGAATTACGTACCAGCAGTGTCGAAGAATGCGTAGTGGTGGAAAGTGATGACTGTGAGGAATTCTGCTGCGAATTCTGCAAGTGAACGTTCGGTGACTTTCAAATTTTCAAATTGTTTTTCATTTCCTAGCGTTGAAGACTCTTACTATTATGTAACAGTATCTTGCTTTACCCAACTAGTTGGCTGAAACGGGATACTTACTTAAAAAATATAATTTATTCTTATGTCATACTATTTTTTGAAATAATGGCTAATGTTGAAGATGTAATGTTAATGTTTTGGGCCTATGTGGCAGAATTGGTATTATACCTAACATTTGGCCCTTTGTTTACCTCCTATATTATATTATTGTAAATATTGTTTGTAGTTTGTTTGTGGCGGATAGTTAATATTCATTGAACTTAATTCTGGGAATCACGCCAAATTCTAAAAAATAAATAGAAATAAGAAAATTGCCAAAATATGTCAAGATAAAAGTGTAGTATCAAAGGAAAACCTCAACAGTTTGCCCCAGAAAACCACTGTATATAGTTCTAAATGAATATAAATACAATATTGTTATCTAAAATTCGTATCAGTGGTTTTCTAATATTTTACACTAGAAAATATAATAACAAAATGTATATTATATAATATATAGATATATATATATATATATTTATATGATGTGTAAAAAACAATTATAAAACAATAACTTATCTTAACAGAACGTTTCGAACCAAAGTCTAGGTCCTTTTTCAACTGTGATTACAAAAAATGATTTGTCAAAAAAGATCACTTTGACACTTGACACTGATTAGTAATTAATGCATAGATCACTAGATAACGAATTCTAATTTATTTTGATATTTCCGTCACGTACTTCTTTTTGGAGAATCGGTAGCCAGACTTCGTCTAGTAACACTGAACTAGTAGAGACGCAGTCGATACTGTTGAGTTGAATACAGGCACTCTCTTTAAGTTTTCGTTTATTACAATGTGTTTCCGTTTGAATTATTTTTGCCTGTGTCCAACTAAATCTATGGCCATTACTCCAAGCATGTTGTGCCAGTGTAGATTTATCAACTTGGTAATTTTTAACGTAATTTTTGTGTTCAGATATTCGAACTTCTAATGGTCTAGACGTCTCACCTATATATAGCTTTCCACACTCGCATGGAATGCTATAAATACAATTTTTAGATTTTTGAACACTGTTAAAAGGTTTGGTTTTTGTTAAGAATGATCTGATGGTATTGCAAGTTTTAAAGGTGGTTCTTATATTGAACTTATTACCAAGTCGTCTAAGTCTATCAGAAAAACCAAAAATATATGGAATGGTCATTGTGGTTACCGGTTGTTCTCTCAAAATTAGCTGTTGTTGCTGATTTTGTCTATTCTCAATTTCAAGAAATGATTTCTCAACTAAATCCTGTGGATAATTATTTTCTTTTAAAAACAACCGGTAACCACAATGACCATTCCATATATTTTTGGTTTTTCTGATAGACTTAGACGACTTGGTAATAAGTTCAATATAAGAACCAATTTTAAAACTTGCAATACCATCAGATCATTCTTAACAAAAACCAAACCTTTTAACAGTGTTCAAAAATCTAAAAATTGTATTTATAGCATTCTATGCGAGTGTGGAAAGCTATATATAGATGAGACGTCTAGACCATTAGAAGTTAGAATATCTGAACACAAAAATTACGTTAAAAATTACCAAGTTGATAAATCTACACTGGCACAACATGCTTGGAGTAATGGCCACAGATTTAGTTGGACACAGGCAGAAATAATTCAAATGGAGACACATTGTAATAAACGAAAACTTAAAGAGAGTGCCTGTATTCAACTAAACAGTATCGACTGCGTCTCTACTAGTTCAGTGTTACTAGACGAAGTCTGGCTACCGATTCTCCAAAAAGAAGTACGTGACGGAAATATCAAAATAAATTAGAATTCTTTATCTAGTGATCTATGCATTAATTACTAATCAGTGTCAAGTGTCAAAGTAATCTTTTTTGACAAATCATTTTTTGTAATCACAGTTGAAAAAGGACCTAGACTGGTTCGAAACGTTCTGTTAAGATAAGTTATTGTTTTATAATTGTTTTTTACATATCATATAAATATATATATATATCTATATATTATATAATATACATTTTGTTATTATATTTTCTAGTGTAAAATACTAGAAAACCACTGATACGAATTTTAGATAACAATATTGTATTTATATTCATTTAGAACTATATACAGTGGTTTTCTGGGGCAAACTGTTGAGGTTTGCCTTTGATACTACACTTTTTTCTTGACATATTTTGGCAATTTTCTTATTTCTATTTATTTTTTAGAATTTGGCGTGATTCCTAGAATTAAGTTCAATGGATATGTTATTGTGTTTCAATATAATGTATGTATCTTTGGTTGGTAAACAATAAACATATTTATTATTATTATTATTATTATTATAATAGTTCAGACGCCAAAGAATTATTGGCGGCATTAATTTATTTAGGAAGTTACAAATTATTTTCCATGAAGTACCTATTTTGCCCAACTCTAGACCTATTATAGATAATGCTGCAAAATTATACTTAATACTTAAATAATAATTTCGGAGAATCGTTAGATGTATCCTCTATACCAGTTTACGCGTGATCTGATTTTGGAGTAACGTAATTCTTGTGGACTTCAAGAATTATTGACCTGCCTTAACAGTTATTACTTGTTTTTTTTTAAGTAATTCATACTCACTGTTATACTGGCACATTCTATACTGTAAATTCTCTTTCGGCAGTTATCAACATCCGTTCCAGTAGGCGAATAGGCAACAATTTACGTACTTCCCGCCAGCCTCATTTTAATACATATTTTGTCAAAAGAGCTTGAATTCTATTAGACGGTGATTACCTGATGTTGAACAGTCATTCCTTGGGTAAATCATACATGATGAACGCTAATGAATTAACTAGTCACTGTTCTCATATGAAGATTTAATGACTTTAGATTCCAAAATTATATAGGTACCGTAAGCAGACGAAGAGCAAAACTTTTAAGACATTTTCAGCAGGATGATATGGCTTAAATTTTCGACAACAGCAGTTAGGTATTAGGAGGTACATTTTGATCGAGTAGCACTCTGAGCGTTTACAGAATTCTCGATATTTAGTGCTATAATAGTTTTCCTGCTAAATTATGTTTGTTTCGGCAGCTGTCAAAACTTAATGCAGATCTATAGGTCTGTTAGTCGAAGAGGACTTTAAGTTTATTAGTTTGTTGAATACACCTGACACTCGAGAACGAGTGATTTTACTTTAGACTCATCAATGTACTCAATTTCTGTAGGAACGCAAGTTCGGTGTTTGTTATTCCGCACGAATAGTAGCACTCTATCTAGAAGTACAATGGCGTGACATGCAAATTAGTACATGCATTCATGAGCGATTAAGACGCCTTACAATCCCAAGTACTACATAACATGTGATTTGTTCAAATATGTTGTTTGATTTTGACATTATTTGCGTGGTGGCTTAACAACTCTCCTTCGTTTAATACCGTTGTTAACAGAATCATTGCTTTCATTCCTAATACATGCATTAATTATCTAAATTATTTCTAAAGGGAACGGATGAAATAATAAACTAAGGCAATAATTCTTGCCTTAGAGGTATATTTCATGAAAGGGATGATCCTTTTGAGACATTATCTGACACGCGATTTATGGGACTTGTCGCTTAACAAAAGAAATGTTACAGATCATGTTGACAGAGATAAACCGTTTAATTCATCGTCTTCTCGATTTCTGTTCTCGATACTAAAGAGAAACAAATGATTTAAGATTTCAATTCTATTGCAATTATCTATTTAGCATGGCCCATAATTTGAATTTAATCATAAACCAATTCTGAATAGGAACAGCTGTGATAGATTGACATAATGTTTTGAACATGGTGGTCCCTAAAAGTTCGTAAAGTTACTGGAATTGACTTAACAAAATTAAAACCGTTAGAATCAGATAGTATATAAACATTATAACAATTAAATCATGTATTCCATATATTTTACATAAGTTAATTCATATTATGAATATTTGTTTTAAAAATGGCGCATTTCCTAAAAGGCGGAAAAGCTCTATTTATTATTCTAAAAATATTATGTATCTGTTCTTTTAGCATAAAAAATGTGTACATTTTCTAAATTTACCTTTTTACAACTGTAATGTTTTGGTTACAAGGCATGCAACTGATGGGCAGCGTCCAAAGTACATCGAAGCTTAACATATTTTGATAACAAGGTGCCTATATAAGGTTTTTTATATAACCAATACAAATTCCATCTATTTTTGCCTCTGATTGACAAAGCTTTTGCCATTAGTCATGGATTTTGACATTATTTTCATTAATAATTTTTCACATATACAGCATTTGTCCACTTGAGGTCCAAAAGATAAAGTAAACTCCATTTGTCCAGAGAATGTGAGTTATCTCATTTAAACGCAAATTTCAACGTTTCGATATTATTCCAGATTACACTGGACATGTGTGATTTCTCTTGAGTACAAACTGTCAGATGCTATGCGTAGTAGACAGCGGATTATTTTGTTATTTTTTACTAATAATGGTACTTAATCACGAGCATATCAGATCCATTGCTGTAACTTTATATTCATTTTACTATGTTGTGTCGATTCATATTAGAAACAGAGTGTTTATTTAACAGTATACGGTTAAGAGTTTAAATGAAATTTTGCAAAACTTGTTTATATTTAATAGGGACATAAACTATATCGATAAATATGTCAATTTTGGTCTTGGTAGTAGAACTTATGTTCAAGACATTTAATACAATTTATTTTCTCTACATTATCTCAATAGACAGTTTATATTATGAGTTACATTTTTCGCACTTTGGAAATAAATGCTGACATTTTTTAATTCACCCTGTATAAATATATCAGTAACTTAAATGTTTCCTATTGGAGCATGATTTCTCCATAAATTTAAATTTGACATGTTAAAGGAAAACTGAGGATATTTGTAACAAAACTATTAGTCATATGAATTGATTTATTAAGTAATCGTACCTATTCAAATAAGATATCAATCACTTTCAGTGATTTTAATCTAAATTTCTCGAATATTTCATAGCATAAAACCCCTATGATAAATGTGTTCATCTCGGTTCTTCAAGAATAACACTGAGGCCCGTATGTTGATGTTATTCTGTTATTCGAGACGCCTGTATGCACACTGCTCCAATATTTTACACAAACAAATGCCCTTGGGTATACACATACCTAAATAACAATTGTTCTCTTATTCTTTTTCTCTTGTATTAAATCGTTTCGTCCTGCAAAACATTAATCATACAAAAATGCGAGCTAGGTGTATAAAGAACAATATATTAAATAGACGGGATCTTGTGATTTATTGCGCACCTAATCCTGCAGGAAAAAATCCACACAGATTTTTAATTTATTTTATGTACCTTAATGACAATAAACCTTTAATTTAAATTTACTTTTTGTTGTTTGTGACAGTTCACTTTATGATTGGTGATGATGTAACTTTATATAGGTATAAGCAAAAATAAATAATAATTTTACGTTTTACGTTTTAATTTAAAAATGCTTAATTTGATCATTTGTGGATAGGTACCCATAAATTAATTTATCTGAAATATCTTTGTATTTAAGTTATTGGAGTTTAGAGTGTAAAATATGGATAACTTTCTCTAAAATGTACTACTTTTATTGCAAAAATTAATTTATTATTATTTTTTATGATGCCTAAAAAATAATTTTTCATATCTTTCTGGTTACGTTTCATTAAAGCCTATTTGTAAATTGACGATTTTCATAAAATTCTTGTGACAAAAAAGCAGTTGTATAATCTACAATAAAACGTTTAAAACGAAACCTAAAAATAATTTTTGTAGTAAATATTATTTTTGTTTTATCTAGTTTATGGTGTTTCAACCTGTGATATTTTAAATAACTAGTTTTCGCTAAAATACTGTGTATTATAATTAAAAGGCTTTTTCCTTAGAATTTTGTATAAAACTACGTTAACACAACAGTGACATAAAACATAAATAGTGAGTAAATGTTATAATCCCACAAAGAAATAATTATAGACGATATATCTAGAAAAATGAGAGTATTATGACATTCAAGAAATAACTGAATTTAGAAATTCCTTTGGACAGCGATTGTTTTAGCAGCAAACAATAAAGTGGATTTTACTCCATGTGAAACCTAAGTCAGCTTTGACATTTTATTAGATTCGGAAACATGAGTTTCGCATTACAAACAGGAATTAATCTTGTTGAAAACTATTAGATCCGACGTGGGAAATGAGTTTCTCTGATGCTTTGAAAAAGTTTTTTGTAAAAAATAATTTAGTATGTGGATAGTCGTGCTGTCAACCGGAAAGGTTGTTATTTGTTTAGGAACTAGTTGGCTAAGCTAGTTCGTTTGTAATTATTTATAAAACAATTAGCAGTAGTTGGTATTTGGACGCGGTAGACTATGAGCACCCAATTTAATTAAAAAATAACTTGATTTTTGACGATGGAAAATTCATAGGATATTGCATAGACATTTTATTAATATATTTAAAACTTCTGGCGCTTTCGAATTTTGTCATTATTCTTGACCATCGTGACTATTTCAGGGAGCGTTATCCGCCATATATTTCGTCAGTTTAATCGCTTATGTATGTGGGACATTCAGTGTATTTTCTTGAGAGATTCTGTTATTTAGCAATAATTCTATACATTCTCGAAAAGGTTATCTGCAACCGAGTCTGCAACTTTATTCATCTGTATCTTGAAGCATCAGCTGTCGTGTGCCTATGTTCTGTAACGAAGTGATTTTTCCAGTCAAGGAATGTCCGTTTTTGCTTTAAATATTACCGTCACTTGGGTACACCCTGCCGCCGTTTTTTAGTAAGTCCTGTTTTAGTTAAGTTAGTATTGAGTTGTAAAAACGCCCGCTGGTAAACCAGCAGTCAAGTAATTAATTGATTAATTTTCGATAATATCCCATAGGTATAATTAAAATCCGTGAATTATTATAAATAATGACCGAGTCGGAAATAAAAATCATTAGTTACTAGAACCGGTTAAAATATTAATCCGTGTTCGTTTTAATCCATTTCTTTTTGTAATATAGTCTAGAAATTGCAGGTCACCCATTTCCGCTCGACCTCCGCAAATAACGTGGTGAGTACGAGTCCTTCGTTTCAAGTCAGTACACCCCTTTAACACGCCATCTAGATACGTCATAAAAGTAATAAAACGCCGGTGAGCAGTCCAGTCCGCATCAATATCAGATCAGATCATCAGTCTTCAGTTCCAGATCAATCCGAAGCAGTCACCATTTTCGTCCGTAACCGCCGCTCCGAGTTATATTAGTAAATTTTCTTGAAAATAATATTGGTAAGAATACACCGTGGTCCGCTACTATCCATCCGCACCGCCTTCAGTTAAGTATATATATTCAGAGATCTTTTTGTTCGTGAGTACCGCTGTATTATACTACTAAATCAAACTAGAGCTAATTAGTAAAACCTCCGTTGGTCTTTTGTTTCTTAAAATATGCATCGGCTGGTTAGATTTGCTCGATCGGGCCATCTATAAAGGTCCAATGCATAAAGTTTTACCGGAAAACTTAACTTACGAAAAATAATCATTGGTAAATAACTCTACGTTTGTGGCAGTAGTTCGCCATATTATAAAACACTCTGTATAGACAAGAATATCTATAGCTAACCGACTGCCCGTCGTTCATATTATATCCTGTTGGGAATTCCGTTTGCTTGCCGTCCGAAATAAATTCAAACCGCGAAAACAGACACCGGTTATCCAACTCACCGTCTTCCAAAATAAAACCGTATTCACACGTAAATACTCTTGATTGCCAGCCCGCCTGTTTATTATCGTTTTCAAATTTGTACATACTCGACTGCAAAGTAGCTGAAATATAATATTTATTGATTTGTCCATTAATGTTTTATAGCGGTTTGACACGATCCAATTTATTTCCCAATAAATTGTCCAAGTTGACCTTCAATTTATTGGGGTATGTGTAAAACACAAATTGTACGTCAATTTCTTGTCTACAATAACTTGACCAATAAATTGTACAATTAGAACTTGCTCTAATTTCTTGGCCAATTTTAGGGATATTTAGTAACATTTGATATTTCTTTACCAATGCCCTCAAAATTTGTTGGTTATGTATTATTTTTGGTTCATTCAATGTCACTCATTGTTTATTGTTTGTGAAAATTATGAAGAACGGTGTTTTCTTTAATGGCAATGTAATTACTTCAATTGAAAATCAGAGAAAAACTAGAAAATGGTGGGTTCGACCATGGATTGAGCGAAGAACCAATACGCCAATCACAATCATCACATTTAAACCTTTAACCTACAAATCTCAGCAAACTCTTATCTTTCTGTCTCAGCAGACTGTCAACGGTGTGAACATTTTCCATCATGGTTATGATTGATCAATTTATTGGACAATAAATTGTACAATTTATTGGCGAATAAGTTGGATCGTGTAAAACTGCTATTAATAAATAAATACGTTGGTCTACATAGGTAAAATTCATGAGTTATTATTTCAGTTATTTATTTCTACTTAATTAACCCGTTTGAGAAATTGTCCAAGTCCAGTTGACAGACATTCATCTTAAGAACGTTCTCCCCATTGGATAGCCAAACAAGTGCTGTTCCTTGCACTTAAAAATAAGGAACTGGCGTCCGAGTTTTCGTCTAAAAAGTGTTACAAACCCAGAGAGTTCTGTTTGTAAGTAGCCAGTTACAAACCGTAAAAGTTACGTAAGTAAAGAGCGTCACAGTTCGTAAACTTCGAAAATGGTTTATCTTTAACGGTTTATTTTAATGTCCTTTTTAAATTTATTTCAAATATAATAATTTAATGTCATTTTAGATTCACATTAGTTAGAGAATTTTGTATACTTATATGTAGTGGCTATCCTGCCGTTTAAGTTAAGTACGTACTTCCTTTCATTGAAGGTCGGTGCGATTGAAGCCGGAAGAAGAGTGCGCGGATATGAGAGATGCAGACTTTAGCCAAGGCAGATGTAGTTAGTTGATAGCACTTTTTACTAAAATTTCTTGAACGTTTAAGAAAATCGCGACTATTTCAAAAAGTTATAAATTCCCGACAATACTAGAAAAAAGACAATTTAATTTTACATAACTTGCTGTAAAAAAATTCAGGGTTTTCCGTTTGAATTAAAAAGGGTTTTGAGGTTTAAATTTGACAAAATGTATTGTCAAAAATGGATCACTTGGTATACTATTATGGAACTTAGCTTCATTGTGGAACGTAGCTTACCTTGTGTTCTTTCTACGTGCCAAGAGGCTAACGGCAATATCCTACACGAAGAAAGTTGTAACGGTTCTTGCAAACCATTTGCATCCGTCAATTTTTTTTATAAAACCACGAATATCTCCGAAACTGCTGGGTTTAGGTATAGAGTATGCTACATGTTATCGCTTTCGAGAAATCGAAAACATACAAGGCATTCTATTTAAAATAAGCAAGTAGGCATCGACTTCCGGTATAGTCAGAGGAACCACATGATTGTAATTATTTTTGTTGGATTGGCCACACTGACTTTAGTAATTCCCAAAGTTTTTAAAATTTGTTGTTACATACCTACTTTCCCTATATCGATCGGTTCAGTTCCCGGTGAGACGCCCTGTATATTTGGGAACCAATTCAATAGCGTATTGTTTATATTAGACTGAAAAACTATTTCAATTTTCGGACATGGAATGATATAATATATCTCTAATTTTATAAGTGAGAATTTTATATTAGAAAATGCATACACAATTAGGTTTTAAGTGTCCTGAATAAAAATGGCGATAAACAAAATTGTAGTTTGCGTATGAAAATTATTACATTAGTCACTGAAATATGAAATTTGGGATGCAATAACAGTGTCCAAGTTGTTCTGACAGCAAATAAAAAAAATAATGGATATAAACTTTAAGCTAATAAAATATTTAGTTATTCTTCGTTATCTGTTTATGTTACCATTAGTTTTATTTTCATTGGATATTTTTAGAGTGTAGGAGCAAATAGCTTTATTGGATACTTAACTTAATTTTCGCTTTCTAGAGTATAGAAAACCGAGTAAAGTAAATATAAAAAGGTATATAATCATAAAAATTTCCAGTTGAGCCAATATTTCTGCGAAAACATAATATCACCTTATTCCTTTTGCAATACCGAAATACCGGACCAACCACGTGCTTCGCTGGATAACAACTTAAGCTTTGCTTACTTGGATTATATGGTTTAATGCTTCTATTTTTAAAATGGCTACCATTGGCAATAGTAAGAACTACTACATTATTATTATTATTGTTTAATATCGTATAATTACCTTACTCAGATTTTTTAAATTTTGCCTCTATGAGTATAATACACAATAAATGCTTAATCGATATAGTTTCTATACCAACTGAAAAAAATGACAATGAATTCTTGAATACGAAATTTAGTTAATCTTAGGGATCATTTATCAATGTAGGTACCTATACTGGGTGGCCACGAGTCAATGTACGCCCCCAATTTTTTGGTTGTTTTTTAATTTAAAAATTTCGTTTTTGGTATACGTGAATAAGACAAAAGTGGGCTATTTTTAGAATAAGAGGAACGAAAATATCACTTCCGGTTGAACCGGAAGTGACATCAACTTTTTTTTCTTAAATGGAATGACCATGTTTTTTTATGGTCTTTTGTAAAACATGAAATTCTAACTGCAATAGTTTTTTCCGAGGTTTTTTTCAATTTCAAAAATTCCAAAAAATAAATGAGATACGAACGATTTTTTATTTTTTACAAAATGGCCGCGTCAGATGAATGAGATGTAAGAAAATTATTAAGTAGGCTATGGTAATTATTAGCAAGGTAGTAAGCTTGTCTGTAAAGAATAAAATAGTTATTTAAATTACTATTTTTAGGTTTTTCTCAAAAAATGGAATTTAATTTTCATTTTCATTTCCGTAGGAGTCCTATGGAAAATTTTTAAATGGGACCGTCCTATTTTTTTATTATTCGGACATAATGATTCATAAGCTTTAATTTTTTCGCCAATAATCATTTTTTAACGAAATCCTTTGTAATAATTGGGAGCGTACATTGACTCGTGGCCACCCGGTATATACAGAATGCCGGAGATACTGTTGATTTAGCATTGGGGAGTAATACTATATTTTATATAGGTAATGATATAAGGCACCTCCTTATCATTGAAATATTTTAATAAAACTTCAGTTGTGTTGCAGTCAAAAAGATACAATACATTTTTTTCGTAGAACATATTCTTCATTCTATTTCTATTTCTTGGTATCACTGCATGTTCACTGTTGTTATAGAAACTATCGTACTGCCATTTTTTAGGTATTGTTAATCTCAAATAGAAGTATTTTAGTTTTCATTTAAGTTTTGTACCTAATTAGTTTTTGAAGACTGCATTGTTAATTAAAATTGTAGGAAATAAAGAATATAGTACAAGTAAATGAGTGATTTGATTATTAATATTTTTGATTTTAAATTCTACAATCTCAAAGCTATTTTCATATTTTGCATAGAAATTTTCAATTATTTCAATTAAGAATAATAAGGCAATAAGAAAAATGTTTTCGATTCAAATAAATTAATAGTAAAAAAACATTTTTAAAAACAAGCTTTTATTTAACTGCACTAAAAAGAAGAAAATAAACTTTAAATTAAATCAAACCCATCAATTCATTACATTATACAATTTATATGATATAAAAGCTTGTCGCGAGAGTTTAATATTGAATTCTTGTTTATTTACACAGGCAAATCTCGCGACAAGCTTTTATATCATATAAATTGTATAATGTAATAAATTGATGGGTTTGATTTAATTTAAAGTTTATTTTCTTCTTTTTAGTGCAGTTAAATAAAAGCTTGTTTTTAAAAATGTTTTTTTACTATTGATTTATTTTTTATTTTTTAGTTTTTTTCGTATTCTTCTCAGCAAACCCTTTTATTTGATACCCATATTATGATGGTAGATAAGAAAATTTTGTTCGCCATCTTGGGGCGTCCGCCATATTGAATTTAGTGTGACGTCATTTTATATTTCGTATTCTTCTCAGAAAACCCTTTTAATTGATACCCATATTATGGGGGTGCATAAAAAATAACTAGCCCGCCATCTTGCGGCGTCCGCCATATTGAATTTAGAATGACGTCACTTAGCTAAACATGCATTGTCATCCAAACTAAACGTGTATGCAAAATTTCAGCTCAATCGGTTGGGGATAACTATTTTAAAATTCAGTTGCAAGATTTGACCTAAACAAACAGACATACATGCATTGCAAGTTAAATAAAAGCTTGTAAAAAGGGTTAATAGTTCATGTTTTACAAATATAACTGAAATGTTTATTCATATTAGTCATGATAATATATTTCTAAGACATTAATGCAAATTGATATAAATAACTTTCATGTTAACTAAACTGCACTATATTTATAAATAAGACATGGAAGTATTTAAAATTGCTTTACCTACGATCGCTAACGTAAATAGCTGAAAACGCACTCTCCGCCGCCTATGTAAATTGAACCTTACACACCGTAAACAAATCGCACGCTCAGCCGCTGAGGTGCAATGCAATGTGACTACGTGACCAACTTTACACAACACTTGTAGTTCATATTTCTGACACCAGGCTAAAATTATTAAAAATGGCAGGTGCAAAACTTAATTTTCTAACGCTGTCAAAACTGACATAAGCAATAAATAATACAAAATTGTGTTTTAATATCAATAAATACGATCGTAGGTAAAGTATAAGTAGTACATAATTCGAGTTGTAAAGCAATTACTCACTCATGGAATTGCCACACTAGCCGCTACGCGGCGTCGTGCGCAATTTTTCCATTCGTGCGTAATATGCTATTTACAACTCTCATTACGTAATATACTATACGTGATGCTAAAAACTGAATGAAGGTTTACTTGCCGTAAAATAATTTCAAATTCAACAGAAGTACAAGAACTTCCAAAATAGAAATCTCATTCATTAGATTGTCTAACTTTACTTAGATACGTATCTTTGTACGGATTATGTTACTAAAGATAAAGAAGCGATTTCGGATGATATTAATAAAACAGGATATTTATTGGAAGACTATTCATTTAATACATGAGGAAATGAAAAGAAAAAGATCCTATTGAGGAGATATTTAAAAAGAATAAACTGTTTATCGTTTAAAAACAATAATTTATAAACGCATGAATTGATAAAATTTATCGCGGAGCTCATTGATTATTATTTTATAATAAGCTATGAGCTACGTCATGGACAATGGGCTCATTTAGGAAAATTGTTTTAATTCATATTTCGAAAGTACACCTTGTAATTAGTAAATGTGCAAAATATTACATTTAATTTTCAACTGCTTCTCCCTCAAAATAAATAATGAAAATAGAGCGTTGTGACGTCACACTACTCGGAGCGGTCGGCCGCTCGCTTGTTTCCTATAGTTTCATACCGGCGGCAGTTACTACACACACGGCGGAAGTGGTAATTTCGTTCATCTTTTAAGTGCTTCGTCCTTGGTAGAGCGAAATCTAAATACCAAATATCCGCATTACTCATAGAACCAGTGGAGTCGGGTGGTGTGACGTCATAGCCATTTCAAATATGTTACGAATTTGAAATCAAATATTAGGGTTAATATTAACGTTAGCGATCTAATTTTTTCACTATATACTTAGAGGATGAAATACTTACGGAAAATGCTAAAATAAATTAAAAAGCAAATATCACTAAATGAGCACATTGAAGCACTGATTCTAAATATTTTCTGGCTTTCAAGATATACATTTAAAAGAAGCAACATAATAGCAATACATTTAATTTCGCCGAAAGTGTAGATAGTTTTAGATATTTTAGAACCAATAATAAACCAGTTGCATAATAAAAAGTACTCTTTGAGGTCCTCAGATGAAGAGTGATTTTTTTGTGAATTTTCTATTCTAAAATTACAAATACCAGAAAAATTCGTGCAAGCTAAATAAATGATCATTTTTGTAGATTTACAGAAAAATAAACATGATTTCTTACCTTATCTTGATTGATTGGGTCTCGGTAAAAAGTCAATTCGTTATAGTGTCGCAGACAAGACTTATTTATGATGTTTATACATATTAATTTAAATTAAAGTTCTGAAAATACTGGAAAAGATGTGTCTGCCTCAGTTCCACCATTTGTTAGTTTATTATTTTATATTACTGCGAGTTTTTTTCTTGGGATTAGGCTAAAAGCAGAAGATGAAAAAACATTAATATTTTAACGAAGCACATGTGTTTGACCTTAATAAATCCAAAAAGTGTTCAAACATGTCTGCCATTCTGTCTGCAGAGGAAAAACTTTTGCAAAAATAAACTTTTGGAGTAACCGGGTTAAATCTGGCAGCAGACCCCATTTAAAAAATATAACGTAATATACAGGGTGTCCCAGATTTAAACGGACATAGTGAAATGGGAGATAGAGCACACTTTGCTGAGTTCAAAACACCCCTACACTTACCCTTGAAAGTGAATGGTGTTTTATGGTTCTTGGCCAATTATTCATACCGGCATATTTTCGGAATGGCCGCACATATCGTAATAAAATTTGGTACAAATATTACACTCTTTTAGTTCAATTAAAAGCATAATTTATTTTTGAAAAATTCCAGGACCTGCTCGTTTTTGTTTAATGTTGCTATCAGTGCTTCGAACAACAGCCTGTATATCATTTATTGGAAAATGTTAGTAAACATTGAAAAAGACAATGGATCAGTGTGTAAAATAATGTCACAATATTTGATGGCACACTTACTGTTATGTTTTAATAAATTTTTGAAATTCTCATTTGACCAAATTTTAAATTCTACAAATAAAGTAGTTAGCAAACTATAGTCATTATATTGCTAATTTCACTGAAATAGCCTACAATAGACCTTTTTATTTGTTTTTCTGTACATGAACCGTATTTAAGCTTTTTTGAGCTTAAATTTCCATTCAAAATAACACAATCCATTTCACTTATAGAAAAAATTAAAATTAGCTATAAGTAGGCTTGTACTAATAATGTACTATTAAAATCAGTAACTAAAGACCTTTAGAAAATAATATTAAAACAATGAATTTTATAACATAAAGGCAGAAATACACACAAACAAATAATTTATTAGGTGACAATTCACAATGCGTAATATTAGAAAATGAAAAGAAGAAGAAAAATAGGTGACAAAATTAATTAAAATTACAATAGATTCTCAAAATGAACGCCTCCAGCGTTAATGCAACGTTTTAATATGTTTCTTACTGATCTATTAATCATTTGCGGGTTATTTTTAATACCATCACATACATTAAAAAAAAATTCTAATAACTGTTCCCGTGTGTCAAATTCTTCATTGTACACCTCTGACTTTAGGCGACCCCATAGAAAGTAGTCTAGAGGTGTAAGATCAGGAGAACTCGGTGGCCAGTTTACTGTACCTTCTCAACCAATCCATCTGTTGGGGTAATGCAGATTGAGATGATCTCTGACCGCTAAAGCAAAATGAGGACCAGCACCATCATGCTGAAACCACATATTCTTGGTATCAATCTCTCTCAATAAATCGGGCAAAATATCTCTCAGAAAGGTTAAATAAACTTCACCAGTTAACCTTCCTTCAAATATGTGAGGCCCTATTAAATGGTTATTATAAATTCCACACCACACATTAATATTAAATCTGCGTTGGGAAAACACCAGTTTTTCATTTAGTGACAGATTAGACAAACGCCTACTTGGGATTTTTAATACTAGTGAATAAAACATCTAACTCAAAATTTAAGATACGCATAACATACCTAATGTAAAGTTTGTTGTTTTATTAAAACAAATTATTGTTCCTTAAACGTCAAAAATGTATTAACGTAACTAATTTTAATCGTACATATTAGTACAAGCCTACTTATAGCTAATTTTAATTTTTTCTATGAGTGATATGGATTGTGTTATTTTGAATGGAAATTTAAGCTCAAAAAATCTTAAATACGGTTCATGTACAGAAAAACAAATAATAAGGTCTATTGTAGGCTTTTTCAGTGAAATTAGCAATATAATGACTATAGTTTGCTGACTACTTTATTTGTAGAATTTAAAATTTGGTCAAATGAGAATTTCAAAAATTTATTAAAACATAACGGTAAGTGTGCCATCAAATATTATGACATTATTTTACACACCGATCCATTGTCTTTTTCAATGTTTACTAACATTTTCCAATAAATGATATACAGGGTGTTGTTCGAAGCACTGATAGCAACATTTAAAAAAAACGAGTCCGGTCCTGGAATTTTTCAAAAATAAATTATGCTTTTAATTGAACTAAAAGAGTGTAATATGTGTACCAAATTTTATTCTGATATGTGCGGCCATTCCGAAAATATGGCGGTATGAATAATTGGCCAAGAACCATAAAACACCCCGTATCTCGAAAACCATTCACTTTAAAGGGTAAGTGTGGGGGTGTTTTGAACTCAGCAAAGTGTGCTCTATCTCCCATTTCACTATGTCCGTTTAAATCTGGGACACCCTGTATAATGTCACTAAAGTGTTAATTCAACTAATTCTCAAGTTATAATCCATAATAATACATAAGTATGCATATTTTGATTACGTCAATATTGTTTTAAAATGAGTATTAATTTTGGCGAAGGCGCCAATATTAATACTCTAGTCAGTACCTATATAAACAAAATCCCTATGTTAAGGTAGGGCGTCATACGACGTCGACGATATTTTCAGAGCTTGTGAGGGGCTATTGATAAGCGTATTGGTGAGTTGTCGTGAAGATCGGCTTGTGGGGTTCTACGCTATATTGGAAAATGAGATGCCAGTGGTTTTATTGGAATATCTCTAACCGTTCAAGATAGAATAAAATTAAAACTAGCATTTTAAAGGTTTTCAAAAGTACTCCAACTTTGTCCGTGTGTACTTTTTTCATACGATGATTGGTTTTTTAATTATTTTGCGGCAAAGTTTTAATTTTGCTCCGAAATTACTATTTTTGTCCTTTCCCTTAAACGGCCACATTTACGAGTAAAATACAAAGTTGTAGCTCTATAAAAAACCTACAAAGTGGTATTATTATTTTGGTCTCGCATGAATGCTACAGTCTGTAGTGCGCCGGAAAAGTCGACAATTCTGTGCAAACATGGCAACTCTGCCCACAATTTTCTTTGCATTTGCATGGAATTAGTTTTAGAAGTGCCTCAGGAGGCGTAATCCATGATTTGTGGTTACGTCACATTATTCCTAATGCTTTTTGTAACTTTTCTCTCCTTTTTTCGGTTGATTCAGCTCCCCTTGAAATTTTTTTGGTTTTCGATGTTGTCTGTTTGCTGTTTTAAGGTTGTGTTTATTGTCGTATCTTGGCTGTACATGTCTATCGCGTCTTCTTCACACCATCTTGAAAGATCTGAGGTGATTTCGTAAATTTCGCCGTTGCAATCTTGACAGGTGATCGAGCTCTGCAACTCGGCATCTGCAACCCTGCCCACAATTTCCTTTGCATTTGCATGCAATTAATTAGTTTCAAAAATTTATAGTTATTCTCGTTATTAATTTATCCTGTTAGTTCGAAAAATACATTTTGTAGATGTATATCAAATTACTATTTTTTCCTGATCGCATCAAAATTTTTTCTAAGTGCATAATGCTCGGAGTCTGTACACAATGCTGTTTGAGATAATATACCTTCGGACCTCATTTCATTTGGTACAAAAATGGTAATTTCTAAATGAAACGAAAGTTTAATTAGTCATTTCTGTTTCAATAATGATAATTGCAGGTCTTAATTTCGACAAATTGTCATCTTCGGATATTATTACCTTAATAATAAATATAAAATAAGGAAATGTTTTTTGGTGTTTATCGTTTTCCCCAAAAAACTTCTTTCTTTTATTTGATTATATTGTGTAGGTAGAAATAGTGCAGTACACATGGGGCTCTATGTGCTGATGCTAGTGATGCTATCATTTGAAGCTAAATATTGACACATGATGCACGAGGTCACAAATTGAGTAATGTGTGCTGTTACTTTCTAACCGTTGATATAGTTAGTTTCTGATCCTATTCACACGGAACCATTATTTAAGCTACGCTATGCTGCTGAGGAGCAATAACTCCAAAACACGTGTCCGTAGCTGCACCATGTTTCTTTCTTGGGGTAAACGGCAAAAAAACATTTCCCTATTTTATTTAACTTCCTCAAAAAACTTCTCTCTTTTAATAAATATAAAATTTGACAAACCCTCAGTACCTAGTAGTTGTAATGGATATTACAACAAATAAATATAAAATACTAGAGACATACGTTTAAGTGGACGAAAAATTTGTCAAACAATTTTTCTTTTTTTTATGTTAGTTTAGAATTTTGTCATTTTGGTTTTTGATTGGTTTAATGCAGAAAATATTTTTTCTTTACCTCCATACTTAATTAAATTTTCTTCTCTATTAGATTTTGGTAATAAAATTGCTTAGAAAATGTTATAATAATTAATGTATTTGACTGGTTCCCAATTATTATCTCGTTCCTTTCTAGGGGAAAAAATTTACTATTTGACAACGTAAATATTAAACAAATATTAATTGGTATCTAGACAATTGTAAACAAATGAAATGAACTATTTAAGCTACACTACGCCGATGAGAAGCAACTCCGGAACACATTCACCAGTTCGTAATAATGAGTAATTTTTGTCGGGCATATTGTCTAATTAATAATTAATTCAATAATAATTAAACTTGACCTTGAATTGAAATCTGTCAGCGTTACTGCATTTAAATTTGTAAAAAATGCTCAAGATTTCCTCCAGTTTATGTACTTTTATTAAGATAGTTGGAAACTACTATGTGTTAAAAAAATATAAATATACAGGTGGTGCTCCAACGAAAATACAGTGTGTTTCTCAAAGCAAATAGTTACAACATTATTCTGTTAAGAATAAAGATGAAGTAAAATAAATTGTAAATCCGAAGTGTATATCTACATTTACATAACCACCGATTCTTGATATCTGTAAAGAACCACTGACGATTTTTTTAATTTTAATTTGTAATTATCAAAACATATTAGGTATTAAAGTGTTTATTTGTAACTCACAACAATTTTTATTGTATCTCAAATAGTTTATTGAATTAAAGCAGTGTTGTGTCATTGCTTAAATAAATTTCTAACACAACTCTATGTCTAGTAGACATTAAAATTAATCGAGATTCTTTTTTGTACGACGAAATAATAATATGTTGAGGGTTAAAATTAATCTACACATTTAAAACTTGCTCTGGTACTTCTGCTAAAAGTTTTCTAAAAATTTTCTATTTCACTACCCATAGAGATAAAGGTATGCTAATATGGAACTCTAAATATGTGTGGTGCAAATTCGACGATGAAAGTTTACCGTCGGCCAGTCGGTAATCGAAAGAGACCATATAAGTACCAAAGTTATTTCCCTCTGGAAATTTTTGGTGTGGTGGGCGAATATAGGAAGGGAGGGACATTTTTTTTAATCACCGCGATGTCTTTCCGCCTAGGTAGTTAGTATGTTTCACATAGGACTACACCAATTACGCTGGCAGACGAAACTTTCGGGGCACGGTAACCGGAAATTTAAAAAAAAATGTTTATTTACCAAATTTGGCGCAAAATGTTTGTTTTGGCGTATACAGAAACTGTAGTGGCAGACATTTCTATATATCGGGCGGTTTTTGTGCAATTTGTCATCAAAGGGGCGAAAAATGGACCAACACTTTTAAACAACTTTTCACAAAAAATAGTTAAAACCGAAAAAAAAAACGTCTGCTTAGCCAACTTATTGTTCACAAGGCACCAAAAAACCCTAACCTTGGCTGGCAGATATTTTTGCCAAATTTAACCCCCCCCCCAAACTCACTCACCAAAAACTGAAAAACCATTTTTTTTTTCAAAATCAGTGGACTATCAGAATTACTTGAAACAATGTCTTGAAAATTGTCAAATCTTGCTGAACATCGACAGTACCTGATAAAGCCTCATATTACAGTTTGTTGGTGGATCTAGTTCCTCATGCTTCCCGGAGTAACATAACACACAATTCACTGGTAAACTATTAGTGTATTATTTTAGAAAAATGCTTTGAAAACTGAACTCTTAAATTTATGTAATCAGAACAAACAAAATAATCGAATAGCTCCAAAAACAAGGTCACTTAAGTGTTGAGATTATCAACTATAATAGACTTGGCGTGGGTTATTTACAATCATATTACGATTGGAATTGGTTTCGTCGAATGACAAGTTTTGGATGTGTTAAAGACTTTGGATCAAATTATTCCAGATTATTTAAACAATTTTTTAAGATACAAACCGGAAATTGAAAACGTGAAATTTCCTAAATTTTATAAGATTGACATAGGTACTCGTAAGTATTAATTTAGGTGGAATGATAAAGACTTCTTTACAGTCATCGTGATTCATTGTAGTGGTATTAAAGATTAAATATTTTCTTTCTTATATACACGTTTTAAATTTGATTTATGAATTATGTTGACTTAAAAGGTGTTAAGTAAAGGCGTGTGTCGATTTCCTCATTTGTTTTTATATTTACACCTCCGTCATCTTTACTCTATGCAATTGAATAAGCATTAGGTCTACTTTTATGTTAATAAAATATTTATGAATTGACTGAATAGAATAGATACTATTTCTAACAGAATACACTGAGATTAGGTCGAATACCTTTCCAAATTTCATAATGAAATGTTTAACATTAAGTGCATTGTTGGATGAATTGGTTAGAATTGTATACGGTTTGTTTAATCATGTTTGAATTAAATGGTCTACGAGGACATTAAAAACGTTAATTGAAATACTACGTAGCGTAATTGTATGATGAGTAATTTGAAATGCGTGTCATGATTAAACAAATACTAATAAATGTATTTAAAAAGAAATTATCGTTAGCGAGATGTCAATATACATTTGATGAAATAAAAGCGTTATATAATACCTATGTGAATTCGGGTTTATATTTGTCAGTTCATTGAGTTTGAAATATTTTATAAAAAATACCATTAATGTCATATCCATGAATATAGGCTCATTTAAAATTAATTTAATTTAATTTCTTTGGAAAGAAAAACAATTTCAAGGACGCAATGTTAATAATAATAATAATCTTTATTTTTGAAATCATCACTCCAACTATAGTTGTAGTTTTTTCTAAAAAATTCTAAATTAATTATTTTACTTCACACTCTATTTTTTATATTAATCGTTTCATCAATATTTGCTTAAATTTCTGGGTTATACTTTTTCAGAAATAGTTGATACATTTTAAGAATGGCGATTGTAATATATAGGGCAGGCAGTTAAAAAATAAAAGAACTTGTAATTCAGCAGGTGTAAATTATCAGCTATTTAAGTTAGAATTAAACATGTTATAGGAAAAAGTTATTGCGCCAAGAGACTTAAAAGCTATCTTGTAAGGGGCAAACTACGATGAAAATAAATAGGAAATACGCTGTTGGGTATTAGGTGTACGGAATGACACCAAAGAAAAGTATTTAGGGCAAATATGTCAAGTAGTTCAAAAGAAATAAATAATGCATTACTTGCCGCGCACCACATTTAGCCAATCATCGAAAAAAAAATATTGCACCAATCTTCATATCTTAAGAGCCTTAATCTCCAAAAGAGTTTATTACCATTATTTTCTAAACACCCTGTATACGCAAGTTCCAAAATGGCGGCGGATGATGATGATTCGGAAGAAAGTGCTCAAAATATTTCAAAAATATGTGACATATGCCAATGCAGTGCAGTAGTGCATAAGTGTAATAATTAATTGTGTCCAACTGGTACATAAGGTGTGCTTGGATCGGGACATTAAAAGTGGTTGCTTTCCAAAAGAGATGGATTATGGTTATGCAAATCATGTGTTGAAAAAAATGCAATAACAGATAATGTGAGTATAAAAAGAGAAATAGCTGTATTACAGGAACTAATTAATGAATTAAGAAATGTTAATGAATTGCAAAATCAGAGAATAAAAGAGGATTTTTATTCTTTGGGTGGCGCAAATGTTATGTAGCAGATTCATATAATGTCATAAGATGTTTTAAATGTTCATCTTTTGGACATATCGAAAAAAACTGTAGGAAAACAGATTATACATGTGCTGAATGTGGCGAAAATCATAAAACCAAGGAATTCCAAACCAATGATAAAAAGTGCATTAATTGTTTAAAATATAATGACAAGTATAAAATCGATATTTATTTATTTATTTATTTATTTATTTATTTATTTATTTATTTATTTAATTATTTGTGATAATTTACCATACGGGAAAAATCCAATTACATGATAAATAATAACAGAATTACACAAAATATGTAGTAGCCAATAATAAGATACAATACTATGTAAGAATATACAACAAAATTAAATCATAAGAAACTACAAAACATAATAGAACATAGTAAAACAATATATCACAGATCAAAACATAAATAGAATGTAAAAACAATAATTAAATAGGTCTTAAAAAAATCATTTTTATGTCAGAAATTCTACAGTTAAATATGTCCAGACTGTACTCGATATTGTTATAGTTTAAACACATCTGATAAAGTGGAGATGAACTCAAGATATTTGTGCGCGCGGTAGGAAGCATAAGAATATTACTTGACCTCGCATTTAGTCTAGGAGTGCGATATTTGATAAGTGAGTTGATAGATGGGCAGTTTATTTCATTATTAATAATTTTATATAAAAAAATGATCGAATACATTACCCGCCTCCTAACTAAACTACTCATATTAAATTTATTTAAAAAGAATTCTTGAGGTGTCCCCCTAGTGGGATAGGTACCCTCCAAGATGAAAGTTGCTGATTTAAAAAACCTTCGCTGTACTTTTTCTAATGATGTTATGTAAATATTATAATTAGGATTCCAAACTAGAGAAGCATATTCAAGCTTGGACCTAACGAAAGTAATAAACAACATTCGTAGAGTAGACAAACTCTTAAAATATTTGCTGTTGCGTAAAATAAACCCTAAACTTTTAAATGCAGCCGCTAGACATTCTTCGATATGTTTATTAAATGTTAATTTAGGATCAAAAGTAACACCGAGATCCTTGATAAAATCAGGTCTATCTAAGGTACAGTTATCCAAGCTATAGTTAAAAATAAAAGGATTTGTTCTTCGGGAGAAAGACATAACATTACATTTAGCAGCATTTAGAGGAAGATGATTATTGATGCACCAGGTGTTAAGAAGGTCAAGATTGCGTTGAAGTTTTAGGCATTCCAAATCAGAATTTATGCAAAAATATAGTTTTAAATCATCAGCATAAAGCAAATAGTTTATGTCGAGATTGTGAACAATATCGTTAATAAATAATATAAAGAATAACGGTCCAAGTATGGACCCCTGCGGAGCTCCTGAAGTCTGAGTAAATTGAACAGATTGGTAACCACGGTATTGGACAAATTGAGACCGAGAGGACAGATAAGAATAAAATACATTCGTGAGAGGAATACTGAGCCCAAAGCTTTCTAATTTAGTTAGTAATATGCCGTGGTCCAATCTGTCAAATGCTTTGGAAAAGTCAGTGTAAATCACGTCCACCTGACTTTTCCGATCTAACGCTTCAGAGATAAATTGAGTTTTGCACACAAGGTTCGATACCGTGGACCGTCCCTGCATAAATCCATGCTGCTCAGTTACTACCATTGTTTTAGTATGAAATGATATGTGGTCATACATCAAAAATTCAAAAATTTTAGAAAAATTGCATAAAATTGCAATAGGCCGATGATTCTCTATATCATGCTTATTACCCTTCTTAAACACTGGGCAAATTCTAGACTGTTTCCATGTATCAGGAAAAGACTCAGTTTTTAAAATATATAGGATATAGATGTGAATCACTCTTCAAGAGACAATGAATGTCCGTCCTATAATAGAATATTAAATAAAATTAAATCTAATACAAACATATAGCAATCAGAGTTTCTACCAAGAAATTAAAATAAATCACTATTTGTTGTTTACTTAAATGCTCAAAGTTTTATCAAACACAAAGATGAAATAATTGTATATGTAGAACAGACAAACCCTAAAGTTATATGCTTAAGTGAAACCCATGTAACAGAAGATTTTTGTGAGAGCGAATTAAAAATAGATGGTTCTTATAACCATAAACACTTATTGTTTTCGTTGCGATTCCCAAGGGGAGTAGATGTCGCTTGTCACGCGTATCAGTTGAGCTCCTAGTTGCTCCGTGAATAATTACGAAATTTTCTAATTCCTACAACTCCATTTTAATATATATTGTGTTTAAAAGTGAAACAAGTATTAGTACTTTACGGTTATAAGTTTTCCTATAAAATTAGTGCTCGGATAATGGCTAAAACCATGAAAGAGCTGAACACGCGCATGGAAGAATTGGCGGCTGAATTTCGAGATGGTCTGAGTAAGTTTTCTAACAAGCTAAACGATCTAAACTTAAATCCTGATGCTCCGCAAAATGCTGAAAATATTATTTTGCAATTTAAAGAATTTGAAAAGGTTGTGAATTCTGGATTAGAAGCTATAAAAAATGATATTGAGTCGCTACAGAATAAACTAGAAACAGTAGAGAATCAGTGTGAACAAAATACGCAATGGATTAATAATAAATATATTTTAATACATGGTGTAGAAGAAAATCCCGAAATAGACATATATGATAATATTATAAGAATTTTCCATTCTAAAATCGATTGTAAAATAAAAAAGTCTGATATCAGCTACTCCTACCGACTGGGCAAAAAAAAAATTAACTCTAAAAAACCAAGACCGATAGCGGTCGAATTCTGTCAACGTTGGATTAGAGATGATGTTTACAGCAACAAAAAGAAATTAAAAGGAACTAACTTTTTAATCACCGAGAAACTTACACAATCCAAATTAAAACTATTTATGGAAGTAAAAGGCATTAAGGGCAACCTATGTTGGACGATGGGAGGACGCATTTATATTCTAGAAGATCAAGGGAAGAAAGAAATCCGAAGCGCGCAGGACATAACCAAAATTAAACAGTAATTTATTTTAACAATTTGTTGTGAAATGGTCAGTATTACGTGTTTTTCTTTCTTAATTCTCTATGAACTATCGAATATCGAACCAATAAAAAAATTTTCATTGTGTCCTAATACAATAATATGATTATTGTTTTCCATAAAATATTAATTGAAAATAACATGTTAGGTTAGTTTTTCTTTTTTTTTTTTATGTTGTGTAATTACATTTGTTTATTTGCTACTAATAATTCTTATTGTTTCCAGTGAACAAAAGAACTTTAATTTAATGATTAATTTTCAAATAAACTAGATATCTTCTCAATAATGTTACATAGTATTTTACGTCGAATTAGAACTTATTTCTTCTATGTGAAAAATAGTTTTAAGTTTGTTTTCTATGCTTTTGGTACCTATTTGTACTTGTTCTACAACCTTAAATTTTTTTTTTCTCGTCAAATTGTCACATACTTAATAAATATTTCTTCCCTTTGTGTGGAAAATAGTTTTAAGTTTGTTTTCTATATATATCTTTGATACCTAGTTGCACATGTTCTATAACTTATATGTCTTTAATTACCACATTCATTAATTACAGTAATATTAATATGCTGCTATAAAGCAATATAATATGTTCAAATTCAAATTAAATTATTAAGCTTTCTTGTTTTTTGTCTTACTCATTATTTACTCACGGTACTGATATATAGTTTATTTATCACTTAATAACAGTTAAACATTGTTGTTACATAAAAACAAAAATGTAGGATATTTTTCATTTATCACTAGTAGAAATCACGGAGTAGTTAGATATACTCTTCTTATTTACTTCTTTTTTACTATCTTTTTTTTGTGTTGCAAATATTACATAATATATCTACCACCTAATTATATATATTCTTGTGAAAAGTATTAGATTTTGGGCAGAAACCTTAGCTAAGCCATTCTTTTCCGCATTATTTTTGCTAAATCCTAAAATATTGTTTTTATATACTATTTTTTTTCTTGTCTGCCGCTTAACTTATTTTTATTTATTTAATTTAATTTTTTCTCTGTATTTAATAAGCTGATAACACCGTTCTAATGTATGTTCTGTCTAGTTATCTTTTTTTAGTGGAAGCTGAGTGAATTATGTTAATTGGACAATTTAATGTAAGATCATTAGTCCCCAAGTTTAATGAGTTAAGGGAGCACATTTTGGCAACTGGATACCACATTCTATGTCTATCTGAAACCCACCTCTCACCCAGGATAAGTAATGAGATGATTTCAATTCAAGGGTATAAGTTAGTCAGAAATGACCGTAGGTATCGTGAAGGAGGAGGGGTATGTGTCTATATAAAAAATTCAATCAAATATTCTGTCATTCCGTTACAAACTAATATCGAGCAGCTTTGGATAAAACTTTGTATTAACACACAGGTGTTTATTGTAGGTGCTATATACAGACCTCCAAACTTCTCATATGTACAATTTCTTGACCTGTTCGAACAAAGTGTAGCATTTTTATTACCAACATGTGATGAACTGTTCTGCCTGGGAGATTTTAATATCGATATGTTAAATATAAATTCAGCCTATAACAAATTTCAATCTATGCTTGAATCTTACAGTTTGAGTCAAGTTGTTGATTTGCCAACTCGTATTACCTTAACCTCATCAACTATTATTGATTTGATATTAACAACAAATGTAGATATTATAAAAGAAGTTAATGTAATATCTCTTGGACATCAAATCTCGGATCATGAATTAACTAGTTTCCAATTAAATATTGAATTAAAAGACCAAATTAAACAGCCCATTTTCAAAACAATCCGAGACTTTAAGCACTTTAATAATGAACAATTTTCACTTGATTTAAAATTAGCTCCACTTGAACTTATGTATGAAATGACAACTATTAATGATAAATTGCTTTTTCTTAACACTACCTTACTTGAAATATTTAATAAT
This sequence comes from Rhagium mordax, assembly GCA_963680705.1. Taxonomy (NCBI): domain Eukaryota; kingdom Metazoa; phylum Arthropoda; class Insecta; order Coleoptera; family Cerambycidae; genus Rhagium; species Rhagium mordax. Next base: position 63,667,913 of record OY796658.1, read on the forward strand.
CATGCACCCGTAAAGAATATAAAAATAACAAAAAACTACGCTCCATGGATAACAGATAATGTTAAATTATTAATGTCACTTAGGGATAAAGCTAAACTCAGATGGCGGCGTTCTAAGCAAGGCGAACATTATGACTACTATAAGCAGTTACGAAATTACACAACTTTGGCATGTAAAAATGAAAAAAAAGCATATTACGAACATAGATTAAGATTAAGTGGAGTTAATGGAATTTGGAAGGATTTAGAATTGTTGAATATACGTAAAAAGGAAAAAAGCATTCCTGAAAATCTAAACGATGTTGAAAAGCTCAACTATTATTATATAAATTCCATTCCAAATCTACCTGTTAACCAGAATATAATAAATTATTATCAAAATAATGTCAAAGATAATATTGGAGACTTTAACTTTAGGATGGTGTCGGAAAATGAGGTTCAAAAAATATTATATAGTATAAAAACTAATTCTCAAGGCTCAGATGGCTTAAATATCAAAATGCTGTTATTATGTTGCCCGTATATCTTGCCATATATTACTCACATAGTCAATTTTTGCTTGCAAAACAGCGTTTTCCCGGATTCCTGGAAAGTAGGTATTATTCAACCTATACCCAAATGCAATAACCCGGAGGAGCTAAAAGATCTGAGGCCCATTACTATTTTACCCACGCTGTCCAAGGTTGTAGAACGAGTGGTTGATCAGCAATTGCGTGAGTATATGTCGGAAAATAAAATTTTACCAAATGTACAGTCGGGTTTTAGAGCGATGCACAGTTGTGAAACAGCTTTGCTTCACATTACAGATGATATCTTAAGGGGTGTGGATAATAAAAAAATTACTGTTTTGGTATTGATTGACTTCTCTAAAGCATTTGATACGATCAACCATCAGATTTTACTTGCTATTCTTCATTATATCGGTTTAAACGAAAAATGTATAAATTTCTTTTATAATTACCTAGAGAACAGAATACAGAGGGTCAAAATAGGTGATAGCATTTCGACACCCCTTCTGGTATCAAAAGGCGTTCCTCAGGGATCAATTTTAGCTCCAACTTTATACACTTTATATACTTCTGATTTTATTAAAGTCATCAAAAAATGTAGCACTCATTTTTATGCTGACGACACGCAACTCTATTACTCGTTCCCACTTAGTGACAGCGTAGAATCGATAAATGTTATTAATAAAGACTTGACCAGTTTAGTTGATATATCTAAAGACCATGCCCTAAATATTAATGCAAAAAAAACTGTTGTACTCGTGTTTGGTCCACAAAAGGACCGAACTATCATTTCCTCCAATATGCAAATAACTGTCGATGGGCAACAGATATCTCCCTCAGATAAAGCTAGAAATTTGGGTTTAACATATGACACATGTTTGAGATTTAAGCCACATATTAATAACTGCATTCGTTTAGCATATTACAACTTGAAAATGATATACAATAGTAGATACTTTTTATCTCAGAAAGTTAAAGAAATATTGTGTGAATCTCTAGTTCTATCCAAATTCAATTTTAGCGATTTTGTGTATGGCTCCAGCATTGATGTTGTGGACTCTCGTAGAATTCAGACGGTTCAAAATTCGTGTTTAAGACTAATTTTCGGCATTAGAAAACATCAACATATAACTCACAAATTATCTGAAATTAATTGGCTTAACATGTATAATCGTCGGCAACTACACGCTGCTTGTCTCTGTCGCAAAATTATACTTTATAAATCTCCCATGTATCTATATGAAAAGCTTTCATTCAGAACAGATGTGCATAACCTTAATATAAGATCAAAAGGCACTTTAACCCCGCCCCTACATCATACCGAGCTCTTCAAGCGTTCTTTTTCCTACCAAATTACTAAAATTTACAACGAAATACCACAACTTTTTAAAACAAAAAATTTCCTCCAATTTAAGCATCTGCTAAAATGTAAAATGCTAGTTGACCAAAATGTGCCTCATTAACTTATTACAGTTAATTACATAAGCAACTGAGTGTACATTAATTTGATTTGTTCTTTTTTTTTTGCTTTTTTACCACAGTTCACAGACAAATTTTGGCTACTCCTTCCATTAAAATCAAACTGGATTTAGTTTTATCATTATTTGGCTTTTTCTTCTGTCCATCATCCCATACTTTTATTTATTGAGTTATTTATTTATTTAGTTATTTGTGTGTACTTATATATATATATATATTTACTTTACACAAGTACATCTATTGCAGCTTAGGGTTAACAACAGAGGTTGTGCATTTCATATGTATAACCACCTGATCCTCGGCTTTTTTCCGATTTTTTTTTTTGTTTCAAATTACAAATGTATATGTATATGTAAATTATCGAAAATAAAGACCTATTATTATTATTATTATTATTATTATTCTACTAGCAGATATACAGGGGGCGTACTAATGTATGTTAGACATGATGTAAAATTTGTGTGTGTTTTAGAATTAAAAGTACATGATTGAAATTATGGGTTTCTAGCTTTAAAACTTCAAATAAAAAATAAGTTGTATGTAATATGCGCTGTATATCATTCTCCAAATGGAAATCATAATGATTTTATTGATAGATAGATAGATAGATAGATACATTTATTGGTGTTAAAACATACAAAGTATATATACACAAGTCACAATGGGGTATAAATATTTAAAAATACAATTAAAATTATGATAACAGTTACAAAATATCACAGTCCAAAAATTCTTTAATATTATAGAATGCCTTTTCTATTAGATATTTTTTTAATACATTTTTAAATTTAATTAGGGGGAGATCAGTGATTTCTGTAGGTAACATATTATAAAAAAGAGGCCCATAATAATTTGTTCCATTTCTGCTACTTGTGAGTCTCAAATACTTTACTCTGATTTTGTGGCCATCTCTTGTATTGTGTTGGTGTATTATATTATGACATTCATAATTAGCAAAATTTTCCTTAACATATACAGCACATAGATAAATATATAAAGAAGGCAGTGTGAGCAAACTCAGTTCAGTGAATTTATCTTTAACATTGTCTCTATACCCCAGATTGGTTATAATTCTCACCACCTTTCTTTGGAGGTCAAATATTCTGGTAGCGTGCGGTGAATGACCCCAGCCTATCAAAGCATAAGAACATTGTGACATTAATAGCGAGTGATATGCTGTAATGATGCATTTTAGTGGCATAATATTTGTTAAGCACCTGATTGCAAATATGCATTTGCTTAATTTGCTCGCTAATTTGTCTACATGTACGTCCCATGAGAGAGTTGAGTCTAAGTAAACCCCTAAAAATTTTACATCTATGTCGCTGTCAAAGTCGACTAATCTGTGAGTAAAAAGAACCTTCTTTGTTTTTTTATCATTTAAACATAAGTTATTGTGACTGAACCACGTTTTTGCCTGTATCTGTGATTCATCCATGTGTTGGTTTAGCAGATCTAGATTTTTTTCTTCAAAGGTTATTGTGCTATCATCTGCATATAATATTTTATCTAATTTAATATCTGGTATTTCAATATGTAGGTCATTTATGTAGATGAGAAACAACACGGGACCTAAAATAGATCCTTGAGGTACACCATTTGTAATATTTTTTATATCGGAATTTTTACCATTTACAAGTGTAAATTGTTTTCGATTTGTTAGATAGGATTAGCCAGTGGTTAGAAAACAATGATAATTTTAAGGACATTGTAGTTATAAGAGATTGTAATATTAATTGGTTACATGATAATTTGTACTCCACAAAACTAAAAAATTCTGTGGAAATGTTGGGTTTTAAGCAAATTGTGGATACTTACACTAGAGTCACTAATTTAAGTAAAACGCTAATTGATTAAGTGGTAACTAATAATTTTGTGGATATTAATGTTACGGTGATAAACAATTATCACATAACCGATCATTCAGTATTACATATATATTTAGAAAACGAGGAGGAAAATATTAGAAAATGTACTCGAACTGTAAGAACTAAGATTGACTATGATTTATTGATACCGAAGCTTATTGAACAAGATTGGAAGTATGATTGTACAAATGTAAATGGTGTGTCTAATACATTTTTTGAAAATGTTATAAATTGCTTAAATAAGGTTGCACCATTAACTACGATTACATGTTTTAATAAAAATCCGTGGTTTAACATTAACATTAAAATGGTTATTCAAGAGAAAAATTTTGCTTACAATCAGTGGTCTCAAACCGATTAACAGGTAAATTGGGACAATTATAAAATATGTAGGAACAACTTAGTCAGTGTCATACGGATGGCAAAACAAGACTATTATGAAAATCAAATTGATGCAAATAAAGGTAACTCTAAAAAAATGTGGAAAACCCTTAAAGATTTAACATCAACAAAAAAGAAAAATATTTTTAATGAAATAATAATTAATAATAAAACACATACGGGAAATTATATGGCAAATGAACTAAATAGATGCTTTGTTAATAGTATTGTTTTGTTAGCCGATAGTATTCCAAATCCTCTGTGCGATAATGACTTTATTTTCTCGTTTATAGAAAGTACAAATTGTGAAATGACGGAATTTAAAGAAATATCATTATCTCAACTAAGAAAGCTTATTTATAGTCAAAAGAAACCTGGAAGTGTAGATGATATTGACCTGGATTTTATTAAAATCACTTTTATAGTTCTTGGTTACCCCTTGCTAAATATGATCAACTTGTCTTTAGCAATATTTTTCCTGATTTACTTCGTACTTCAACTGTGGTTCCCATTCCTAAAGTACAGAATACAATAAAAGCTGAACAGTTGCGGCCAATTAACATGTTACCCTTTTGTGAGAAAATAATGGAGAGTGTTGTAAGAGAACAAATTTTCGAATATATTGAACATCATAATATATTAAGCATTAATCAGTCTGGCTTTAGGGAAAATCATGGATGTGAAACAGCTCTTCAATTGATTATTAATGACTGGAAAACTATGTTAGATAAGAAAAGTAACGTAATATGTGCTGTATTTCTAGATTTAAGTCGAGCGTTTGAGACTATTGATCGTGAAATTTTGTTAAAGAAACTTCAAATAATAATAATAAAGTTTATTTATTTGTATACAGAAAGAAAGAAAGAAAGAAATAGTGTTACAGATTAAAGTTTTTAACAATCATATGAGTTAACATTAATTAGTAAGTAACAACAACATAACAAATACTGGTAAATAAACAACAGACAGTTGACCACAAAGGCGAACCTTGTTCGTGGAAAATCTGTTAACATAAGATTTAACAATTTACAATTATCATAATAAAGATTATTTATAGTATAACTCATATATGTACGTGAACGAATGAATATATTTATTAATATATTAATAACAAACAGTATGATTGAATGAATTAGTTTCTATGCAACCTGAATGACGGAGTACTTGGAAGAATGTAGGTCTAGAAAGTGTAGGTATTTTTTCTATCAATTAATTGATGTGCTCTCATTCTAGGTATTTCCGTTAACCATTTTTTTAAATGTTTTTTGAAGCCTACAAGAGACGAAATATTTCTGAGACTTTCAGGTATTTCAGCGTATATAACTGGACTAAGATATTTAAAATATCTTTGGCCTATACTCTTTTCTATTTTAGGTATTTGGGTTGTTTTTAGTTTATGTCTTGTGTCATGTCGATGTGATATTTGAGGTAAAGTATTCCTATATTTATACTGACGAACTAGGATATTCAGTAAGAACAATTGTCTTATATCAAATAAGTTAGTTTCATCATATAGCATTTCTGTCGAGTACATATAGGGTTTACCATAAATAACTTTGAGTATCCATTTTTGGGTTATTTCCAACTTTTTCAGATAGTTATTCTGGACACCTCCCCAAACTAGAATACCGTATGTTAGGTGTGATTGCACTAAAGAGTAGTATAAAGTTCTTAGAAACTCAATATCAAATATATCTCTGTATCTCCTGAACTTACCTATAAGACTTCTTATTTTTTGTACAATATAATCGATGTGATGGTTCCACCTGAGTTAACTGTCTATAATTATTCCTAAATATTTAACTTTATTTACACGCGAGATATTTAATAGGTTTTGATCTACATATATTTCTAGTGTATCATAATCTGGCAATGAATTATTATAGGAACTAAAAGGTAAAAAGAATGTTTTTTCAAAATTAATTGTAAGTAATCTATGGTTAAACTACTCTATTATAAGTACAAGATCCATCTCAATTTGAATTTTTAGTTCATCCCAAGTACCTACTAGCCTTATAGAAGATAGCAAGCTGGTAATTTTCCCTATTGTATTTAGCTTGAATAGATCATTGACATATATATTGAATAGTAGCGAATTCAACTATACTTTCTGTGCTAACTACTTCTCCAATTTTTACGCTTTGAGTTCTTCCTGTTAGATAACTTTCCATCAATTTATGCAAATTCTCTAAAACCGATATTTTCCAGAGCCTTCAACATCTTTGTGTGGCTAACTGTGCTTTTGCTAAGTCGACGAAAATACCCAAGGAAGGCTTACCTTCATCCATTGACTTATATATATCAACTATTACATTTGCCATAGCATCTTCCGTCGACTTAGCCTCTCTAAAACCAAATTGCTTGTCTGACAAAATGTTATATTTATTTAAGTAATCCATAAACCTATTTTTTAATATCTTCTCAAATATCTTAGCTAAGTTACTTATTAACGATATAGGTCGATAGTTAGTTTTATCACCTTTTTTGTATATAGGTTTAATAACGGCTTTTTTGAAAGGTTCTGGAAATATACCAGTTTCCATTGAACGATTTATTATACAAGATAGAGGTTTTGCTATATATACCGCTATTAATTTCAATGCTTCTGATTTGAGGTTATCCATACCAGGTGATTTTTTAAGCTTCAGACCATCAATAGTCCGTTTAATCTCGGCTCATTCGTATTAGAGAGATAGATTGAGTTAGGCACAGAAGTCAAGTAAGAATTTGTATTGGGGTTTACAGTTATTTTGTTTGCCAATGATTTCCCTATATTACTATAATGCACTCCGAACCTTTCAGCTATTTCTTTATTATTATTTAACAGTTCACCTTGTTCATTTTTTATATTCATTATTTCATTTTTTGTTTTAGAGTTAAGACCATTTATATTTTTAACACAGTTCCATAAATTGTTCGGGCAGTTCTTATTTATAGCAATTTGATTTTTATAATAATTGATTTTTGTTGTTCTTATCAATTCATTAAGTTTGTTTCTGTACCTTTTAAACTCCAAGACTGCGTGATGATTGTCTGGATTTTTTTGCAATTTTTTATAGAGGTCATTTTTAGTATTTACAGATTTTATTAAACCATTAGTAATCCATTAATTTTTTTTTATCTCATATCTTTTTAATTTTTTTATTTGAGTGTACAGACCCATCTTAAAGTTAATTTTATTTATAAATAATTTTGTTTCTTTATTAATATCATTTTCCCTATACATTTCCTCCCAATTTTTGCACTTTACGTCGTCAAGTAATTTTGCATGATCTAAGTAATATTTATATTCTTTTACATTTTCATTATGTTTTTTTATAATTTCCGGTGGAAAATTGATTTGCAAAAGTATAGGGTAATGATCACTTAGTTGAGTCTCTAGAATGATAGGTACAAGTAAATCATGTGAGATATTAGTTTTAATAAACAGATGGTCAATGCAAGTTCGACTGTTTCCATAGACCATGGTATAGTGATTAATAGTGGAGCAAAAATCCCACTCACTCATTATATTTAAGTATTCTTCAGAGAAATTATTACTACTCAATATATCAATGTTGATGTCACCAATTATAATAGTAATATAAGATTTTCCATTATTTATTGATTTTAAATATTTGTTAAGGTTAATTTTTTTGTTGCTAAACATTACATTTAGGCTAATAATCTTACTATCTCCAAGGTTTACAATTTTATAGGTATATGGTACATCTATTCTCACATAAATTACTACGCCATAATTCTGATTTATTTGTCCCTCGTTATATATTACATCATAGTTAGGTATACTCAACAAATTAAGATCTCCAATCCTCCAAGTCTCCGTCAGAACTATAACTTGAAATTGTTTTTTAAATTCGTTAAGTGATATTTTCAATTCATCAAGATTTTTAACTATACTTCTAATATTACTATGATAAACCACAAAATCATTAACAGAACCACCATCTAACATTTGTTGACATTCAGTAATATTTTTTGCAGTTTTTGTTTTTACAATTTTAATACTAAAATTTTGGATATAGGGATTCATTATTAATTTAGTTTATTAGTTGAATTTACAAATTAAGTACCTACCAGTTGCTTAAGAATATGCAAATTATATTATGCTATACTATTATAATAAAAATAGATAGAATAGACAAAAAAAGAAAATCCTATTTTATGTTATTAGACAATACAAAATAGTAAAGATTAGTTATTAAATTATTTTTTTTCTTGTTTATCACCACGGCTTAGAATACGGTCTCTGAGCTTAAATCTTGATCCTTGTGGTTTAGCAATCGAGTTTCCTGCATTAGTCGTTTTATCTTCATTATTTATCATTGGTAGCAAGATAGAATTTCCCGTATTGTTACTAAGGAATGCCGGAGAGGATGGAGCACTTTTATTTCTAGGTGACTGCGTATTGTTTGTAGTATCAATTACAGTTTGGTTTTGGTGTTTTTTTGCTGAGTTATTTTTTATACATTCGTTGTTGTTTTTTAGTTGATCATAGGTGAAAATTTCTCCACTTACAATAAGTGTGTTATTCTTTATTACAGCTGAAAGCCCGTTTTCTCTGGCTTCTTTAAGATGGGTATATAAAAACTTATTTTTATGATATTCCTCAGTGGTAAGTTCACTTGCGAATGTAACCCTTAGTTGCTTCAGTTTGTCTGCCTCGGCTCTACAATTTTTAAGAATATCTATTTCCAATTTATAATTTATCAACTCTATTACAATAGGGCGTGTTTTATTCTCCTGTAATTTGCCAATTCGGTATATGTCTCGAAGATGCTCAATGGTACAGGAAATTTTTAATTGTTCATTAATAATGGAGAGCACTTCTGAGGTAATATCCTTTATATTCTCTTGGATTCCGAATACTATGAGATTATACTTTTTATTTTTCTTCTCTAATACATGTAAGTCTTGCTTAAGTTGTGAATTCTGTTTTTCAATTTCCGGATTCTTTAATTGTAATTCCTCTATTTGTTTATTGAAATTTATTTTGAGCTCCTTCAATTCATGTTTTATTTCTTTGTTAGAATTAGCCACTTCAGTAAGTAATTTGTATATATCATCGTTAGAGATGGGCATTTCAATTTAGCAGAACGTATGTATTGTTATATTATGTTGTTATTAAGGCAGCGTAGATCACGACTCCACAGGTGATAGGAATTTGTGCTATGTTCTACACGATATTTAGTTCGCTATGTTGGATTTATAAATATTTAAACTTAATTATGGATTTACTTACTAGTAGACAAGTTCTTTCTACAAGCTATCTCCTAATGATTTAGATCATAACAAACTATATGCACTGACATAGACTTGAGCAATTTACCACTACACAGTTCACAAATAGCGATTTATTGGGAGCAAGACATTCAGGTGATCACTCGTTCACGTCTTACGCAGATATAAGTATAGATAGTACTATAATGATGGGCTTTAAGGGTTTGTTTTTGTCATGGTTAGAAAGTTACTTATCGAATAGAAGTCAGGTTGTCAAGATAAATGAATCAATTTCTGAACCAATACAAAACAATATCGGGGTACCACAAGGGAGTTGTCTTGGCCCATTATTGTTTTTGTTATATATAAACGATATCGTAAATGTGGTAAAAAAATGCAAAATACATCTTTTCGCGGATGATACCCTAATTTATTTTGACAACACTGACATGCACGAGTTAGTGACCACCTTAAATGAGGAACTAAATCAAATAACCCAATGGTTACAGGTCAATATAAGCTGTCATTAAATCATGGTAAATCTAAATGCATTGTTATAGGTAGTAATCTTTTGTATAAATCATTTACACAGACACAACTAAAAATTACATTAAATTATCATTATGTTGAATATGTAGATAACATAAAATATCTTGGTTTGGTTATAGACAGACAACTAAAATTTAATAATCACATAGATTACATAACAAAAAAGATTGCCAAAAAAATACATTTTTTTCGTAGAATATCTTTCCATCTTTCATATTCAATAAAAATTACTGTTTATAATACTATCATATTACCTCATTTTACATATTGTGCATCGGTGATTTATTGTTGTAATGTAAATATAACTACACTTCAGAAGTTACAAAATCGTACGATGAGGGTAATATCAAATTGTAGTCGGTATACTAGAATTGATGATATGCTTGGTTGTCTCCACTGGCTTACAGTTAATGAAAGATTGTATTACATAACAATGATTTTCGTATATAAATTATCAACTAAACAAGTACCGGACTATCTGTTACAAAAAATTAAATATAATGAAAATGTACATGATTATAACACTAGAATAAGAAATGATTTTCGTATTAATTTAAGCAGTAAAGCAGCATCAAAACATTGTTTATTTGATAGAGGGCTGGTTAAGTTTAATCATCTTCCAATGTTTTTGAAGGAGATTCAAAATATTAACTTATTTAAGAATAAATTATTGAAATATATTAGGGAAAGTAAGTTAGAAATTAATATATAATAAGTTTCAGTTGAATTATTAATGTTATTATTATTTTTATGTGGTGTTTTTGGGTTGTAGGTCCTATTTAAAGAAAACATTTATTTTTAATTTTTTAATTTAATTGTATATATATGTATAAAATTGCATATATACCGTATATGGTGGTACAGGTGCAGTTAATCTTAAATAAAAAATCAAATCAATATCTATTGGAAAATCCTGGAATGTATTATAATAATATAGTAAAAACGCGGAAAACCAAAGTTTGATGTAAGTACAGATTTTATAATATTATTTTATTTTCTAATTCAGTTTTATTTTAAATTTTACTTATACATATATAGTGATATATTTTTTACCCTTAGATTATTAATTATTGATAATTTAATTTTAACTCGTTTATATTGACAACAATTTAATAACAAAATTTGAGATGCATTAAAACAGTGTTTCATATAATTTTATAATACCTAGATATATATTTTTTATAATGTTTAAATTTGTTTTTCTTCTTTTTATTAATTAATAAATATAAGATTTTTGTTCGGTAGTTGTTATATACACTATCATGTTATATCTAATTGTAGAGCCCTGAGGATGGTTAAATACATAACCGAAACGTCGGCAAATTAAAAATAAGTGTTTTCTTTAAATAGGACCTACAACCCAAAAACACCACATAAATATAATATAGCTGGTCCAGAACCTTTGTCAAAAAAAAAAAAAAGTTATTATTATTGTTTGTAGATTAGTTTGATCTAAATAAACATATTCTATTCTATTCTATGTATTGAACTGGAAGCAATAGCAATACAGTGACAACATAGATAAATCTGATAATTTATCTCTGATCGCATTAACAAAAAAAAGCGTTTAAGAAACCCGCTATTATGCCGCACCGGATTGCAAAAGTTTTATTGTTAATCGCTTGGGAATACATATTTCTTTTAATACTTTTGCTAGTGTTCTACTTATTGGGCGTAAATCAGAAACGGAATGGATTCTTTTGTTTTCTTTAGCTGTTCCACTAAAGACAGTTTCCATTTATCGGCAAAACATTCTGTTTCAAGAAAACAGTTTACAGAGCGCGTGTTGTGTTTATAAACGAATAAACAGAGCTGTAACACGTATTACAAACTGTTCTAACCACAAACGTTTGGAATTTAAGACAACGCAATACGGTTAGATTTATTCAAATTTAGTTGATGGGCGAACTGCTGTTCAGTTGATGAGTAAAACAATTGAGTATAATATATATTCGGTATGTTAACATCTTAACGGAGTTTAGCATATTTTAGCCAGAACACGTAGACAGCACCAGCACAACCAATTCCCAGGGCAACACAACTTGTTCCAGCTGCTGTCACATAATTGAGATGCGTACTATACAGGATGAGTCTCAAGTGCGTAGTTATATTTAAACCACCCATTATTTACATCTGTAGAAAGTCATTGAATTTAGTTTCCACATATAACTTTGCTACTGACTTTCAAAGTACAATGAACATGTTTGGAAATACGATAAAAGTATTTGAAGCTGCATTGTTACTCGAAGTACTCTGCCATATCTCAGATGGTTTATTGGATTAAAGTTGGGTGGTAGACGAAAACATTTTTATGATATTTCAATTTTGTTTATTTAAAAAAGAGTAAATGTCATTGTATTGGACGAAATAAATTAATTTAAAACTCACCCTGTATATACAACGGACGAAAGTAAGTTCTAACATTCTTAATTTATTCTTGGAATTGATTATTTAACGGCTTCTTATTTCTTGGACTGTTTATTCCATTAATTTATTTAGTTGAAATCGTCTTTCCTCCCTTTTTTTCAACTTGATATATTTAAAACAGATCAAGGGTTGTTGAAAATTACTTTAATTTTTTTTTCAGGATGAATTTTATGTTTGTAAAATTAATTGTTTGTGTCGATAAAACTATGAAACATTTTTATTTATGAAATTGAAAGTTGCAAAATATGTATAACCTGTTAATTTTTGGACATAGGAGATAAAATAGGATTATAGTATCCAATATTAGGGTATTAACCGGGCCCTTCTCAGTGGGCCCCTGGCCAGAGGGCCCCTCTGCGGCCCATGAAATCAATTGTTTCAAGAAGATTTTTTTTTACCTGAAATTCTGTCTGTTAATTTAAGAGAGTTTGATCTTGAAAAATACAAAATTTTCGCCTATTTCATTCGATTGAGGGCCCTCCAGGCCTTATATGCCTGGCCCGTCTATAGGGTTGGTATTAATAGGACATGGAGTGAGGACAGCCGTTACAATCCGTACATAGCAATAATTCCTTCAACGGACAAGCATTAATTCATTCTGATTTATTTACGCATAAAGGTATACCACGATGTTCTCAATGTGATGGACCGTACTGTTAACGACATTTAAATTAACTTTATTATTATAATGTATTCTGTTATCACCATATTTTGGTAACATCAGAAATGAATTGTAAAATTACTGCAACTATCAGGTAATACAACTTTTAAATCTATATCTTAATAAATGAAGGTAGGTAGAAGAGTGCAGTTTTGTTATATGTCGCATTTGTTATTTGCCAGTATAAATATATAAATTTTTTGTAAAGGCGCAGCAAGTTATAACATAATTTTAAACGTATTAATCGAATTGTGAATGTATTTTGTTAACATAGCGTTACAATTTGCACGCGTAGATTAATATACTGGAAAATGAGGAAATTTAATTTGAAAAGTGGAAGTGGTGTTAATATTTCTCGCGTTGATGAATAATTCAATGCCATATAAGCAAATTTCCTACTAATAATATTTAAATAAATAAAATTTCTTTAATTCGTAACACACGTAGGTAATTTACCACAAATAAATAACGCGTACGAATGAAAATTAAATCAGGGTAGGTTAAAGACTGACATACATAATCCATAAAAAATAATGAAACGCAATGAAGGAAGATTTTATTAATTATAATAATTTATTAACAAAATATAATACTCGTAATAAATGCCACCTTGTGCTCCAAGGCATTTTTCAGCTTTTTAAAATTGTTGACATTGATTCAACCATGCGGTGAATTTTTGCATTTATATGTCAATCAGTTTCTGTTAAAGGCTTTGAAAAATATCAATAGGAATTTTAAAAACTCAATTTTACAGGTAAAATCAAACAAATACCATTGTTAGTTCACAGGATCTTCGGCAGGGCTCTATTCTACTTTCAGTCAAAAATTTAGCCAACAGATCCACTGTTGAATGTTCAGTAGAATTGAGATTCAATAAATCCACTGACCATCAATTGTTTGCCTATTTAGAAAACAGAATTTTACAGGGTGGGCAAAAAACTGGAAGTTTTTATTATGCTTATAACTTTTTTATTAATTTTTTACTTTTTATGAGGTATATTCCTATCATTGGATAGCAAAAACTATAGGGTAAACCAATTTCTACGTAGGTATATTTTAATGGAGACGTTAACAAATTGCCGTTATTTAAATGTATTCGACAATTTTTTTATACATTGATAGCTTTCGAAATACTTTTTGGTCACAATAATTGTAATATTCATTACGAATAGAATGAGCTAAAATTTGCAATACTTAATTTGAAAGACACAATCGTTTAATAAATAGGATTATAGGAAACAACTACTGGACGGGCAAAGGCCCCTACTCCCATTGAATTATACCTATAAATCCAAATTGGTAGCCAGACTGGTAGTGCAACTGACCACTAGAGGGATGTACTTATCCCTCACTACTTACAATCGTTTAAGTTTAAAGTGTATAAAGCAGCATGTTGTTGATGCTTTCGCCTTTGATATTTACTTATATTAATATACTCGTACACCTACTATAATTAATTTATTTATGTTATTAACTGATGTACATTATAGTTTCTTTATATATGGTTTATGGGGTTAATTTATGACAATATTTATGATTAATATCAATACTGTAGAATATTGTAATTTTAAATATTCCAGGCATTTGGTACATTCTGTATACTCGACTCCAGATAATTTTGATTTGAAATGACAGGTTGATATTTTAATAGATTGATATAGAAATCATTGTCAGTCACAATAATCTTTTGAAAATATATCAATAACATTAAATAAATATGCAAATATAAAACTAAAATTAAAACGTACCCTCATCTGCAAGTTTAACTGCGTCGGTAAATTGTAAAAATGGATTTCCAATTCAAATATAAATTAACGCCTACTCCTAATCAAAAATATTTGAACTTTATACGTATTGTTTAAACATCAATTTCATGATCCTTATGTATTTAAGCCGTGAATAATTACTTGTGAACTAATATCAGTGTACTAATATATATGGTAATTAACTAAAATCTTCTTTAGTGAGGCATGCAGGATTACCACAGGTATTGATTTTGTGCTCCCTCATATAGGAACGTAACAAGTGCCTAGTAATGCTTATTATTTCCTTTAGTAAGACGATATGCAATTAATTGTTGTTGTAGTGTTTAGTTCTTCGGTATACTGTTCTGCTAAAAAAATGCTGAAAATATTTCGGTAGTTCCTGCTTATTTTATGCTCCACCAACATATTCTACAGTTGAGATATTATTTAGAACTGCTATTTCAACGTCTTCTAAAAAGTTTTTTTATATTTTGCCAGATGATATTTCATTAATTGATTTACACAATTATTATAAATATAAATAGGTAATTATTATTAAGTGTAAATGCATTATTAAATATATCATTTAATAAACATACTTTATGTTTAAATATAACATAATTTTATAAGATAGTGGAGAATATACCTATATAAATGTGTAACGTTTATGATATCGATAAAATGAAAGTAGGTCGTTCTATTAATTTATTAAACGAGATATCATTATTATGGCATGTAATATAATGCTAATAATAATTTATATTAAAAGATTTTGTTGAGAAATAATATTAAGTAGAGTCTCTCATCACTTTAAGGGAGGTCCTTTTTTATGACTGTTATTTAAAGTCAACATTGTCGCGTACTTTAGTTTTGACACAGACACAGAATTACCGAATGGTCACTGCCAAATCGTTCTCCACTTCAGACTATTTAATGGTCTAAAATAAAACTGCGTAGTAGGAGAAATCGCAGATAATCCACTCAGTAAATACTTCGTGACGTCGAGCGTTCGACTTATCACGTCTACAAGTATCGAAATATTTCTTATTTACATTAATTTCCTTACGTGTGCTCTCGGCGACAGGTAACCTCAGTTCTGTGTTCTCAAACTATAATATGAAGTTGGTAATGTGGGAGAACGGATGACGTATCAATAGTGACGTTGCATCGACTTTCTTGCATGCAAGTGTGAAAATTGACCATCGGGTGGTCGCTCTCAATCTCAGTGCTCAATTGCCCTTGCTGGTATTGTTTTCTGAGCCACTAGGCGTAAATTGTTGCGCATTGGAATGCTGTCTGATTTACTTTGTCCCCGTGTTGGTTAGGACGACTTGACATATTTATTAACATATCAAAGATATGCTGTAATATTTGAAAACGGATTTACATAAAGAGAAGTATTCTCATTATGTCTCACAGAGTACTACTTAACTACTTATATACCAATTAATTATACCAAAAGGTGTAAAAATGATTTATAATTGTAGCGGAAAATCACTTTGTTACAATTTGAATTTTGTGAAAATGAAAAACTAATACCCATACGAACTATTCAAATAATAAAGTGTCAACTTTACAATGGAATAAAATATATTATTTGAAGCTATTAATATACAATTTTCTATTGTTTCAGTGTCATAAAATACACGATACTTTGTAAAAAAATATATTTTCTAATATACTGTCATATCTAAGAACGAAATTTATTTTCTTATATTATTTTTTACTAAAATGATCCAAAATGAAATCGTACAAAAAATATTTCGTCTAACACACGTGTAAAAATTTATTTCATTCTTCTCGAAATGTTCCATCCTTGCAAAATAAAATGTCACTTTTCTTTATATCATAAATAAAATTATTTTCTATAACTGCTATTAAAAGTAGACCCTTAGTTTCTCAAATTAGTAGAAATGGGCCCAGTTAACATGACCGCCTTATCACAGTTATGTTGTCCATACAATTTTTATACAGAGCATACCCCAAACAACTAATTTTATGGCTAGCACACCTTTACATAAAAAGAAATAGAGGATATTTCCGGAGAAGGCCAGATTCCGTTTCCAAAACTAGCACATTTATATGTGTAGTCGTACAAAGGGTTAAATGTTTCCGTTTAGACCCCCTCCCCCATAATATGTATATTTTTAAATTGAGAAATTAAATTATTACACTTAACACAACATTAACTAGTCGGTTAAGGTTATCGGCAAGTTAGTATTTCATGCTGAAGCAGAGCTAGACAGACACAATCCCTTCTGGGTGATATGTAGAGCTTGAAGTATCAAAAGCTCACCTAATTTTATAGGGCGAGAAAAATTTTCCAGAAATATTTCCTGGTTTGTAAAGCGATATGCGTTTATTTAATTCTGGTTTTCTCTCATTTTTCTACAATGTCTGAAGAGTGAAGAATGAGTTTAAAAGAGCACTATTATATTTCCTTATTAATTTCTCTATAGCTGCAATTCTCGTCGTAGTTTTATTCAGTTCGAGTGGTCTCTTGTTAGAAGTCTTTGGAGTTGGGTAACTAGACATATTTTGTTGACCTTCTTAATAATTGAGATGTTGGAATATTGAAAACTATTTTTGTGAAATTATAAATTCATAATTAGAAAACTTATAAATGCTTTAAATTTTAACGATTTATATTTTATTTGTTTCGTAGAGCAGTTTCTTACTATTTTCAATTTAAATGCTTACTAGAACTGAGAAGGAGTTTCTTTTCATCTATTCACTTCATAAAACATTGGGAAAATTAATTAGTAAATGGGGACTGAATTATTCTAAATGTCACAATATGGTTACATATTTATCTTAGAAATTTTCAGGTAAATATTTAATACTGTATAATGATTAAGAATGTGTAACTGTATTTCGAGTCTTGCTGCATACAGGGGCCACCGGAAACAAATCGGGCGGTTAAGCGGTGGTAGGACCCAGCACTGAAATTTTAAATGAATACAATTTTGAGTATGAGTTTTCAAGATAAAGGTAGAATTTGAATTTGACGCGATCTGGGTCTCCCTGAAGAGCTGAAATAACGGCGAAAGAACATATACATCTTCTTGGGGACATCGTTTTTGGTTGGTGACCACAATGAATGAATTTTGTGGTGAGTTAAAAAAATTTTTTTTCAATAATTTATTTTTAGACGTTTTGAATTTTGTAATTTTTAATCCAATTTTTATCATGCATTAAAGAAGATCTAATAAACTTAATAATTGTATGTTTAGAGATGAAACATCAATGTGAGTATATCAAATTGGATATGTTTTTTGTTATTATGCTTGTATAAAGCCTAAATAAAGTCATTTATAAATAATCAGATATTAAGACCGTTCCTGATTTATGTAGAGTTCTCAAGTAGTATTTGTAATAAAATTACATACATAAAGTAAACACCAGGGTACATCTACACGTAGCATTACAGAAGTGTGGGAGCCTAATACTAGAAAGTTCAAAATTATTCTATCCCTTTTTTTCCTTTTTGTGTATGTTTTTCCTGCTAAATGTGTTTTCATTCATACATATTATATAAACCATATTCCGGTTGACTTAGGGAGTGTGTCTTGCGAAGCTTCTTTTACGTAGCTGTTGAATAAATTATAAGAGTATTACAATACAGGAGTAGTCAGTCTAACTGGATTCTGTTGCTCACATATTAAGCAAAATTAAATAACCAGCCGGTAAGCTACGAGTATCCTTTTCCGGTAATAGTCAGTGGGTATACTGTAAACGTAAATGCTTCCGACTAATTTCTATGTTCGTACCTGCATGGTCTACTATATAATATAATATAATCTGAATCAGGAAGGATTATTTCGATTCGTTTAAGTTAAGTCAGATACATAAAGACGTATTATAGACTATTATCTACTCTAATTGTAATTTGATTTATTTTTGTAAATAATTGAACATTGTAGAGCTTCGAAGAACGTTTACCCATTATTACTTATTTATGTAACGTGTAACCAAAGATTATTTATTTTCTGAATTTGTATTTCATCGTCCTATAGTCTCTATCTACAGTTGCAAAGTTAGATGCCGAATAATACAGAGGTATTACACATTAAACTGTGATAAAATGAAACGAGACGAAGATTAAGTTGATTACCTCTGACCATATAACGGTCTAGTGTACTTAATATAATAATTAATCTTTGTCTAAACGCAACATGGTGGGTATACGTAAGATAATTAACTGAAGTATTTTTTAATGGTAGTAATATTTATTTCAATATAAGTATATTACACTTTCTTCCAATGGAAAATCAAACTATAACTGCGCGAAAAATACATGTGGCAGCAATCTAACGAAGATAATACGATTCATTGAGTAAATAAATAATATAAAGAGGCGCAACCGTCAAGGGGCCGAGATTTTAGTATTGTATTTTTTTGCCAATAGCTTCAGGATTGTTATCAATGTTGAGTGCTACGGGAAGATATTTGTAATTCGGTTGCGCCGACTTTTCATATAATTTCTGTAAAAAAACGGTTTCCTTAGTGTGTACCGAGTCACCAACAAGCCGTGAAATGAGGCCTTACCATTTCCTGTGATGTCCGAATCACATCTAGAGCATCCTTGTCCCATCGACTTTCTAAGTACCTATATACATTATTGGACAAAAGTAATGCAACTCTTATGATACAATGAAATTTTAAATATCTAAAATAATATTGGCAGCCGCGGAAATTAAAAACCATTTAGATTAACGGGTCACAGTAAGCTGCTGTCACAGGTAAACAGAGATTGGTTTTAAATTTCAAATAAGCTAGTCTGAGTGAGTAATAATTTATTTATCGACGACCACTATATTAGGAAGGTTTAATACGTCTGTTTTCTGTAGAACAAGCCTTTAATCTACCAGAAAAAATGTGATCTCGAGGCGCAGCCAATAGAAATCACAATTTATTCTCATTATCTGCTATCATTTTGTTTTTTAAATCATCTTTTCATGACATCTGTGAGCGAAGATATGCGACTTTTTAATGATCCCCGTTTTTTAAAATGGTTTTATTAAAAATGTTAAACATACAGGGTGATTCTTTTATCAGGGGAAATGCGTTTTTCTCATAAATGGCTAAAGGAAACTATTTTCTGTAAAAAGTATTATATTTTTACCGACCGTTACTAAAAACTAGGATAGACATGTGCAGGGCTCTAGGCGTCGCGACGCTACAATTTTTTTTTTTCAGCAACATACAACTTTTGTTAAACCATTGGAAAGGTCTTTTGATTTCGAGTATTTTTTCTACATTCTATTTTTCTCGATATTTATTCGTTAAAAAGTTATGATGTAATATTTGCTCCCTGAAACGGGTTTTTCGCTCTCTTTAGGGGCCCTTAGGAAGCATATTTGGACATATGTTTGTATGAACGTTTATTCTTATTTTCACATGTAGAATTAGCTCCAGAATTTCTGGATAGGAATTTAGAAACATGGATACATCATCTATAATCATATATCACCCATACAGGGTGTTTCTAAATTACTGTCCACAAATTCTGGAGCTAATTCTACATGTAAAAATAAGTATAAAAGTTCATACAAACATGTCCAAATATGCTTTCTAAGGGAGCTACAAGCCCCTTAAAGAGAGCGAAAAACCCGTTTCAGGGAGCAAATATTACATCATAACTTTTTAACGAATAAATATTGAGAAAAATAGAATATAGAAAAAACACTCGAAATCAAAAGACCTTTCCAATGGTGTAACAAAAGTGGTATGTTGATGGAAAAAAAAATTTGTAGCGTCGCGGCGCCTAGAGCCCTTCACATTTATGTTATATTTCTATCCTAGTTTTTAGTAACAGTCGGTAAGAAAATAGTTTCCTTTAGCCGTTTATGAGAAAAACGCATTTCACCTGATAAAAGAATCACCCTGTACAAAAAGAAGTAAACAATGGGCTCTTACACCTCAATTGAATTAAAGGATTTTAATATATTTACATCAAAGTTGAATACATATTAAATATAATAATGTAATAAATTTATCATTCTTCCTTTTCTTTTTTTGGGATTTATTACCACATTCCTTGAGATTCCTATCCAAAAAAATTCGATTTATCTAAAAAATATTCAAATTAACCAGTTTAAAACTGGGAAATAACCTCTACGCCTTTGACGGAATGTCAGAGGATCAGTTAGAGGGTGTTTTTTGACAACTAATAGGAATTAAATTAATACAAAAATACTGCGCTGACTTTTCGGAAACTATATCCGTTTCCTTTTTCATCAAAAATTTTGACCAAAGAAGCAGACAATAAAAAAAGAAAAATCAAAGAATCTGCAATAATTTTACTTAATGAAGATAAATGCGTCTCAAATTGTTCGGTAGAATTTTGTTCAACTTGGTTACCAATGTTGAGAGAAGAACCATTGAGTAAAAATAATAAAGAGGCGCAACTGTCAAGGTTTCGAGATTTTAGTGTTGTATTTTTTCACCAATAGCTTTATGATTGTCTTCAATTTTAAGGGCTATACAGCCACATTACAAATACCTTCCCGTAGCACTAAAAATAGATGACAATCATGGAGTTATTGGCAAAGAAATACAATACTAAAATCTCGAAACCTTGACAGTTGCAACTCTTTATTATTTTTTATTCAATGGAAGAACTCAATAAAATTAATATTATTTAGTATATTTTTCAACATTTCTATGGTAAGTATCTATGGAAATGATATAAACAATTTTTATTTTATGCCGTGTTATTCTACACGTTACATAAAAATCTGAAGCCTAAACTTTGAAAAAGGAAACGGATATAGTTTCCGAAACGTCAGCGCAGTATTTTTGTATTAATTTAATTCCTATTAGTCGTCAAAAAACACCCTCTAACTGATCCTTTGACATTTCGTCAAAGGCGTAGAGGTTATTTCCCAGTTTTAAACTGGTTAATTTGAATATTTTTTAGATAAATCGAATTTTTTTGGATAGGAATCTCAAGGAATGTGGTAATAAATCCCAAAAAAGAAAAGGAAGAGAAATAATTTAAGAAATGCCACAATTAACATTTAAACAATATTTAAATTTATTATATTCTTACAGTTGCTTTAAATATAAATAAGTATGGATCAATTTCAAAAGTCCCGCTAGTTTTCCGTTGATGACGTCAATAATTGACGGTCTAGCTATTGGTTAAACTCCAAACAAATTCGTTTGTGCACGTGGCGTCACAATATTAACCTCAAAAATATGCATTTTTACGATTTTTGAATATTATATCGCTTTTATCAAAATATCAGCTTGGTTTCTGTACTATCAAGTCTTGTTCAGTGCATTATTAATGAGGTTTTAATTCCCTTGATTTAATAAAATAAGATTATATTTGTTGGTTGGAAATCCAACCTATAATTAACCGTCTATTTTTAATAATCTAAAATATTGAAACTTTATATATCTTCTGCCTGCGAGAGTTTCACCCATTTTAAAACTACTAAAATTTAAATTTAAATTTAAAATAAATTTAAAAAATAAAAATTTGTGGTTATGTGAGTCATATGATGTACACGAACTATTATACCAATGACTATCCGTTTTTGACGTCACAAAAAATTTATAGATTAATTACTACGTTTTGAAATAGTTGTTTTGCCTTAAATGAAAAATACTATCAAAAGAAAAAATACGTCAGAGCTATTTTAAAAAACGCTATAGTCTGGTGTAATTTGCAAAATGTCGAGGAAGAACCCATTTTTTACATTATTATATAAGCCTTAAAATCTTATTTAATACCGAGTACCTATTTCACACCCCAGCAGTTATCACATATTGACAACGTCGTGGCATGCTAATAATTAATGTTCTTACAATTTCTTGGTCAATTTGAGACCAAATCTCTTCAAGTCAAGTTTTTTTTATTGAACCATGACAAGTACGAATACAAAGGCTCATATCTTCGTTCACAGATGTGATAAAAAGATGATTCAAAAAACAAAATGTTGGCAAAGAATGACACTAAATTATGATTATTATTGGGTTTCAACAAAGGCACTATATAAGACACTTCACGGGGCGCTTTAAATTTCTTGATAAAATGACAGCTTCATATAATAATCTGTAAATCAACAACCAAATTTACCAGAGACATAAACCAGCCTCATGCTCAAGATTCTGGAAGAATCAAGTTACAATCAAAAAAAAAAAAGATAATTGAAATCGGGGAAGCAGTTCGGCAAATACTAAAGATAGAACTTAAGGTCACTTTTAAAATATGCGTTAATTTTGATGAGAAGTGTAGTTATATCGCAAAAGAAAACCAATTTACACAGATTAAACTATTGTCAAATCCACGGGTAAATTTCTTTGTACCTACGAATTTTTTATCCTACTATTTTCTTATGCCGGTCCTGTGTATAAATAAATGATCATATTTTATCGAATAACTATATTTGCGTAGGTTCTTTCTTTTCGAATAGACGTGTAAAAAATTAATTGCATATTTTTTAATATTTCTTCACTATAAATATTTCAAAGCAATTACGCCCACGGTAGTAAGACTCGCGTCAGTATATTATATTAAATTTACATTGTTAATTACCAGTCCGTTTCTTGAAAGAGACTTTTTTATGACAGCCTGCATTATTTTTAAATGACCTGGTTCTTAAAGGAATAGTCACTTTATTGCACCTTTCCGCATTAAATCCGATTCTTAATTAATCTCTTTAATACAGCTCTATAATTGCCTTCTTCTTCTTTTCGCTGTTTATTTGAGTAAGTTATTTAATTAACTATACATTTAGGTACTGTATGAACTAAATTAGTTATCTCGGAATATTAAAATAATGAGCATGTTTCAAATTAAAATGCAATTTTTCAAAATAGACTTGGAAATACGATAATAATGGATGTCTAAAGGATCTATCCCCATAAGTATGATTAAAATCACGAAAAAATGTTACTCTGCCAGTATTGAGGCCTTCGAAACAGAAGTTTAGAGTGGACGGAAGTAGAATTCACAATTTTTCATTACAAATATAAAAGAAAATTCGACAAAAGTTAGAATAAGTTTTATTTGGCTTGACAATGGGAATTACGTTCTGGCTGAACCCTTTTTATTATTTAGAATTTCTACTGCAATTATATCCCTTGGGTATTCCATATTCCTTGGTTTGTTTTTATAGACAATCATTTTTAAGTGATATACAGTAATATTATAGTGGGTTCATATTCCGAGAAGATGGTAGCCTAACTATACGCCATCCAATTCACTTACCCCTACAACCTGAATACAGGGTGTCCCGAAAGTCAACTTCAACCATTGGAAGGCTGATAGGTGACCGCCCATGACTGACCATAAAATCAAAATATGACCTTAGTAAAACGTTGTTAGGTTTTGAGATATTGGCACTTTTATGAATTTCGTGAGAATCGACACCTTACATCAGTTTTTCGAGTGTCATAACTACAAAATTCCATATTTTAAAATTCTAATCCGTAGAGTATTAAGAAAGTTATTAACGTTTCAATACCACTGTGTCGGATGTACAAGGTGGCGCAAAATGAAGTCCCCTATCAGAAGTCGCTATAATTTTGTTTTTAATTGACATATGTCAGATATGTGTTGTCAATTGAAAAATAGATACATGGGAAATTTATCATGAATCCAATATACGCCTAGAGAACGTGCGGAAATAGCAAAAAATTTTTACCAAAAAAGTTCGTCGATTATCTTAGCTGCTCAGCGATGTGGCATATCCGCCGAGATCTTCAGATTTGACGGTGCCTGACTTCTTTCTCTGGGACAATCTCAAAGATCGAGTTTTTATGAATAAACCTGAAACTTTGGAGGCATTAAAAGCTAACATACGAGAGGAAATCGTCAACATACCACCTGAAATGTTGGAGAAAGTTATGAAAAAGGCCTTAAAAAGGGCTCACTATTGTGTCATAGCTAGGGGTGGTCATTTGGCTGATATTATTTTTAGCATGTAACAACAAATTTCCAAGATTTAAGTAAATATTTATGATTCACAAAATGAGAATTTCTTAAATAACCTAAATACTATAAGCAAACCATATCGGGGACTTCATTTTGCGCCACCTTGTATTTGTAAAATATGCGAGATTAAGAAGAGATACGAGAATAATGGCCGCCGCCGAAAATTTTCTAATTTTAAAACAACTTTAAATTTTTCGTTAACGTCAAAATTCCGCTTTTTGGTTCGCTCCTACTGCCTCGAAAATCGCAGCTGAACCGCGCCCCATTCACGATGTATTTTCAAGTTGGACCTTCGAACTTGGATTTCGTGCGCCAGAACGGCGGTCCAGCGGTTAATTTTCGTTTGGAAATAGCGTTTGAAATTTTCGTGTTTTGCAATTTTATTTTTTTCTGAAAACTAGACGAAATTTAGAAAATCTCTAGGTGTAATGATACACAATACAATAAAAGGCGAAGTTCAGCTTATTACAGCTAATTATATAATTTCTATTGTCAATGTTCCTGATGTTTTTTAATTTTACTATGGATGATGGAATTTTGATTGCCTCAACCATCATTATGAATATATTAGATAAACAACTTTATCAAGAGTTGTTTTTTTTTTTTTTAATTTTTTATTCACTTATTTAACGTCGGCCTATTTCCGCTACCAGGGCCTATCACCGACGCCAGGAGACGAGCAACCCTCAACCTGGAAATTTTGCCGAACCTCTTATCTTACTAAGAGTAGGGATTTTTTACTTGCCTAACATTTAATAGACAAGGGACCGACTGCTTCACATCCTTTCCGAAGGATGGTATATCCTCAATACACCTCTCGCCTACAGTTGTATTGCTTCTGCGATATAGCTGATATACAAGCTGCTAGAAGTAGGGAAACGAGACCGCGTCTTTCCGTGGATAGTCACCATCCAAGTACTAAACGCGGTAGCTGTTGCTTAACTTCATATCGCTATGAAGTGAGTCAAGTCAGTCCTCCGCTCGCTGCCCGAAGAGTTGGGTTTACATGTTAAAATAGAAAGACTACTATGATAGATGAATAATTTTACATTTAAGCAGATGGGATGCGAACGAAGGTTGACGTTATTCTGCGTACTTAAATATAATTGATGCGACAAAGTAAACTATAAGCTTGCGTTGTAGAACAACAGTATCAACATCAACACAAGAACAAGAATGATATACGTAACGTCATGAATGAAACAATTAATTGTTCCTTTCCTCTAGCTGTGGAGAGAGACGACGATGAAATTCAATCCACTCTCGTGCCTATTACTTGTTCTTCTCTCGTATCCTTTAAAAATAAATTTTTATTAGTTAAAAAAAAGTCATCAATACCAAAGGTGATTAATTAAAAATGTTAATTTGTGTGTCAAATTATTTTATATTTTAGAATAATAAGAACAGTTTGCTTCTTATATCTAGGGAATTATTAAATTAAAGTTGTATAATAAAATAAAATTATATCAAGGTGGTTTTTAAAACCACCCCGCCAAAAGACGGAAGTTGTTAATTCGATACATATTTTTGCTTGTTAAACAAATGTTTAATGAAACTATCTGAATTTTGAATTGTAAAGCTGCAGGGAAACAAAAGTATACATTGATTTTACTAAGTTAAGTACCTTTCATTCTTGGTAGAAATTAACTCCCTTGTTTAGGTTAAATAACATCCGTCTAAACAAGGTAAGAGGAGGGTGTCATAAAGATAATTTCATCGCCAGGATTTAGTTAATCAAACCCATGATTCCGTTACGTGTAATTGTGCTCTCTATTTATAATTGAGTTTCGGAAACATTTGGTATTGCTATTTAATGTTTAATATAGCAAAATCAATGGGATTCTAGTCATCATGGTAATAGCACAGAATTTAACAATAGAAAACTTAATAAATCAATACAAATAAATGATAAACTTGAAGGGAAATTTATATTATATTACTACGTTTAGTTGCATAAACAAGAAAACAAACTGATCTGAATGTAATACAACTTAATTGGTAATAGAAGTACTGAACAATGAGTTTTCAATTACAAGTTTGATTGATGTACCTAAGTTGTGAGGCTCCAGTAGGCGGATACTGCAGCACAGACGAATCCTCACAGGCTAACCATGGACTGGACATTCTGCAAAAGCAGTACATAATTAGTATATTCACTTCGGTTCTTAAACTTTATAAATATAACCATAACCACACTGTTACTTTTAAAAATTTTCTGAAAAAGCTGAAAACAGAATAAAAACAAATGACCTGGGGTTATTGCCAAATAATTTTAGAAACACACAATTAGAATTAACAGTTCTTAGGTTTGTATTTTCCTGCTACTTATAATCTTATACTATTATAGTATTTCGCTATCATTATTATTATGTTTTAACCGCTAATGTACAGAAATTCTCCTCTCTCTGTGTATTTTAATACTATTATTTAAGTATTTGACTATTTTGGACTGATGAAGCCACTTTCACACCAGAGCGATTCACATAAAAAATTGTCAACTGGGTTTTCAAAAATACCTACTTTGCAATTTGTGCCAATTTAAAGACAATGCTCAATATCAATACATCATATTTAAAGCCGTAATGAAATAATTGACCAGTATACTAACAAGCGTTTTTGAATGGAACAAAATATTTGTAACTTGTAACGAAACTGTTGCTGTTAACGAATATTTACACGAAACGTAAATAATGGTTCGGTCTATACGGTACAATTCTTTAGCCAACCAGAAATTCAAAACTGACCTTGTGAGAGAGGTTTTTCCATTATACATGGATATTGGGTGTATATCCCCTCCCACACAAGGCTCTTCTAGAGCCTTCCAAAACACCCTGTGTAACTGTTTTCTCGACAAGTGCGCTAAGGTGAATGTACAGGTTACAGGAAATTGTATTGCATTTCACAATTTTTTTCTAAATGGAAAAATTAAGTAATATCTTTCGATAATATACTTATATTTAAAAGATTTGACCGAAAAGTATTTACCTACTTATATTGTTTAAAATAATTTATTTCATTTCCATGTAATTTATTGTCCAAATGTTGCATATATATTGTATTTATGACACGAAAACAAAAATTCTTATTCCAAGTAAATCGAGCTCATAGGTATCCTTCAAGCGGTATAAATTTCTCCAACCGTAATAAATTGCACTTGTTGCACGTTGTATATGTATGCAAATACTGAGGTATAGTCGTACGTGCTGTGGAAGAATAGAAATATTTACCGTCATACCTCTGAAATTGAAAAAACTTGAGATGCAACAGATTTATACGTTAACCTTATAATTTAAAATTTTCAAAATAATAATTGGAGAAACTTTGTATGATTCCTACATTCCTACTTCCACTGCAACGTTGTAGATTCAGAAATATTAAAAGAATGCAGTCAGTTATTTGATTATTATTAACTATTTATTTAAACAATTAATTTCATTTATTACAGTCGTTCTCAGTTCTCATAATTACAAACAAGATATTAGTCTAGATGACTATGATTAAATTTTGTTCAATCCTGGTGAATGATATCCACGCGTGTGAAAAGTATCATGGAGCTAAAAAAGTAAATTTGTAACAACACATCTACATTGCATAGATTCGGCTTACCTGTAGATTGCAAATATGGGTTTGAATTATAGCGAACAATATCGAACCAATGAAATTGTTAGGCCCTGTTAGCATAATTCGAATGGCAAACAGAACGTAAGAGAACGAACTCGTTTGCGTTTGCTCATGTTCCCACTCGGGCCTGTAAATCGACAAATCAAGGAAAGTTCATGTTTGATTGTGGATAGTGATAATGGGTAAGTAGCAAATTCTTAACTGGATGGGTTGTTATTTATGAATTTATTAATTTAATAATTCTAATTCATTGGTAATGCAGTTTTCTTTGGCACTAAAACAACAATAATTATTATTAGTCGATGCCCGATTCGTCAGCTAAATTGGTATCATCTGGCGACGATTAAATTAATTTTAAATATATTCCGACGACGGTGCCAACTTGGTTGATGAAATGCTTGTCAAGTGTTAAATATTCATTGTTTTGGTATCCATTGAAAACAGTCAGTCAATAAATTGATTAATTAATGCAATTAATGGCAAATGGATGGAACTTCGACCAATGCGAATGCTTGTTTAGCGATATTGGACGTGAACAAAGGAATAAACGAGCACGGTTCGTTTGTTTAATCGTTGGGTATTGTTTGTTAAAATTCAAATGCATCTTTTCAAATGAAAGTTTTATCTAAAAATACATTTATGTTACATTTTAAAATTTGCGAAGTGTAATGAATACCGAGGATAATACAGGTCTACATGGTTTTTGAGATACAGTAGCAGTTTCTTATATATTTTTGTACGCTAAAACTGGTCTATGTCTAGTATTTAATATAATCGCGATAAAATTGTCCAAAGGTATGGTCTTTAGTCATTTTAGACGACCCATAAAAACTTTAGCTTTGCTCGTTCAGCATTTGTACCAATTCCTGATTAAAATCAACCTGCATTAACGATTTTGGAAGATAATTCGTAGTACTTTACGGTGGAACTGGTACAAAAGTTGAACGAGCAAAGCTAAAATTATTATAGATCGTCTAAATGACTTCAAACCTTACTTTTGGACAATTTTATCGTGTTTATCTCGAATACCTTGACATGTTATGCAAATTCTGCAGTTTCAGCGCACAAAAATACATAGGAAACGTGCTATTAGACTAAAATTCTCAGACTTAAAAAAGTAAATTAAATTAAATTGAAACTACTGTTACGCGTTTACACCCTTAGCAAACACACCAAGCGTGGATCAATAATTGCAACAAGACCTATTCAATATAAAATAATTATTCACTTAAGTTGTAACACTAATTACTAATTTTAACCACTATTATTCATTTCTAGTCACTGTTTCTTGTTTGTTGTGTTCAGTTTACTTTCCAATATTGAACCGTCTGCAGTGGACAATCTTGGCCACAAATATATCTTCTAGCATAATCTAGAATTTGCCCACCCCTGGTCTAAATTATTCCGCAATTTTCTAGTTTCCCTAATTCGTTTTCGTACTACTGCACTGACGCCATCTTTAGGACTATTGTTAAACGACCTCACTTAAGAATCTGCTATGAGAGGCATACTTCAGACTTCTGTAAAGTTGGTGTAAATTCATCACAGTGCATTAAAAATAAATAAATAACACAGCACTTAGTTGACTTGCATTAGCTGGATCCTCTCTTGTCTTTGGTATTAGGGTTTAATGTGTAAGAAAAGAGGTTTAGGGATATACGGTTTTTAGGTTTGTGGTTTTAAAGTCTAATGATTTAGTTTAATAGCACAGGCAAATAGAAATCTTAGCTAGTGTTCTAAAGAAAAAATAATCAAGATCTGTGAAGATTTGAGCTGTGGGTAGTTGTTTGTCTAAAAGGCTGCCATTTTTCCCTCCTGTGCTATATTGAAAATTATTTAAATTTAATTCGCTATATTTCGGCAATAAAAGTTGGATTAGGACAAATCCAAATGAATTTTAAAGATAATTGGTAGATACTTAGTATTTTATGATGGGATTAATATTAATGACAAACAAACAAACAAGCCAATAATTTTATAGATCGGAATAATGGCTATTAACGACATTTTTCTAGAGATGATTCACCCACATAACGTTTATTTAGACCACTTAATGTACGATTGGGCGAGCACAAAAGTTATATTGAAAAGGCGATATTGAAAAATCTAAAATTTGTGAACATGCTTGGGAAAACGATCACAGGATAAAATGGGATTCAGCAAATATTTTGACCAAAGAAGCAGACAACAAAAAAAGAAAAATCAAAGAATCTGCAATAATTTTACTTAATGAAGATAAATGCGTATCAAATTGTTCGGTAGAATTTTGTTCAACTTGGTTACCAATGTTGAGAGAAGAACTCAATAAAATTAATATTATTTAGTATATTTTTCAACATTTCTATGGTAAGTATCTATGGAAATGATATAAACAATTTTTATTTTATGCCGTGTTATTCTACACGTTACATAAAAATCTAAAGCCTAAACTTTGAAAAAGGAAACGGATATAGTTTCCGAAACGTCAGCGCAGTATTTTTGTATTAATTTAATTCCTATTAGTTGCCAAAAAACACCCTCTAACTGATCCTCTGACATTACGTCAAAGGCGTAGAGGTTATT
This sequence comes from Rhagium mordax, assembly GCA_963680705.1. Taxonomy (NCBI): domain Eukaryota; kingdom Metazoa; phylum Arthropoda; class Insecta; order Coleoptera; family Cerambycidae; genus Rhagium; species Rhagium mordax. The sequence continues at coordinate 63,698,883 of OY796658.1, forward strand.
TCCCAGTTTTAAACTGGTTAATTTGAATATTTTTTAGATAAATCGAATTTTTTTGGATAGGAATCTCAAGGAATGTGGTAGTAAATCCCAAAAAAGAAAAAGAAGAGAAATAATTTATGAAATGCCACAAATAACATTAAAACAATACCTAAATATAATTTTATCGTATGACAATTAAAAAAGTAAAACAATTTATTATTTAAATCTGACCAACTTTTACTGAATTTACACTTTGTGCATTGGAAATATTTGTATTATTTGCCTGGTTTAATTAGTTTTGTGTCCTCTAATTTTGAAACCAAATATTATATTTTAATTGAAACCTAGTGGGCCAATGTTGATTTTGTATTACTAACTACTTATCTAATTAAGGTACTCTGATATGACCCTAGTTGCCGTATAAAGGACTATTTGGTCATCCCTTTGTGATATTAATTTACGAGACACGTAGCAAAAACAACCTACCTGGTGTGTTTATTTACGTCACCATATTTTACCAGTTTATATAAGCTGCTCTTTTAAGATAACTTTGCAGACTATCATGGTACACAGCTTCTAAGAGAACGTATGATAGTTATCTAATTTAACATTACCTATTAATAAACTACAGACGATTTAAGAGAACTGATTGGTGGTAAATCTGGAGATTTCAAAGGTAAAGGTAATTATGGAACCACAAGTACATCATGTTTTTATTGCGAAAGATCCTTAGTGACACGAACAGAAACAGAAAATAAATTTCATGAAAGAGACAAATAATAAATGTGAAACCGTATGCGACAAATTAATAGTAATTGATTAAGTTGACACGTGATAAGATAATAAAATTGAGTTTTTTATTCGATTAATCTGGCCGAAGAAACCAAAGATGCATATCTTCTGTAGACAAGATGGTCAGGAAAACTAATCGGTCCATATGCCGGTCAACAACAACTACCTCGAGAACCATCCTCTATTTTCTTAACAGCTGTTGCTACGGTAGACACATCAGCAACAGCTTCGACTTCTACCCATAACATTCTAGAGCTCATAATTTAAAAAATCTTAAGCTTAGAGTACGGTCTATATTATTTATTCAAACTTTTTTCCTATGTGAAAAAATTAAGGAATTATAGAAAAATAAACAAAAAAGTGAGGGTCAGCTATCGATATGGTGCTGTAGTATAGCTTTAGAACACTTTTAGAATATTCAATAAGAGGGCAAACACTACATTTAAAATTTCAAATATCATCAAATTCTTTGCTTATACTAATTCTTTCAATGTCATCACCTATTTTTTAACTAATATCGACAGATTTTACTACAATATCATACAATTTGTAGTAAAACGTGTAGTAAATACAGGGTGCCCTGAAACTAATGCTTTAGAATTCAATGTTACATTTTAAGGAACAAATAAAGATGATTTTTTCTCAAATAAAAAATATCTCATTAAGAAGATATCGCAAAAAATGGCATGATCGAATTTAATTTAATCAATTACAATGGCATAATGTGAATATAACTTAACACAACTACAAAAAAATTAACGAAAAATAACAAAAGGATATGTTTGTAATCTACGTTTCATATTTACGCTTCGTTCATTCCAACACACTTCCTTGTACAATATTTTTTTAACGAGGCGTAGTTTAGATATGTAAAAGTACACGTGTACATGTTTGTATATAATTAAATTGTTTTTCCTTGTAACATTCTGAAAAATTTTAATAAAAGAATATTCAATGAAAAAATAATTCGTAAAGTGAAAACAGCGGTCCCAACAGTTTATTTGAAAACAGACATCGCTACCATATTTTTCATCAGTTAAAATTCATGACTATCTAATTATATTGAAATCCAGTAGTTTCAGAACTATTGAAAACATTCAAAACTTTTAATCAAAATTAGACAGATCATTTTTATTTGTTTCCTAGACATTGAACAATAATTTTAAGACGCCTTGTTAATTTATCACTTGATAAATATCTATTTTCGTATTATTCAAATCACAATAGAAAGCTAATATAATGTTTTATATCGATATTAATTAAAGTATATAATTTAAATATAATATTGCTTATTGGGACACCTTATAAAATACTTAGCAAACATCAAACCATAGCTAGGGGAAGTGAATTGCCTTGTAAGAAGGGGTTCATCTAAATTCAGATTTGGGTTATATGAGCCGTGTTGTACTTATACCGTGCATGGATCAACCCAAAATAAAGGGACACAGGTGTGCTCCTAAAACTGGTATGGCGCAGAATCCCATTGATTGCCAGGTCCATGGAGCCGGAATTAACCCGGGAGAAAACTGACTGCAAAGGGAGCATGCAATAAAAAAAGAAAAATAAGGTATTATTAATATTTACATAGATTCGTCGTAATCTTATCTCGCAGAATACCACGTAATTCTATAAAGGGAATTAAATTAAGAACGCAAAGGAAAAGTTAATGTTTAAATTTGAGGCTTTGAGTCGAACGTGGTGGCCACAAGCTTAATTAGGCGATTAGAAGTGAATGCTCATCCTACAAAATGGCCATCCACTGACCGGTCGATAAACCGTTTTCATTCTCCATATATTAATGTTAGATAGTGATTGAAAATTAAAAAGGATTTCTATTCTATAATATACAGGGTCTGTGAAATATGACGTTGTGTTGTGTATAACATTTTAAATACTGTTTTTAAAAAAATCATCACCAGAAATTGTTTAAAGTAGGTAATTCAACACCCATACGTCTCGAAAATTGCGTCGAGTTGTGCAACTTTACTCTATTGTGGCAACTCTGAAGAAATCACATTTTTCGAGAGTTATTGTGTGGGTGGTGAAGATGCACGATATAAATCATGTTGAATGAAATATCTAAGTTGGTACTGATATAGTACCTATATATAATTCAAACATGGAATAACAGAATGAGAAAATGTTTGTTTATGGATGAAAGCAGGTTCGGTTTATATAGGGATGAAAAGTTTTTGGTGTGAAGTGGTAGCAATAAAAGGTTTTCAGAAGAGAATTTAAAGGCGAGGATATTGGTTAATTACAACGATCGACTTTATTGCCAGAGTTGCCATCAAAATTTTCAGAGAGTATAATATGTTTGTACCTCCCAATGAACAATTTTCATCACTTCAAGTAACTGCTAGTTTTTATAAGGGTTTTATGAAGGTTGCGAGTTTATATTAGAGGTTTATAAGGATACTAATTGGTTACGAAGTTGTATAGTGGATATGTAAAATTACTAAAAGGTCCAAGAGCTTTAAGGTTTATAAAGCGGTCACAGAAACGTTTCCACCACCAACTTAAATAACTTATAGTGTCGGTTGTTATAGGTTATATAATGAATTTTTATAATAGTTCCAGTTACCAATTTATAAATCCAGTAGTGTTCAGTTCCCATACTGGTGTTTGCTGCGATAAATATAAAAGTTGATGCTCCCATAGTAATTGCAGTTGCCTTTATAAAATCTGGAAAGGATTTGTGTTCAAGAACACTGCAATATAACTTCAATCTATATGTCGTTGTACATTTTGTAACCACAGTTCCTGTTACAACACCATTGGTAACGCTCAGAAACATTCCCTATAACCCAATTTTATTCAGTCGCACTTAGCATGTATACGTGTATGTACCTATTTGGCACAGATTTATATTATTAAATGGAAAAACTGAACTGGAAAAAAGTTAAACGCAGTGGTACTTTTCGCCGAAATGTAAAACGAAATTTGGGCCAAATCTTACATTTAGTACCACATACCGTTGTTTGCCCCGATGAAAATACCGTTGTTTGCCCTGATAACAATAATATGCAAGAAATAGCAATTGTGGGTGCGTGTGCGGGTGCTAAAATCCATAACAATGGTCTCCCAAAAACTAATAGTGTTGACGAAGATGACTTCGATGAAATCAGAAATAATTGGCTGGTCGAACTCGATGAGGAAGATGATCAAGAAAAACCAGCATCAATGCAAGTATTGGAGTGTGAGCTTACGAATTTAATATCCGGCAGCGTGCTTTGAAATCTCTGATTAAAATTTTTAATACTCGTTTGCCAAATATATTAGCTAAGGATCCGAGAACCTTATTAGAGACACCAACGTCAGCTATAATTTAATTAATAATCTAGCTGATGGAGGTCAATATTGGCATCAAGGCTTTGAATTGTGCTCCTCTATAATTGGAAATCTTTCAGCTATTAGTATCATCACATAAACATTCATGGGCTACCCAATATATAGGAGCTCCAAAGACGAATTTTGACCAATTCTATTTAATATTCATGAGATAGATTGCATTCAGCCCTTGGTCATAGGAATCTACAGTGGTAATTAAGGGAAACCCACCAGCCTTTCAGAATTCATCACCCCCTTTGTAGAGGAAGCAAAAAATATTTTGGAAAGTGGAGGTTGTTTTCAAAATTAGATTAAAGGTTAAGAAAATATGCTTTATTTGCGATTGCAAGAGCATTTGTAAAAAGTAATATATTTTTATTCTGTTACATTTTATGGATTTTGTATTAACATTTTTTCAGGAGTTGCAAATTTCAATAGTCAACACGGATGTTTAAAGTGTACTACGGTGGGAGAATATTCTTATATTTCGCACTGCAATATTTTCCCAATAAGTGGTTTCCCAAAAAGAAGTGATGAGGGATTTCGTTCTAAGATATATGAATCACATCATTAATGTTATACAAATTTAGAGGAACTTCCTAAATATGATTGACGATTTTCCTATAGCATGTATATTATTTGAGGTTGATACGAATTCACCGACTGGTGGGAACTTACAAGTTATATAAAGAGCCTTGCAGTGGCGGCGCTCACTTTAAGTGATTATTATCACTCGTAGTGGTGAGCGTTACCATAAGTTATATAATATTACTTTTGGTAACTTTAAACACTAAAATAAGTTATATAGTAACACTATTTTGTCCCCAAATGTATATAGAAGTTTCTAATGATTTATAAGAATACCGTAAGTTACATATGGGTTTTATAGCATCCTCTTGGCTCTTTTAAATAAATCAGCCATATTTTTTATGCGTTCTCCGACGCCATATTGGTGTTGTTGATAAAAATGTAGAATAATAGATTCAAAATACAATCGCATAGTATAGTAATACGTTTTTATTAGAAAATCGACCTGTCAAATTGTTCTGCATGCCTTTTTTCATTAAGAAATAGTAATTTTCAAGAATCTTCTAAATTTATTTTTTTACTTAAAATCTAAAATATATGTTATATTGGTGGCGCTTTAATTTCTTAGAGGTACAAACGCAAATTATGTGATCCAGAAAGAATGGCAGGCAAATTTTGGTAGTAGGTACCTATGTGAACTGATTGAAAAATCACTGATTATTTTTATATATAACTCCGTATGAGAAAGAAAAGACTTGATGTTGGAAGATACAGTTGTTATGCTTTAATTACTACCATCACCTAAAAAGAAACAGAGGATAGTACTAAACGCCAGAGTAAGCAGGATGTCTAATAGGTAAAGTGATTATGTTGCTTAAACGTTTCTGTTACCATTATAAAGAATGTTTATAAAGGTTGCATAAACATTCCCGTTACTTGATTAAAAGGCGCATAAGGCCTATAAAGAGTCTATAAGAAATTATATAAGGGTAGCAGTTATATCTACATCGCTGGTTATAAAAGTTTTTAAGTTTTATAAGGTTACCAAACTGTGGTAACGGTAACCCTTATAGAGTGCGCCATTTAAGCTCTCTAAGAGGTATATAGTGGTAACTGAAAGGTCGTCATCAACAACCTATATTACCAAAAGTTTTATAGTTTGGTAATGGTAATATTTAGAGAACCTTTATAAAACAAAAATTGTTCATTGGGCTCTTTATGTTAAAGTAGCTATTTTGAATATTCAATTGTTTTTTACATCTCAGAAACTTAATTCAACAGTTTTCTCTTGAGAACCGGAAGTGGAAGTGGAAATTGGTTTAAATGTCCGATGTCCGAACGCCAGAAATGTGCAATTTTGGCGGAGGCGCCAACACACTATGATCTGATATTTCAAATTCAGGTGATTCAATTTAAAAGAAATCATAAGGCTCACGAGAAAATGCGATATTCTTTATAGTTATAGTATCAAAAGTGAAGAGAACATTTAACATTTTAAAAAGGGCTTTAAAGCTTTTTTGTCTATTTTGCACTATTTGATATATGATTTTGCGAAACAAGCGCAATAAACTGATATAGGTCCACGCCAATGAAGTGAATTCTTAAATCTTAAAGTTTAAAATCGGCTCACAAAATCAATAATATAGATACCTATTCAGAATCGAACCAAATTTCAACGTAGGTATCTACTTGCAGTTTCAAAAGAATTATTCTTCGTGTCTTTATTAAAATAATAAAGTTCGAGACTCTAGAAATGCGTAAACTTAGACCTACGATTTTTTTAGCGACGAGAGACGAGAAAGACGAATATTGTTTAAATTCAATTTGTGATTAAATATAAATCCCTCAAAACGTAAATTCGCAAAATGTTAATAATATCACACTTAAACTTTGTAGTCAATTAGTCAATTACTTTATTAACAATCACAATAAACACTATAAAATACACCACTTTAGCCTCTTAATTCTTCCCTTGTATCTTGACCTTTACTTATTCAATTTCAATGGATTTTACACCAATAATCAAGGGTATCGTCTTACATGTCTCCAAGTGAGTATAACGTGTAGGCCAGTGTAGGGGTGGAACTTAGGAATGTTCAAATTCAAAATTACGAAAGGGTCAGCTTTACTTCTTAGTAAATCATAATTAACGTTTTTTAACAATGTAAATACATGAGTAATCAGTCTGAATGTGACACCCACCTGGTTATAGGGTGCTCACGTGTTTGGTAATGCGGAATTAAATTGTACGTATATGCCATTCACATTTTATTTACATAAGGGGAGGCTATGATATGTTTTTCTTAGGTTGTCTCAGGGTTGTCTACTATTGACAAAATATTGAAGTGTCAGATTTAATTGATCATCATTGTCATTTATTTTTGGCTGAATTGTCCAATTTTTTATTGATAACATTGCTGTGCTTTCTTTAGGGTCTCACTCTGGCAACTATGTAGAACCAATTTGAATTTGTGGTTATGTTTTTGACTTTTCAACATTACCTCAGTAATTAAAACAGTCATTCATACCAACAGAATTCAGATTTTCCAAAGCCTACTTTAATGTAAATAAAATGTGAATAGCATAGGTATACCTATTTTATTTGTTTAATTGAAAATATACCCGTTCGACGTTTGCGTTACTTGAAATTGTATGAATACGTAGTTGGGAATCTTTAGGTCAAACAAAATGATTTAGTTAATTGCAAGATATAAATATTTACAATAAAATTATCGCATTTGTTAGAAAATATACTTTCCGAGGTAAATGAATTTAATAAAACGAAAACAATTGCAATTTGCAAATAAAAATGTATTTATATTAAATATTCTGGAGAGATTAGATTAGATTTTACATAAAAAAAATAATTACATTAATCACATCAATATTTGATTTTACAATTCTCTTTCTTTGTTTGATATGCATTGTTTATAAATGACTTTTAATTCAATGCTGTATGACATATAGTCTTTCAGAGTATTTTGTTTTTGCATTATTCGACAATAACAACTTCTAAAGTATTTTCAACAATATTTTTTTTTTGGATTCAACATAATTTATATTTGCATGTTCAGAAATAGAACATCAATAAATATATTAGATAATTTTGTTATTATTGGGCCATATACGGCTTGAATAAGGTTGTTTATAGACAACAAGTCTCGAATAAAGAGAGGTAGATTATTTTATAAGAAAACATGAAAATGTAGGCGGCATTAATTATAGAAATTTGTTTTTTATGGTTACATATGACAGTTTATTAATTATAAAATGTAAGTTCAAGTAAATCACTTTATTTTGCGAGATTAATCGTTCACCTGAAGAGCTTGTAAGAGCGAAAGAATATGTACATCTTCTTGTGGACTTCGTTTTTTAATTGTAGACCATAATAAATGAATTTGTGGTAAGTTGTAAAAATTTTTTAATAATTTGTTTTTAGACGTTTTGAATTTTATTTTTTTTTAATTTTATTTAATCCAGTATTCATCATGTATTAAAGAAAGTCCAATGAATTTAATAATAACATGTTTAGAGATGAAACATCAATATAAGTATATCAGTTTGGATATGTTTGTTGTTATTATGCTTGTATAAAGCCTAAACAAAGTCATTTATAATCAATATTTGATATCATTGGGCATGTTTCTCTTTATATACACATTTAATTTATGAGGAGGAGGGAGTGAACATCAACAACTTACAGCAATAGTATATAGTCAAAAAGTAAATAATAAAAAAATTATTTAAAAAAATCGCATTAACCTTTTTTAAGATTTGTTCGGGAATAAAAAAAAATCAGAAATAATAATTATTCAGTATATCAATATATAATTTCAAATTGGTAGTTCAAGAATATTAATCAAAAAACTTTTTAATAAGTAATTTTGTAATCACACTTATTGAGGTTATGACGTAAGATTAGAGTTTTATGCGTTTCTAAGTATTAGATAGAAAAAAAAGTTCCTAATTAGACGATGTTGTAATCTAAGTAAACGTTCTGCACATCGAACTTACTGTATCCTGCAATATTTCGTAATGTATCAGAAAATCTATAAGCTTGCTGATTTTCTTTGTGGAGGAAGTCTATTAAATTTAAATAATGGAAATTGAACTTAATTTTAATAAAAATATCAAAATATATAAAATATTTAAATATTCTTTAAATAGAGTCGGATATTTTAACTTTGAAGTTCGTTATATATTTTATGAAAATATTTAGGGACTTTGTGTATTGATATTGGAAAAGTTATAATATTATTGGAAAATAAATTAAAATACACCATTTTATACTGTGTAAAATAATTCTCGTTATATCGATTTGGATTATTTTTTCGTAACCGGCAAATTTCCGTATTTCCTGCATAGCTGAACATTTTTATGAAATGCTTTAGTATTTACGTTGTATGTAATTTTTTTTATCTGCCTTTTTACAAACATTGTATTGACATTGTAGAGTATTTCATTGCAAATAAAGTACCTAAATAAAAAGCATACAAAATCAATAACATGAGTATCCGTTTAAACAACTATAATAGTCGATTTTATCGTTAAACACGACTCCCTGTCTCATGTATCATGCTGTAGGTACGTATTCACTTTTCACATATTCTGGTAATCCAGTTCTTATGTAAGTGTACAGGTACGTACAGGGTGTCAACTCTAATTTTGCCCCCCCTTCTATTTCCTTATTTGTGAAGATATTTTAAAATTTTAAAATGTAGCCTTATCAAACATTTTCCGAATTTTTCAAATATAATATTCAAAATTCTAATACATACAGGGTGGTGAAAAAAAGTTGTATTTTTTTAAACGGAATACCCTGTATATTTCTCGACAAGTTTGTAGTACTCTTTGAGCTGATTTCAAAAATGTATAACTTGCTTGAGTTTAGATCAAAATCGGTCGAGATATTCAAAGATGAGAAATATTTGTTTTCACACTTTCGAGGTGGCTTGGCATTCTGACTTAATTGTTCATTTTTAGCTGTGAAAATAATTATTGACTGTGAATGTTATTGTGAATGTAATTTTTACATTGTTATGTATAATGTTTTATTGTATTTAACTTGTATATAATTAACGGGCATAATTGGATATTCTGTAGAAGAAAGATGTGCAATGGTCGAAATTCATCTTTTGTGTAATAAAAATCAAGCTGCAGCATATAGGGAATTTGTTAGATGACTCTCCAGACTTCGGGTCCCTGCGAAACATACTTTCAAAAATGTGTATAATAAATTTCGAGTAAATCATGGTGGTTTTTGTTTTGTATTTTGTTAAATTATGTGAAGTTTATTTTTCTGTTAATTGTTATTTTTATATTTCCTTAAAAATCTTTTCTTTGTTAATAAAATACGTTTGATCTTAGAGAGATCTATAAGTATTTGATATTTATTGCTAAGGAACATTATTTTGACAGCTAAAAGTCAACAATTAAGTCAGAATGCCAAGCCACCTCGAAAGTGTGAAACAAATATTTCTCATGTTTATCCTTGAATATCTCGACCGATTTTGATCTAAACTCAAGGTAGTTATACATTTTTTAAATCATGCAGCTCAAAGAGTACTACAATCCTGTCAAGAAATATACAGGGTATTCCATTTAATAAAAATCAACTTTTTTTCACCACCCTGTATGTATTGGCTCTAGGTAATCTTGAATATTATATTTGAAAAATTCGGTAAATGTCTGATAAGGCTAAATTTTAATGTTCTAAAAATCTTCACAACTAAGGAAATAGAGGGGGGGGGGCAAAATTAGAGTTGACACCCTGTACATGTATTATAATTTGTACCTATATGGCTGAAAATAATAAATTTTGTTATTCTTTTATTCCTTAAATATGTTATTTTTTTACAAATACTGTTGTATCGTGTTATTTGTAATTGGGCTGCCAAAATAAAATATTTTAGTGAACATTTGGAATCATCCTTTGTATGTACACACTTTTTGCTTGTTCTTTGCTTGTTTTAGATCCTTTTGATTTTCTTCTTTCATAACCATTTTAATCAATTAATTAATTCAGATTAAATCGTTCAGTTTCGGCGGGGTCTGATAATTATATTAATGCGGTTATGAATCGGTTAAATTCTACTAAACTGTAATAGTGATTCTATAAAGAGGTGAGTCTATAAAGAGCGAGGTATAAGTAAGCCTTAGCTATAAAATATACAAATTATATGGTGGAATATGTATTTTGGAATTTTTTAAAATGAATCTCAAACTAATTTCTAAGTACGATGGTTTTTAGCAATGAATTCAAAATCGGTGCATCCTATGAAAAAATTACAGACATGTTTTTTGTACAAAAAATATCATAGAATCTAAAGGACTAGGACTAGTAGCGTAGAAGTTCTGGTAGGAAAAAGGGTCACTAACACTTCAGTTTGATTCCATTGGTGATGTTCGGAAACTTTTGTGATATGGGAGATATTTTACATCAACAAATATTTTATTAATATTGTCGTTCGTTTGAGAGATATTTAAAAAAATCAATTAAAAAATAAAAACCTCAACACCCCCAATCTATCTCAAGAACGATGAGTTTTAGAGGTAATTAATGTTTATAAAACAAATTCATATTGTTTTTCGATGTTTTATTGTTCCCTGAAGTTTTCGCTATGGAAACCAGACCACCCTGTATATTATGTGGTTGTCTCTAGAAATAAATAAATAACCGATCAAACATTTTATATAAAGAAAGTTGACGATTTGAATAAGTAACACTACATGCTAAAATTTGTTTGTACGAGTGCTTGCTTAAATTTTTTTATCACTAAGTAATAAAAGAATATAGAGCAAACGTAAACACAAGAGGAAAGAATATAATATTATTAATTAAAAACACGGTCTGAGACCAGAACACAGAACAATTAATAATGGAAACTAGGTCTGCGCGACGCTGGACACTCTAGATCAGTAGTTTTATCTCGGGGTTTCAAGTTGACAGACGGTTTTTTAAATTTCGGGAAAGAGTCCGACATGGGGTCGCGGGGACGGGGAGTTGGGAAAAAATTAGGATTTCAGGGGTAAAATTTGAGGAAAAAAAAAGGTAAGAGCCCCTGCGGGGCTCTTTTTTGGGCCATAACGAGCCCGGAATTTTTTTTTTATAGTATGTTTGAAACAGCCCCTGCGGGGCTGTAATTTGTAAGGTGTGGTTAAGTATATTTATTAAGCTGCAGTCAAGTGATTTGGGTAAATCAGTTGTATTCGGTGGAAGAGTCTCGGGAAAGATGTAGAGTTCAACAGAGATGCCACTTGAAAAGTGATAAGGTCATTAGAAAAGAGGCGTTTCGCGTATTTTCGTAGGCATCTTGGATTAGTTAAGGGATTCGGGTAATTTAGCGGGATTCGGTGGAAGAGTCTCAGGAAAGATGTAGAGTCCGACAAAGATGCTACCTCAAAAGTAAGAGGGTCATCGGAAATGAGGCGTTTTGCGTATTTTCGTAGGCGTCTTCGATTAGTTAAGTGATTTGGGTAAATTAGTTAGATCTGGTCTAAGAGCCTCGAGAAAGATGTAAAGTCCGACAGAGATGTTACTTGAAAGGTGAGAAGGTTATCTGAAATGAGGCGTTTCGCGTATTTTCGTAGGCGTCCTGGATTAGTTAAGAGATTCGGGCGCTTTAGTTGGATTCGGTCGCAAACTTCAGGAAAGATGTAGAGTCCCACATAGATGTCGTAGATAACGTGAGGAGGTTATCGGAAATAAGGTGTTTCGAGTATTTTCGGAGGCGTCCTCAATTAGTTAAAGGATTCGATCGTTTTAGTTGGATTCGGTCGAAAAGTATCGGGAAAGATGTAGAGTTCGACACAGAAGTCATGGAAAAGGTGACAAGGTTATCGGAAATAAGGCGTTTCGCGTATTTTCGTAGGCGGCTTCGATTAGATTAGTGTCCCGGTTTAGTTAAGTGATAAATCGGATTATTTAGTTGAATCCGGTTTATAGATATCCGGAAACATGTAGTCCGACAGGTATGTCACTTGAAAGGAGAGAAGGTTCAAGGATGAAAGGTTTCGTGTATTTTCGCTTGCGATCATGTTTAGTTAACTGATGATCCGGGTTATTTAGTTGGATCATTAAACAGTTTTCGGTATTTTTAGCCGATTTCAAAAAAAGGAGGAAGGTCCTGAGATTCGACATGTACCTATGTTTCATTTTAAGATGATTCGCTTTCTTGCATACTATTGAGTATTGCTTGTGGTTGTAGTTTGAACAAGAGACGTTTAGTGTAAGATACACACATAAAAAATTAAGCTTTTTACTGTTTACTTGTACCATCTCACCGGCGCCTTCACCATTATTTCGCGAGATTGAAATTGCGTTATTTTCTAAGAGTTAAAAATTCATAAATCAAATAACATTTTATATTTTATAATCACTAAATAATGAAATAAAAATTTTAAAAAAATTGACTGCCTCAAAATAATAAAGTATTAAATAAAATTTCATTCAGTTTTATATCCTCTTATCTGCTTATTTCCGTAAGCTAACAAGGAATTGGAGCGTATTATTTAATATCAATTTGAGGCAGTGTCAAAATAAACAAATACCACAACCAAACGTATTCTTAAAATTACACATTTACACTAAATTTTATATAATATGTACATATTTAAATTTTCCTACTCATTTTGGTGTGCAGTTTAATTACTCAGTTTCTCAAAGGAAAGTTTTAACTATACCTACATAAAAAGTTTTACATAAAACGTATTTCATTATGATGTTTCAACTGTACTGATTTCCATTTGAAATAATTTAAGTAAATACTATTCAGAAAAAAGTGTTGACCTTTCATCAATGATTTTCTTTAAAACAATATAAATGGAATAATGTAAGTAAAAAACTATTATTCTTGTTTAAATCCATTTTCTAATTTCCTCACATTATTTTCAATATAGAGAAAGCACTTTATAGAGTTGAATTAATTAAAATTTTCGCGGCACTAAAACAAAGCAACTTTAATAATTTGCCTTGGATCTTTAGGCAACACAAATACTCGTTTTTAATTAAATTTTGTAGGAGATAATGCAGAACAAAAATATAACTTTACTTTCCTTGTGGTTCTAATAAGCGATTTGAAAGCTTTAATTAATATGTCAACGGCACTTTACTTATCCCAGTTAACGTGGGGAAAGTTTTTGCAAACTTTTATGGCTAGTTTGCGAATGTTTTGAAATTGTATAGAACACGTTTAGCTTCTGAATAATTAAATAATTAAAAAACAAAGTTTTTTTATTTTCTAGAATTCTCGTTAATTATTATTCGTATATGTTTGGACACTTTTTGAAAACATGTAAATAGTGCACCTTTATTTATCAAAACTTATCAGACAGACCCAATAAGTTTTATTTTTCCTATGGGGTAACCATGAATTTTTAGTTTACTCATTTAACCAATCCTGCCACCTCTTACCATTTTAATGTTACCAGTAGTGATAATAACAGTATTATAAAAAATATTATGAATGAACAATAAATTCTGCCTTTTGATAAAAAAAACTAATCGATTTAACTGCAAACAGCTGCATCCAATAAGGAGTGTTAAGATAATTCTTAGAATGTCCACTCAATCTGACTCAAAGCCACAATTTTCTTATAGAAATTATTTTTATTATTTTACTTTTATTATTTTTGTAACACAACTGTGAATTTGACATATTCACACATTTTGTTTTTATCATAAAAGTCAAAAAGACCGCAGCTAGCGTCTGAGGATAAAAAAGGGATCTACTTTTATCCAGTTTTTTAAATTTTCAAATATGTCTAAACGAGTTATGATAGAGGAATTCTCGGTTCGACACCCTGTACAAATTGTAGACCATAATAATGGAACTTTTCTATAAAGGGGAGATACTTGCTCCAATGGCTTTCTAATATCGGATCCAATAGATCTATTACAAGTTGTTTGGTAGGGGTCGGATTAATAGGGTAGATTGTCTTGCAGTTCATTGAACAGTTCTGTATTATGTGTCTATCCACTTCTATTGAAACTAAATGAGGTACTATCTTGATTATTTCACGCTGTATCTGGTAAACCATTATTACTGTTTTCTTTCTCCTCAATCAATACAATACATATATGTTACATAATAAATAAATGATATGATCATACATATTCATTAAAATTATTTGTACATATTTCATTAATTTTAAATGCAATGTTCATATGGACGCTATATTAACAATATTTACTAGAAATATAATAAAACGTACAATTATAAGACTGTGATGTTACCATATTCTTTTTTTAATACAAAGAAAGACAATTAAATTTAAAATTTTATATTGTTACATACAATATACAAAGAAATTAGATTGAAATGAAACAGCACACGAAATTGTTATGTTTCGAGGTATGTAATTCAAATTAGTCAAATCACATAAAATTCAGGCCAAAATATGAGTGATTTCACGTCATCTCTCGGTGATACTTAGTTCATGAGGCGCGCTAATATACTATGCATCATTTCTTTGCTTGTGGAAACTTTCTTCAGTGTTTGTCTCACTTCCAAGCTTCAGAATCAATTTTTTGTTCAAAATAACTTGACGCAGGATTAGTGCTATTATAACTTATTCGCCTCTGTTACTTTTATCGCATCATGATGTATTGAATATTGTCCGTAATATTTATATTTTGTTCATTGTTCAAAAGTTGTTACAGTCTACCCTGTTATTTAGCAAGTACTCGCATTTATTTATAATCACTCCGCCCTATATTTTTCACCCTAAGATCACGCCCTAACAATAAATGCAATAATTTAAACATTATTGAAATATTTTGGGATAATTCTCCTTTTGATAGAAACATGTTAGTATTGACAATATGAAACACTAAATAAGATATGAAGACAGAAAGTTTTGCGTATATTATGAGACAAGGTGATGGATGCGATACAAGGAATAATGTGGTATAACCATATGCACTATATTGCAAAACTTATAAAGGAGTTTGGAAGACATGTGGATCCCTTTACCGATATTGAGTTTCAAGCAGCAAGTGGCACAAGAAATACGATGCGAGAAATTTAAAGATATTAAATTTAAAATTTACTACAGTTAGAATAATCTACAATACATTTTCTGGAAAACATACCAGGAAGAAGCATACAAACTCAAGGAAAGTAAACTTTTATATCCGAGAATTTCGGATATACAACCTGTGAAAGTTTACATTATAAACTGCAGGAAAACTACAAAACATTTCCGATTATTTTTAAATAAAATTGGTTTTTGTAAAAATCACAACGAAGATACGCAGTATCTACCTTTCGTCAAACAACAACCAATGCGAATGACTTGGGATTTACTACGTCATGGAGAGCGCGAGTTTTGATTTATGTTTCATTTAACTTTTTTTTCTTAAGCTAAACGATGCAATATAAGAAAATAAAAAATACGGGTGTTTTATTTTTTTTTAGAAATTTTATAATTTCAAATAAAAAAAAGTAGTTCCTAATAAAATGTTTGATACACGGTTGAGAATCTAAATAAAAAGTAACATCTAAATTTTGATGTATCTACCTTCTTTGGATTTGGAGTTAGAGCATAAAACAATTTGTTTTTTGGAAGATTATAACTCCTTTAATATGCAGTATTGACCAAATGTTTATACATAATTTTCGTTTTGTTTTGAGCTCCTCTACACACTCTAAGAGTTTTGCCGCATAATTGTGGAACACACTGTATATATTTTTATTTAATTATATCAAGTGTTTGAAAAATTAGTGAGCCAATGAAAGATATAAATTATACTTGTTTCTGTGGCGCTGAGCTAATGATTTTTATGAAAATCAATGCCAAAATGCAAATACTACTACTACTACTACTTGTTTCTCGGATTTGTTGTAGTCGAAACTTTATACTCTACGTATCAATTTTTGTATTTGTCATTCTTTTATTTTAATTAATTTTGCATACTTATTATTCTACATACATATATAATTTTTGTTCAAGCATTTACAAATTACAATGTTAAAACATTTCAAATTAGTTCCGTATTTGGCGCTTTAAATAGGCACTGTTTATAAATGACTTTGTTTAGGCTTTATACAAGCATAATAACAACAAACATATCCAAACTGATATACTTAACGACTTCGTTATTTAATTGTTACCATAATAAATGAATTTGTGGTAAGTTGAAAAAAACTTTTTTAATAATTTGTTTTTAGACGTCTTGAATTTTATGATATTTAATCCAGTATTCATCATGTATTCAAGAAAGTCCAATGAATTTAATAATAGCATGTTTAGAGATGAAACATCAATAAAAGTATATCAGTTTGGATATGTTTGTTGTTATTATGCTTGTATAAAGCCTAAACAAAGTCATTTATAAATAATGCATATCAAGCAAAGAAAGAGAATTGTAAAATTAAATAGGCACGTCGCAGCATGATACCAAAAATCTTGATCAAGAAAGCCATGTGTGGTGTCATTATTCCATATTTGTAAGCATATTAAAATGTTTTTTTTTTCTACGATCGTTAAAAAAAATTCTATTTAGTTCGATCGTAGAAAAAATGTCGTGTGCAACACTTGCAAAAAGTGTATTGGTTGCACTCGGCACGATTGCAGCTCTCACTTCGCTCGCAAACTTCATGCCTCATGCAACAAATACACTTTTTGCATTAGTTACACAAATAACTATTATATCAACTAAACACTTCTCGCAACAAATTTAAGTCCACAAATTTTACAAATAAATCAAATTTAATTCTCCTATAATATTACAGAATAACAACGATCAGTAATAGGTACATATTTGAAAATGAATCTATTCTAAAAATAAATTTTACCAAGAATTCTAAATCTCTCCCTGTCTAACAATTTTTAAAAACTTTATACATTTTTAAATAGAAATAGAATTTAAACCCCCAGTTATAGAAATATGTGAATTAAATCATTTTAGCACAACTCTATCGTGGAGATGCCTTGTTGATGCCGAATTGATATCGATCACGTTTGCTTCAAAGTCAGTTTTCATTTCATTAGTTGAGATATCGAAAAAAGGATGAAGGTTAGTAAAAGTTGGCTCCGCTCATTATATGCTAGAATTCTTTTTTAACAGATCAGCAAAAATGTAATAAAGGTTTAAATTGAAAAATAATTTCCCATCAGTTGGCTGCCTCAGAGAGATATTGTATCTAGAGGATTGTTGCTTTATACTTTGTTGATGGTATATTTTATTACGTTAGCAGGTGCGGATGATTTTTTCATAAATTATATTATAAATTGATAGTAGGTATGTATGAAATAACCTCGCACCAAGTCATCGCATTGGAGCAATTTAGAAAATTTAAATTTGTATGCGCTAGTATAAAAGAAAATGTTTTCATAAAATCTTCCCTAACGTTATTTTCTGTTTCTTTGATCTGGCCTACGGTTTTTACATAATTCGGTGATGAAGTATATTTTATTATGTGCTATTAACCATTGGAGTATCATAATATAAATGCATTATCTACAGGGGCATAGGAGAACCCATGATCTGTGATTATTAGTAGGTTGATATATAATTTATGAGCATGACACATTTCAACTTTCCATCTCTGTTGAAAGTGAGTTAGAATAATTTGATTTAAAAGAAATGATTTCGTTTCTAGAATGTGCATTCGGCTTGTCAAATGAAATACAGTGTCATAAGTAATTGTTCTTCTTCTTTCTTCGATTATTTTTAAATCTAATGTGGAAAAAATCCAACACGAATTTACCGATAAAAGAGACTGAGATTCGAAAAGTTCAATTTTGAATTTAATTCAGAATTTTCATTATAATTTTAGATGCAATACCTAAATGACAACTTCTCTCAAATGCTTTAGTAATATCTAAAGCTCTAGCCTGCGACTTTCTAAATATCTCATTTGCATCGTTTCATATACAGGGTGCTAACTAAGTATGTACAATAAATTTAACAGACGATTATTTGAGTAGTTTTAAGATACAGGGTGTTAAGCTTATTTTAAAAATTGCTTTTTCGTAAATATCTTATACATCCTTTACCCAATTTTGTTGTAATTTAGCAGTGTTATTCGTAGTGTTAAGGAGTTAATTAATTAATTAATTCCATAACATAAATGCATATCTGCCATTTCACTATTATTAAACTGAACCATATTGGACAAAAAATAACTAGAAAAATAATCACCAAAAATAGTTTTTATAAAAATTACAAATTAATAGCTTAATAATTTTCCTATTTTTCCCCATGTTTCTTGTGTGGTCCAGGGTTATGCAATTAAGTGGATTTTTTTTTTCTCAAAAACTATTCAAGATACGAAAAAAATTCAAGAGACACAAAAGTTGTATTTTTAGTTGATTAATCCAAAAAAATATTACAAAAAAATGTGTGGCGTACATTTTTTTTTGTCAAAAATAATCGATAAGGTGCCGCTCGGGACACCACTGGATTTAATAAATTTAATTAAATTAGGGCTAAATTAAACCCTTCACACTTCGAATAACATTGCCAAATTACAACAAAATTGTGTAAAGGATATTTAAGATATTTACGAAAAAGAAATTTTTTAAAATAAGCTTATAGTACAGGGTGATTCGTGAGGAGAGGGTCGTACTTTACCAACAGATAGGGAACATTGAGGTGATCTTAAATCCCCATATAGTAATGGCTATAGCGACTTCGTTTCCGAAATACAGGGTGTTTTATATTTTTTGGAAGAATTTTCTTTTCGCCATATATCTGTAATGCGTAAACGGAATTCAATGAAATTTTATATTTTTGTTACAGTAGTCATTCACCATCAAATGCGTGGGATATTAATAAAATATCAGGGCCGGACCCAGAATAAAATTATTTTTAAATTATTCCTAGAAAATAACACTCTGTAATATACTGTTTATGAAATTCTTGATATTGAAATATTAATTTACATCTAGAAAGATACAAGATCCCATAAAAAAATATTTTGGCACCATTTCATTGTTTAAGTAAAAAAATTAAATTGTTGAGGAATCAATTTTTTTTGAAAAATTGAGAGAAAATAGTCACTTCAGATATCAGTAACATATATTTTTTTTCTTCTCTGTTTGCACTATCTTTTATTCGTATCACATGATGGTACCTAGTAAAATAATAAAAATATTTTGTAATGATTGTGTAATTAATAATCTTAAAAAAATAACACATAATAAAAATTAACAATTTAACAATCAAATTTACTAAATACAATTAAATTTTTTGAATCACAGTCTGTTTTCAAAGTGACCACCGCCAAATTCGATACATTTTCTTGATCGATTTGTCATTTGAATTATGCCTTTTCTAACAATTTCTAAATTGTTATTAATTTCATTGCAAAAGTGCTCAATTCTTGCAATCAGCTGTTCTCTGGTGTTTGTTTCTTCTTTGTATACCTCAGTTTTAAATAACCCCACAAAAAATAGTCAAGGGGTGTGAGATCTGGTGATCTCGGGTGCCATGCAACAGGACTGAAGTGACTATTTTCTCTCAATTTTTTTTAAAATAATTGATTCCTCAACAATTTAATTTTTTTACTTAAACAATGAAATGGTGCCAAAATATTTTTTTATGGGATCTTGTATCTTTCTAGATGTAAATTAATATTTCAATATCGAGAATTTCATAAACAGTATACAGAGTGTTATTTTCTAGGAATAATTTAAAAATCATTTTATTCTGGGTCCGGCCCTGATATTTTATTAATATCCCACGCATTTGATGGTGAATGACTACTGTAACAAAAATACAAAATTTCATTGAATTCCGTTTACGCATTACAGATATATGGCGAAAAGAAAATTCTTCCAAAAAATATAAAACACCACACCCTGTATTTCGGAAACGAAGCCGCTATAGCCATTACTATATGGGGATTTAAGATCACCTCAATGTTCCCTATCTGTTCGTAAAGTACGACCCTCTCCTCACGAATCACCCTGTATAATATATCTTGAAAACGAAACATTTTCGGAACCATGTTTATTGTTTATATGAACTTTCTGCCTTAAAATCTATCGATCATTTAAGAAGATATAGACAATGCGGCAATAGGACGATAGTTATTTAAATCCGTTTTCTTCCCTGTATTGAGTAAGGATTGCACTCGAGTAATCCTCTTGTTGAAATTGAAGATATCTTGTTTATACGAACAGGTCCGGTCGATTTATTGGTACTTAGGTTTTTCAGCATATGTCTAATTATATTGAAATTGGAATACTATATCTGAAGTTCATTTTCGCCTCATCGATTATAGTTTTGCTATTATATTTGCCCTTAATATACATAGTTATTTTGTCTCATTTGATTGGTTTTTGCATCACTTGTGGTTTAGAGACACAGATTCGGTACATTTACCGTTGCACCGCGGCTTCTCTATGTTTCATTTTATATGAAACTGTTGTAGTGTGTATATCCAATAGTAATTCATCAACTAGCAGATGGATTACTTGTATTAAAGCAAGCATCACGCCATGGATATGATGAATAGAACGTATGAAGTTCATCCCATCGAGCTGATTGAAAGCGCCAGACTTTCTGTGACTGCGTTTTTCGATCAGTAGAATAACAAAGGAAGCTGTTGATATCAGATATTCCAATGAACTTCTCGATTAATTATAAATTATTGTTAATTCGCCTGTACCTGTACCGTTGGTTTTATTGGAGTACCAGCCCACTTGAGTTGTGACAATTAAAATCTCTTAAGATTACTATTTTGATTTTGACTTCCAGGTGATTCTTTTGAATAAAATGTATTTTTGTAAAAAGTCAGTTGAATAGTTCGGTGTAAGGATGATCATAGGATACCGGTAGTGCTACACAAAAAGTTTACAGTACCAGCTGATGACAATAATTTGAGCCATAGAACATAATAGTTTCTCGTTTCTAAGCTAGCCTCTTGGTGACAAAAGAGATCATTGCGATCACATTCCACCTTTATATCGAAACCGCTCATGGAGGTCATTACTGGAACAAAGTAAGTGAAAACAGTCGGTTGACGAATTAATTTGGCTTTGGTAAGCAGTTGGGATCGCATAGTTTGAAGAAGCGAATATAGGTTAGGTTTGTAATTAGACATCTGATGTTGATCTAACATAAATTATCTCACAAAGTCGTTGATTGTAGTAATTTTCAATAAGAGAACCTTTTTTCATTGAATGGTTATTATATAAGCAATTAACAAAAAAAGTAAAAGTTTTTCATTTTCTTATACCCTCTGTATTATACAATTATTGCTTAGTAGTTTTATGGTACATCTTATTTCAATCTTGTCTAATATACAGGGTGTTTCATGAGGAACTGTACATAGTCCAATGGTAGATAGGGCCCATCAAGGTTAGTAACAAACCACTATTTAAAATCATTTTAGCCAAATATTTAGGGTTGTACAGGGTGATTTATGAATTTTTACCAAAATTTGCTTTCGTTGCCTTTTAGAAACTAATTGTCCGATTCAATTTATTTTCGGTACACTTTAAGTACGATCAAATACCAACAGTACGCCATAATTACAAAACCAAAATTCCAGGTCCGTATTAGGAAAAATTTCATTTTATCTGTGCCCCCTAAAAAGTTCACCCTGTATATGTTTTTTTAAATCTTATTACTGAAGTTTGAAAGTACATAAACTACCAACAAAAGTGGAATACTTCGTTTTCTTGTCACACTTACAACAGATACAAAATGAACACATTAAATTTAAACATTATCTTGTTAAAATTCAAACTTTCAGTAATTCAATGTTATTTGTCAAAGTTACTATCAATTTAAGTTTCTAAGTAATTATAACTATTATTAGTTAAAAATAGTATGAAATACCAACAGTTAGTCGCAATCAACAAGACTCCAGGACCGTATTAGGAAAAATCATCATCTCGTCGATTCCTCCTAAAATTTTCACCCTGTATATCTTATTCTTAACTTTACTTGCTATAATTTAAAAGTACATAAAGTATCAACAAGTAGTGTAGTGTGATCCACACTTTTAAATAATAATTATGAACGTCCAACTACCGACACATAAGTTGTGTAGTAATTAAAGGGTAATCTAGTACATTCTGTTCTAATTTGTAATGTAGAATATTTTCATGTTCAATTACCTATAGTTTTAAGAAATGAACCTATTTTATTTAGTGTGCAGCTAAAGACATTTGTGCAGGATTTCTGCGAAAGTTTGTCAATTTTTTCTACAGTAGAAATATAATAGACTTTTTATCTAATGACACTGTTAACAACAGGAGTAGTCGGCTTTGGCAATAGTTTGACAGGTAAAATTGTTGATGAGGTATAACTTTTGTTTCTACGTTCCTAATGCCATTAGTCCAACTTGAGAGCAGCAATTAATAGACCGAATTGAACAGTATTGTAACGTAATGAGAAACTACCCAGACGTTATACAAAATTCTGTGGTACATTTAGTAGTCAGACAAATAAAATGCCGTGAAGAGGGGGGTTTACATTTGGAAAATAAGTTATAGATTTTTACTTTTTATTATGTTAATATGTATTATTTTGTTTTGTTGTTGTTTTGTATTCATGTTGCGTTTTTTATTTTGCTTGTTCTGTTCTGTTACTATTAAATTGTTTTAAAATTCAATGAGTATTATTTACAGACAGAATAGCTGCTCTAACTGAAACCAATTTATTGAAAATGTCAATTTTATCGAGATAAATTTTGTTGGTTTAAAACCTTTTGAAAGAGTAATAGGAAAACGGATCACACTACACTACTTGTTGATACTTTATGTACTTTTAAATTATAGCATTGATTAAGGAATGAATAAGATACGCGACTCCAATGTAAATTGCAAGGCTAATTTTGACAGCGAGA
Source organism: Rhagium mordax (assembly GCA_963680705.1). Classification (NCBI taxonomy): domain Eukaryota; kingdom Metazoa; phylum Arthropoda; class Insecta; order Coleoptera; family Cerambycidae; genus Rhagium; species Rhagium mordax. The sequence continues at coordinate 63,722,318 of OY796658.1, forward strand.
TTCCTGGTAAGTTGCGAGCATTCCTGTGATTCAGATAGTATGCTTTTGATAAACCTGTGTCGTGTTTGGTTTTATATTATTTATAATCTAGTGAAAACAAAAATTGAATGTTCAGATTGATTTTAGTTTAAAATTATGTGAGGGTTAAAAGTCAAACAAACGTTGAGAAATAGCTCGCAGAGAGAACATACTACGTTAATAATTTTAAAACTGAAATTAATCTGGACATTAAATTTTTATTACCACTAGATTATTAATGATATAAAACCAGACACGACGCAGGTGAAAAAGATATACAGAGTGAAAATTTTAGGAGGAATCGACGAGATGATGATTTTTCCTAATACGGTCCTGGAGTCTTGTCTCTGATTGCGACTAACTGTTGGTATTTCATACTATTTTTAACTAATAATAGTTATAATTACTTAGAAACTTAAACTGATAGGAACTTTGACAAATAACATTGAATTACTGAAAGTTTGAATTTTAACAAGATAATGTTTAAATTTAATGTGTTTATTTTGTATCTGTTGTAAGTGTGACAAGAAAACGAAGTACTCCACTTTCGTTGGTAGTTTATGTACTTTCAAACTACAATAATAAGATTTAAAAAAAACATATACAGGGTGAACTTTTTAGGGGGCACAGATAAAATGAAATTTTTCCTAATACGGACCTGGAATTTTGGTTTTGTAATTATGGCGAACTGTTGGTATTTGATAGTACTTAATGTGTACCGAAAATATATTGAATCGGACAATTAGTTTCTAAAAGGCAACGAAAGCAAATTCTGGTAAAAATTCATAAATCACCCTGTACAACCCTAAATACTTGGCTAAAATTATTTTAAATAGTGGTTTGTTACTAACCTTGATGGGCCCTATCTACCATTGGACTATGTACAGTTCCTCATGAAACACCCTGTATACGGACGATGTGAAACATAATTCAATATTATCGAATTCAGCTCTGTGTGTTCTATATTTATATAGTTTAAGTGGATGATATCTACATTTTGTTAACTTCTCAATATCCCCATTTTGGAGCCATTTCCAAGAGAAAGGAAGAGTTCTATGACGGGTAAGGAGCGGTTTGAGTCCAGGGCCTCAATCTGCCTACTCCCCAAGTCGAATCGTTGTCTGCCCAGGTAGAACATAATATTGGCTGAACCTCGATTTTATATTGGGCCAATATACATTGAACATTGAAATCGAAAAAAATATATTGTATCGATATTAACAAATATCGATTTTAAAATATTTGTAATTCAATCCAGATATATCAAAACAATATTGATGAACGTCGATAAATATTAGTTTTACAATATTGCAAAAACAATATTTACCCTACATTGGTAATGTTCTTTGTAGGCTATATTGCTCAACCAATACATCCATACAAATAAATATTAGACTTATGATATTGGAAAAACCATATTTAACCTACGTTGGTAATGTTCTTTGTAGGCGATATTGCTCAACCAATATACATCCACACAAATAAATATTAAATTTACAATATTACAAAAACCATGTTTACCCTACATTGGTAATGTTTTTTGCAGGCTATATTGCTCGACCAACATACATCCATACAAATAAATATTAGATTTACAATATTGGAAAAACCATATTTAACCTACATTGGTAATGTTCCTTGGAAGCTATATTGCTTAACCAATATATATCCATAAAAATAAATAATGGTTTTATAATATTGTATAATCAATATTAACTTACATTAATAATATTACTTGTAGGCAATATTGTTCAACCAATATATATCCATACAAATAAATATTAGATTTACAATATTGAAAAATTCATATTTAACCTACATTGGTAATGTTTTTTGAAAGCTATATTGCTTAACCAATATATATCCATAAAAATAAATATTAGATTTACAATATTGGAAAAACAATATTTAGCTACATTATACATTTATACAACCAACATTAATTTTCGCCTATAAATATTGGTTTTAAAATATAGTAGAATTTAAATTGACACTATATTGACGAAATTACTTCCAACCAATATGGTTTAAACAATATTTTTTCATATTAAAATTCGATTTTTCCCATATTGATATATTTTATGTAATTTCAGTCTTTTTTTATCAATGTACACTACCGTTGTAATGTCGCTTTTCTCAAATATCTGTCACCTAATTACTATTTTTTTAAATAACACATTGTTATTATCTATAACTGTATAACTTATTAAATGTTATTAACTCATCTCCGGTCCAATTTTTGAAAACCAATACAACTCGTGCTTAGCACTCGTATTTTTATTATTGTCGTAATTCGTACCATTTCAAAAGAGTTGTCGAAAATAAGTGTACCAGTTACTATATAATCTTCGAGAATAAGAAATTTCAAATTAATATCTCGTTTATTTATATATACAATAATCCATTATTGCCTTTCGCCGCCGGAGCTAAATGCAACTAATTTTATTGCAGTAGTCGGTAGATGGCGATCTTTGCATTTTGCGGTCTAAATAAGACCTATAAATACCTTGGGACATCAGGATCCTTATTGGAATTAATTATTTCAGCTGGTGTTTGCTGCAATCAGTCAGTACTCAGTCCCAGTCTTAGTTAGCATTTTGTGGTAAAATGTGATTATTATACAAAATGCGGCCAAGCTTAGAGTGACTTGTAACTCAGCGTTCGACTGGACATACCTATTGTCCAGTATGTCACAGTTTGAATTCTTAATTATTAAGAATTTGATGGATTTTTGACGGAAACATTTGCATTTTCTGTATTCTGTTAGGTCCAATATTTAATTTTATAGATTGGTTTATATTTGAATTAAATATATATAATATAGAATTTAAATATCTCCCAAAAAGTTTAACCATTATTGATCGATATTGCGAAATGTTCACATTTTTTATTGGCTCAATATTGTCTATTTTGGATTTAGCAATATTTAAATTTAATATGTTGCCAATATAGTTTTACATTAACGTCTATTTCTCGTGCTCTACAAATGAACTTGCTTCTGTGGCGCTATCTATGGTAAGTAACATGGTTCGCGAATGAAACGAATATGTTCCTTCTTTGATATAAAAATATACTGCAGCCTCGCAATAGACCTCATGCCTGATGCATTTAATAAAAAAAAATTCCTTTAAACTAATAAAAAAAAATTCCTTTATCAGGGGAATAACACACATATCTAACCTGCCTCCGGCTATCGCCTCCGGCTTCTAATTCGCAATAGACCTCTTTAAAAAAAAATCCTTTAATCTAATAAAAAAAAATTCCTTTGTCAGGGGAATAACACACATATCTAACCTGCCTCCGGATTCTAACTCGCAATTAATAGATCTCATGTCATGCCTGATGCATTTAATAAAAAAAAAAACAAGAACATGAGGGATTTGAACCCAGAACCCTCTGCTTGCCAGCCGAGCTCGTTTCCGCTAGGCCATCTACACCACTGACAAAGTGCGTGTAAAGAAAGAACAAGTTCAGTTAGGTTTCGGGTAACACGTTCTGTACACTTGGCAACGTTGGTACGGACTGAATGTTCATTTGTAGAGCACAAGAAATAGACGCTACTTAGTTTTACTACTTTGGGCTAATTAGCCCAAGTTGTTTATCAAATATTGGGTCAATATTTAATTTTAAAGATTGGTTTATATTTGTATTGCATATTATACAATATAGTTTTTAAATATATCCCAATAAAGTTTAACCATTATTGGATCAATATAGCGAAATGTTCACATTTTTTATTGGTCCAATATTGTCTCTTTTACATTGCGCCAATATTTTAACAATATTAAACCAATATCGGCCCAATATTAGTGTTCTACCTGGGTGCCTTTCTGCCTACTTCTTAGAGAGGACGTCGAGAACTCGGACGCGCTTCAACCCGAGAACCCAGTAATTTTACTATATAATTATTTGACCACCTTTGGAGAACACATAAATAAATAAGATAGTATCAAATCTTAAGAACAGTACGCTGAAACTTTAGATAGTTAATAACCTGTAACAAATTGAAATATTTCATGCTATGAATTAGAGTTTGACAGTTTATTTAAAAAAAAATGACAGCAGTATATTTTTATAAAGACTTATTTGTTCTAAAGATTTATATTTTATATTTCGCTCCCTTAACTTTCCAATATAATAAAAATGTAATCAATAGCTTGGTAATCGTTTAAGTAATTTACTCTTTTTGCCCCATTGTTCTACACAATATTACACATTCTCAATTTTTCGAGATATACCTACTTCGATTTGGTCACCAGAGTCCTTTAGTGGTAATTTCGTTGGAATTCCGTTTAATGTATTTATGGTCACAATATCTGTACGCCTAGCTAAATCTACGATTAGCAATAATTGTTTAACTTGGTTTCCTGCTGATGGGGGTACTCACAATGTCAATAAATTAAGAAACAGTTGTTTTTCTCAACAATAGTTAAGAAGCGAGGCTTGTTCTACTTATCAGTCGCTCTGGACAGTGCGATCATCCAACGAAACATTACAGGAGAGGTTTCTCTTCGTGTACGGTAAAGTTTTGACATGTGCATATAAGCCAAATTCTTTTGGGCCTGCCCTGCTTCACCTAGTGCAGTTGTTTAGGGCAGTTGGAGGTGGTAAAATACGTCATTTTGACGTCACAAAAAGTGCCAAATTCAAAGTTATTCTATTCATCTGCTCGAGTGCCTGATGTCATTAATTTCAAGATTAATATTTTTGCTTTTGTTTTGTTTTTAATGAAATTTATAACCTATAACCTAACCTGTGCTTTAGTTTCATATGTTAACGTATTAGTTATCATCAAATTGCCAAGCTAACCCAGTACCTAGCAGTTGACCCAAGCATACCCAACTGCAGAGCTGGTTATGCTTGGGAAGGTAGGGGAGGTAACCCTGGTGAAGCATTACGTCAATAGGGCAGTCAAAAAAATGCGCATTTTGGTGCCGGGGCAGCTGAAAAGAATATGACTATAGTATTTTTATTAATCATTTGTGACAGTTGTTTCTGAATGAAAATAAATCAGTTTAACTATTTCGACAGTATTCATTTATTAATCGTTTTCTTTCAGAAATTAAATTCAAGGATTCTTTAATATCATATTTAAGTTTACTAGTGAATTAATCAATTAAGGTAAAACAGTTCACATATATTAAATAATATCAAACTTTATAAAAATAATCTAAGAGAAACTACAATCACAACGGATTCTAGGTCCTATCGTTTTAAAACTAGACGATGAACCTTTGTATGTTCTCTTTCTACGGAAAGAGTTTAATAAACATACGAGAGGGGTACGGGGTATCACAAATTACTTTTAACATTTCACTTGATTTCTTCGGTCTTCACATAATAAATGTTCTTTTTTGCCCCAATATCTTTCATTAAATACCTTGATTCTTCAGTAAGTGAAGTCGTATGAAAGTGTGCGTGTTTTAACTAATAAAGATAGTATCGATTACATATAGCCACTGAACACCCTATCCATCCATAAAGTGGAATAGCAACAACTGTTAAGTTTTTAGAATTATATGAACAGAATTACTTATACTTTAACTTTCCTAAAACTACACATCAACGTTTTCTTTCAGACTCTAGACAAATTTTATATAAAGCTTTTTAAAACTTAGTTATTGAGTTATTGGGTATACATAAAGATCGGCAGACATTAAAAAAAGATCACTAGCTTGTATTAAATAAGGGCGAAAATATTTAATTCCATTAAAGATATCGATTTTCTTCACAATTTTATTGTAATCGTATTTTATAATTATTTTAAAATTTAAAGGAAAGCAAAAACTTAGAAATATCCAAAGAAGTCAAACAGTTGCGGCTCTGAAAATAAACTTGTTGCTGTGCACTACTTTTTTACCCAAACATAAATGACATCTGAATAAATTTTGCAGTTGGAACTGGCCGGCATGCAAGACTAAATTACTGTTTTACTGACAACATAATGGAACAGAAAAAACGTGTAAATAATGGATGTAGGGAAGTTATAAGAGTTATTTACAGACTTGGATGACGTTTTATCTTTATTCCTTTGGGTCTATATGTTACTTACTTTATTTACTACAAATCTACGTCTCTTTCTACAAATGCGAAAGGGATTTTCCATTTACGTCTATGTAGTATATCAGAATCAGACAATATAAGAAATACACCAAATATGGCGTAAGAGAGCCTACAGCAAAAGGAGATTGTATGTTGTTTATATCTATTTAATCAAACAGGTAATCTTCTCTTGATTTAAGATTATGTAATACCTGTACGTTTATTTGTCTTTTAATTAAAAAGGTCCAAATGAAAATTAACAGGGAATAATTCCTTTCTCTCAAAAAATACTACTTCTTAGAAAAACAGGAGCTAATCTCGTAATTATGAGATGGAAATTATATTTAATGAAATAACAACGTTTTGTTTTAAATTGAAAATGCATGATAGCATTCTAAAAACAATTTACAGGATTTTTTATGTTTGTGAAATTATTGTAGGTAGGTAGTTTGTTGTTTTAATGTTGTATATATTGTAATTAAAAATAATTGCTCTGGTCTTGGAATTTGCTTTTGTTGATTTTAATTTCATGTATATAATCACAGAATATTTTAATATGAAATATTTTCATTTAAATAAAAGAAAATCTAATTATTTTATAAAATTATTATGTGTAGGTTTGCGATTCTAAAGCAAATTCGTTTCTTTTTAAATTCGTCAACAGTATGACAAACAACAACAAATATACAGTGTCGAATGTTTCGATCATTGTTGTTTGTCGTGCCATAATTTAGCACTTGAATTTAAAAGCCACAGCCAACCTCGACTAGTTTAACACTTTAGATTTAAGCTTGCCTCTTACCAAAATTGTATTCCACGAAAACTCAGTGTTTTTCTTTTTTTTCATCGAAACTTAAGTCAAGATTTTTCCTAATCCAGGAATAATATTTATGCTTCAGAATTCCATTTGGTTTTATTTTCCTATCTTTTCTTTGACTTTTTTTGCTTACTTTTTCTATTTCAAATTTATCGTTTACTTTTTCATCAAATATTTTTTCCAACAGGTTTTTTTATTTGTTTATTTATTTATTTTCAACAAAGGTAGCCCAACAGAATTACAGAAATCCCAATTACAGGGTTACACATACTAATTTTTGTGAGCACACAATACTCACTAGTGAATTAACAACACAAACTATACTTATGCCATTGAGTAAATAAATACTCAATGTTTATGCCTAGGAGTACAAAATACAAACAAAAATAATTCTAATATCTAATAAAGAAAAAAGTTAACCAAAAACTGAAATGGCCTGACGCTTTACTTGGGAAAATGAATGACAAAATAAATCAATATAAATCAGTTGAAGCATTGATTAAGGAATGAACAAGATACGCGACTTCAATGTTAAAGTGTGAGGCCTTTTTTGGCAGCGAGATCTCGGCAAGTTGCGGGCATTCCTGTGATTTACGTAGTATGCTTTTGACAAACCTGTGTCGTGTCTGGTTTTATATCATTAATAATCTAGTGGTAATAAAAATTTAATGTCCAGATTAATTTTAGTTTAAAATTATTAATGTAGTATGTGTTCTCTCTGCGAGCTATTTCTCAACGATTGTTTGACTTTTAACACATAATTTTAAACTAAAATCAATCTGAACATTCAATTTTTGTTTTCACTAGATTATAAATTATATAAAACCAGACACGACACAGGTTTATCAAAAGCATACTACGTGAATCACAGGAATGCTCGCAACTTACCGGATTCTCGCTGCCAAAAAAGGCCTCGCACTTTACCATTGAAGTCGCGTATCTTATTCATTCCTTAATCAATGGTTGAAGTAATTACGTATGGTAATCTTTCGCGTTTTCATTCCTCTGTGGTGTTTTAGGCCAGCATAAATATTGCTTTAGACTACCATTACCTTCAATACAGCTCTTTTCGTTACTAATCATCAAATTTTGGGTAATTGAAGTTATCGTGATATTTTCTTTTTGCTGCAGGTATATGACTGAATATTATCATCTGCATTTGAATAGAATAAAATAGAATAGAATAAAATAGAATAGAATAGAATAGACAATTTATTAACCATTCAAGATACAATGTATACTTATATGGCAAGTCAAAGAGTTACATAAAATAAGGTAAAACAATTTAAAAGTAAGTCATTAAGAGACCTATACTACTGCTATCTAAAATTATCGTACATATTAAAAGTATATTAAAATGCTAAAGTGTATGAATTAAAAAAAGAAAAACATTAAAATTATTCGTCGTTATGTAAAAAATCCTTGTATAAAAAATCTCTTATAGAATGAAATATATTAAGAATAAATAATTCCTTTGTTTTATTTTTAAATATTTTATAATTACCAATATTTTTTATTTCATTGGGCAACCTGTTATACAACAATATACAATTAAAATATGGAGATATGATATGCTCATATCTTGCTGTGGAATGCCTTGGAATTGATAACATTTGACCATGTCTTGTGTTGTATAAATGATTTTCAGATCTAGTTTCAAATAAATTAAGATTTTGCTTGGTAAGATATAAGAATTTTAATATGTATAAAACATAAAAGGCGTTGGGAGAATATCTCTGGTTTCAAAAGTATTTTCACATGTTACTCTTGGACACAGGTTATACTTTATAATAATTCTTTTTTGAGCAATAAATACAATTTCTCTGTCCTTGGCATTACCCCAACAAATTATATTATATGAAATGTGTGGCTAGTGCATAGTATGTTTTCAACAATTAATTTTCCTCTAACGCATACAAATTTACCCAACTCTGATAATGTAAAATACTCATATATATTACGTACGTGGCAGTGTCATATGCACACCGACATTTAAGCAAACAGTTTTTTAATAAATAGGATTATAGGAAACAACTATTCAACGGACAAAAGCCCCGGCTTGCGTTGTATTATACCTACAAATCCAAATGGGTAGCCAAGTTTGTTATTCGTCTTTTCTACACCAGACACAGACCGGTTTCGAACTTTTTGTGTCCTCGTCAGTGTGCCATATGTAATTGAAACGACGAATAATAAAGGCAAACCATACTAGTGTCTGTATGACAGACAAGCAATTAATAACATCTCCAGAGCTTGTTCAATCAATTCATGACCAGCTTGAAAAAACGAGACCTTTGAAGAGGCTAGAAAACTTTTGACCAAAACGCTAAAATATACATATATTTGACCAAGGTCGTTGGTCATATGACCTGGCCAACGCTAAAAAACGATTATTGATTGCACTCCTCCTGAAATTCGTAAGGAAGCAGGACAAATCCACAAAAAATTGTTGCCCGAAAAATCGAAACATTTTTCGTTCATTCTGCATATTTTTTTTATGTTACTATTGTCAATTGTTTTCATTTTTCTTTCCTAATGGGAGATAATGAAAAAATTAGCTCCTACTAGGAGAGAATTTTATCTTCTCGACTCGAACACAGCATAAATAATGATATCTTCTAATACTAGCAGTGGAAAAACTATTTTAGAAGTCTTTAATATCTTCAACAAACTTAGCAGGTGCAATAACTGGATCCCTGCCAGTAATGGGTGTTCTACCCTATAATTATTTATATCTATGGAAATCTACTGAAACAAAACAAAAAGAGAGATTTTATCATTGGAAGAAAACTAATATTTGTATATTTTTACAAAATGAAGTGTCGCATGAAAAATAGACAAAATTCGTGTAATTTCACGAGATATTTTATTTATATGACCTTCGTTCCTTCATAGTAATCAAAGTATAGTTCCCCATCTGGGAAGTTACTGGAATGGCATTTATTTTGTAAGAAAATACTGATTTAATTAAATAAGTAGGTATATCAGTCGGAAACCAGGTAGCGAACGTGCAACTTAAAGTTCTGAATACCATCATAGCCGTGTATAACAGATGAAGCGAAAATTAGATTAACTGAGTTTAAATTGACATTTAACAGTCTAATAATTATAGTTACCACTTCCATCAGTGTTACCGAATATTGATTATGTTAAGTTTTCATGGCCTGTAAACAAACTAATTGCCATAGTGTTTAGGGATGAGTTAAGGTAGTTTTCCACCACAACTTTGTGTGGCGAAAATAATGCATTATTTATAAAATTATTGGAAAATGTTTGATCCTACAGCTAAACATACTATATAAAAGCTCCATTGTATTCACAAAAATTACTAGCTAAATTTAAGTAACCAATAACGCCCACTTTCACATTCCGCAAGGTTAATATCTGTAGATGACAGAATCGTGTACTGTAAGTAGATGATGAGACACCCTGGTATTACTTTCTACGTTGTCTATTAAGCACTCAACTGATTTTTGGTGAGTCAGTATTATAGTATAACACATATCATCGCCATTAGTTGCAAGAATTTTTAATTGCGAGTTTCAGATAGTGAAGCAAAAAAAAAAAACAATATTCCACACCACATTTAATATTCTTGCATTTGGAAGTTAAGTTATAAGAAATTACTCTACACCTTGAAAAGACACATTTTAAAGAACCTTTTCTAATCAGGCATAATAATTGTTGAAAACTTCCCCATTGGTTCCTGGAGGACCACTTCTCCAAAAAATGAATGTTTGGAAGGGCAGGATGTAACGGTTCATTTTATGTCTCATTTAAATTTATTTCAACTGCACTTTAATATAATTTTAAATTAAATTCATATTATTTAGAGAATTTTGCCTCTATGTAGTGGCTATCCTACCGTAAAGTAGAGTACTTCCTTTTTCTGAAGGTGGGGATGATTGAAGTCGGAAGTTGAGCGAGCGAGGATTAGAGGTGCAGACTTTAACCCAAGCAGACGTATGTATGTATGTTCTGAGTGTCTCTAATTTTAATTAATAGGAAATATGATTAGGCTGTTAAGAATGCTGTAATAGTCAGTAAGAATTCAGTCTTGGCTGAATTATGTTAGTGGGTGATAGGACCACGAATGCCAAGTAATTCATTCTGTTATGGATTGTCTAGTGTTCCCAAATGGAAACCAGAGTCAAAATGGCGATGTTTCTTGCTGTTATCTTCGTAAGTATTGCTTATAAAATACTCGTTTATTCGTGTTTTTTTTTTTCGATTTATTTGCAAGACCAAGTAATACACTAAAATTGGTGATGCCTAACAATTAAATCAAAATAAACTGAAAGGCAACTTAAAATATGCTAAACCATCCCCTGCAGCACTCATGTTCCTGACTCAGTAAATAATTGGACTTTATTACTACTAAAACTAAAATAAACAAAAGTTCACAATTATATGGATGTAATATCACTGGTCCTTTTTTTCCTAAAGGAAATTTAAGGGGTAACATATTTGGAACTTCTGATAAACCACATTAGATCAGCTGCAACTGCTTTATATCCTAATTCGGGTAAGACATTTCCATTTAAATTTGAAATAGTGAATAATGGCTAAAATTAATGTTGTTTATTATAGGTCATTACAAATTCTCAAATATAAACATTCGGATACAAAAATATCATTTACTTTTAAACTATATGTATTTGAAAGAGATCGATTGTCCCTTAATCAGACCCTCCATCCCAATCTATTCTGTGGAGTCCCTAAAGAATGTAATGTATAGAACTAAAATAGGAAATCTGCACAAATCACTGTCAAAGTTAAATATAAAAAACTGCTTACGAATGCGGTGATAGGTGCCATAAGATCATCCATCTATTTTATACGGATGACTTTTATTTTTATGTTTTCGAAGAGAATGATCTACATCAATCCCTTAGGGCGATACACGAAGGATGTGGAGTTTGGGCTGGTCAAACGCTCTCTGGTGCATCTCAAGAGAGGATGAGGCGTACACTATGGGGAGGACACGCAGCTCGTGAATGGCAGCATCATACATCATCTAGATAGTCGTATAATTACTTGTGTGTCGAGCAAGGTCCACCCAAGAAATAAATGTTGCAAGAAATGGTCTTTGCTGCAAATATCAGCATCAATTCTGACAAATCTGGTCTTTAGAGCTGTCGAGGAAGACAAGATGTCTGGTACCTCCAATCATCATCTAGTCCGCGAGTGGAGACGTAGGAACTTGCAAAGAGATGCACTGTGGACTCTTGAGTTTGGATTATTACTTTAACAGGATGTTTTTGAATGGAGTCTGTAAAATCATTAAGAGTTCGTATTTTCTACTCTGCATAGTCCAAGACCATTAATACGAAATGGTAGGGGTATTTCTGTTTAAGGTAGCATGGAGATCATTCCATGAACTTGGTCTCATCTCCGACGCAGACCGAGTAAATCAGGACCGGTTACCGAGTTGAAACCCTCTTGGTTAAAAGCTGCAGAACATTAAAATCCTGCATCTTTATAAGAATAAGCCATGGCATGTAATTTACTATAAAGCCATAGAAAATTTTGTTTTTCTAAAAGGCTGAACTTCACCTTGTAAGATCTGCCGGCTAACGTTTGAGACAGAGGGATTCATAACGGGTCGTTTATTGAAGTCATGTCAAAGGAAAGGAGGTCTAAGATGTCTAAGACATTGATGCATATTATGTTCCGCCTGTCTAGCACAGTCTCAGCCCATATCCATAGACAAGATGGTGCATTATGAGTGCTCTATTATCACCTAAGGCATGAGCCCATATTATGAATGGAATAGACGAAATACCAGTTTTGCCTTATCCGTCACGGGATATTGAGGCCTGACTTAGTTCATCTACTACTACTACCAGCTCAAGACAACGTTTGCCATCCAGTTCTTGATATCCGATGATACAAATATTGTCTTGGAGGAGTTGGAAAATGGAAAAAATATCGAGAAAGATAACTACTACAATTGAACAAATAATGATAATAACCTTCATAAGACTTACTACAACTGTAAGTATAGGAGTTCTCATGTTTTTAAAACTGAGTGACTTGTATAAATAATGGACCTAAGGTAAGGACACTAAGATTTAAAAGATGAAAACAATAATAAAATCATCAATTATTATATCTCCAAGCTTGATAGCAATTATAAAAAAAAAATCAACAATATCAAGTTCACTATGATTTGACTGATGGTCGAGATGGTAGCGTACCTGCCTCTCACCCAGAAGTCCCGGGTTCGATTCCCGGTCGTGGCAATGGAAAATACTGTGAGAGGGATTTTTCCATTATACACGGATATTGAATGTGTGTTCCTTGTCTTTAAATGTGTAGCCCCCTCCCGCACAAGGCTCTTCTAGAGCCTTCAGGGATAAAGGGAGTCGTAATTACATGTGGTGTATTTATTATTATCTTATTATTATTTATTTGCTCTTCCATATAATTTTGACTCGCTCTCGCTCTATATAATTCCGCTGAAATATGAGTTCCACAATTTTCTCATGACTGAATATTCAAATTTAAGTAAACTATGTGAAATAAGTTACCTATCTAATTAATAGGCAATTGCTATTTGTTTTTTTGATCTCTCCGTATAAGGAATTAAAGATCAGGAAGGTATTTAACCATGTAAGTACATGATGCTTAGAAATATTTAGTCGCTCGCGAATGGGGACGTATTATTTTCATTTATTTTATTTAAGTTATACATATAACTGATTTTAATATATTTATTGAAAAATGCAAACAAGTAGTGTGCTGTTTGGATCGAAGCAGCAAACAAAGAGAAGTTTTAATAAAATATGATCAATTCGATTCTCCCCTTGATGAAATATCACCCACTTGTGCAAAGTTTAGCGGAGATATTGATTTCCTCTCTCCTATGTAATAGATACCTAGGAGAATTAGACCTCGCTATTTAAATTTTCAATTATGCTGAGGTAGGGTAAACTTTGGTCGGTTTTACGAGTAACGGAATAGTGTGGAATTTGACAATTTGCGAACAAAGCTTTTATAAAACAAACAACTAAAATAATTAAGTTGTTGATATTCCAAAATGGTTTATGACAATTTCATTCACTTAAAAATAGTGCTTAATAAGAAAAAAGGTATGATGAAAGAAGAACTAAAAAATTAATTTATATTTTGCAGTAAGTGGACATTTCTCTCAAGTGAACACTTAGCATAAGATACTTAATACTTAAAACAATATTTTTTTTAATTTAAAATTACATGATAGATATTCCTTAAAAATAATAAAATAATAAATTATTAAAGAAAAGCCTTTAGGCAATATTACAATATTCATTTATTTTATATTTATTTGATAATTTTTTTCTTAATATTTTTATTTTATTCCTTTGGTCTTTTTTTGGTAGATTTCCAGCTGTAGTATTCCTATTTCATGGATATCATTCCTTCCAGATGGCGACAGGGAATTTATTAGAGTTCTTTTTTTTAAGCCTGTCAGTTCATTACTAGATACTCCTAATACCTTTTTACGTTTCTTCTACGGCAATGCGTAATTACATAAAAGATCTCTAAATTCAGTAGGGTGTGAAATTAGTTGTTAATGATTGGAAGTTTCTCGAGTAACAATTAATGTATTATTCTTAATTTTATATTGAAAAAGATCGGAGCTTTCTCAGAAATAAAATACTTAGAAGTGACCTACCTAAGAAATTTTGTGTTGCATCAAAATTGTACTTTTTATGAAAAATTTTAAAACAACGTCTAGACAAAATCAAATTTTGTATGGTCTGAAATTATGTAATAGTTTACCTAGCGAACTGAAAATTTCTAGTGATATTAATAGTTTTAGGAAAGAATGTACCAAATATATATAAAATAATATAGATTTTTATATTTGCTAAATAAAAATTTTTATTATTATATTATTATTATTATTATATTATTATTATTAATTGGTGGCTAGAAAATTTCCAAGTTATGAAAAAAAATTTAATCAAAAATAGTACATTACATACCGAGCTGGGAGGTGCTTCATTACAGCCGAGGGTTTTTTTTTTTTTATACACTTATTTAACGTCGGCCTATTTCCGCTACCAGGGCCTATCACCGACGCCAGGAGACGAGCATTCCCCAACCTGGAAATTTTGCCGAACTTCTTATCTTACTAAGAGTAGGGATTTTTTACTTGCCTAACATTTAATAGACAAGGGACCGACTGCTTTACATCCTCTCTGAAGGATGGTATATCCTCAATACACCTCTCGCCTACAGTTGTATTGCTTCTGCGATATAGCTGATATACAAGCCGCTAGAAGTAGGGAAACGAGACCGCGTCTTTCCGTGGATAGTCCCCATCCAAGTACTGAACGCGATAGCTGTTGCTTAACTTCATATCGCTATGAAGTGAGTCAAGTCAGTCCTCCGCTCGCTGCCCCCAGCCGAGGGCAGATGTAAACGCGAGGCTGTAATGAAAACGACCAGCGAGGTATGTATACTATTTTATTCACAATCATTGTATAATAACAATATCAGCATACAATTTTTTTATTTAATTGAATAGATAGTAAATGAGAATTAGGAAATTATGCAAAATAAGTAGGTAGGCTGCAGTGATAAAAGTTGAGCGTTGCTAGGTAACGAACATTAAGGTTCTTCTGTCAAATAAATTAGGTTATTTCCACAAGTATTTATTATCAATAATTTCTGTTAAATTCGCTCAAAATTCTACAACAAAATGTTTGATTCTGATCATTTGTGACTTAGAGAGTGTACTTCACCAAATTTTAAAGCTGCTGCACAAAAGACAACCAGAAGATTTGCTGCCGCAAAGTGTGACGTTTAACTTGCCGGAAAAGTGACGTTTCTAGCCGGTAAAGCTACTTTACCGGCTAGCTGGCTAGCTGGAAAAGAAGAGTGAACAAATGCCTGCCTCCCAACTTTTTATAAGCTGGCAATTGAAGCATTACATATATGATTGTGAATAAAAATATTTACAGCATCATTACAAGATAATGTGCATAATCAATCAAGATTTCAAATAATTTTTAATTTTAAAACATATTAGGTAGTTTCAATTAAATCTTTGCTCACTGTTGTTGATTTTAATTATACAGAGAAATTATTTGAATTGAAGTGAAATGTTAATGGGGGGCATGGACATTACATAAAAATAAATTTTTTTCAATAATTTGTAAGAAATTTTGTCAAAATGTACCTACCTCTTTACAAGACACGCTGTATTTTTATATTTAAATAATTTATAATTTTGTAACGTGATAAGAAATTACAATAGAAAACAGTCCACAAACTATATACTCTACAGGGTGATTCACGTTGACCGCCTATTAGAAGTATCTCGAGAAAGAAAAAAGATATCGATTTGAAATTTAGGTTATGGTCTTAACTGGGTAGGATCTATTTAATGAAAATATTTTCAAAATGGTGGCATTTTCGGTTATACCGGAGGTTGACCCTAACTTTGTTATTTTAAATGAGATGCCCCCATTTTCAATTTTTTTTTAGATTCCACGGAAAATTTAAAAGTCATTTCATTAAGGGTTCCCTATGTCTAAAATGAATATTTTCTGAGATATTAATTTTTTTCCCAAAATATTGACGGAATAGTTGTATAATGTAAAAATCAATATCTCAGTAACAATTAATGATAAGACGTTGAATTTTTTATTGAGGTAAGACAAGGTATTGTAGCTACACATCATGTAATAAAATTGTCAAAATCTCAACTGCAAAGTTTCTAAAATTAACGATACCTATCGACCTCATAGAAACAGCAATAAGTCATTTTTTTTAAATGGAACCACATCTAATTAAATACACCAGTCGATAGCGAGATAAAATGCGCATCTAAGCATGTATCATGTTCCTATACCCATAATGTATGATTCTTTAGATATTTGCGATTTTCTAATTTGATCGATGAAAATTTAAGAGTGTAGTTTTCTAAATAGTATGCTTTGACTTTGACTGTGGACGAAGCAAAATACAACAAATTCAACAAATGTGACAGCTAATACGCAACTCGTGTTATTGTTTTTCATTATAAATATTCTGTATTGTTTCTTATTGTGGGAAAAATGGCAAATAATAAATACTCAAATTTAGATATTTTGAATTTATTTTACGTTCATGGACAATGTGACAGGAACTATTGGACACAGTTAGGGGAGCTTTTGCAGGTTTAGATCCAAATGAAATTCGGAGTGCTACTACACACGCCGTGAATAAACGGATATTAAAATGTCTAGAGGTCAATGGACAACATATTGAACAATATTGATATACCTATCATTATAAAATTTGCAATATTAAAAACAAATTCAAAATATCTGAGTTTGAGTAATTATTTGCCATTTTTCCCACAATAAGACACAATACAGAATATTTATAATGAAAAACAATAACACGAGTTACGTATTAGCTGTCACATTTGTTGAATATGTTGTATTTTGTTTCGTCCACAGTCAAAGTCAAAGCATTCTATTTAGAAAACGGCACTTCTCAATTTTCATCGATCAAATAGGGTTATTTCATGTTAAAGAAAAACTTAAAAATACCTATCAATTTGGATAGTAGAATATGCAAGAATAATGTATTGGTAAATACCATGTCTTTATTATTTGTTAATTATTCATAAATCAATAAAAAGTATCGTCAATAATTTCAAATTTTATTAACTTCTGACGTCACGGTTTAGAACTAAATCTAGGAAGATTTGTTTTTGTTAAGAGTCCAGTAGCATTTGACACTTTTGACAGTTTGCTTTAGTTTGTGTTAGTTCATCATTTTTTACTATTATGGAGCCTAATTTCGTTAAAGCTAGCAGTGAAAATTTACCTGAAGTTATGATTCAGGAATTCTTTGCGAAAAATATGGACTATTTCAGTGTCGAGTTTAAGAGCGTGAAAAATGTGAGGTTAGTTTTCTTGAGATATTTCATCTACGCTATACTGCGCATGCGTAAACATTTACGTCACGACTGTTGGCGGGAACTTAATATTTTCAAATTACAAACCGAGTTTAAAAATACGTAGGCGCAAAAAAAATACTTTTTTTCCAAATATACAGTATTTTTAAGTGTTCCTGATTGCACATTTAACATAAATATAAATTGTGAAATAACCCCATTAGAAAATCGCAAATATCTAAAGAATCATACATTTTGGGTAATAGGAACATGATACATGCTTATATGCGCATTTCTTCTCGCTATCGACTGGTGTATTTAATTAGATATGGTTCCATTTAAAAAAAATGACTTATTGCTGTTTCTATGAGGTCGATAGGTATCGTTAATTTTAGAAACTTTGCAGTTGAGATTTTGACAATTTTATTACATGATGGATAGGTCCAATACCTTGTCTTACCTCAATAAGAAATGCAACGTCTTATCATTAATTGTTACTGGAGATATTGATTTTTACATTATACAACTATTCCGTCAATATTTTGGGAAAAAAATTAATATCTCAGAAAATATTCATTTTAGACATAGGGAACCTTTAATGAAATGACCTTTAAATTTTCCGTGGAATCTAAGAAAAAATTGAAAATGTGGGCATCTCATTTAAAATAACAAAGTTAGGGTCAACTTCCGGTATAACCGAAAATGCCACCATTTTGAAAATATTTTCATTAAATAGATCCTACCCACTTAGGACCATAACCAAAATTTCAAATCGATTTCTTTTTTCTTTCTCGAGATACTTCTAATAAGCGGTCAACGTGAATACTCGATTTTATAATTCTATCTACAGAATGTTTATAATTTTTTGTTTAATTTTTTAGAACATCGATAACTCTGTTTTTGTTTTAAACGAAATACTCTGCACATCTTTTAATTGTGTAACTTACATCTGTTTTTATAGAGATTTAGGGAAACTGACACCTGATACGGCTCCAGTTTCTGTTTACAGTGCTGAAACATCACTATCCATGTAGCTAGTGAAGATACGCTAATACCCAGGGGATCAAGAGGAATAGATTTTGCAACAATAATAAATCTCATTTTGATATCAACTGTGACTATTAATCAGTGTCATTTGTTAATATAGGAAAGGAAAATTAGTCGTTGTCATACACAGTAATATTAATTCATAAAAAAGTACCTACAATTTAACTATAAAATAATATAATACATGATATACCTAACAATATACAAGTCATTGTTTTCACTCAAAACTTTACTCCTCGATTTCCTCAGTTCAGCGCGTCTGGATGATCAGAGTCGTCGCAGAAAAAGACTCAACTGTCATGTTCAGATTGTTCAATTTGCGGCCTTTTCAAATGTAATAATTAAAACAAAGGAGTGGAAAGAGCACAGTAGATTACACAACGTATATGTGTGACGTTAAACGGAATATACAGGGTGAATCATAAAGAATGGGACAGAGTAACTAGAGATTCTTTGGCTCAAAATATGAAGATTTAACCAAATATGCTCAAGTAAAATGTTCCTAGATAATGAGATACACATTTTTTAAATGATACCTATACACACAAGAAACCTACCTGTACAGGGTACAGGTAGGTTTCTTGTGGTAAGAAATCGTAATTTCATATTGGTTTTGCCTCAGCTATAGGGCGTTACATGCATTACATTAAATGAAAAAGATGTGCTCTATTTTTTTTGAGAACAGCTGAACGACTATCTTTATTTGAAATTATAATGTATTCACTAATTCTAATTAAAAAAGGCATTATTGTGTTAAGTCGCCAAAAACCAATCATTTTTGAGATATTTAACAATAATTAAAAAGCAACTGAATTGCATAAACATTACACGGTAATTCAGTTAACTTTTAATCGTTAAATATCACAAGAACGGTTGATTTTAGCGACTTAAAACAAGACAACTGTTTTACTTAGAATAAGCGACTACATGTCATAATTTCAAATAAAATAACCCTTGATATTCTGAAAAAAAAATTGAGCACCTCTTTCTCATTTAATACAATATATGTGACACCCTGTATAACTGAGGTCAAGACTAATATGAAATTACGATTTTTACAAGAAATCTACCTGTACCAAATTTGAATATGATTCGTCAAACATTTTTCTAGTTGTACTAGAAAAATCATTTTAAAAAATTTGCTTCAACGCCCCCTGTATCTCATTAACTAGGAACATTTCACCTAAGGATATTTGGTTAAATCTTCATATTTTGAGTTAAATAATCTCCAGTTACTCTATGTCCCATTTTTTATGACCCACCCTGTATAAAGTTTTTAATTACCGCGGTCTGCAAATATCGGAATATTTTTCACTTACATTAATATCCTCACGTCTGTTCTCGTTGGCGGTGTTTGGTAAATTGAGTTTTCTGCTTTCTGCTATGCGCTTTATTAACTATACCTAATATGAAAATGGCAAAGTGGCAGAACGAATGACGTACCACTAATGATGTCAAATTAAATTTATTCGCAAAAGTATGAAAATAACGGACATAAAAGGAGGATAATTACTCACAAGGCTTTTATCTATCGCCGGTAACTTCTGATGCAGAACGTTGTGTCTTTGATACGAACTACCTTTCCTAATAATGTTTTAGAAGCATTTGGCGCAAAATACTGTTGTTGGCGCTTTGTGCATTTCAGTAACATCTAATTATTTTAAAATACTACAATATCTGGATATAGGCGACTACATCGATATAGTGCACATAAAAAACGTCGGCGTGTTTGATGCCCATAAGAACTTCAAACACGCCGACGTTTTTTATGTGCACTATAAAGATGTAGTACACTTTACCATAATATTTACAATTTATAATTATATAGAAAAGAAAACGCAGTAATAACTTGTATATAAACGTATACACACAAGGTGTACTTCTCTTTAGCGATATAGTGGGTTGAAAAAAATCACTCAAAAAATCTTAAAAAATGCCGCGCTCTGTCCAGTTGAAATATTGACGATCAATTTTGATTCAATAACAGCAATTGACACGTAAACAGTTGTACGCACAAATGAGACGGAAGCCAAATCTGTAGTCCAATAATGTAATATATTGTCCAATCCCTCAGCAACTGGCGACTGTAATAATGAGTGCGACCTGCACATTATTATTTAGTAAGTCTTGCCGTAGAAATATAACAAAGTACTTATTCGTCGCGTATTTCGCTCTGCAGAGATTATGTACAATATAATCATTACTCTTGCAATTTTTTGAGTGACTATTCGCTAAGATTTCCTGTACCAAAGGGTGTAAAAATGAACTTAAAACTGAAATTACTTCGTTGCAATTTAACTAATAAAGTTAATTACTACCAAGCTAGACATATTACCATGTATGACTAAAAAAATGTTATTAACATATGCAGTGCTGAGTGAGTAAGTTACGCTTCAAATACGCACTAGGCGAATACCCTGTATAAAACAAAATAATGGATGTATTTATGTTTACTCCCAAAATCGAGAAAATATCAATACACTTTACCCTAAAAATACGTAAAGTTAAGATAAATTTATCTGATTAGAACAAAAAAATAAGATATTTGAAAGGAAAGTAAATTATATTTTTGACCGTTCTCTAGAGGAGAGATATTAATGTGAAGAGAATTGCCTTTATTAATATCAGAACTAACCCACCTACTAAATATTAGATTTTGTATTTCTCTTTGTAAAAAATTGCTCCGCTTCTATCCCTCAAAATTAAAGCAAACTCCTTTGAAATCGACACTTATCGTGTTCAAAGAACAAAACTCACAGGTTTCTGCAGATTTTAACAAAGCAAATTCCAATTTCTAAATAGTTTCTCACAGTTTAAAAAGCCAAAATAACTCACACCTACACGATTTGTTACATGATACGTTGATTAGTTAATTAGTTAACACTTTTATTTTAAAAATCAATCAAAACAGACCCAAATTTCATGAGGATATTTTATAACAATTAACAGATTATTATATATTTTACATTCTACACACCCTAAGCAGGAGTTCAAGTTGTCATCAAGCAAAGTGCAAAGTTACTAGTTTAATTTCAGTTCACGCAAAAAAGTTATGGTTTTAGTGAAGCTGTTATCAGTACCATATGCAGTAATCTTGGAGAAGGTTAAAACCTTTGAAATGACGTTATTTCAAGTCTGGATTTTAATCACCTGCCAATGATACCGACTTGATTGGTGAAACGTACGTTGAGTATTTTTGGTATTCAGTGGAAACTACGGTTGTGTTACTATAAGTAGAGTAAGTCTGAAAACAGTACAAATATTGCATAAATTTAGTCAATTTAAGTCAAAATTGCAAAAATTATGCTAGGGCTAGCTATGCTAGGTTAACGGAGAAAATGTACTTGCGGCTTAAAAAGTTCAGCAACTTATTAGTTTGACGAGGGTGTGGTTTATTTTAAACTATTGTCACGCATTATGTAATCCAATTAAAGTATTATCAGTTTACATTGCGTCATTTATCTATGATAATAGTGCAACCTTTCAAGAAACTGTTGCTTTGCATTTTTATACCATATAGTTTTAGTCTAGAACTCACCTCTGAACGAACAAGTTGTTGTATTTTTATATCGTTTATAATAAATACACGTTCAATAGTATTTGTAATTGTTTTTAAAAAGGGTGTTTTCCATCTTCAACCCCTAATTGGCGCAGTCGGTAGGATAGCGAGGGTAATTTATTGCAAATTTACCTTTCTATTTCTATAGAAAAATCGCTATTCGAAAAAGAAAAAAACTTCGCAGTGCTACCCAAAAGAGTTCAGTCTCCAAGAGGTTGTTAGAAGACTACAATCAAAGTAAGTGTCTAATATTCCTTTTGCTCCTTTCCCAATTTCTAAATCAAATAGATTTTGTTGAAAGAATTAGTTAGGCTTGTTCATTGTGAACATTCTTGTAGTTATTTCATTTGAGAAATTATTTATAAGAGCGTAACATTCTTGTTACATTAGTTTGTAAGAAAACTTGATTTTGTTGGAAATAAAACGAAAGAATTTTATATTTCAACGTATTCTGATATTATATCAAATACAGCTAATTATTTCAATTATTTGATAATTAATTGATTAACTTAACATTACTTAATTATTTTTAATTTTTGCGTTAAACGAAAATTGTATTATAAACATCTAAAATGGCAAAAGAAATAGATTCAGGTCTTTATCGTATCTATTCTGATAACATCCCTCCATTTAATGGCGATAAATGTATGTTACCATCATTTTTGGGAGCTTGTGATGACCTTGTTGCTAATTTTGAAGATAAGGCCCATTCAAATCATCAAATAAACCGAGCTATTGTTAGAACTATAATTTCTAAATTACGTGGACACGCGTGTCAGAGTTAGTTAGCCCTCGAGAAGAATTAAATTCATGGCCGTTAATAAAAAATTTCTTAAATAGTGCTTTTGCAGACAGACGGAGCGAACAAACATTGCTCAATGATTTAATGACCGCGAGTATTAATAAAAATGAAACATCTGCCGAATTTGGTACTCGTTTACAATTAATTAGAAGTTTATTAGTTGCTAAATTAAATGAAACAGGTGCTAATGCAGTAATGAAACAAATTAAAATTACAAATTATGAACAATTAACTCTCGCAACATATATTAACAATTTAAATAAAGACATTAAAATCATAGTAAAATGTAAGTCCCCAGATTCATTAGAAGCTGCTATGCAAATAGTTGCAAACGAAGAATCAGAACAAGAATATGACAGAAGAACACAAAACCGTCATAAACAAAATTTTCAAAATTTACAAACTCAAAATCAAAGAGGCATATTTAAAAATCAAAACTTTCAAGATCAATCATTTCAAACTAAAAAATATTTTAATAATCAACAAGTTTTTAATAAACAGCAAAAACCATTTTATTCACCATTTAAAAATTATAATGTTTTTAAACCTGATAGAAATTTTATACCAAAAAATGAACAAACACCAATGTCTACTCAAAGTAAGGTACCATCATTACAAACCGGAAGTCAATATCAAAACCAACCACTATCTTAATCTCAAGTTCAAAAGAAATTTCCATGGATTAAACCGACAAACTTACCTAAATATGTAACTGAAGAATTACATAACGTAGAAAATGAACAAATTGAACCTAATTTTAACTTAGATGATCCTGAAATTCAACAAACAATTAATGAATTTCCACCTTATGACTTTCCTGAATATTATTCTGAAGATTTTTTAGAATATTTAGCTAGTGACGATCAAAGTTCAAGTCAGCAAAATTTTCAAACAGCTTGCGTAACATTGCCCCTGACATAGCGTTTAATGCCTAAGTAAACGCTTTACCATTTATCACAATAAAGAATCCGAACTTGAAACTATTAATAGACACAGGATGTAATATTAATATGATAAGACCTATAGTTGCTGAATATTACTTTCCAGAATATATTGTCAAAAGCCCCTCTGTTCTTAAAACTCCGCTAGGAGATAAAACAGTACTAGGAAAAATTACAATACCAGCATTCCCAGAATTTCAAGTAAACAAAGACATAGAATTTACATTATTTCCATTTTCTGATTATTTCGACGGTATTATCGGATTAAAAGAATTGCATAAATTAGAGTTAATAATGGACTTTAAAAATAAGATTTTATATAACAAATTTAATATTAAAATTCCATTTCAATATCGCTCTGAAAAAACACAAAATCAATTTACAATTGAAATACCAGTATTTTCAAGCCTTCAGCAAAGATTTACTTACTTACTGTTGATGTAAACTATGGTGAAATTTTAATACCTGATATGTATAATGAATTATGGATCCCGGAAACTATTGCTCTTGCTGAAAATAATAAAGCTATTTTTGAAATTCAAAATACAAGTGATCATACAGTATGTTACACATTTCATGAACCATTCCATGTAAAATCTTTAATTAATGAGGAAATTGAAATTTTTAATATTGAACAAATGATACCAACGTATCAAAATGAAATAGATAATAAAAATGAAATTTTAAAACAGATTCGTACTAATCATATGAACTCTGAAGAAAAAAACGCTTTACTAAAATTAATTTCAGAATTTTCAGATTTATTTCACGATAATGATTCAAAATTAACTTTTACTAATAAAACAAAACATGAAATTCGTACCACGGATGAAATACCAGTACATACAAAAACGTACCGATTTCCTTTCTGTCATAAAGAAGAGGTTAATCGTCAAATAAATAAAATGCTTAATGATGGAATTATCCGTCATAGTCAAAGCCCCTGGTCCAGTCCCATCTGGATAGTACCGAAAAAAGCAGACGCGAGCGGCAAAAAGAAGTGGCGAATTGTAGTCGACTATCGCAAAATTAACGAAAAAACAGTAAACGACAGATATCCGATTCCCAATATGGACGATATTTTAGATAAACTTGGCAAATGCAATTATTTCTCTACATTAGACCTTGCGTCCGGCTTTCACCAAATAGAGATGCACCAAAATTCTATTGAAAAAACCGCTTTTAATGTCGAAAATGGGAAATATGAATGCCTTCGTATGCCATTTGGACTTAAGAATGCTCCAGCTACCTTTCAAAGGGTAATGGACCATGTTTTACGCGATCTCCAAAATAAAGTATGCCTTGTATACATGGATGATATTATCATCTTTTCCTTCAGGAACATATTTCAAACTTACGATTAGTATGTAAAAAACTTAGAGAAGCAAAATTAAAAATTCAACTAGATAAATCAGAATTTCTTAGACAAAACGTAGAATTTCTAGGTCATGTAATTACTCCTCAAGGAATAAAACCAAATCCGAAAAAAATAAAAGCTATTTTAGAATTTCCCGTTCCGAAAACCAGTAGAGATATAAAATCTTTTCTTGGTATGTTAGGTTTTTATAGAAAATTTATAAAAGACTTTGCAAAATTGACAAAACCACTCACTCAATGTTTGAAGAAAAATGTTAAAATCATACATGATAAAAAATTTTTAGATGCATTTAATCATTGTAAAACCCTATTATGTAATGAACCTTTACTTCAATATCCAGATTTTAGCCAGCCTTTTATTTTAACGACAGATGCTAGTAATTTCGCTATAGGAGCAGTGCTCTCTCAAAAATTTAATGGACAAGAAAAACCCATTGCTTTTGCTAGTCGTACATTAAACGACGCGGAGAAAAATTATAGTACGGTTGAAAAAGAATTACTAAGTATAGTGAATTTTACTAAGTATTTCCGCCCTTACTTATTTGGAAGAAAATTTAAAATTATTACCGATCACAAACCGCTCCAATGGATTAATAACCTAAAAGACCCAAATTCACGCCTCATGCGTTGGCGTTTAAAATTGTTAGAATATGACTATGAAATAGAATACCGTAAAGGAAAGGACAATAAAGTTGCTGATGCCCTTTCTCGGATTGAATTAAAAAATGACGAATTAAATGCTATAGAAAATGAATCATTAATTAATCAAATTGACCCGGACGAACAAAATAAAATTGAAACTGACTTTCCTGACCTAGATGACTTAAGAGACCTAGAAATGGAACCCATGCAAAAATTAGAACCGCAACCGTCTACCTCGCGAGTTAATATTATTTCGGACATTCAAATAATGCCTGCAATCGAAAAACAAGCAGATGAAAATTCTACTAATGAAACTATACACTCAGCTATCGAAAATCCTATACTTGAAATACCTATTTCAGAAAAAGCTATCAATACTTTTAAAAACCAAATATTTTTAACTATTTCTCACGATGCTATTAGATCAAACGTACAAGTTAGCACACCTCATGGAAAAAATAAACGATACAATATTGTAATAGCCGGTAGCGACCCCGAATTCCTAAAATCAGAATTATTACGAATTTTCAAAGAATATATAAAACCAAAATTTGTTCATGGACTATTAATAGATGACCGTGAAAAAAATATAATCATACCACTCTTACAAAAATACTTTAATGAAAGAAGTTTCAAATTAATTCAATCAAAAACTTATTTGACTGATGTCCAGGAATCAAATAAACAACAGGAAATTATACAAAAACATCATGTTCAAAAAACAGGACATTCAGGTATAACTGAAACAATAAATGATATACAAAAAACATACTATTGGCCAAATTATGCCAAGGATATACGTGACTATATTAAGGGGACTATTCGAACCAGTGTTTGTAAGGTCATTTGTAAAAATGTTTTTCTTCCATACGGCTTAGCCAAATTAAATCAAATTTGAAACATCGGTAGTTGAAGGTGTACTAGAGGAGCGTTCCTATATTAATTTAATTAATTTTCATCGCAAGTGTGAAAATTTACACTGTATATATAAGGTGAAGTTGCCGCTATTATAGCTCCTTAATTATGACATAAATGGGTAAAATTTATAGGAAGCCTTCTAGAATGAACCTTTATGATTATGCTCAACAAGTTTCAAATTTTTATTCGGTACCGTTTGATCAAAATGATTTTTTTAAATATTTACCTTTGGCAATAGAAATTGGACCAGGAGCTGGTGCCTCTCGTGGTAGGAACATCAACTAAGTCGGCGATAAACCGCAAGTACACTCAAGTGCAAAATTAATCAGCTGAGCAGTACATATAAGATAAGAATACGGCCGACGGCCAACTCCTTAGAAAAACTGTTCATATAAATTGGTTAACATTTTATAATTATATAATAATAATAGGAAATTATAAATAATTATTTCTTTGTTTTTATGTAACAAATACAAAACAATATTTCTACAATGATAATTTCATATAGCGTAGGTATGTTTGTTACACATATAATGGCTATACGTTACCTGAATACATATACAGGGTGAGTCATTTAAATTTGCACGACCGAATATTTCGAAAACAATGCATTTTTTAAAATATGTTTCACACAAAACTTAATTGGTTGGTTTCATAAAAACACATAATAGCAAAATGGTATTATTAATTTTTGAATTTTTAGTGCCCATTTTTCTAAAAAATTAATATTTTCTCAAAAGAAAATCGTTAATGAGGATTGTATCATATAATGCTGAAATTTTTTAAAGAATTAAAATACCTATATAAAATTTCAAAGCTATCCAGGGGACGTCGAGGGTTTCCCGTTTTTTTTTCGTAAATCAGCCAAATTTTTGTTTTGTAAATATTGTCATTCTCATCCCAGACATGAAATAAATTAGCATGAGTTCTGTGTATTTTTTAAGTTGAAATATAGTAGGTATACTATTTTTATTGATTCCCGTCTGAAAGACGCAAAAAATCCATGCAATTAGGTATTCTTTGGTTGTGGAGCCACGAGGTAACGCACAATTGCTGTGCTTAGTGTAGAGACACACGAGCGTAGATTTAACTCACGTCTAAACGCGCGTTTATTATGAATGGAAATGCAATGAGTAGGTAGTAATAAAGTCCGGGAGACTCGAGCGTTAAATAACACACGCGTTGTGTCCCGGTTTTATAGTGCATAATATGTAGCCGTGCTTGGTTATGTTGATAAGTTAGTGGTTGATTTACATAATCGAATACGTAACTAAATACGCAGAAATTCTTAATTTGATAGACAGGTCTCAAATAAGTATTTTGTGTTATAATAATGTATTGTAGTGGTTGGTGACTTTTTGTGTATATAGCGGGGGATTCTTCATTTAGGTTCGTATTTGTACCCCTGCAATTAAGTTATTCTACAATAACTAATTGGATTCGGAATAACGTCATTTTAGTCACGAGTTTTATTAATCACGAGCGAAGCGTAGCGGATCGAGTGTTTAATAAAATGAGTGACTAACTATAACAAGTTTATAAAACGAATTTGTTGCATACTATACTTTTTCTACGACAGCAAATATCTAAATAAAAAATTTGGAAATTATTTTATTATTCCATTTATTATCATATCAATAAACATGGTAACAGTGCAGTCGAGTTATTTTGACAGATTGATGACTTGTGACATGGGCAATTAACTTGATTTTTGCCATTGAAAAATCTAGAACTAAATTCACCCTGTGACTAAAACACACGAAGCCACAGCTTGTCAAATAAAAAATTGTTTTATCGGTTTCAGGATATTAATCCTTTGTTTACATATGCAAAAGTAGGCTGATAAATAAGTCATAACTAAAGTTGTACAGTTATATTTATTGCTTGTACGGTAATATTACAATACAAATCTGTCAATAACTACTGTCAACAGTTGAAATAATAAATAATGAAACTATAGGGCTATTTATTAATACAAACAGACAGAAAACTCCAAACAATAATAATTAAATACTGACATCCAACTGAAATGTATTGTCAGGCAATCGAAGGTCCATTTTTATGTAGCCGTTGTGACATTAAAAATGTAAACATTTATGTAATATGAAAAAAGGTAACAAATAAAAACAAACAAAATATAACTGTAACCATGGCGACAAATCAACCCATACAGACTTGACCAACTAATGAAATGAGAACGTTATTAATAAGAGAATATCAAAAGGTAATATCTATTAATAATGTCTTTATTTTCTGAAACCGATAAACTATTGAACAAATCACGGATGTTATGAATCATAACAGCCTTAGATGTCTTAAAATCCTCGCTCTACGAGCTCGGATTTCAAACCAACATCTGCGGCAGTTATGATAGTCATAACATTCCTTGATATGTTAATAGCTATTACCGTACATGACATGTGGACATCAATCTGAAAATAGTTACAAACAATTCCTGTGGTATCTTTAACCGACTCGGTGGCGTAGTGGGCTAGAGCATGAGTGACAGGCATGGCTCTGGTCACACTGCCTATCGTGTCCTGGTTCGAGGCCCGGAATCAGCAAATGGCAATGTCGGTGGGTATGGATGTTTGTCTGCGTTTTTCAAATGTGTAGCCCCTCCCTGATGCATAGCCTTTGGTTTTGGATTTGGGGGTAGTCTAATTTCTGTGGTGTGTTTATGTTTACGTAACAAAACGTGAATATCTATTAAAAATTTATATTTTTCTTTGGATTGAATCTAATAGAACTTCCCACCCTAAAGGTGGGAAGAAAAAATGAAATACATGATGAGTGCTTAGCCCGTCGTCAACTAGCGACCTGGTCGAAGTGACACAAACGCCGCGAACAGCTTGTCGTAAAATCTGTTGCTGTCGCAGGTCGCAAGTATGGCCAGCTATTAGAATCCTTGTAAAGTAGACCACATCTTTATAATTTGATGCCGATGAGAATTTAAAACATCAACATTTTTTATGTGCACTATAAAGATGTGGTCTACTTTAACACATTTCTGCATTCGTGGCACGTGGCGTTCGTGTATCCGCGACCGCAAGCATGTCTACGGGCTTACTTGCCTCAAAAATTATACATTGAACACGTTGCAAAATGCCAGAAATTTTATTTTTATCTTTTCTTCATTGTCTTCAAAACTATAAATAAACTAGTCATAGAAAAGTGCGTACTTGTGACTTGTGGTCTATTTAATTTTAAAAAACAAAAAAATTTGATTTTTTTTTGTGAAACTGTAAGTACAAGTACAAGTATAAAATCCAATAAACTCTACTAGTGCGTTTTTTATTTGGCTTCCCATTAAAAAAAATTCGGTCCAAATCGAACCTAAAAATTTTCTTTTTTGCTTCCAAACAAAATGAGACGCTGTGAAGATGATAACTAGCGATTATGGAAAAAAGATCGAATTATCGATTACGCTTGACGCTTGACAATTACATATTTCATTCTCAGATTTTTTGTTATTATTATAATTATTATTTGATAATAATTATTAGTGATAAAAACCACATTATTATTATTATTACTATTCCACTCTGCATACAAAATCCTATAGGTAATTCTTCCAAATAAAAGTCAAGATAAACACTTTTTGACCTGAGTGTACAATTGCTCGAGAACAATAGATTTTATGGCTTTCCTCTATCCCGTCGTAATGTGCGGCTAATTCACGTATTCTGATACAATAATGTTTTCTACACGACTCCCATTTAATTTATATAAGTTTGTCACGCTCCGAATGGCGATTACCCGTTCTATGCCTTCGAAGCGATTTTGAAGCTAGCCACCTTAACAACTGTGAATTATGTCAGAAAAATAAATATGAAAGACGACCTAATCAAATCATTTTAAAAAATACTCCCATTGGCGAAAAACCCTTTGAACACCTATATGTTGACATATTTAGCATAGATAAGCAAAAATTTATAACAATTATAGACAGCTTTAGTAGATTTGCCCAAGCTTATCCTTTGACCTCACAGACAGGACTAGGTATTATCGAACAATTAATAATTTTTATTTCACACTATGGTATCCCTCATAAAATTACTTGTGATGACGGATCCGAATTTAAAAATAATTTAGTTACAGAATTTGCCAAACTTTACCAAATTAATATACATTATACCACGCCACTGAATCCTAACAGCAATTCACCTATTGAAAGATTTCTTTCAACCATTATTGAAAAATATCGATCTATGCAACAAGAAGATAATTTATTAATTAATCAGTTCGAACATGAACCCACAATAATAATGAAACTTAGTTTATTAGCATATAATAACTCAATTCATTCGTCAACAAAATTCACACCATTTCAAATAATAAAAGGAACTCTCAATTTAGAAACAAATTTTGAAACTACCGAAACCAAAATTGTTAATGATTATCTTAATAGGCAAGCAGTCAATTTCGAAATAATAAATAAAATAATTAACGAAAATAATGAAAAATCTCGACAAATAATTGAGAAAAGAAATGAGAATATTGAAAATGCTAATTATTTCTCAAAGAAAGGTAAAAGTAGATAAGTAATACCGGAAGGGTGATCCCCCCACCACTTTTGCTCCCCCCACCACTTTTTTTTGGGGTGGGGGGCAATTAGAGTGGGGGGTAATTTGTAATTGCGTAATTAGTAATTTGTAATTGCGTAATTAGTAATTTGTAATTGCGTAATTAGTAATTTGTAATTGCGTAATTAGTAATTTGTAATGGCGTAATTGGATTATTTCGCTGTAATTAGACTAGTATAATTGCAATATATCTAATAAATGTAATTAGTCTGGAGGGGGGGGGGGATAATTAAAATCCAATTGTCGCGAGTAATGAAAGTAATTGGATTATTGCGCTGAGAAATGAAAGTAATTGAATTATTGCGCTGTAATTGCGTAATTAGTAATTTGTAGATGTGTAATTAGACTATTTGCGCGTTAATTACACTATTTTATATAGTCTGGAGGGGGGATAATTAAAACCCAATTGCCGCGAGAAATGAAAGTAATTGAATTATTGCGCTGTAATTGCGTAATTAGTAATTTGTAAATGTGTAATTAGACTATTTGCGCGTTAATTACACTATTTTATATAGTCTGGAGGGGGTTAATTAAAAAACCCAATTGTCGCGAGAAATGAATGTAATTGGATTATTGCAATTAAACTAGTATAATTGCAATATATCTAATTGAATTGGTACAATTATATATTAATTAGTACATCAATTGGAGAAAATGAAAGTTTATTACGCTGTAATTAGACTAGTATAATTGCAATATATCTAACATAATTTCACGAAACAGGTGCCTATCTGAAAATCAAACCACTCATATTTCACATACCCTACTGTCACTGTGCCTTTACAAATTATTAAAATTCCAAATTGTAGGTAGTCTTCGACCAGCATTCCATTGACATCGCATTTATTTCCTAATGATCACAGATTAAATCAGCTTTTTAGTTTTTACTGTCGCATATCTTGAAACAAAATAGTTGGTTAAATTTATAGCTCCCATTTGCGACAGACAATATGTCTGCATAGAGGACCCGGTCGACTTTCCCGTTAAACAATATAGCATAGGCACTAGTGCAGGCAGTACATAAGGGTATTACATTGTTATAAGACACTTCTTCTATAATGACTTTGTCATAGGGAATTAACTATCTCGTAATTATTAATATTGTTACATTTTATTGTTTGGTGTCTTTAAATCGGTTGGGGGTTTACTGTTGCTTTTGTATACATTTAATGACTACCTACATAGGGGTCCGTCCTTAAAATTTTAAGTTAGCAAGGTTATAGACAAAAGAAATTTGACGGATTCTACTCGATCAATATCAAAAAAAATTAAACAGTCCGCCTTTGTTGATGCATTTTCCCATGAGATCGAAGATAGACAAGAAATAGTTTATCTTACTAATAGGACAATAATCTATTTACACGATAAAGATCAATAATTAATAATAATTTTATTAATTTATATCCCTTTAGACAGTAAACGTCTTCGAAAATTCTCAATACTACTAAACACAGAAATACTCAGATACAGAATACAGAAGGATAACACTTAAAAATAAAAAATTCTTTTAGTAATTTTAAATAATTCTTCACTCCTGACAAAATGTTATTTATTTCGATACGCAACGAGATAAATATTCTATTGGCATGGTATCTCAAACCAGCTAAACCTCTTAAATACGTTTCTGAACGATAAAAATAAGAGGAATTTCCCCAGAAGTAGACACCGTGTCTTAGACGAGATTCAAATTGTGCAGGGAAAATAATGCATTTTTTTTTCAACCTCCGGGTCCTCAAAGTCGAAATGCATTCATTTTTCTAAGGACAAATATATTGCACAAAAGATTAGCCATCTCCTATCTAAACAAAAGATACGTCGATTTTTACAAAACAAAGCCACACAATTACCTGAAATTTTAAACTTAAAAATAACAGGTGAGAGTGTAATTCGAATAGGATGGAAGGTTTAGAACTGCCTACTATAAAGAAGTCATTAAATGTCTTTATTGGTAATAATTAAATAGACAAAAGGCAACCCGCCTTTGTTGCACTGACGAGAAATTTTTCAGTCCTTTTAAAGCAATAATGTCACAGCTTAATGGACCCATTTGAAAGTTAAAATATAGCTATTAGATTCATGCTTTGTTTTGCTGTCAAGGGTCGATAAACATAAATGTTTTAAATAGTAAAATTATTCAAAAGCCATTTAAATACAAATACGCTTGGCAAAAATAACAAAAGGACACGGTCAAGATCTTTCAGCTTAAATAAACAATAATAAAATTTTCATTGATTTACAAATTTTAACATACAGGGTGCCCCGAATTGTACAGATCAAACATATGTTCTAAAAAATATATATGGGGTGTTCCATTAAAAGATACACTTTCTATACTTTCCAATGTTGCTCTATAAAGAACTACTGATAATAATTGCAGGTAATTGATGTGTAAAAGATGATGGACAATAGGTCGGCAATACACAAAAAAAACCATTCAACTCAAACATGAAGTCTGATAGAAGACATTAAATCTGCCATTGAAAGATTGTCTTGTAAACTAGATGACATAAGGAGGGATTCAAATAAAATACACATTAAAAGATTACAATAATTTTATTTCCTATTTTTTATTACACAACTAAAAACAACCATAGTATAATTAAAACAGTTTTATTTTAAATACACAATTACATTTTTGAGAAAATAAACATAGACGCTTAGTAGATCAAACTTTATGGTGTGATAAACTACCAAAATAATATGAAAAAAGTTCATATGTAAATGTGGGCCGGGAACACATAGTTCCGAGATACAGGGTGTTAAAGAAACATGCAATTTTTTTTTTTGTTGTTTGAAACACTGAAATGATGGCACACTATATTGCGCTCTAATTAGACTAGGTGCAATTTCTCGAAATTCTATGGTTTATTACCTTATAGAAAAGCAGTATATCTTAAGATATATTTACAGATCAGTATACATCCAACTTGACGGCGTTTTAACAAAAGCAAGCGGAAACGATGACTACTTTGATAATGCATTAAAATGCAATATTTTAACGGAAATTACAGCGATGCTTTAATAAAGCTCTGGATAATTATATGCCTCTTTTAATCTGTTTTACAGAATAATGGGGGGGGGGGGGGGGTGGCTCTCTTCAACCGTCTGTAAAACTATTTAATGAAACCTAGTTAAAAATTCAGTTCCATAAAGAAGCTACGATAATTTATGATATAGTTAATCACGATCCATTTTATTATTCAACTCAAACAAGAAGTCTGATAGAAGACATTAAATCTGCCATTGAAAGATTGTCTTGTAAACTAGATGACATAAGGAGGGATTCAAATAAAATACACATTAAAAGATTACATTCAATTTATTTCCTATTTTTATTACATAGCTAAAAATACCTTATTATAATTAGATTTCTGTAATTGCAATGTATACGCTTGTATACTAAAATATAGGGGCAGGTAGTTACACCATTCAACAAAGCATCAATATTTGTTAACTGTATAACAAATTATTAAAATTCCAAATTGTAGGTAGTCTTCGACCAGCATTCCATTGACATCGCATTTATTTCCTAATGATCACAGATTAAATCAGCTTTTTAGTTTTTACTGTCGCATATCTTGAAACAAAATAGTTGGTTAAATTTATAGCTCCCATTTGCGACAGACAATATGTCTGCATAGAGGACCCGGTCGACTTTCCCGTTAAACAATATAGCATAGGCACTAGTGCAGGCAGTACATAAGGGTATTACATTGTTATAAGACACTTCTTCTATAATGACTTTGTCATAGGGAATTAACTATCTCGTAATTATTAATATTGTTACATTTTATTGTTTGGTGTCTTTAAATCGGTTGGGGGTTTACTGTTGCTTTTGTATACATTTAATGACTACCTACATAGGGGTCCGTCCTTAAAATTTTAAGTTAGCAAGGTTATAGACAAAAGAAATTTGACGGATTCTACTCGATCAATATCAAAAAAAATTAAACAGTCCGCCTTTGTTGATGCATTTTCCCATGAGATCGAAGATAGACAAGAAATAGTTTATCTTACTAATAGGACAATAATCTATTTACACGATAAAGATCAATAATTAATAATAATTTTATTAATTTATATCCCTTTAGACAGTAAACGTCTTCGAAAATTCTCAATACTACTAAACACAGAAATACTCAGATACAGAATACAGAAGGATAACACTTAAAAATAAAAAATTCTTTTAGTAATTTTAAATAATTCTTCACTCCTGACAAAATGTTATTTATTTCGATACGCAACGAGATAAATATTCTATTGGCATGGTATCTCAAACCAGCTAAACCTCTTAAATACGTTTCTGAACGATAAAAATAAGAGGAATTTCCCCAGAAGTAGACACCGTGTCTTAGACGAGATTCAAATTGTGCAGGGAAAATAATGCATTTTTTTTTCAACCTCCGGGTCCTCAAAGTCGAAATGCATTCATTTTTCTAAGGACAAATATATTGCACAAAAGATTAGCCATCTCCTATCTAAACAAAAGATACGTCGATTTTTACAAAACAAAGCCACACAATTACCTGAAATTTTAAACTTAAAAATAACAGGTGAGAGTGTAATTCGAATAGGATGGAAGGTTTAGAACTGCCTACTATAAAGAAGTCATTAAATGTCTTTATTGGTAATAATTAAATAGACAAAAGGCAACCCGCCTTTGTTGCACTGACGAGAAATTTTTCAGTCCTTTTAAAGCAATAATGTCACAGCTTAATGGACCCATTTGAAAGTTAAAATATAGCTATTAGATTCATGCTTTGTTTTGCTGTCAAGGGTCGATAAACATAAATGTTTTAAATAGTAAAATTATTCAAAAGCCATTTAAATACAAATACGCTTGGCAAAAATAACAAAAGGACACGGTCAAGATCTTTCAGCTTAAATAAACAATAATAAAATTTTCATTGATTTACAAATTTTAACATACAGGGTGCCCCGAATTGTACAGATCAAACATATGTTCTAAAAAATATATATGGGGTGTTCCATTAAAAGATACACTTTCTATACTTTCCAATGTTGCTCTATAAAGAACTACTGATAATAATTGCAGGTAATTGATGTGTAAAAGATGATGGACAATAGGTCGGCAATACACAAAAAAAAACCATTCAACTCAAACATGAAGTCTGATAGAAGACATTAAATCTGCCATTGAAAGATTGTCTTGTAAACTAGATGACATAAGGAGGGATTCAAATAAAATACACATTAAAAGATTACAATAATTTTATTTCCTATTTTTTATTACACAACTAAAAACAACCATAGTATAATTAAAACAGTTTTATTTTAAATACACAATTACATTTTTGAGAAAATAAACATAGACGCTTAGTAGATCAAACTTTATGGTGTGATAAACTACCAAAATAATATGAAAAAAGTTCATATGTAAATGTGGGCCGGGAACACATAGTTCCGAGATACAGGGTGTTAAAGAAACATGCAATTTTTTTTTTGTTGTTTGAAACACTGAAATGATGGCACACTATATTGCGCTCTAATTAGACTAGGTGCAATTTCTCGAAATTCTATGGTTTATTACCTTATAGAAAAGCAGTATATCTTAAGATATATTTACAGATCAGTATACATCCAACTTGACGGCGTTTTAACAAAAGCAAGCGGAAACGATGACTACTTTGATAATGCATTAAAATGCAATATTTTAACGGAAATTACAGCGATGCTTTAATAAAGCTCTGGATAATTATATGCCTCTTTTAATCTGTTTTACAGAATAATGGGGGGGGGGGGGGGGTGGCTCTCTTCAACCGTCTGTAAAACTATTTAATGAAACCTAGTTAAAAATTCAGTTCCATAAAGAAGCTACGATAATTTATGATATAGTTAATCACGATCCATTTTATTATTCAACTCAAACAAGAAGTCTGATAGAAGACATTAAATCTGCCATTGAAAGATTGTCTTGTAAACTAGATGACATAAGGAGGGATTCAAATAAAATACACATTAAAAGATTACATTCAATTTATTTCCTATTTTTATTACATAGCTAAAAATACCTTATTATAATTAGATTTCTGTAATTGCAATGTATACGCTTGTATACTAAAATATAGGGGCAGGTAGTTACACCATTCAACAAAGCATCAATATTTGTTAACTGTATAATAAATAGGCGAAATAAATCCACAAAAATCACCTGTTAGTACAAAGTCCATAAAATATTTTTTCTTTTGTAAAAGGGACATTAAGGAAGACACTATAGTCAGTAAATATTGATTGTTATCAAATGGAATCCCTGTCTTTCGATCGACCTTTCCCACGAGATTGATTAGATAAGAAAGATACGTTAAGATACATTTATATCGGTATTTGTTTAACGATCAGATCATTTTTTTTTGCAAAACTTTATTTTCCCATAGCTTAATTAAAAAAAAAAAATGCCTCGTCATTATAATAGATCTACAAATCAGACAGTTTATTGGTAATAATTACAGATGAACTAACTAAAGATGATGGACAATAGGTCGGCAATACACAAAAAAACCATTCAACTCAAACATGAAGTCTGATAGAAGACATTAAATCTGCCATTGAAAGATTG
This sequence comes from Rhagium mordax, assembly GCA_963680705.1. Taxonomy (NCBI): domain Eukaryota; kingdom Metazoa; phylum Arthropoda; class Insecta; order Coleoptera; family Cerambycidae; genus Rhagium; species Rhagium mordax. The sequence continues at coordinate 63,760,526 of OY796658.1, forward strand.
TCTTGTAAACTAGATGACATAAGGAGGGATTCAAATAAAATACACATTAAAAGATTACATTAATTTTATTTCCTATTTTTTATTACACAACTAAAAACAGCCATAGTATAATTAAAACAGTTTTATTTTAAATACACAATTACATTTTTGAGAAAATAAACATAGACGCTTAGTAGATCAAACTTTATGGTGTGATAAACTACCAAAATAATATGAAAAAAGTTCATATGTAAATGTGGGCCGGGAACACATAGTTCCGAGATACAGGGTGTTAAAGAAACATGCAATTTTTTTTTGTTGTTGTTTGAAACACTGAAATGATGGCACATTATATTGCGCTCTAATTAGACTAGGTGCAATTTCTCGAAATTCTATGGTTTATTACCTTATAGAAAAGCAGTATATCTTAAGATATATTTACAGATCAGTATACATCCAACTTGACGGCGTTTTAACAAAAGCAAGCGGAAACGATGACTACTTTGATAATGCATTAAAATGCAATATTTTAACGGAAATTACAGCGATGCTTTAATAAAGCTCTGGATAATTATATGCCTCTTTTAATCTGTTTTACAGAATAATGGGGGGGGGGGGGTGGCTCTCTTCAACCGTCTGTAAAACTATTTAATGAAACCTAGTTAAAAATTCAGTTCCATAAAGAAGCTACGATAATTTATGATATAGTTAATCACGATCCATTTTATTATTCAACTCAAACATGAAGTCTGATAGAAGACATTAAATCTGCCATTGAAAGATTGTCTTGTAAACTAGATGACATAAGGAGGGATTCAAATAAAATACACATTAAAAGATTACATTCAATTTATTTCCTATTTTTATTACATAGCTAAAAATACCTTATTATAATTAGATTTCTGTAATTGCAATGTATACGCTTGTATACTAAAATATAGGGGCAGGTAGTTACACCATTCAACAAAGCATCAATATTTGTTAACTGTATAATAAATAGGCGAAATAAATCCACAAAAATCACCTGTTAGTACAAAGCCCATAAAATATTTTTTCTTTTGTAAAAGGGACATTAAGGAAGACACTATAGTCAGTAAATATTGATTGTTATCAAATGGAATCCCTGTCTTTCGATCGACCTTTCCCACGAGATTGATTAGATAAGAAAGATACGTTAAGATACATTTATATCGGTATTTGTTTAACGATCAGATCATTTTTTTTTGCAAAACTTTATTTTCCCATAGCTTAATTAAAAAAAAAAAATGCCTCGTCATTATAATAGATCTACAAATCAGACAGTTTATTGGTAATAATTACAGATGAACTAACTAAAGATGATGGACAATAGGTCGGCAATACACAAAAAAACCATTCAACTCAAACATGAAGTCTGATAGAAGACATTAAATCTGCCATTGAAAGATTGTCTTGTAAACTAGATGACATAAGGAGGGATTCAAATAAAATACACATTAAAAGATTACATTAATTTTATTTCCTATTTTTTATTACACAACTAAAAACAGCCATAGTATAATTAAAACAGTTTTATTTTAAATACACAATTACATTTTTGAGAAAATAAACATAGACGCTTAGTAGATCAAACTTTATGGTGTGATAAACTACCAAAATAATATGAAAAAAGTTCATATGTAAATATGGGCCGGGGACACATAGTTCCGAGATACAGGGTGTTAAAGAAACATGCAAAATTTTTTTTGTTGTTTGAAACACTGAAGTGATGGCACACTATATTGGCGTATCAAAGGTAGATATTGATATAGTTTTAAAACTAAAAAAAAAAATGGTTATCTTCATATGCAGTTAATGGTCATATTCTTTTATTACAAAATATTGAAATTATACGATTGCTGTGGCTCTCTACGACCCTGAGATTTGAGATGAACATTAAACACAAATAATACAAGGTTTCGTAAATAACCCCTACTTTATTTTATCGATTTCAATTCAAAGAAATCTAAATAATTATATGCCTCTTTTAATCTGTTTTACTGAATAATGGGGGTGGCTCTCTTCAACCGTCTGTAAAACTATTTAATGAAACCTAGTTAAAAATTCAGTTCCATAAAGAAGCTACGATAATTATGACTTAGTTAATCACGATCCATTTTATTATATTTTTTATCAGTTTAAATACACTAATGTAAACAAACAACATTACTCGTCTGTCAAAATTTGGTACCAAAAATACGTTTTTTTTTTATTATTTATTCCCTAGTTCGTTGAAAAATATCAACCAATCTGACAAAGAAGCTAATGTAGATACATAAATAATGTTCTTTTATTTTTATTACCATATTTATTACATCAAATATTGTATGTATTATGTAGTTATGATGGTATATTTTATATTATATTATAAGGTTAAATAAATGAAAAACACATTAAAAGATTACATTAATTTTATTTCCTATTTTTTTTTTATTACACAACTAAAAACAACCATAGTATAATTAAAACAGTTTTATTTTAAATACACAATTACATTTAGCGGCTCGCTAGTGTGTTACAGCAATAATGGTATAACCCCCCCCCCCCTCTTTGAAGTTGATGGTGATATATCAACATTGTTATTGGATGCCACATTTACATCGTTTACCTTACAATAGCAGCAAAACATTTTTCGAGGTATTGGACCGTCATTAGCATCAAAACTGCCTTCATGATCTTTAAGGTAATGTTCTGTGCAGTATTGATATTTTATTATATCGACATCGTTCTGAAGATGTGTAGGTAGCTTATCCCATACTAATGCAATTTCATGTGAAGCCAACCCAATCATCACTTCTTTGGGCATATCAGCAAGTTGTTGTTTGCTCATCTTCAATAGACTACGCAAACGGGAGAATGCAATTAGTGAGTGGCCCATTCGCTTGATATCCTCTCGACCCATTGCTGGGGTTATAGTTTTCAGCTCCATGGCGTTTTATATTTCTTTCGTAGAGAGAAACTTTAAACACAAATGTCCACACCACACTGTGTTAAAATTCTGTACACGTTTGTAGTTATAGAATATTTGGTTGCCCCTCCTTGAATCGTTATTGAAACTAATTCTATAGGTGGGGGTAAATCACCAAAACTATCAAAGTAATTTACTAAACTACCTCGTTTTCTCCTTCAGATGTCTCACTTGAAGTCTTGTTCTACTACCTAGCAGTTTGCTCGTCAATTTTACTGCTCAAGTGCATAATTAGAATTGTTCAACGTAGAAAGTATCTGTTTATGCTAAATTAAAAAAAAAAATACGTAAAAACATCATGTGTGACTCATCAGTACCAACATCGCTAAAAGAAGCTGTCGATATGCTGCTTACTTCATTAAAATGTGGCTTAGGTGGTGAACTACATAAAGACAAATATAGTCTGGGCATAAATTATTGTGAACTTTATATCAGTGATTATATTACGCTGAATAACTTTTGTGATTCAATGGTAAAATGTGGTCTTCATGAACAATTAAAGCAATATGTTTCCAAGTTTATAACTGATGAGGTACTCTATAATAAATATATCGGCGACGATGAGGTTGACTTAATAGAAAAAGAAAGCTCTCCACATCTCATTGCAGAAGCAATTGATTCGCTCCGTTTTATTTTGAGTCAAAGCCTGCAACTATATACTAATCCACTTGATGAAAATCGCCGTACCTATCTGAATAAAATGGGAATAAAATATTGTGATCTTTATATCTGGCACTATATTACGCTAGATAAATTTTGTACTTCGATGAACCAATTGGAGCTGAATGATCTATTAAAAGAACATCTATCTGGACTTGTAAGTGATGAACTTCTCGATCTACTTCCCGATTACGAAGGAGCACTTTAATATAAATATTTAACAAAAATGTATTTTATATATGAATAAATATCTTGTAACAATATCTGTTTTTATTTTAAGTAAAAACTTTTGATGAAACTGTACATTTTACAGCTAATAATAGATATTTAAATCATAAAAACATGTAATAAAGAACTTTGTTTTTAACTAAGTATCTAAAATACATAACAGCAAGTTTTATACTCATGTCTAAAGAAATTGTAGTATATATAATAAACTTAAAAATATTTTTATTTTGTTTACATTTTAACATTAAGGAAATAAATTAGACAAATATTAATTGAGTACATTCGTTTTATTATTTATTTATTATACATAAAAAAAAATATTTCATATGACATAACCATGTAATGATACAATAATATATTTTCTAGACAGTGGCAATTTTAAACAAGAGAAGCTCTATCAACCCACGAGTTGCGTTCTTTAATCTATGGGGTAAAAGAACTAATTAAAAAAAAAAAGAGTAATTTTTTGTATAATTATTTATTTTATGAAAATTTACTATAAATATGTTGTTACATTTTCAAAAAATATATTTACAATAGATATAGTACCTATATAAACACATAAAATATTCAATATGTTTTACCTATAATTATGGCACCAACAATTTTTATTGTGGTGATTCCAGCTGCTATAAAATAAACCAACTCGATCACAAAGTATACTTGCTCCTGTCATACATTTCATGCACATATTATTCCAACAATCGTCTTCATATTTATTGCAATATGTACACCGCTGCCTTAATTGCGATCTATTTATTTTGCAGGCTTCACACACATCTCGACATATGCCAAAATTCACCCATTTGAGCACTTGTAGACAACTTCGGCATTGCATTCCACTTGGACGGCTACCTTGAAATTCTTTATTCTTCACTTTATTTTGTATGGGATTCTCTTTTAAACATCTTCTACATAGGCCGGTATATGGGTTAATCCTATCTTTACGCCAAGCACAAAAGCAATTATGACACATTTTTGACTTATTATAGCTGTATGGATGTGCAGCAATTAGTGGTTTTAATTTCCATTCCTTTGGTAAAACCATTATATTCCCCCTTTTAACGTTATTGTGCTATGTATGAAGTTTTAATGATGTTCGTTTTGTGGTTGCCACTTATTTTATAATAGGACCCTGACGTCATAGAAAGGGGCGTCACCACCAACTATACAGTGCGCGCCAGCCGACTAGGAACATGGGGCTTCAAAATGAATGGGAAACGCACCTCGATCGAGTCTCGTCCTTTGTACCGTTGTGCGTTCAATCCGATTCTCACCCGTAACGAGGACACTTTATCGAGTGCGGCTGCCCGTTCATTTCCCGTCCCGTGTTCCTAGTCGGGTGACGCGCGCTGTAGAATTTGTTAAAGTTCTTTGTGCCCAAATTCATATCTCATAAAGAAAATCCGCATTTAAGAATAAAATAAGGTTAATGTCAGGATAAAAATTAAGGATAAAAAGAATGGATAAGAAATAAGGATAAATTTAAGGACAATAAGAATAATATGAGGATAATATACGGAAGACCTATTACTTTTTAGTTATTTGATGCCATATAGTGGAGGATAAACATGTATTATAAATGTCATGTTTGCAACAAAACATTCCATTGGGCCAGTAGTCGAAGTAGACATGCAATTGTTCATAGAAACATCTCTTTCCAGTGTGATTTGTGTGATAAAACATTTAATAGAAAAGATAATTTAATTACTCATGCGCAAAGAGTACATCGCGTCGATGAGTTGCATATTTCATCCAATAGTATGAAGGCGACCTGCAAAAACATTAATTTGCCACTTAAAACGACTGACGAGGAAGATCAAAGGGAAAATTACAATAATAAAGTGTCTAATGTATCCTCACCTAGAGAAAAATATTTATCTATTACAAGAAATAAAACACAAACAAATGGAGAGTTGAAAAAATTTGCTGCACCGTCTGTAGCACCTCGAAAGACACCATCAATCGAAGAACATGTTACAAAACCTTTGGAGAAGATGAAAAATGAAGAAGTATTAAACTGGGACTTTGAAACTAACCCACGAGATATAGTTGAGGCGATAAGAATTAACATGCGCCTAGGCGTAGATTTTCAAATATATATAAACACTTTACGACACATGGGCATTATTGAATAAAATATTTTATTGTCATATTTTAGTGTTGTATCAAAACAAAACAAAAATACCATACTGTTAATGAATGCCTCCACTACAGTTGACGCATGAGGATGGACTTTGGGTAGTCAGCAGCGCAAGCCTTGCCAGCAGCGTAGTTCAACAAGTGTTTGACAGTCGAAATTGACAGTTCAATGTCTGGAGGTTATTAATACTTTTATTAATCTTTTTTTTTTTTTTAAAGCAAAAAGTGATTAATTGTTAAATTTCAAACGTTATGCACTGAAAACTCAAATTAAATATTTAAATCGAAAAACATGTAAATTTCAATTCAGGTTATCCTTTAAAGTAAACAAATATTCAGCCAAGATGTAATGATGCATAATAATGAGCGCTGAGTCATATTCAGCCAAGATGTAATGATGCATAATAATGAGCGCTGAGTCCTCGCGTGTTTTAGGAGGTGTTGATTGTTTACACTGGACGGTTTGCACGTTGTTTTATTTTCTTAATTTTCTTGAATGTAATTGAGCTGTGTAATCCTCATAGAGCGTCATATTGAAAGACAATGGTTTATCGATATTGCATGGTACCCGATTGTAAAAGTACTACGATTTCCACACCAGCAAAAAAAAAAAAACATTTATTAAAGTGCCATTAGACGAGAAGCATCAAAAACGTATATGGCGACCTGCTTCATGACATCACCACCAATGGCAAGGCGTTTTCGTGTGACGTCAATTTAAAGATCTGTGTTTGAATTTTAAATGGAAAATTAGACTGGAAATTCTCTTTTCAAAAATATATGCGAAGAGACTCTTAAATTTACTAAAAGATGTGCTTTATTACATTTTTGAAAGTAAAAGAAATTATATGCAAGGTCCCTATTGTCACTGTCTAGAAAATATATTATTGTATCATTATGAATAATTAAGGATAATTAAAATATATTAATTAAGGATAATTAAGGATAATTAAGGATAATTAAGGATAATTAAGGATAATTAAGGATAATTAAGGATAATTAAGGATAATTAAGGATAATTAAGGATAATTAAGGATAATTAAGGATAATTAAGGATAATTAAGGATAATAATTAAGGATAATTAAGGATAATTAAGGGTAATTAAGGGTAATTAAGGATAATTGAGGATAATTAAAATTTAATAAAGATTCAAATGGATTCTTTGTGGACTCTCTAAAGAACGCAACTCGTGGGTTGTAAAGAACGCAACTCGTGGGTTGATAGAGCTTCTCTTGTTTAAAATTGCCACTGTCTAGAAAATATATTATTGTATCATTACATGGTTATGTCATATGAAATATTTTTTTTTATGTATAATAAATAAATAATAAAACGAATGTACTCAATTAATATTTGTCTAATTTATTTCCTTAATGTTAAAATGTAAACAAAATAAAAATATTTTTAAGTTTATTATATATACTACAATTTCTTTAGACATGAGTATAAAACTTGCTGTTATGTATTTTAGATACTTAGTTAAAAACAAAGTTCTTTATTACATGTTTTTATGATTTAAATATCTATTATTAGCTGTAAAATGTACAGTTTCATCAAAAGTTTTTACTTAAAATAAAAACAGATATTGTTACAAGATATTTATTCATATATAAAATACATTTTTGTTAAATATTTATATTAAAGTGCTCCTTCGTAATCGGGAAGTAGATCGAGAAGTTCATCACTTACAAGTCCAGATAGATGTTCTTTTAATAGATCATTCAGCTCCAATTGGTTCATCGAAGTACAAAATTTATCTAGCGTAATATAGTGCCAGATATAAAGATCACAATATTTTATTCCCATTTTATTCAGATAGGTACGGCGATTTTCATCAAGTGGATTAGTATATAGTTGCAGGCTTTGACTCAAAATAAAACGGAGCGAATCAATTGCTTCTGCAATGAGATGTGGAGAGCTTTCTTTTTCTATTAAGTCAACCTCATCGTCGCCGATATATTTATTATAGAGTACCTCATCAGTTATAAACTTGGAAACATATTGCTTTAATTGTTCATGAAGACCACATTTTACCATTGAATCACAAAAGTTATTCAGCGTAATATAATCACTGATATAAAGTTCACAATAATTTATGCCCAGACTATATTTGTCTTTATGTAGTTCACCACCTAAGCCACATTTTAATGAAGTAAGCAGCATATCGACAGCTTCTTTTAGCGATGTTGGTACTGATGAGTCACACATGATGTTTTTACGTATTTTTTTTTTAATTTAGCATAAACAGATACTTTCTACGTTGAACAATTCTAATTATGCACTTGAGCAGTAAAATTGACGAGCAAACTGCTAGGTAGTAGAACAAGACTTCAAGTGAGACATCTGAAGGAGAAAACGAGGTAGTTTAGTAAATTACTTTGATAGTTTTGGTGATTTACCCCCACCTATAGAATTAGTTTCAATAACGATTCAAGGAGGGGCAACCAAATATTCTATAACTACAAACGTGTACAGAATTTTAACACAGTGTGGTGTGGACATTTGTGTTTAAAGTTTCTCTCTACGAAAGAAATATAAAACGCCATGGAGCTGAAAACTATAACCCCAGCAATGGGTCGAGAGGATATCAAGCGAATGGGCCACTCACTAATTGCATTCTCCCGTTTGCGTAGTCTATTGAAGATGAGCAAACAACAACTTGCTGATATGCCCAAAGAAGTGATGATTGGGTTGGCTTCACATGAAATTGCATTAGTATGGGATAAGCTACCTACACATCTTCAGAACGATGTCGATATAATAAAATATCAATACTGCACAGAACATTACCTTAAAGATCATGAAGGCAGTTTTGATGCTAATGACGGTCCAATACCTCGAAAAATGTTTTGCTGCTATTGTAAGGTAAACGATGTAAATGTGGCATCCAATAACAATGTTGATATATCACCATCAACTTCAAAGAGGGGGGGGGGGTTATACCATTATTGCTGTAACACACTAGCGAGCCGCTAAATGTAATTGTGTATTTAAAATAAAACTGTTTTAATTATACTATGGTTGTTTTTAGTTGTGTAATAAAAAAAAAATAGGAAATAAAATTAATGTAATCTTTTAATGTGTTTTTCATTTATTTAACCTTATAATATAATATAAAATATACCATCATAACTACATAATACATACAATATTTGATGTAATAAATATGGTAATAAAAATAAAAGAACATTATTTATGTATCTACATTAGCTTCTTTGTCAGATTGGTTGATATTTTTCAACGAACTAGGGAATAAATAATAAAAAAAAACGTATTTTTGGTACCAAATTTTGACAGACGAGTAATGTTGTTTGTTTACATTAGTGTATTTAAACTGATAAAAAATATAATAAAATGGATCGTGATTAACTAAGTCATAATTATCGTAGCTTCTTTATGGAACTGAATTTTTAACTAGGTTTCATTAAATAGTTTTACAGACGGTTGAAGAGAGCCACCCCCATTATTCAGTAAAACAGATTAAAAGAGGCATATAATTATTTAGATTTCTTTGAATTGAAATCGATAAAATAAAGTAGGGGTTATTTACGAAACCTTGTATTATTTGTGTTTAATGTTCATCTCAAATCTCAGGGTCGTAGAGAGCCACAGCAATCGTATAATTTCAATATTTTGTAATAAAAGAATATGACCATTAACTGCATATGAAGATAACCATTTTTTTTTTTTAGTTTTAAAACTATATCAATATCTACCTTTGATACGCCAATATAGTGTGCCATCACTTCAGTGTTTCAAACAACAAAAAAAATTTTGCATGTTTCTTTAACACCCTGTATCTCGGAACTATGTGTCCCCGGCCCATATTTACATATGAACTTTTTTCATATTATTTTGGTAGTTTATCACACCATAAAGTTTGATCTACTAAGCGTCTATGTTTATTTTCTCAAAAATGTAATTGTGTATTTAAAATAAAACTGTTTTAATTATACTATGGCTGTTTTTAGTTGTGTAATAAAAAATAGGAAATAAAATTAATGTAATCTTTTAATGTGTATTTTATTTGAATCCCTCCTTATGTCATCTAGTTTACAAGACAATCTTTCAATGGCAGATTTAATGTCTTCTATCAGACTTCATGTTTGAGTTGAATGGTTTTTTTGTGTATTGCCGACCTATTGTCCATCATCTTTAGTTAGTTCATCTGTAATTATTACCAATAAACTGTCTGATTTGTAGATCTATTATAATGACGAGGCATTTTTTTTTTTAATTAAGCTATGGGAAAATAAAGTTTTGCAAAAAAAAATGATCTGATCGTTAAACAAATACCGATATAAATGTATCTTAACGTATCTTTCTTATCTAATCAATCTCGTGGGAAAGGTCGATCGAAAGACAGGGATTCCATTTGATAACAATCAATATTTACTGACTATAGTGTCTTCCTTAATGTCCCTTTTACAAAAGAAAAAATATTTTATGGGCTTTGTACTAACAGGTGATTTTTGTGGATTTATTTCGCCTATTTATTATACAGTTAACAAATATTGATGCTTTGTTGAATGGTGTAACTACCTGCCCCTATATTTTAGTATACAAGCGTATACATTGCAATTACAGAAATCTAATTATAATAAGGTATTTTTAGCTATGTAATAAAAATAGGAAATAAATTGAATGTAATCTTTTAATGTGTATTTTATTTGAATCCCTCCTTATGTCATCTAGTTTACAAGACAATCTTTCAATGGCAGATTTAATGTCTTCTATCAGACTTCATGTTTGAGTTGAATAATAAAATGGATCGTGATTAACTATATCATAAATTATCGTAGCTTCTTTATGGAACTGAATTTTTAACTAGGTTTCATTAAATAGTTTTACAGACGGTTGAAGAGAGCCACCCCCCCCCCCCCCCATTATTCTGTAAAACAGATTAAAAGAGGCATATAATTATCCAGAGCTTTATTAAAGCATCGCTGTAATTTCCGTTAAAATATTGCATTTTAATGCATTATCAAAGTAGTCATCGTTTCCGCTTGCTTTTGTTAAAACGCCGTCAAGTTGGATGTATACTGATCTGTAAATATATCTTAAGATATACTGCTTTTCTATAAGGTAATAAACCATAGAATTTCGAGAAATTGCACCTAGTCTAATTAGAGCGCAATATAGTGTGCCATCATTTCAGTGTTTCAAACAACAAAAAAAAAAATTGCATGTTTCTTTAACACCCTGTATCTCGGAACTATGTGTTCCCGGCCCACATTTACATATGAACTTTTTTCATATTATTTTGGTAGTTTATCACACCATAAAGTTTGATCTACTAAGCGTCTATGTTTATTTTCTCAAAAATGTAATTGTGTATTTAAAATAAAACTGTTTTAATTATACTATGGCTGTTTTTAGTTGTGTAATAAAAAATAGGAAATAAAATTAATGTAATCTTTTAATGTGTATTTTATTTGAATCCCTCCTTATGTCATCTAGTTTACAAGACAATCTTTCAATGGCAGATTTAATGTCTTCTATCAGACTTCATGTTTGAGTTGAATGGTTTTTTTGTGTATTGCCGACCTATTGTCCATCATCTTTAGTTAGTTCATCTGTAATTATTACCAATAAACTGTCTGATTTGTAGATCTATTATAATGACGAGGCATTTTTTTTTTTAATTAAGCTATGGGAAAATAAAGTTTTGCAAAAAAAAATGATCTGATCGTTAAACAAATACCGATATAAATGTATCTTAACGTATCTTTCTTATCTAATCAATCTCGTGGGAAAGGTCGATCGAAAGACAGGGATTCCATTTGATAACAATCAATATTTACTGACTATAGTGTCTTCCTTAATGTCCCTTTTACAAAAGAAAAAATATTTTATGGGCTTTGTACTAACAGGTGATTTTTGTGGATTTATTTCGCCTATTTATTATACAGTTAACAAATATTGATGCTTTGTTGAATGGTGTAACTACCTGCCCCTATATTTTAGTATACAAGCGTATACATTGCAATTACAGAAATCTAATTATAATAAGGTATTTTTAGCTATGTAATAAAAATAGGAAATAAATTGAATGTAATCTTTTAATGTGTATTTTATTTGAATCCCTCCTTATGTCATCTAGTTTACAAGACAATCTTTCAATGGCAGATTTAATGTCTTCTATCAGACTTCTTGTTTGAGTTGAATAATAAAATGGATCGTGATTAACTATATCATAAATTATCGTAGCTTCTTTATGGAACTGAATTTTTAACTAGGTTTCATTAAATAGTTTTACAGACGGTTGAAGAGAGCCACCCCCCCCCCATTATTCTGTAAAACAGATTAAAAGAGGCATATAATTATCCAGAGCTTTATTAAAGCATCGCTGTAATTTCCGTTAAAATATTGCATTTTAATGCACTATCAAAGTAGTCATCGTTTCCGCTTGCTTTTGTTAAAACGCCGTCAAGTTGGATGTATACTGATCTGTAAATATATCTTAAGATATACTGCTTTTCTATAAGGTAATAAACCATAGAATTTCGAGAAATTGCACCTAGTCTAATTAGAGCGCAATATAGTGTGCCATCATTTCAGTGTTTCAAACAACAAAAAAAAAAATTGCATGTTTCTTTAACACCCTGTATCTCGGAACTATGTGTTCCCGGCCCACATTTACATATGAACTTTTTTCATATTATTTTGGTAGTTTATCACACCATAAAGTTTGATCTACTAAGCGTCTATGTTTATTTTCTCAAAAATGTAATTGTGTATTTAAAATAAAACTGTTTTAATTATACTATGGTTGTTTTTAGTTGTGTAATAAAAAATAGGAAATAAAATTATTGTAATCTTTTAATGTGTATTTTATTTGAATCCCTCCTTATGTCATCTAGTTTACAAGACAATCTTTCAATGGCAGATTTAATGTCTTCTATCAGACTTCATGTTTGAGTTGAATGGTTTTTTTTGTGTATTGCCGACCTATTGTCCATCATCTTTTACACATCAATTACCTGCAATTATTATCAGTAGTTCTTTATAGAGCAACATTGGAAAGTATAGAAAGTGTATCTTTTAATGGAACACCCCATATATATTTTTTAGAACATATGTTTGATCTGTACAATTCGGGGCACCCTGTATGTTAAAATTTGTAAATCAATGAAAATTTTATTATTGTTTATTTAAGCTGAAAGATCTTGACCGTGTCCTTTTGTTATTTTTGCCAAGCGTATTTGTATTTAAATGGCTTTTGAATAGTTTTACTATTTAAAACATTTATGTTTATCGACCCTTGACAGCAAAACAAAGCATGAATCTAATAGCTATATTTTAACTTTCAAATGGGTCCATTAAGCTGTGACATTATTGCTTTAAAAGGACTGAAAAATTTCTCGTCAGTGCAACAAAGGCGGGTTGCCTTTTGTCTATTTAATTATTACCAATAAAGACATTTAATGACTTCTTTATAGTAGGCAGTTCTAAACCTTCCATCCTATTCGAATTACACTCTCACCTGTTATTTTTAAGTTTAAAATTTCAGGTAATTGTGTGGCTTTGTTTTGTAAAAATCGACGTATCTTTTGTTTAGATAGGAGATGGCTAATCTTTTGTGCAATATATTTGTCCTTAGAAAAATGAATGCATTTCGACTTTGAGGACCCGGAGGTTGAAAAAAAAATGCATTATTTTCCCTGCACAATTTGAATCTCGTCTAAGACACGGTGTCTACTTCTGGGGAAATTCCTCTTATTTTTATCGTTCAGAAACGTGTTTTAAGAGGTTTAGCTGGTTTGAGATACCATGCCAATAGAATATTTATCTCGTTGCGTATCGAAATAAATAACATTTTGTCAGGAGTGAAGAATTATTTAAAATTACTAAAAGAATTTTTTATTTTTAAGTGTTATCCTTCTGTATTCTGTATCTGAGTATTTCTGTGTTTAGTAGTATTGAGAATTTTCGAAGACGTTTACTGTCTAAAGGGATATAAATTAATAAAATTATTATTAATTATTGATCTTTATCGTGTAAATAGATTATTGTCCTATTAGTAAGATAAACTATTTCTTGTCTATCTTCGATCTCATGGGAAAATGCATCAACAAAGGCGGACTGTTTAATTTTTTTTGATATTGATCGAGTAGAATCCGTCAAATTTCTTTTGTCTATAACCTTGCTAACTTAAAATTTTAAGGACGGACCCCTATGTAGGTAGTCATTAAATGTATACAAAAGCAACAGTAAACCCCCAACCGATTTAAAGACACCAAACAATAAAATGTAACAATATTAATAATTACGAGATAGTTAATTCCCTATGACAAAGTCATTATAGAAGAAGTGTCTTATAACAATGTAATACCCTTATGTACTGCCTGCACTAGTGCCTATGCTATATTGTTTAACGGGAAAGTCGACCGGGTCCTCTATGCAGACATATTGTCTGTCGCAAATGGGAGCTATAAATTTAACCAACTATTTTGTTTCAAGATATGCGACAGTAAAAACTAAAAAGCTGATTTAATCTGTGATCATTAGGAAATAAATGCGATGTCAATGGAATGCTGGTCGAAGACTACCTACAATTTGGAATTTTAATAATTTGTAAAGGCACAGTGACAGTAGGGTATGTGAAATATGAGTGGTTTGATTTTCAGATAGGCACCTGTTTCGTGAAATTATGTTAGATATATTGCAATTATACTAGTCTAATTACAGCGTAATAAACTTTCATTTTCTCCAATTGATGTACTAATTAATATATAATTGTACCAATTCAATTAGATATATTGCAATTATACTAGTTTAATTGCAATAATCCAATTACATTCATTTCTCGCGACAATTGGGTTTTTTAATTAACCCCCTCCAGACTATATAAAATAGTGTAATTAACGCGCAAATAGTCTAATTACACATTTACAAATTACTAATTACGCAATTACAGCGCAATAATTCAATTACTTTCATTTCTCGCGGCAATTGGGTTTTAATTATCCCCCCTCCAGACTATATAAAATAGTGTAATTAACGCGCAAATAGTCTAATTACACATCTACAAATTACTAATTACGCAATTACAGCGCAATAATTCAATTACTTTCATTTCTCAGCGCAATAATCCAATTACTTTCATTACTCGCGACAATTGGATTTTAATTATCCCCCCCCCCCCCCCCCCTCCAGACTAATTACATTTATTAGATATATTGCAATTATACTAGTCTAATTACAGCGAAATAATCCAATTACGCAATTACAAATTACTAATTACGCAATTACAAATTACTAATTACGCAATTACAAATTACTAATTACGCAATTACAAATTACTAATTACGCAATTACAAATTACCCCCCACTCTAATTGCCCCCCACCCCAAAAAAAAGTGGTGGGTGGAGCAAAAGTGGTGGGGGGATCACCCTTCCGGTATTACTTATCTACTGGTAAAACCATTTTCAAAAAGCTAGACGAAAGAAAAGCTAAACATAAACCCTTGTATCCTCCTGAAACTATGCATACAGATCTTGATAATAAAATAAAAACTTTAGATAAAACATATCATAAACGAATTTTTAAACCTCCTAGACAAATATCTAAACAAAATGTTGTTTCAGATGAAGCTGATAATGATGCTGATCAGCCTGGCAGCAGCACAAATAGCGTTAATACCAATCGATAATCCATTATTACCATTTCTAATCAGTAAAGCCCGAATAATAAAATCCAAACACACGTATGTGAAATATATCGACTTAGAAATATTTTCAAGCCCTCTAGAATCAATGAAATTTAATATAGAGTCATTAGAACAAAAAATAAAAACTGACGATGATTTTTTACCACCTTTAACCGATATTCTTTTACATTTAAAATATTTACATACAAAAGCTAGTAGTAAACTTCAAAACCTGAAACTAATACATAGGCAAACGCGCGGAATAATAAACCCTATTGGAAAAATATATAAATGGGCATTTGGCCTACTTGATTCCGATGATGGCGAACGTTTCGAAAAAGCAATAGAAACATTAGAGAAAAATCAGCAGCAAATTCATCATGATATGAAAAACATGTTAACAGTAACGAAAAACTTCATGAATGAAACTAGCACAGTTATTACAAGAATATTATCTAATCAAAATCAGTTAACAGAACAAATTAAACTTTTAGAAGATAATTTAAATAAATACAACTTATTTTTAAAGATACAAAACTGGATAGATGTTATGATTATAGATTGTCAGAATATAATTAAAATTTTGGACATTTTAGAAAACAGTGTGTTATTTGCAAGAATAAACATAATAAATAATAACATTTTAGACGTATCAGAATTAGATGAAATATTAAAACCCCTAAGGAAACTATACCCTAATGAAATAATTGATTTCAACTACAAACAATCATATCTAGAAATTATTAAAGTTGAAACACAATACCTGAATAATAACATTCTTTTTAAATTTCACGTACCTCTAGTAAAAGAAAATCTATTTGATTATTATCAATTGTTTCCAATTCCAAATAACAACGAAATCCTTATACCACCCGAACCTTATATAATATTAGACAGAGAAGAACATTACTTTCTTCATGAAGCCTGCCAAATCATTGAGGAATATTGTGTATATTTCAACCCAAATCCAGTTAATCTCGAAAACTGTATACCACATATATTACGTGGAAATCAAATACAAAACTGCAGTGAGATAATGATCGATAACATTCAAAAAACATGAATCGAGCCAGTTAATGATGCAAACATAATTATCGTTCCTGCTGAAAGTGAAAAGATCATTAAACAATGTCCCCATCAGGAATACATCGAAATTAATCGACCCTACTTAGTAAAAATTCCCCATGGATGCCAAATAATGGTAAATAATTACACCTTCTTGAATATGGAAGTTAACATCAAATCCAAACAAGTAGAACTACTACCTATCAAAACGCAAGTACAGATGTCTTCGAGAAATTCACCTTTAACCCTCCAAGACGTACACACGGACAGACTTTCCGAAATTGTGAAAAGTGCGCAAAATATACACATTCATGACTTAGAAAGTGTAAAAGTGAAGGACACAAGTATCAATGTATTATTATATATAACTTTAACCATATTATTAATCTTATGCTTAATCATTGTATGGAAATATTGTATGAACAACAAAAAACAATTAATTCAGTTATTTGCTAACAAAAATATTGAAAAACAGGAAAAAGACATTCCTATGCAAACTGATAACACAAATGAAAATAAACTTCACCCTTTATTTTCTATCTAATAGGGGAGGCATTATGTAATCCAATTAAAGTATTATCAGTTTACATTGCGTCATTTATCTATGATAAGTAAATAGTGCAACCTTTCAAGAAACTGTTGCTTTGCATTTTTATACCATATAGTTTTAGTCTAGAACTCACCTCTGAACGAACAAGTTGTTGTATTTTTATATCGTTTATAATAAATACACGTTCAATAGTATTTGTGATTGTTTTTAAAAAGGGTGTTTTCCATCTTCAACCCCTAATTCACGAATCAAGAAAAACATTTTAAAATTGAATTAAATTTCTGTAGATACAACGAATGGTACCAATCAATTTTTATGTTATTTCTTAATATATATTTTAATGTTAAACGATTTTTTCTAATTTTTCCATAATTAGAGTATTTGTTAATAAAACGTCGTTTGTTTGCATAGAAGACTACAATATTGAACTTCTATGAATTATTCACATTTAATCAATTCCGATTAATGCTTCCTAGTAAAGTTGTGTCAGACATTTTCATAGAGGACAACGTAATATTTTACTGTGTGAACACATACATACTGTCATTATTGAATTCCTCGAATACCTGATAAATATATTTCTCACGGCAAATACGCACGAAGAGAATTAAACTTAGAAATTTTCACAGAACTGGCTAAGCTTATAGTTACAGAGTGTCCAAAGTTAACCTTTTATCGTTGTTTAGGTAGTAGTTTTTGAAGTTGCGTGGTGAGTTCAATATGTAAACCAGTGTAGATTTTCCGCAGAATATTAATGATATGGTAAAAGGAAACTGAATTAATTGTAGTATTAATTCTGAAAACAGTATTTCACTTATTTTTAGATATTTTCAAAAAAAAAACAAATTTTGAAAAAATAATGTATTCTAAAGTTTAAACTACTATGTTAAGTTTTTAGAAACCAATTCTCAAACAAAAATTTTAGCATAGTTGTGTGTTGAAACATTTTTGCGAGAACATATACGAATAATTTTTGTCAAAGCCTCTACTTAGGTATCTATACGATGTAAGTAAATTTTTTTTTTTTTATAATAAATGATCTGGTATATTTAATATTTTCAATATTCTCTATTTCAGTGTAAAATATAAATTTCATATGATGGCATTTTTCTAGTTTTTGTCTGTTGTGTCTGAACTAGAACCACCTAAAATTTTGGTCGCTATCCCCTGCATGTCATTGGTTCGGCTCAACCGAGTTGCGGCATGAAACATTTATTAGAACTTTAAATAATATCATTGACTGTATGTTCAGATGTTCAAGGCGTTTTCAGACCCATTTTTATTTTCTTAAATCAACCATCTTTTATTTTTTAAATTGCAACAGATTATTTTTAAATCACCGAGTATTTACTATACCTTTTCCATTTTTAAATTAACGTCATTCTTTATGACGATATGATTTTTTTTCCAATGCTCAGTGTTTGTAATGAAATCTAAGAATTCCATTTTTGTTCAATTGCGCATTTACCTCTACATTTTAAGTACATAAAAAGAAGTAGGAAAATATAAATTCAACGACCACCTGAAATGTAGGTCACTTTCTCTCTCTGTATACCTTCGCTTATAGAATTAATCGATTGACGATATTTACAAGGAAATTAATTAATAATTTATGTAGATGTCAGTGATAATTTTTTACTAAAATGTACAACGTAATTTTCTTGCATCATTTTTTTTTCAATTTCGCAATTCTATAATAAATGGATATTAGATTTTTCTGTTAGTTTTGTATTTATGTGTAATCCACACAACATTGAATATTTTATGCATATGCAAAATAGATGCACAATGTGCATATTATATTCCCAATATTTTTAACATATAAAAATATTCGAGGATATGAAGAAAATGTGTATATTATATTTCAAAATATTTTAAAAATATTTTGTAAAATATTTATTACATAGGTAAGTATACAAATATTATTTTTCATATTTACAAAATATTTTATAACATTTAACAATATTTTGATAATGTTTTGTGAAATATTTAGTACATGATATCCAAATATTAATTTTCATATTTATAAAATATTTTATGAATTTCAATATTTTAAAAATATTGTGAATCATTATTAATATATGTTATACAAATATTAATTTTCATATTTATAAAATAATTTATAACATTTAATAATACATATTTTAACAATATTTTGGGAAATATTTAGTATATGTTATACAAATATTAATTTTCATATATATAAATTATTTTATGACATTCATATTCCAACCACCTACCCATACATCACAAGCGGGATATATGGGATGACAAATTAAAATCCCTGGATATCTCTGGATGTAGAATCAATAGGTAAACTTTCTAGGATGTCCTATTTTAGGAGGTCCCAAAAGCAACACATTTTAGTATATCCCAGGATATTCTTTTATTGAATTATACATCGTGTACGTACAGGATATCTTGTCAAGCTATGATTTTACTAGTATTTCATATAAACATATTATAGACGTCTATTCGTAATACTTTAAGACATCCCAAAATATCACTTTTAAAAATAACTCCGATAGAGGAAATATCTGCTATATGTTGGTCTTCCCCGTCAACAGATGGCGCGAGAACTCACTCGCAGACGCAGTAAATTCCATACAAATAGGAGTCGCATTAATATTCTGTAAACCCAGGGCTGGATATTCCCGTGACGTGTTTGCGTTCGCTTCGCACATGACGTCACTCACAGAGTGAAATAGCCAATCAGGACTGGATGCTCTCGTGAGCGCGTTTATGTACGCTCGTGCATGACGTCACTCACAGAGTGTAATAGCCAAATAGGACCACCCATCATGCGCAATATCCTATCTATTATTCAGTGTATCGTGCTGTAAACCTGTTAGATAAGCGAAGACGATGGCCTATCATGGATGGTTTTCTAGTGTTAATGTTAATGAGAGGAGTCTCGGAGTCATTGAGTAAAAAATAATAAAGAGGTGCAACTGTCAAGGTTTCGAGATTTTAGTATTGTATTTCTTTGTCAATAACTTCATGATTATCATCAATTTTTAGTGCTACGGGAAGGTATTTGTAATGTGGCTGTATAGCCCTGAAAATTGAAGACAATCTTGAAGCTATTGGTAAAAAAATACAACACTAAAATCTCGAAACCTTGACAGTTGCGCATCTTTATTATTTTTTAATCAATGTCGGAGTCCAACATATTCAGGCAGCAATAATTATTACTTGTAATACTTGTTGCATGAACAATTAATATATGCATACAACTATTGTATGTGTATAAAACATAAACTGTGTACATAATACAATAAATAAGAGATAAGATATTGCGCAAATAATATTCTGGTTTCTTGAATAATGACTTTTTAAAAAGTAAAACTCAAAAAAGTTGTGAAATATTATAAATTTATTTTCACTACAACTGGCGTGAAGTAACGCTTAAACAAAATGAACATTGAAATGAAGACGCTTGCGTCTTTTATAGGTTTTCGTTATCTAAGCTGACTATGGGATTTATAAGGATGTAATGCGCCCCTTAAAGATTGAAAATTAAGGGAAAACATCGTTAAAATCTTGATTTTCATTTAAATTATTAGTCGGTTTAGATTCAGAAAAGCGTAATAAAAAAGGATGATTACAATATCTTAAAATACAATATTTAAATAGTTTAAATAAAATGAATAATAATATTAAAACTATCACTGTTATAAGTAAAATGTCAAACATATTAAGTCCTTTAATGTTTGTCACTGTTTTTAATGGTTCGACGGTAAACTCTTTAACGTCACTTTGTATTTTAGAAAGTTCATCTAACTGGATTTCTCCGGGAATCTGAATCTTCCGTGTAGCCTTGTCCGGGTGCCATTCCTGGATGGTGGGCAAATGAAATGGTGCTCCTTGAATAGGTGATTCATCATTTTCATACTTTATACCTTGAAGTATGATGCTGCAGTGTTCAGGAATTTGTATCAGACTGGGGGTTGATACATCTGTAAATCCATGGGGTTGACATTGTTGTGCTATTCTGACCGTTTTGGTGGGCAGGATAATTATGTAGGCATCATTAACGATTTCTACTAGCGTTGCTTGTAAGTCGATGGATGTTACGTGACATTCAGAAACTTGGGTATTTCCTCGTAGTATTTGGGGTATACAGTCCCTCTGGTTTATCCATTCCTTTACGTGAGTTACACAATATCTATCTATTGAGTGACAACTATCTTCTTGGTAGTGATGCGTAGAGGAGTTCATTAGGATAAATGGTTTATAAGGGATAATTGTTGTATTATTGATAGGAATTGGGAATAAGTGAAACAATTCGAAAACATCTTTCTCAACTATGGGAAAGTGTATTAAAATTAATAAACTATCTTCGTGATATTTTAATTCTGTATGTAAATATCTATAATATTCCTGTTTAATGTGAAAATCTAAAATTTGATCATTATATTGACTTTTCATTACTGAAATTAATTTGTTTAGCTCATTAAGAGGTAGTATAGTACTAGTTAATGTTTTTAATTCAGCAAAGGTGATTGCTGTTTGAATATTATCTATATGTTCAATTAACAAATTACAATCTATTAGTAACATATTCAATACTTGTTTCAAACCTAAGTAACGGGTTATTTTATCAACTGTTCGTGATAATTCTGTCAGATTTTGTTTAACAATTTTATTATTATTATCTAATTTTGTAAATAAGTTTTTAGTCTCGTTCATGAAGTCTTTACTAATCGATACAAAATGTGTAAAATCGTGATGGATCGATTGTTGATTTTTATCTAAATTTGCTATAGCTTGACTGTATCTCTCGCCATCTTCGTCTGTGAGAGTGCCAAAAAGCCACCCTTGAGCTCGTCCTACAAAATTAAATAATCCTCTTTTTTGTCTTACAGTTTGAGGTTTTAAATTAAACAATTTTGAATAAGCTTCATGTATTGAATCTTGTACGTGAATTTTAAGTGGTTCTAGGTCTGGATTCAGTTTACTAACTTTGTAAATTGTTGAAGTCCCTGATGATTCTTTTATATTTAATGTCATGTCATCAAGTACTTTTTGTATTTGTAATAAGTATTGTTCGTACAGATTAATATCAATCTTTTTAATAAAAGTATGTTTTCTCGAAGTAATATAGGTCGGTCCAATTTTATAAGGGAAAATTGGGTTAGTCAGGGGAGTTATATTAAGTGTGCCCATCGGAAAGGGGTTCGCTATGATGAGAAGAAGTGTCAGGATGTTCCTCATTTTCTTCCTGTAAAGGTGATTTGTCTTTAGTATATTTTCTAATAGGTTTAATTAATTTTTTATGAAATTTTCCTTTGTCAGTAATTACTTTGTCTAAGTCGTCTAATAGTGGTATCGCTTGTTGATAAACAGGTTTTATTTTATTCCGCGTAATATCCCTAATATATACGTTTTTGTCATTATCTATGTGAATTTCAGGAGGCTCTTTTCTATTTTCATTTATTTTAGTTAGATCTCTTGCCTTTGAATTATTATCGTTAATTACCTTGTTTATTACCTTAGTTTTTTCGATATGTTTATTTAAATAGTCTGATACAATTTGTGTTTGAGTTATTTCCGTTGGTGTTGAGTAATATAATATACCTTTAATAACTTGTAGTGGAGTAAACTTAGTTGAGCTGTGGATTGTGTTATTATAACCAATCAAAGCGTATATCATTAAACTTGTTATTTGGTCATGTTTTTACTCAATTCGTAATGTTCGTAAAGTTTCAATTAACGTGGAATGTAGTCGTTCTACTGGACTATTTGAATTAGGATTTTTAGCCGTAGTATAATGTAGATTTATTTTATGCAAAGCACAAAAGTTTTCAAAGTGTCTATTTTTAAATTCTGGGCCTTGATCACAAGAGATTTTAGAAGGTATCCCGTAATGTGATATGAATTTTAATAAATTATCTACCACGTCTGTTGCATTAGTTGTAGTCGGGTATGCTTGTGCAAATTTCGAAAAGCTGTCAATTATTGTAAAGAATTTAACTTTTTTTATTTGAAATGTGTCTACATAAATGCGATCGAAAGGTTTATCTCCAATAGGAGTATTTTTAAATATTATTTTGTGAGGTTGTCTCTCGTATTTAGTTTTTTGACAAACTTCGCATGTGTTTATATAGTCATTTATGTCCTGTTTTAGTGTAGGCCAGTAGCATTTTCTAATAAGGGCCATGGTGGTTTCGTTTATACCTCTATGTACCGTTTTTGTTTCATGATGGTATTTTATTTTTAGAATTTGCTCATCTTTAGTTTTTATGTCTTCCAAGAATAATGTACATCGTACAAATTTAAATGATTTGACTAGAAAGTTACTTTGAATAACTTTAGTAAAGTTACTTAAAAATGCCATTGGTATTATTATACCGTATGTTGTTTTAGGCTTAACATAATTTTTCAAATAGTTAACTAAATCATCTGCAAAGTTTTGTGCTGTTAATGTCACATTATGTCGTATTTTGTTATCAAAAAGTTGTTCGATCCGCACAGTATATTTTATTGAATGTTCGCTTACATGAAGGTTTATCTGATTCTTAAATGTATTTATAGCATTTTCAGATATAGGTATTTCTAAAACTGGGTTTTCATGTGCCGTATGTATAGTGTCACTAGTATTTGTTTGTCTTTCTGGAACTAAATTTATGTCTGATATTATATTAATTGGTCGAGTAGAAAGTTCTTTTTCTATCGCTTCATTAATAATTTGGTCGATATTTGAAGTCGACGGTTCGATTTGGGATTCGTCAGGCGTCGATAACTGTTTTTCATTAGTTGTTAAGGTGAAAAAGTCTGCTAAGTTGTTTTCTGTTATGTCATAATTATTTAATGTCGATAAGTTATCCGGTTCAATTTTTATTCTAGATAACGCGTCTGCTACGTGATTATCTTTTCCTTTGACATACGTAATTTCGTCGTAATTAAATTCTTGCATTTTAATTTTCCATCTTAAAGGTCTTGAATTTGGCTCTTTTATACTTGTTAACCATTTTAAGGGTTTATGGTCAGTTTGTATTGTAAATTTACGTCCAAATAAATATGCTTTCCAGTAAGTGCAAAAGTATATGATTGAAAGTAATTCTTTTTCTATAACCGAATAATTTATTTCTGCCTTATTTAGCGTTCTACTGCCATAACATATTGGTTTGTTATTTTGACTCAAAACTGCACCGATTGCGTAATTAGATCCGTCGGTGGTTAGTGTAAAAGGTTTCGTAAAATCGGGGTATGATAATATTGGTTCGTTCATTAAATAATTCTTTAGCGTTTCAAAACTATTTTTATAATCTAAATCATTAATGTCAATTTTAGCTCCCTTCTTAAGACATAAGGTCATGGGTTTAGCTATTTTAGCGTAATCTTTAATAAATTTTCGATAGTAACCAGTAAGTCCTAAAAATGACTTTATTTGTTTAGTCGTTTGTGGAATAGGGAATTTTTTTATTGCTGATATTTTATTTGGGTTTGGTTTTACTCCTTTGTCCGATATTATGTGTCCTAAATATTCCGCTTCGCGTTTAAGAAATTCTGTTTTGTCAAGTTGTATTTTTAAGTTGGATTGTCTCAGTGTAGTAAAAATTCGTTTTAAAGCTACAAGGTGTTCTTGTAGAGATACCGAGTAAACAATTATATCGTCTAGGTATACCATACATATGTTGTCATTGATATGGTCTCTTAAAATATGGTCCATTACTCTCTGAAACGTTGCAGGAGCATTTTTTAAACCAAAGGGCATTCTGAGAAACTCAAAATGGCCACGGTCGCAAGTAAAAGCTGTTTTCTCTATCGAGTTTTCGTGCATTGCGATCTGGTGGTAGCCCGAAGCTAAGTCTATTGTTGTAAAATATTGACTTTTGCCTAATTTTGCTAAAGTAGCGTCAATGTCGGGTAAGGGGTACTTATCGTCGATAGTTTTTGAATTAAGTGCCGAATAATCGATTACCATTCGATATTTTCTTTTACCGGAGGCATCTAATTTTTTGTCAACTATCCAAATTGGATGTGCGTATGGGCTTTGAGAATGTCTTATTATGCCGTCTTGTAGGTACTGGTCAATTGTTTGTTTTACAAGTTCTTTATGTACATGAGGGTACTTATAAATGTGGGGATGTGTCGGTATATTGTCGGATGTCCTAATATGATGCTGAACTTTATCAGTAACTGTTAATTTCTCGTTCGACTTATGAAATATTTCTTTAAACTGAGAACAAAGTTTTAAAAGTTTAAATTTTTCTTCTGAATTTAAATGATTAGTTCTTATTAAATTTCGTATATCAGATATAGGTTCAAAATCATTTATAAAGCTGTTGTCTAATACTTGATCTAACGTAAATAATTCATATTCGCTATTATTGATTTCTCTGGATGGTAATTCCGTTAATATTTGTAATGATTGTGGTGAATTTGATTTATTTTCTATTTCCACATAAGCTTGACCGTTAACTGCCGTTGTTATACAATTTTTTATTGTTACATTATTTAATAATCGTTGTTCTTCTACAATTATTTTACCTTTAGGAATATCAACCGGTAGTTTTTCTAATTTTGTTTCATTGGGTTCTAACATAACGTTAAGAGCATATGTTTTTCCCTGTCTAAAATGAAAAGGTATTGTGAAATTTGTACCTATCAATTGCTGTGTCTTAAAATCAATATTTAAATTTAAATTATTAAGACAATTAAATCCTATTACTCCATCAAAGTAATTATGAAAGTCGTATGCTATACATTCTGAATGATAATTAACGTAATCCTGGAAGTTATAATTAATTTCTTCAATGTTATTTTCATTTTTAACTATTAACGAAAATAAGGGAATGTTAGCTGCTCCTTGTGCAACTACTATACCGCCCGCTGTATTAATTTGGGTAGGTTTGTTATTAATTGAATTTGGAAAATAATATTCAATTAGTTCTGGTCGTAATATATTCATGCTACACCCTGTATCAATTAATAATTTTATTTCCGGTTCGTTTGGCGTTGCATTAATTAATACATATGGAAGTGGTGCTTGAAAGTTTGCATTTATTTCAACTATGGAGGCATTGTTTGTTGGGTGTCCTTCAGAAAATTCCGCGATTCGGATTCTTGCAAGTTATTAGTTGCATAATCTTCTTCATATAGTGCTTCATTGTTGTCACGCGCTAATTCGTTATCATAGTTATTCCCGTCATCACAATGATAATCCTCGGTGTTATCGCAATATCCGGTTGCATTGTCTTCTACGTAGTTAAAAGGTTGATTCTTATTTTTTTTTAAACTCGGGTAATTTTTATTACTCGCGAATGTTGGCATTTGATTATTTTTAGGTATATTTGTTGGAATTGTACTTACACCTGACATTGGTGTCGGTTTTGGATAATTTTGTTTATTATATTGACCTGGTTGCCAAACATTTGCAGGTTTACCAAATACTTGGGAATTAGTTGGATATTGTCTAGCATTTGAGAATTGATTTGGTGAAAATTGATTATTATTATTTGTCGGGTTAAATTGTCTCGTTTGGTATGTATTTTGTCTTTGCGGTTGCGAATAATTATTTTGTTTTTGATTTGTGTTATAACGAGGTTTTGACGGTTCCGGTACTACTTGTTTGTAAGTTTGCGGTTGAAGAAATTGGTCAAAGTTTTCATCTTCCTGGACCATTGCCATCGCGTGCTCTAAATCTGTCGGTTTTAATGCTATAATTTTGTCACGTAGACGTCTGTCTAACTGCCTAACAAATACTTTCAGTGCAAGGTTGTTATATTGTTTCAAATGAATTTGTTTTGTAATTGCATTCATTTCTGCGTCTGGAATTGTTTTTAATTTCAAAGCTAATTTGGATCTTATTATTTGTAACCGTTTTGCAAAGTTATGATATGATTCGTTTTTTTGTAAAATACAAGTCATAAGAGTCTGTTCTAAATTGTCAAGATTTAAACGCTCACCATACACGTTACGTAATTCTTCTTTAATTAATGGCCACGTATTTAATTCTGCACGAGAACCAATAACCAACAAAGCATTATCTTGTAATTTACCTAAAATTGCCTGGTATATGAATTGATTTAATTCCGGGTTTGTACGAGAATAATATTTATCGTGAAAGCTATCACAAGCTGAGATAAAAATTTCTAACAGATCTTTGTCTCCATCGTATTTTGGAATAGTTTCGACTATTAGTCGTACTAAAGTGTAATTTATTTCTGGTGCACTAGTCATGTTGTTTATTTTATTTTAAATTTGTAAATGTACAAAAATGAAAAGAAAATTTGTCTGACACAAATTGCTTGGAATCTTACTTAGGTATTAATTATCGTTGTGATTTTAATACTTGTTATTATCTTGATAGATTTAACACGTTTCTTAATTAGGTATTAATGATCGTTGTGATTTTAATACTTGTTATTATCTAAAATAGATTTAACACGTCTTTGGGTTCCCTAAGATGATCTCAATTGATTTCTAAGGAAAGGAAATGTAATATTTTCACTCACTTTTGACTCGGTTCGCATTCAGGTCTCAATCTGCCTACTCCTGAACTTGTGCTACCCTTGCTACTGGGGTGTTGTGAAAATGATTACAGGAATAAAGGATGAACTCTAAAAAATCTTACTCTTTCAGTGGATTTTGAAGTCTTCGATCCCAATGGAACACTTGTTTAATGTCACTCACGAATGGATTGTAGATTCTGAATATCAAGTTAATCGTTGATACGAACGCTGATCAATGGTATTGATTGCTCTCGATATCCTACCGACTGCGCCAATAATATTCTGGTTTCTTGAATAATGACTTTTTAAAAAGTAAAACTCAAAAAAGTTGTGAAATATTATAAATTTATTTTCACTACAACTGGCGTGAAGTAACGCTTAAACAAAATGAACATTGAAATGAAGACGCTTGCGTCTTTTATAGGTTTTCGTTATCTAAGCTGACTATGGGATTTATAAGGATGTAATGCTCAGCTCATGACGTCACTCGGTGAGCTAGGACGCCATTAAACGCCCGGCTGTCAGGAGTGTCAGGCAAAATTGTCAAGCTGTTGCGGATATTTCTGTGTTTAAAAGTTAAAAAATCGTCGAAAATGAGATGTGCTGTGTACGATTGTGATGTTGATAATCAATCTAGAGATTCTAAGCACGATATAAAGATTTTTAGTTTACTGAAATAAGAAAAATGCGGGGTGTATGGAAACGCGGTTTCAGAAAAAATAGCATGTGTACCATCGTAGTAAAAGCATATTTCCGGACTCCGTGTTGCTTGCGCCTCGACAAGCAATCTGCACGGTCGTCCGGGTATGTTAAGTTTTTCCTACTAGGCACACAATGTACTATTTAGCATCAATTCTCTTAGTAACTAGAAAATATTTAGAGAAAGTTTATATACATTTTTTACCTTATTTAATTATTAACATTTTTATATTTTTTTAACTTCCTACATATTGAAACACCCCATACCCCCCTCGATTATCCCTGTGACAAATCGTGAAGCGATAAGTACAATACAGGATGTTTGTTTGTTTGGCATGATCGTCTAGTTTTATTTAGTTAGGACCAACTACGTTGTGATTTAGTAAATTTAACAGATTCATTGATAAAGTTTGATATTATACTTGTTCTTAATATTGAGATGTTTTGAATTCTTACTTGTTTACTAATTTTCTCGTAATCTAATACGCTTGCATTTATTATCTCATTTGAGTTTCAACTTAGTTCAATCACATTAGGTTAAATGGAGGAAGGTAATTAGACCTTATAAAAAGAAATAAACACAGAAAAGTGGTTTAACAGGTTTATTTTCAGATAAAGACCAATAGTCAGAATAGACGTGAAAATAACCTGGCTGAAGATGCAATTTAACGAAATCTCGTTAAATGCAGTGGAAATATCCACTGTCATGTTCAGTTAATCCTGACGTCAGCAAATTAGTGCCCAGACGTCAAGGGAAATATCCCTTGTGAACACTTTGATCTCCTCGTTTGCATGGGCGACAAGTCAACAAGCAGTACTTGTTGAAAACTTGGCACGTTGTTACTATACTTATTGCATTGTGCAGACTTTCGCCGAAGCGTAGTTATGTATGGACCAATCAGGAACCATACGAGGACATTGTCCCCGGACGACTTCACGTTGTGATGTATGCAAATATGCCTTACACCGAGGAAATTTCCCCAGGTCGTCTTTTAATTCGTAGTAATGATAATTGCGTAAGCAACGCAATACAACAGTATAGTGACGTTGGCCGTAAGAACATTCATTGATAATAGTTAAACTGCCAGATGTGTTAAGAAAGCAGGCTTTCAGTTGTCTTGTCACCGCAGCAAAGATTTGTTCAAGTGGCCACAAAAAGGACCGTAGTACTAACCGATAAATTGCAAATACAGACCAGATGTCAAGTCACGTCGTAAAACAATCATTGGATATTATTGAATACCTAACCGACACCCTAAATATAGATCAGCTGACCGTAAAAGCAGGTCAATAGAAATTAAAATACATTGTTAGATTAAATGCACTAATACAATAATTAAACTTTAAAATAATAAATTGGTACCAACAGTCATTTCCCTAACTTCGTAAAAACCGGTATGTGGATGGATATAGAGTCGCGTTGGATTTGAATGTACTTTCGATTCATAAATTTAGTCCGAACTGGTTTAATGTAAATTTGGAAGAAAAGTCGATAGTGGAATCGAAAGACATCGTTGGGACTTTATTAATTGCGGACGTTCTCACCTATTCGTGGATAGACGGTCCATTCGTCCATCTCTTCTCCCCCGGATTCGCGGATATCTGAATAGCTCGAAAGCATTGTGGTCGCGTACGTTCTATCACCGTGGCAGTGATTTCGTTGCAACGTTTAGTATGGCCAGCGGTCAGCGCAAACTACGGCACGTTCTCGTAGTCACCGGCACTTACTAGGTCCTGTGGGGACCGTAGTTTAGTCGGCGCTGGGGGTGGTGAAACCCAACGAGAACGGCAGCGTTTTCGAAGTCACCGGCACTTACTAGGTCCTGGTGGGAACCGTAGTTTAGTCGGCGCTGGGGGTTGTGAAACCCGTCGAGAACGGCAACGTTATCGAAGGCACCGGCACTTACTAGGTCCTGTGAGGAACCGTAGTTTAGTCGGCTCTGGGGGTTGTGAAACCCGTCGATAACGTTCGTAGCGGCGTGGCCAAGGACTGACCCGGAGTCTACTTCCCGGGTTGTATTTATACGACTTTCGAACAAAGAAAACGCGGTTTGGGTGGTTACGTCACACCCACCCACTTGCATGTGTGCACAAGGGAGGCTGTAATCTAAAAAATTTTAATGATGCTAATGCATCGGGATTTAGACGGGATTTAGACGGGATTTAGAGTATCAATACCTGTCCATAAGGGCGCTTCTTCCGTACTATAATTTGGAGTGGCTCTAATTTGTATATTTTAACATTCCCGAGTTTCTGTGAGAATTCACCCAACTTGGCCCTAACCTGATGCTAAAACTGCGAGCTATGCTGTGTATTGAAACGAATATTTTAAAATATTATATTGATGCATCGACTAATAATTTAATTATCCCCGAATAAAATCATTGACTATAAGTAATGAATAATTTGGAATTTCACGATATCAATGTCTTAATATAATTTAATTTCATGATAAAATTTAGGAAAATATTTGTAAATTACTGGCCCGTGTACGGGGCGTTTCAATATTAAAGGTAAAATTTGACGTCAAAACTGGTTTTTCTTAATTTACTTAACTTTCGGCAAGAAACAATTTTTAAGAAAATAACTATAAATAAGTTTTCTATTATGCTGCATACTGTCTGGCGATTGCACTGTATTTTTACGTAAAAACACTCCTCAAAATTCTTAAATATCAAATATATTGAATGTATATGGTTAATTTACCCTTTTTACATTTGACATGCCATTTTTGTAATTTAGAAAACTTCGAATAACAAGAACCCCAAAATTATTAATTTGTAGGGCCTACGAAAAATATAAATTGGGAGTTAATTTCGTATTATTATACTTATATTCACTTGAAATATATGTAGAAATATCTGTATATATTTGTACTTAATTATAGAAATGAGACAGAGTTATCAACAGAAATCAAATTTCATCCCCATCAAGTTGACAATTTAAAATATGTTATCCATACTTTTTAAGTAACGTACGTATGCTAATTATATTAGAGGGATTGGCTCCCGACAACTATAATATATTTATATAATAATCATTTTTTTTACAGTTTGACTAAAATTATTATGTACCTATAAGTAGTAGTATGACGTTGAGTAGATACAAGTAAATTTCAGATACCGTGAAAATCTTCATTTTTTAGATCTATTAAGTGAGTTGTTTATGTTGCTGCCACTGTCATAAAAATATATACAAATTTACGGAACTACGCGAACTTTCGAATAAAAGAATCGGGAATGTGGCATGAATATTTATTGATTAAACTAATGAACTATTGTTAAAAAGTAAAGTAAAGTAAAAGTAATATGACTCCAAAAACTTTGTTTACTATGTCGGTTTTGATGAATTTGTAAATTATGTAACTTATATGTTTTCCACCTACCTTTATATGCCTTAATGGATATTCTAAATTTACAAGTTAGAAAATGTGTCACGTCACTCCGACACTCCCTTAGGATGATTCGCGTCTGGATAAATCAAATATTTATTTACTACGTGTTCCAGGCGCGACCATTTTTCACAGTTTTTTAAAAGTGTGTTTAATCTACAAAATCAGATTCGAAATGAAATGTTACGTAAGCACAAACATTTAAATGCATAAATATGTTAAATGAACTGAAATTATGTAGCTGCTGCTTGCTACTTATATGGTATTCCCGAAATTTAAGAAACTAATTACTTCACAAATTTTAAAATATATTAAATATTGATGTTTATTAAACATATTACACAGTAACTTAAATAACTGGAGTGTCATTATTTCAGCTATTGTGGTGTAACGAAGTGATTTTTTTAGGCAGGTAAGACCTCCCTCAACACTGTAATTTGTAATATAAGTAGATTATTATTTTAAAACGTATACCAACAGGGTGTTTCAGAAAACATGGGTTAACGCTCGGGAGCAAATTCCTCACCTAAAAACAAGATTATTTTTCCATATCTGAGTCTGATTTCACTTCGTTCCTAAGCTACAAGAGTATCAAAGTTAATAAATATGTCTTATTTTGAAAACTCAAGGAAAAACGAAAAAATAGTAAGAGGCAATTTTTGATCAAAATTGAACTAGATTTTAACACATGTAAATCACCGTCTATTTCGAGACATTTTATTTAAAATATTGATCCTCACATATTTTTACTTTCAAGAGGTAGTTTCGGATGTAATTTTTCCTTTTTAACACACATTTATATATTCCCTGTAAAAAGTTGCCGAAAACATCAAGACAGTCATCATTCTTAGAAAAGACGCAAGACATATTTTTCAGTCTGCATTTCTAGAGATAGTAGATAAAACGTAAGTAAAACCCGCAGTATATAATTTGAAAGCGAATTAAACCAGCATTCTGTATAGGGTTTACCTCCCACTTTCTCCTAACAAAACCAAGTTAATTGAATTTTAGATACATTAGTGGTTTATTTTGGATTTTGTGATGTTCGCTAAGGGACATTTTAAATAGATTTTCGCAATCAATTTGTTTCACCGAGTCTGGTTGACAATTCACAATGTTTATAAATGATAGAATTTTCCTTATAATGTACCTATTTATGTTTGTTGGGAAACTCTCTTGATATTCTAATGGATACAATATTAATTGCATTAAACAACTAAAATGCTTTCTCGGCACCTAACCTAATAACATCAAAAGAGCTTTGAATTTTTATAGTCTTAATATTAATTTTAATCAGTTAATAAACATAATCGTAAACGCGCCACAGAAATTAGACAATCTTCCCCAAAGACATTGCCGGTGCCAGTGCTCTGGGGCTCGAACCCAGTCACGATAGGTAGTAAGACAAGTGCCTGTCATTATTTCTCTAGCCCGCTGCGCTATCAGTCGGTTAGTGTCTAAGATTCAATTGGATTAGAATATAATGTGTGTGTTTTTTTAAATTTATTTTTACTCTATCTACGACAGCCAGTACCGATTTATCACCCTACACAAAGTATTACGATAGCCACGCCAATTTTCAGGAAATATTTTCATTTAAGCGTTATTATAATGGTATATCTTTAAATTACCCATTAAACAATTGGTTAAAATTCCGCTGTATTCTAATAAGTCTTATGCATTAATGGATACCATTCCTCGTAGATGAATGGACTGAAAGGACATCATGTAACAAATATTGGGTGATTAAGTATTTGTATTTGTGAGCATTATGGAACTTAAGATTTCGAATAATAATTGCATTTTATTCATATTATAATACAATAATAAGTTCAAAATTGAAAACTGAAAATCCTTTTTCTACATAACATAATTAAATTAACTATTATTATTAAGTTCGTTTAGTGCTGGTTCATGGGGTTTATTTTAAGATATGTTTGTTTTTTAATGATTCCGAACTGAGTTTGAAGTTAAAAACAGTTAAATAGGTAATAGTTGTTTATGCAACAAGTGCGTAAGGTGAGAATTTTTCACGAATTGGCATTTTGTCAATTCCATGAGTGAAAAATGCTCACTTTTCGCACGAATTGCATACAATATTTTTTCTCATATTTTTTCTACTACCGAAATGGACCTAATTCTCTAATAATAATGTGAAACGTCAAAACTTACCATTACGTCAAATCTTCATATGTCATTTAAAAATCACAATACTGTTATAATAATAGCCCACTTGATTTTAAATGAGTAAAATTAATCAATGTCTATTATTACTTTGTCTAATGTCGATGTCAAGAATGTAAATAAAACTTCAGAATTGTAAAAAATTCAATCATTATTGTTAAAAAATACTGAAAATTAGGTGGTATGTTTTATAATAATACCTTGATATTAAATAAATGGACTACATAAAATTAAATAACCACACTTAACGTTTTTAAAATAAGATATGATTATTATATGTGGTCTAATAGGTATGCAATTGTTTAGTATGTTACTTTACGCACTAGTGCGGAAAGTTAGTACTTTACGATCGGTAGTAGAAAAAATAAATTTATTTGCTTTGGGCAGTTCCTTCCCTGTGTGTAGATATTACTTATTACTTATTATATTACCGTAGACAAATGACAATGAAGTTAAATTAAGTTGTTTCAGTACATGGAAATGTTTACATGTTTACAGAAGTGTCAAATCTATGCGATATTTGATCGTGAAAATGCGTTACAACTTATAGCCTAAGAGCCAGCTACGTAATTTTAACGTGACTCAATAGTCTTACTTTCGCATTCAGTGAACGTGAGAAGTAGTAGGGAAACTAGAAATGCGATTCTGTGAAACCATTATCTCCTATATTCAATGACCAAACCGAACCGGAGGCGTAAAGCGATTATAGGATTTTCAGCTTGTAAGAAATTGAAAAAATTACAAAAACCCGAAAACTTCAAACACTATTTCCGAAACGAAAAAACGTCGCCGAGGGGTCGTTCTGGTAAGAAATCGAAGATAGATGGTCCAAGTTAGAATTGCATCGTGAATTGCACCCGGCTCCGATTTTCGTCTCAGGAGGAGTAAACGAAAAAGTGCAATTTTGAAGTCTATCATTCTGAAAACGGCGGTCGTTTTTTTCAGTACTGTCACGATTGGTATTTCATTCTAATTTTATAGTCAAAGGGCTGGACTGGTGAGCCGTTAAAATTTTGCGTAAAGACATTATATTATATGCGTACAAACCAGATGTTGACAACCTGGCAGAGCAACCCCGGTCCTAAAAGCACCCTTATGATTTTAAAAATTGCAGGAAAAAATGGCCAAGTTAAATTGTAATATTAAAATTTGTATACCTACACCAATTGAGGAACCCTTTCAAATATAAAAAAAATTTTCAGGCGTGTTGAGTTTTAGTCTTTGCCAGGCAATTATAAACTTGCATTGTTACCTACATATTGAAGTCAAAATGTTTTATACCACCTGTAACATTAACAGAATATTAAAAATACTAGAAAAACAATATACCTACAATGTTTTTATAGTATTATTAATTTTCAAGCGCGAAGTATCCACCTTATTTTTGATCAGTGTTTTTCACCTTCGATAAAGGATCATGAACGATCACTTGGAGGTGAAATACCAAGACGTACATGCATCATTTCTGGACCTGATCAGACAAGACCAGTCGATTTTGCCAATGAACTGAAAAATCAGACTTTCAAACAATTTTCAATGGTTCAATTTCTCATCAGTCACTGGAGTAAAGATTACATGGCTCCATTCATTGGAAACAAAATAATTAATCTCAACTTCGACTAATGTTATGAATACAGTGTACAGATGGTAACAAATACTAAATGAAGATTTTTCATGCAGCAGTCACGAAAAAGCTGATTCAAAGATTATTCTTCATGCTTGTAACATTGATTATGATACCAACATTACAATAAAATGTTCAGACACTGCGATATTCTAGTCATCATGTTGGGAAACATGGACAATACCTTCCGACCCAGTGAAAAATTTGAATACAAGCTGGTGCTTGGAATCACCAGAGATTTATTGACGTCAGTGGATTGCATCAACCATTGGGAAATTCACTGTGCAAAGCATTTCCAGGATTCCACGCACTGACGGGCTGTGACCATAATCCACCATTTGATCAAAAAGGAAAACAGCGACCATTCCAATTATTAACGAAATCTGGAGACTTTCAAAAAGCCTTTTCAGATCTGGGCAATGACAGCTGCGATGATGGGTCAGTGTTTCCAATTTTAGAAAAATTTGTATGTCAAGTTTACAATTTAAAATCCGTTCTAAGAGTAAATGAAGGCCGATTTGTACTATTTTCGACGAACTATAAAATTAAAGACATCAACGGACCTTCCCAAAAAAAATTCCTCCGATGCTTCGATGCGACCAGTGTACCACCCTGCCTAGATGAATTAGGGCAACATCTGATGAGAGCAAAATATATTGCTAACAATGTTAATTTGTGGTCTCATACACATAAAGAAACTCCAAAAATTTGTAATCCCGTGGACTGCGGATGGGTCGAAATGGAGAACCAATATGATTTTAAATGGTATGAAGGTGACCAAGTACCGGCATCTGTAAGAGACATTATTAAGGATGGAAATTTTGAAGGTACATTTTATGCAAAGTTGTCATGGTTGCTATATGAATACTTAGGAAGTTTTTTTTTATTTACAGTTGAGAATCTGTCAGAAATTGAAATAGATGAGGATAGCGAGTACGATGGAGATGATGATAGAGAGGATAATGCTGCCGACGAAGAAAATTTCCATTTATAAAAGTAAAAAAATAATTTTTATAGTTTACAGTACCCTTGCCTTACCCTCTCGGGATAACTAAATCTCACTTGACCAATTAAACTCATCCATGCAAATTATACCAATTCATTGACAGCCACGTTCCATGAACATTCTTAGTCTGTCGACGATATTTCCCTCACTCTCAAGTCTGCTATGTATCACATCATAAGGTGAACTACTCAGCAATATGTAGGTAAAATTTCAAAACTGTCGAAATAACAGGCACAGTGAGGCTTGCCTATAATTTATCCTCTAGTTTCACGTTTGCAATATATTGTATATCATCAAGGTAGGGTAGGTAGGTGAAGGGATCAAGGAAAAAAAAATCTAGAATTTATCGAAAGTTTCACCTGAAACAGGTAAGATAACTTTAGTCAACTTGCTGAACGTTGTTTATTTAAAAAAATACGAATTTAATGAAAGCAACATTTATTTTTTTAGTAGGTACATTTCTACGTTCTACGTTCTACAAAATTTGTTTTACAAAATACGCGCGGCATATGCGTTGATTCCATAATTCTATAAATGATCTTTTTATTATTTATTGGCAATCAGAATTACAACAACATTCTATTCCATGATCTAATGTGCTGGCTTAAGAATCGGGTAGTTTTTCATTGACGGGGTCTTTGATAATAAAGCTGTGAAATAAAATTTCGAGAAGTATACCACCATAATTGCATGCGTGACATAGTACTGAAAAAAAATTACCGCCGTCTTCAGAACGATAGACGTCAAAATCGTACTTTTTCGTTCAATTCTCTGATCGAAAACCGAAGCGGGACCCTGCAATTCACGATGTAATTCCAAGTTGAACCCTCTACCTTGAATTTCTCACCAGAACGGCCCCCCGGCGGCGTTTTTTCATTTGAAAATAGTTTTTGAAGTTTCCGTGTTTTTGCAATTTTGTCAATTTCTTGCAATCTGAAAATCCAATAATCGCTTTACGCCCCTGATTCGGTTTGGCAGAATTGCATTTCTAGTTTCCCTACTCCTTCTCACGTTCACTGAATGAAGAAGTAAGAAGTAAGACTATATTGAGTCACGTTAAAATTACGTAGTCTATTATATTATTTATTTATTTCATCGACGACATATACATCCGTTTGTATTTTTATCGTCATTTTGTGTAGCCTTGTCTGTTTTTTTATACACCTTTATTATGACACATATGTTTATTTAGTTATACACTGTGACAAAACCGATATTTGTTCATGTAACAGAATTTTATGGTGAATAAATGCCTATTCTATTCTATTCTATTCTATTCTATTCTATTCTATTCTGTTATTATTGTTCAGTTTTAGTCGAATATGTAAACTGTATTCATAGGGCCAAAAAGAGTAGTCAGTAGATCAAAAATTTCACCGGCAATTCTTCAAAGTATTTAGCTGTTATGGTACAGAAGCGGCAGCTCTTTTTACCATATAATCCCATATAATTGAGAGAAATATATCAAGTTTTATCCGCCTACCAGAGATGAAAACCACAACTAGTTCCCCCTGGCTTTACTGACTACTCTTTTTGGCCCTACTATAGTTATAGTATAGTAAAATGGCTATTTGTCTGCTGTTAGCACGTCCTACATCATAAATTTTGTGAATAGTTCAGACAGCCACAATAACATTTTACCGTTAAGGAATTACCGACCGGTAGTCATCTGGCAGACAATTTTTCAGTAATTTAAGGGCTTATGAGTATTTGGCTAAATAAAAATGGTTTCGAATACATCATTGACGAAAAATAAAACATTAGTGATTTTGATAAAATTTCTTTTAATTATCAAAACAATGTGGTGCCTTGAATTTATAAACATTACAACAATTTTTGTGGATTAAAACCATTATTTTTCATTCGTTTAGAGGAACAGTCAAAGCATAATAAATTCTTTGCACAAGTAAGAAGACTAGCCGCTAGCTGAATACTGAAGCAACTTTACTTTGCCTACTATGCGGATGAAACCTCAGATGAAAAAGAAACATGTTCATCTGAGGAGGAAACGATGCCGCGACGACGTTGGTGGCAATGATACCAATATGCATATGCTATAACTTCTAAAAATATTGGTAACAAATTAGTGGAGTCCAGGAGTCAATATTTTGGCTAAAAAAGCCAACAAAATGTTGCAGCAACGAAACCTACTCTCCCCCCGTATTCGAGGGGTCTAAAAACGAAAAAAATTGCGAATAAAGTTTTTAGCGACTGCAAGTCTCTCAAAATGGCCAAAAAATACCCCTATTTCGCGTTTTCCGTTGTAAAACTAGTAAATTAGCAATTAGAAGTCGCGACGTCATGTCGATCGAGATTATCAAGAACTGGACTTTTGTTATCTGGCATCGTACGTTACCTGTACCATGCTGAAGAAGGCTAATAAGCCAGAAACTGGTCCGTGGGATGGTGACGTGCGCTACCTGATAACAGAGAGGAGTCCTTTTTGGAATAATCCGTCTGGTGGGGCTTATTGCAATATTAAATTACTTGCTTTCTACATTCGTAGTACTTGATTTTCATCAGTTAAATGTAGAATTTGCAAATAAGCTCTGTAAAGAGTTTTATGTCTTTTTAAGACGCTATTTAGAGGATACAGACTCACACTTTGACATAAACAGTAAAATTTACTTTTACTATTTTTTTATTAAATATAATATGTCATGTTATATTTTTGGAAAGAGAATTTAAAACTTTATTCAAAATTGTAAAAATATGCAGGGAGTTCCATTTAAAAAAACATCGCTTATTTTTTCCCACATTTATTTGACTTTCAAATGTTTTTTTTGTTGATATTTTCGAAATCCTTATAAATTAATGGAATTAATAAGTAGGGCGTAAATAAAATCTTGTATATTATACTTGCTATATCTGTATTTTATAGCACTCATCTGTTTACAAAACTCACCTTCGGTTCGTTTTGTAAACTTTAGACGCGTGCTATAAAATACCTCATATGTCAATTATAATACATATAAGTAAATAACTATTATTTTATTTCTGAAGACAAACCAAAAAATTGGGATGATAACGTTATAGGAATCACGCTGTACCTAACGTAAAGAGAAATGAAAACAATGTGGTAATATGCAAATCGACGATAGAAATATTTAACGTAACTTATAGTATTTTTTCCAAGGATTTCGAAAATTTCATCAAAAAACAATTGAAAGTAAAATAAAAGTGAGAAAAAACATGGCTATGTTATTTTTAATGGAATTCCCTGTTTACAATTTCGAAAAAAGGTTTAAATTCTCTCTCCAAAAATATAACATAACATATTTACCTTCATATTTAGTAAAATACTGATAATTATTATTATTATTATTTCAATTATATTATCAGTATTTTACTAAATATGAAATATACCGGGTGTAAACGAATAGTGGCAACCCCTGTAACTTCCTCGTTTTTTAAGATATCGAGATAAAATTTTGTATGGTGAAATTAAGTAAGATTTCTAACTTTTTGAGACTTATCCGCCATATTTGTCACTTCCGGTTTCACCGGAAATGACCCCAATAGTCTTTTCTAAATGGACCACTCTGTATGTTTTTACATTTTTTAAATAAAGATCACATTTTGGATACATTTATGCTATTTTGAACAATTTATACAGCGTTGTACGAAAAATAATTCGAATTTTAGTTGTCAATCTAGATGGCTGCGAATATGTTAAAATTATTTTTGTTCCAATGTAATTCATATAAAAAATACGAAAACGTCAATATGTCCAATAATACATCATACAGGGTGCTCTAAACTCATTAAAATCACATTTTTAAAATTATTTTTGTTCCAATGTAATTCATATAAAAAATACGAAAACGTCAATATGTCCAATAATACATCATACAGGGTGCAGGTAAACTCATTAAAATCACATTTTTCAAAATAACCCTAATTATTTTTCGTGCAATCCTGTATAAATTGTTCAAAATAGTATAA
This sequence comes from Rhagium mordax, assembly GCA_963680705.1. Lineage (NCBI taxonomy): Eukaryota > Metazoa > Arthropoda > Insecta > Coleoptera > Cerambycidae > Rhagium > Rhagium mordax. The sequence goes on from OY796658.1 coordinate 63,801,099, forward strand.
ATGTATCCAAAATGTGATCTTTATTTCAAAAACGTAAAAACATTCAGGGTGGTCCATTTAGAAAAGACTATTGGGATCATTTCCGGTGAAACCGGAAGTGACAAATATCGCGGATATGTTTCATAAAGTTGTAAATCTTACCTAATTTCACCATACAAAATTTTATCCCGATATCTTTAAAAACGAGGAAGTTACAGGGGTGGTTCACTATTCGTTTACACCCAGTATGTGTTAAGATATTTTTGGAAAGAGAATTTAAAAGTTTTTCAAAATTCACACAGGGTATTCCATTTAAAAAAACATCGCTTTGTTTTTTCCCACTTTTATTTGACTTTTAATTGCTTTTTTCTTGAAATTTTCGGAAAAAATACTATAAGTTACGTTAAATATTTTTATTTTATGTCCAAAGACAAACCAAAAAAATTGGGGTGAGAACGTTATAGGAATCACCCTGTACCTGGATGACAAAGCGTTATTTTAAATGTTCTATATAAAAATTTTCACGAATAAATACAAAATCAGAAGATTAATCAATTGTGGAAAATTATATTAAAAACTTTTATTACAAATTAATCAGTAGTAATATTTATTTTAACATGTACAGTTCCTTGAGTGACTTATATTTTACTCCCAAAGAAGATACTACAGTTGTTAAAAGACCCCGTCCGCTTTTTGGAATAAACCCTTGAATTTGAATGTACACAATCCCCAATCGTGAATTCTGAATTTCGGATTTATTATTTATTTTATTACGGAGATACCCTTGGAAGATCAATTTCTGCATACGCTGCTATTCACAGACGATCAAGTGGTGATAGCGGCAGATGAGGTCGACATTAACTACATGTTGAGAAAGCTGACGTAGACCTATGAAAAATGAAATCGCTAAACCACTTGACATTAATGGCAGATAGTAGACAAATGTATGGGTTATAAGTGCTGAAATATATCAAATCAAATCGATATTACATACAAGGAAAGTAGGATGTGCAGGGGTTGAATTCTATATGAATATCAATACAAATAATGAAAAATATACACGTGATAATACAGTCCTGGACAATTGAACTGCATATTTGGATTTTTTCTTCAAATTTTGGAATAAGATATCTCTACAGGGCGGAATATTATGGAGTTGCGGTTTTCGGCATTTTGTTGAAAATTTTATTAACAATAAGCGGTTTTGTCTGTTGGAATGAGCATTTGCAATAAATGTTGTATACAGCGCCTAATGCAGGACCCGTCCAAAAATGGAAAATTTCATTGACACCGAGAATTTACAATAGCGGTTTTAAATTTGATATTGTTATATAGTGGTAATCTACTGACTTATTGCAAAAACCAATTTGGTACTTTTTCAAAACCTTCAATATTTAAAAAAATACAGCGATTCTTTTGAAGAAATCACATTTTTCTCATTACTGACCTGTAACTTTCCACTCAGGTGTTTAATGGAGTATTTTTATTCGTCACTTTCTTACGCATAGGTATTGTTAACTATAACCGTATGTCAATATTCATTAAATCCTACAGGGCGTTTAAAAAATATTAAAATAATGGAATATTCAAATTTACGATTTTTTTTGCGAATCATTGTGTAATGAGTTCGATGCACAGTAGCATCAGAAATATCCTTTAATTCTTCTGCTGTATATGTATGCTAAATTGTGGTTACATTTTATTGACGAAAAGTACCAAGCAGTGTCTAATTCTCAGTAATCTCAGTATACTGCATTATTTTTAATAAATAAGAAACTAAATCGTGCCATACACCTCAAAAGATGAAACTGGTGCAGCTACGGACACGTGTTTCGGAGTTATTGCTCCTCCTCAGCGTAGCGTAGCTAAATAAAGAATCTAAAATCTGAAGCAATAACTAATAAAGGTTAGAAAGCACAGTAGGTACACACTACCCTATTCGTACTTTCGTGTATCATGGACCAAATTTGTGGCCTCAGACAGCACGATTTAGTTTCTTATTTATTTATATTTGACCCCACGAATCCTATCTATATTATTTTTAATTTTGGTATGAGTTTCACACTAAGGTTGTATCATTTTCCTCGTTAAATTTACATTTTTTAATTTTTGTAATCTATCTTGGTCACGTTAGGTTAATTAAATATTTCAACGTAAATTACTGTAGTCATTGTGCGTACTTCCGTTTTCGCGAAAATGAAAGAAAACCATGGTTCATAATGGACCGACAAACAATAGCTACATTTACAATTAGCTATTGTGTGGCTCGTATTTCAGTTTCAATGGTAATAAGCGATATATAAATTGCAATCTGTAGTAAGGCCCCTATGGTATTTAAGTCTAATCAATAATCATAACAGAAATAGAAATGGATTGTATCTCTAATAATTTAAACATTTTCATTCGTCAGTAATAAGTGAGTATATAAACAGATTTTAATCACGGATAAAATAAAAAAACATGTATAAAATTTATGCAGAGGCGCAATATCGCAGTGCTCAAAAATGCCCCTTACGTTATAGCGAAAATTCATTTCTGTGGGGTGTTCATAATTTGAATATACGACATAAGGGTACCCTAACTCCTCGTTTACATGAAGCAAAGTTATTTCAGCGCAGTTTTCCCTGCGTATAATTTTAGTAAATCTTCCTGGTAAATTCAGGTGAGTACAATCAATAGTATAAGGATATATTTATTTGAAAACATCTACGACTACATAGAAGTTCGTTTTCTTTCATTAGAATTTGTTTGATTTTTTGTATAATCAATTAATTGCCTTATATTTTATCCTGAACAGAAATAGACTTTTTTCGGGCAATAACTTCCTGGATGTCTCAAAAGTAAACTACCGCACATCACCCACCAACAAAAAATTCAGTATAGGAAAGAAATGATTAATCTTCTAGTAGCCTATATAGTTTGGAAGATGAGTTGTAACAAAATTAACTTGTAGGTAAGTACATCAATTAACAAAGCCTGAAAAAAATATTGTAAGTACGTATTATAAGAACTGTTCAAAATTGTTTTTTAATTCATCTAAATTCTTAAGCAAATTTTTAAACCCGTTATTAACAAACTGGTCCCTATTTCAAAAAAGTCTATTGCAAAATGTGATGAGTCTTGCAAAATCTCTTGTAAAGTTTAAACTTGTTGATACTGCTGGAGATAAAGCCATTGTTGTAGCAACTCCTGAGTATCGAAATTTGACAAGCATTAATAAAAGGTTTACAAGCAAAGCACTATAATAATAAAAGGTTTATTAAGAATTATTTCCAACTTCAACAATTAATTATTGGTTTATATTTAAGGATGGTTGACTTAAGTGATTTGAAATATATAAAATAAAAATTACATTCTAGAGGTTATCTTTGAGGAGCCATACATAGCATTTTTTCAGACACTGGATCATACTTTCGGACAATCTGTAAATTTTAAACTACTTTCACTATTATTAAATTATAAATTAAAACGTTATACAGATTAACTATTATTAAAATATATTATATATTTATATTATAAATGTTCATGGCGTAAGATACCTATTTCGAGTTGGAGGCTATCATGCATAAAGCTATTGTTCTTTGACATTATATACTCTGTCGTCAGTTGAAAGAAACTCGGGATTATCTCTGTAAATTATTATCGTAATTTGTTGCGGTATAAAAAGCACCATATCATCTTTCAAAATTAATCTGTATTATGTACAAACCAGGAGAAATTACCACGTTATATTTATCATTTGAAAAATATCTTCATTAAAGTATTTTATGGCAAAGCTTACTAAATGTATTACTCATCAAAGGTGCAATTTCATGAAGAAATTGCACCTTTGATGAGTAATACACTTTCCAGATAGCACAAAAAAGTGTATGTTCCTGGGAAAAAAATTCTGATGACGTCAGTTTCGCCATTTTCCAGATTTCGAAAACAAAAATTTTCTAGCGTAAAATGTACCTTAGTGCACCCCAAATTAAACCACGTAAACGATTTTGTTATAACTTTTTTCATTCTCTAGATATAGTCCCGAGACATCAACTTTGGGACACCCTGTACAAGGGCGGTTTTATATACTAATAATATAGTTTTTATAATTAAATTTTTTATAAATAACAATTGTCTTTGTCACAGAAATAAAATGATTCATAGTGAATGGTAGACTTGGACTCACTGTTTTAAACATTTCTGACAGCATCAGTAAGATGTTGGTTAAGTGTAAGAATAGCTTTGCTAAACTTCGCCAAATTAAATAAAGACCATTTATTATTACTATTATTATTATTATTATTATTATTATTATTATATGTACAAAACTTTAAAAAATCATCAATTGGTCTATTATTTCTTAGGTTTCTACACCTTTTCCAACAGTATTTTAGAAACCTTCAATTGTATTTTAAAATAGTCATTTGTAATTAAGAGATCTTCATATGAATAATGGAATAATCATTTGTATTTTAGAAAGCATCATTTGTATTTTGGAATTACCATTTAAATTTGAGAATGTTTCAAATGTAGTTTAGAAAAACCAATTTAATTTAAGAAAGCAACAAATGAACTTTTGAATTACCAATTTAATTTGGGAAACCGTCATTTGTATTTTTGATCAAACCATATGAGTTTAAGAAAGTTTCAATTGTAGTTTAGAATTATTATTGCTCTATTTCTTAGATATCTCTTCTGTACGTATCAGTATACCTTTGTCATAATACTTCACTTTTTTTTTTTATCAGACAGGTGTCAAACTTTTTATCACGTTGAATGTCATTGTTCCTTTCAAGCTTTTATTAACAGTTATTTTGTTTAAATAAGCAGTTACGGAGAAAAATGAACGTTCGAGACAATTGTGGTATTTGTCGAGTATCCATGTTAAGAAGATCAGTGTTACGAGTTGTTCCCTGTAACCATCTTTTTCATGTTCATTGTGTTGAACAAGGTATGCTAAATACACCAGGATCATTATGTTCAATGTGTAGAGCGGAAATAACTGGAACAGAAAATGTGGTTCGTAGAATCAACAAAAAATATTCTGCTCAGGATAGAAAAAGAATTGTCGTGTGTGCCAACAAAGGTGAAGACTGGGTGCAGTTAGCCAAATCTTTAAATATAAAATATAAAACTGCTTACAACTGGGTCTCGTCAGGCCGTGAAGATATGAATAAAAAGGGTGGTCATAAACCTAAAGTTCTTACAGAAGAACAAAGAAACCGATTAATTGAGTGGGTGGAAGAAGATTGCAGCATAACGCTAAAAGTTTTAAAAGAGAAGGTGTTTAATGAATTTAGAATTATTGTTGCTATTTCTACCCTTAGCAATTACCTAGAAGGAAGGCTCTTTACAGTCAAACAAGTTCATCGACAGCCAATAACTATGAACTCGAATCAGAATAAAATACTTCGAGCAGAATACGTGCGCACCCTTAATACTTTTATTCAAGAAGGCAAACAAATCGTATGGATTGATGAGACCAACTTCAACCTTTTTTGTCGAAGAACCCGAGGAAGATCTAGGACTGGTGCAAGGGCAGTACAAATATTACCAGCTTCAAGGGGACCAAATGTTCATCTCATTGGTGGAATATCTGCTGCAGGTGTAGTATCAATAGAACGTCGACGAGGGTCATTTACAGCAGAAGCAGCTATTGTTTGGGTCAGACATTTGTTGCACCAATGGGAAATAGGCGGCAATCAAACAGGTGACCTGATAATTGTCTGCGATAATGCGCCGTGTCATTCCCGGCTTGAAGCTGCTTTGATTGGCACGAATGCCACTCTTTTAAGATTAGCGCCCTATTCACCAATGTTAAATCCCATTGAATCAATTTGGTCAAAAATTAAATCATTTGTAAAAGTTCACCTTGGAATTCCGCCAGTTGCTGCACCTGGTGTAATTGAACAAAGATTAGTCTACCTGGAGGGAATTATTGACCAAGCTAAGAATACCATAGTCGGAGGAGATTGCGTCCGTGCAGCTCAACATTCCACTACCTTTCATGCCGCAGCGATAGGCTTAGAAGACATGCCGGTTGGAATATAGCTTTGTATATTTTTTTTATTACATAGGTTAGGTTAGGTACCTATTATAAGAGTAATTTATTTATGTAGAATTAAACAGATAATATAAATGTAAAAATAAAGGGTGATTTGTTTAAAATTCCCCCCTTAAGTTTGCCAAATTTGTAACGAGAGATGTCCATCCCTGTAATTTTTCATGCATACCTACATGTAATCTAAAATTCAAATGATCGTTCCTTTAATTCAAATGATGCTTTCTAAAATTCATATGGTGTTTCTAAAATACAATTGCTATAATCTAAAATATATATGGCTTTTCTAAAATACATTTGGCATTATCGATAATACAATTGTTATTTCTAAAATACTTTTGATTATTTCGCAAATACATTTGACAAATCAAAAATACATATGGATTTTGCTAAAATACAAATGTTAATTCTAAAATACAAATGATACTTTCTTAAATCAAACTGATACTATCTTAAATACTGTTGTAAAAGGTGTAGTTAACTTTAGCTTAATAAGGTAACATTTATCCTATGATTATTTAAAAACACGCTTAATTTGACAGAATTTGAGAATACCTAATTATATTTTATTTTGGATTACTTTATTGAAAATATATTTAGATTTTAATTTATTTTACGAATTCGAACTAGTATTATTACATGTACTATTGAATGTCAATATAACTTAACGATTTACGTATCAGGTACGATTGATGCTAAATTCGATGTGAATGGCTGACAGGCATTAATGGATTAAAGCACAAATTAAAGCGAGGATTAAAGTTAATATTCATAAGGTCGTCACCTCGACAATTTAATACGTTCCGACGAACTAAAATTGATTTCTTATAACCCTAAATATTGTGTATTTGTTCGAATATAATAGAATACGTCACAACCCGTAGACGACTAAATACATGTCAGGGTGATAGAAAATTGATGTGTGAAAATGTCGAAGGCGCCAATCATAACCATATGACATATTTTTGCCTCCTTATACAATAATGAAAAATCTGATGTAGAATAACATTGTATTTCCTTATATATTTTTTATAAAAAAAATGCTTTGCCAAGTATTTTTGCTTTTATAACATGAAACATATGGCATCCTTTTAAGCTATTACGCTAGACACACAGAAATTAATAAAATGTGTAATTTCGTTGACATTTATTTTTCACTTTATTCCTACATCCGCTCGCTACTTCTTTATTTATTGACAAATATTGACCAATTATGTACTTAAGTCAATATAGGTCATACAAATTTTATTAAATTAATTTAAGAGCAACTTCAGTTTAAAAATAAATCAGCGGACAGACATTCTAAAAGACATTTTTTTTAATTGCTTAAGATCGAAAACATAATTTCGTAAATTTTTCACACAATACCTCCTTTAAAAATAATCACATTAGGGAAATAATTGTTACATTAAAAAAGTATGGCAATAAGAATATAAATCGATGGTTTTTAGATTTTAATGAAATTATGTATTTGCAATCTCACGGAACAAAAAACTGTTTAGTAAAAGATACCTCGCATTCTCTGCCACATTATATTTATTTATTTATTTAGAAAAAAAGCCCAACAGACAATGTCAATAATAGGGCCAAACATAATTATTACAAACAAAAGTAAAGATAATAGCTACATGAAAAACAAACATAAGATCAAAAAAGTTGTGAATATTCTCATAAATAAAACTAACTAAACACTTTTCAGGGATAGTAAACATGTCTATAGAATTACATATTATAATATTAAACTTGGTGCACATTGAATAAACTGGAGACTTGCATTCGTTCTGGCAGGTATCAAATAAAAACGCTCAACGTTCCTGGAATTAAAACTGGGAATTCGGAAATTGAGTTGAGCAAGTAACTCGGAACAGTTAATTTTTCCATGTAACAGTTTGTAAAGGAAAACTAAACTAAAAACAATTCTTCGGATTTGAAGAGAGTGAAAATTATATTCAGATAACAAAATAACCTGATTATATCCCTGCAGAGGGTAGATACCATTTTGTTTAAAATATAGAAATTTGATAAATTTTCTTTGAATGTTCTCCAACCTGTATATGTGTGTTTGATACAATGGTGCTCAGATTAAGCTAGCATATTCAAGTTGAGATCTAACGTAAGCATAAAACAAAACTTTCAAACAATCTAAATCATTAAAGTCCCTACAAGATTTAATTATAAATCCCAATGAACGAGTAGCTGATGAGGTAATATTATCTATATTATGTTTATCAAATGTCAGTTTATTATCAAATGTTACACCCAAGTCTAAAACATGCTCACACCGCAGTAATTCAGCAGATCCAAGAGAATACACAAATGTTATTAAATTAACTTTTTTGGAAAAAGTGATTTCTTTACATTTTGCAACATTAAGTTCAAGCTTGTTAGTTAAACACCACTCTATCAAGTAATCAAGATTATCTTGCAAAACAATACAATCCTGTAAATTATTCACTTTCACAAATAACTTTAGATCATCAGCATAAAAAAAGTGACTCTACCGTAAATCCGCTAGCTAAATCATTAATAAAAACTAGAATTTCCCAAAATGGAACACTATGGGACTCCAGATGTAGCCACAAATTTAGCAGATTTAAAACCCAAATATTCGACGCATTGATATCTGTTACGTAAATAAGATGCAAGAATGAAACCAATGAATCACTTAAACCTATACCTTCAAGCTTGTAATACAATATTATGATCTACTTTGCCAAAGGCCTTTGAGAAATCTGTGTATATTGCATCCACTTGTTGTTGACTATTTATAGCTTCAGAAATAAACTGAGTGAAGCAGCATAGGTTGGTAACGGTGGAACGCTTACTAACAAAACCACGTTGCGTTTCAGTGATTGACGACGCAATATCATTAAAATTGACGAATATAAAAGTATCTCAAAGACCTTAGCAAAGTTAGATAAAACTGTTATGGGACGATAATTAGTGATGATGCGCTTATCTCCACTTTTAAGAATTGGACAAGTTTTCCCCTCTTTCCATATATCAGGAAAGGTGCACGTCATAAGAGAAAATATAAGTTAACGGTACTGCAAGCACATTTACACAATTTTTAATAAAAAAACTACCGTCAACACCATGAGACATTTTGGATTTAAATTTTTCAATTGCCTCAGTGACTGATGTGATATTTACGAAATTATTATTGGTATTATTAGCACTAAAGAAAGTTTGAGAATAATCAATCGAATAAACTCCTTTAAAATAGAATGCAAATGCATTAACTATTTCAAGTGGCGTCATTTGTGGCATTATTTTTATAGTACGTCGTAACTCTTTAAATGACTGAAGATACTGTTGTTGACCACATATATTTCTTATAAATAATATTCCTCTTATTTCTTAATTTAGATAATATGTCAGCAGTATACCAAGGAGGATATCTATTTTTAAATGATTTTCATCCAAACAGCTGTACAAAGTGGTGTAAAAGTGTGTACAGATATCATTGACATCTGTAGTGGCAATTGATATTTTTCAAGGAGCATTATACAATTCTATAAAATTAGCTCTACGAAAGTTATATTTTTTCTCAGATGTATTAAAATCAATAACATGTTTAGAGTCACTTACTACTGAGAATGATAGAGACGGATGGTGAGAGTCTTCCGGTAAAAGTGGATTGAGATCATGAACCACAGTAAAGTCCAAATTACTAATGACGAGGTCAAGAATTCTCTGATTGTGATTATTTACAAGGTTGTATTGTTTCAAATTAAAGAATTCAAGAAAGTTGATTAAATATTGACATTTTGAGTCAACTATATTTTTATGCTGAATATAACTTAAAAAACTAGGAATATTGAAAGCGCCAAAAATTAACACATTATTGTCATAGTAATTTCCAATTGTTCAAAATATTCAAATAAACATAAATAATCATTTGCATCAGCTGAAGGAGGAATATAAATACAAGAAATATAAATAAAACAATTATTAACAATAATTTTACACCCAGAAACATCCAAGTATATTCTACAAGTCATTATGTAATGAACTAAGATCTAACACAGTAGATTTAAAAATATTCCTAACTGGTAACAGAGAACCACCACCGCGAGTCACACCTAATGCTTGAAAGTTTCTATCACATCTATATGTATATAGTATATAAGTTATTATCAATTATTTCTGCAGAAAGGACAGTAGAGGATATCCATGTTTCCGTTAAAGCGATAAATTTAACGATTAAACGAACGTACCTTTAGTGAAGTTCAATCGTAATTTTATGAGACCTCCAGTCCGAAGATATCACTTATTTAACCATGTAGTACGCTCCTAGTAGCACCAGGGGCGTACTACATGGTTAAATAATAAGTGATATCAAAGGACTGGAGGTAGAAATAAAATATATGTTTATATACCTACCGAAGAACTTGAGAATTTCCTGAAATTTTTTGTTGAAAATTCGAAGGTGTATAAGTTCAAGACCTATTTTCGGATAACTTTGGAAAATGCGGGTCAAAAAATAAGTGGATGGCGAAAATTATCAATATATTTACAATTTTCTTAGTTTTCCAAGTTTAGAAAACATGTCTTTAAAAAATATCTTTCAAAAACTGAATACTTAGTAGTAGTAGGTCCTGAAGTCGATCTATTCGCTTCAAGAAATAACACAGACTATAAAGTGCATGTGTCTTGAACCAGATATCCCAATGCATTGACAAGTTATTTCAAGCCAGAGTCTAATCATTTTGTTCTCATGATAATTCACTACACTGGCTATGGATGAGCCTTAGCGGGCCAGATAGAGGTCCATTTATTAGGCAAATATATAGACTGAAAGAATATTCGAAACATCACTTGATATATTGCCATGTAACAAATGCTACCCTAAAACAGTTTGATTTAGAGTGGTTTGAAAGTTTGATTTAGAGGTGGCCTCCATCCCCACAAGTCCTACCTTTTGCAATACGATTATATTATCAGTTCATTTTTCCTAACAAAAAATTAACGTTATCACAAAAATTGATTTCTACTTTAACTCTTGTGTATGTTCAATCGAGTTTGAATTACTAAATGCCCGAGATATTAGGTATTATTCAGTCAAACTGCTTTGAAAATTTAAGTAACTGACCACAAACCGTAACCAATATGGCATATTTTGTCTTTTCAATAAAAATTTCAAGCTATGTGCAGCAAATGCCCTTATTATCGACCTTAAGAAGGCCAAGGTCTACTACTACTACTATAGTTATAAGCCATAAAAACCCTCACGACGGTAAAGCTTCCTTTTTCCTTTCTACTTATCAATAAATGGAAAAAATCAATGACAGAAGAGAGTGGCCCTGATAATAAAATATTTATTTCATATAATACAAGACACGTTTCAACTTCAGCTATACTGTTAGTTAGGAATGAATTGATTAGGGTGAACATCGTAATGAATAATGTTTGCAAGCTTCTTACCAGTAATAGTTTATTTGTTAAGTCTTATTGATGAATTAATAAATTTAGTATTTTTTTTATACTTATATTGCAGAATGCAGTGCAGGGTGGACCAAATTCGATAGCATTTGGGGGTTTCTCTGAAAGTATGAGAGACAGAAAAAACCGATGTCCTGGGTTCGATTTTCGAGAAACAAAAATGGCGCAAACTGCGATCGCCTATCTAATTCGACTACCGAGCTACTTACAGAGCGTTTTTTTTAAATTGACATTTTTAGATGAACTCTATATCTCAATTACCAAGTGTCGACTCGAAACACGAGTAACACATTCTTAAAGCACTTTTTTGGGTAGAATCCATTGCTGATAAAAAGAAAATTATGCATGTATTATTTTTCGAGATTCAAACATAACTTTTGTTTTGTTTAATGGAACACCCTGTAAATTATTTAATTATTCTTCACAATTTAAATTATCTTTGCCAAAAACATGAAAAAATAAACTAGAAGTGTTCGAATTGTCTTTCATTGACACCTATGCATATTTATCGCATATAACGAACCATTACCGAGTTATTCGGTGAAAACGTGTCTTTTGCACCTTTCCTTCAAGATGGCGGCTGGCGCTCACCTCCTCCAAGGTGGAAAACTTGTATTTTTAATTAATTAGGGTCGCTACTCAAGCAACATATTTCAAAATCATTACTACCCCACCTTTTGTAAGGTAATGAGATTTTTTAATTTCCAATGACTGGGCTATAAAGATATATCAACTCAAACTTTTTTCTAAAAATTTCTTCAACATCTAGGCTACATTTCGTTCAATGAATGTATACAGGGTGGTCCAGTTTATAATAGCAGGACTTTACCAGGATCTAGTTCAGCGTAAAATATAGACATTTTACCCCACGATACACTGAATAATAGATAGGATATTGCGCATGATGGGCGGTCCTATTTAGCTCTGTGAGTGACGTCATGCACGAGCGTACATAAACGCGCTCACGAGAGCATCCAGTCTGATTGGCTATTTCACTTTGAGAGAGTGACGTTATGCGCGAAACGGACGGAAACGCGTTACGGGAATATCCAGCCCTGATTTTACCCTATACACTATGGTCGAATTCTGCTTCGTTTAAGATCTATAGGGTGTTAAAGATGGAATTTTTTTAAGAATAATTGGCCACAACTCTATACTAATAAAAGATAGCTCTTTGAAATTTAGCATAGAGAGTTTGTTTTACATTCTTTATCGGATAGTGGCTGCAATTTTGCAGCCACTATCCGTCTTTGAAGTTGAATTACTCGAAAACGATGCATTTAATTGACATATTAAGAGATACAAAAAAGTCGATAAATGGTACAGGTAATAACACAAGCACATCGATTTTGTGAAAAAACAGTGGCGTACCTTTGTTTTCAATTAAAATAATTTTTGACTAGCCCATACGCACGCCCCTGTATTCTTGATAAAAATATTGCAACTACTATCCGATAAAGAATGTAAAACAAACTCTCTATGCTAAATTTCAAAGAGCTATCTTTTGTTAGTATAATTATTTTTAAAAAAATTCCATCTTTAACACCCTGTAGATCTTAAACGAAGCACAATTCGACCATAGTTTATAGGACAAAATCTCTTTAGTTTACGCTGAACTAGCTCCTGGTAAAGCTCCTGCTATTATAAAGTGGACTACCCTGTATACACATTTTGAATATTTCACATAGCTAACCGCATACCGAAGTCTTTTATGTATAATTTTAGAAGTTTTAACTTTGCGTAATTTTTTTGGTAATATGTAGGTGTACTGTCAAAAAAGGAACGCACGGGCTTTGTCGCTTTGTGCACAAGTGGTTCAAATTTCAGTTCGGTAAGTCAAGTCGTTTTTTTTTAATGGCGATGTTGTAAATCACACCACATAATATGCCCCAAAACATGCTCTACAATATGGTAAAGGTTCCATGTGGTTCTACGCCAAGGGTAGCCTAAGTGCGTAATCTCGGTCGAATTTTACTCCACTATATCTGTAATATATTATTTGGCCCACTGTTTGTTAAGACTAATCCTTGATTTATTTATGTCTAATGTCCTCTTTTAATAATATATAAAGTGCATATACTTTAAAACAATATATTATTTAGTAACCAATGTAACCATATTGCATTGATATGGCAGATTGAAGGAAGTCTTTTTCTAAAAATGTCAGCGGGGGAATAAAATCTGATAACAAGATAGTTGGAATTTAGCTGATTATGTCGATAAACATTCTCTAATCTAACAGTCAGTGTAGATCCTACTTTTCTCTCGCTACGACTTTAACCAAGCGTTGATAAATTCCTCCTAAATGGACGACTTTGCTTTATCTTTTTATAGTAGTTCAATTATATTTTAAATAAGATAAAATTAAACTGTTATTACATAAGAAATTAAATTGTTATTACATAAGTAGAGAATATATTATATACCTATAATACATAATTTAGTAAATAATTTTTTATTTATATGTTTTCCATGATTATTCTCATTTTCCTTCCATTTTTTATAATTTAAAAGTTCACAGACATGCTTCCACAAATGTATTAAAATTACAGTGCGAAATGGTTACGACGTGGACACTGATGTAATATTCAGTTTTCCTGATGTGTTTCCTTGTGGAAATATTTATTTAAAGAGTGCAATCTCATAGTTTGCTGGATCAAACATACAGTTTTCAGTGTATGTATCTGTCGATACTAAAATAAATATTTATTTTATTTATTTCGCAATCGCTTGGCCGCATGGTTGCAATTTTCGTAGATGGAAATTTGCCAAAACTTATTTAATCAAAACTCTATTGTTAAAAATGTATTGTCCCAAATATTAATAAAATTTTGATAATTTTCATTTTGGTATAGGTATTAATTTACTCTAGTTAGTAGCCTTATTAATCATACTAATCGTAAAGTAATTTATCTAGAAAGAATAAATTTAAATTCATTGTTTCTGATTTATTATGACTGTATACAAACTTTAGATCTATTTTCTCATTTAGCATTTCACATTTTATATTTTTACCCATTACTGGTTGGCCTACTTTCTGTTGTACATCTGGGTTGTTTTATTATGACATCACGAAGAGCACCATTGTCTCTTCTTTTATTATAGGTAGGGTTAATTAATCTAAATCTCATGGTTAAATGCACTCGGTCTAAAGCAAGGAAAACAATGAAAAGAAATATTTTTATAACTTGCTTGCTGTAAAATGTTTGTATTCGTTTCGTTTTGTATTGTGCCGTTTAATTCTAATTAATATTTGAAAATTATTCAATTATGTATAACATCCAATTCAATTCTTACGTCGATGAATTATTGCTTATTTCTGCTCTCGCCTTACTGTCTCATATAGAGGTAAGTTGTGACCATAAAAAAAAAAAATTGTGGAGATTTTGTGTGAAATTCTGAAAAGTGAAAAGTGATCTTTTTCATTCACAGTGAATTTTTAAATATCAAAACATTAAAATTGTTCAATTTATCTCTAATCAAATCCAAACTAGAATACGAGTCAATAGTTTGAAGTCCTCACTATGGTATTTATATATAAACGATTGAAAAAACACAAATAATAAAAAAAAGTTAAAAAAATGCTGATGTCTTCCCACAGAAGGAATTACTGAATAAACGTTGAGTTGAGAGTCTTGATGTCCATCGGAAATATTTTTCTTTGGATGCTCCTCTACAAAATAATCAATGTAATTAATTGATTGTAGTGAAATACTTCGTATGCTAAATTTCCACCCCCTAGACTCATCTAGATAAGTTGAATGTTTTCATCTTCGAACTTCGCCTACAAATATTTTAATATACCTACACATTTACATTACATAACTTACTTAATGCAAAACAACATTGCACGTCCGTTGCACGTCATCTCGCACAAAAGCCGTATTTTTTTATTCAGCGACTTACAGCTGCTACAAGACATTTCTTTTTCTTCACCAACTGATGACGTCATCAGTAAGATGCTGAATAAAAAAATATAACTTTTGTGCGTGATGACGGATTTTGATTTCAATGTTTCTGAAATCGCTCAAAAATGTCTAATTTCTCGGCGCAATTTCAGACCCCAAATGAAATGGGAAATGAAGTAATTTCAACGAAAGAATTAATATAGAAGCACATTTTGTGATTGATAAAAGGATTCTAAAGACGTTCGAATAACTATGCAAATGTATGGCATTAGGAAACTTTTGTAGCAGTTAGGAACATATTCACGTCTACAATATCCATGTAGATGTAATATACGGATTTTCAGTTCTTTCTTTGCCAGAAAAGTTCTAAAATACTTAAGTAAATGTGTTTATTCACAATCATATACGTAATGCTTCAATTGCCAGCTTTTACAAAGTTGGGAAGTAGGCCATTCTTTACTTTCATTTCCAGCTAGCCGGAAAAGTAGCTTTACCGACTAGGTAAACGTCACTCTCCCGGCAAGTTAAACAACGTCATTTTGCTGCAGCAAACTTTCTGGTTGTCTTTTCTGCAGCAGCTTTCAAATCTGGTGGAGTACACTTTCTAAGTCACAATGGTCAGAATCAAACATTTTTTTTTAGAATTTTGATTTATTTGACAGAAGAATCTTAATGTCTCGTTACCTAGCAACGCTCGGTATGTAATGTACTATTATTTTTAATAAGATAAAATGGTAAAAATAAATTTTACTATTTACGTCAAAGTTTTTAGTCTTAAGCCTCTAATGTCTTAAAAAGACATAAATACTCTTTTCAGAGCTTATTTGCAAACTATCTACATTTAACTGACGGATTAATCCAAAAAAAGGACTCCTTCTGTTATCAGGCAGCGCACGTCACCATCCCATGGACCGGTTTCTGGCTTATTAGCCTTCATCAGCATGGTACAGGTAACGCACGCCGTATGACATCAGAAGGTCCAGTTCTTGATAACATCGATCGACATGAAGTCGGTGAGATGCAAATGTGGACCGTGGGGCCCTCTGGTGTAAAAATTTACCTCTATGGATTTCTGACTTCTTTGGATTTCATTTCTATCATTCGCCTAGTCTGGGCACAGTCCACATTGCAATAGGTTTCACCAGAGGGCCACGGTCCACATTTGCATCTCACCGACTTCATGTCGATCGCTGTTATCAAGAACTGGACCTTCTGATGTCATACGGCGTGCGTTACCTGTACCATGCTGATGAAGGCTAATAAGCCAGAAACCGGTCCATGGGATGTGACATGCGCTGCCTGATAACAGAAGGAGTTCTTTTTTTGGATGAATCCGTCTGGTGAGGCTTATTGCAATATTAAATTATTTGCTTTCTACATTCGTAGTACTGACCATTTTATCAGTTAAATGTTAAATGTAGATAGTTTGCAAATAAGCTCTGAAAAGAGTATTTATGTCTTTTTAAGACATTAGAGGATTAAGACTAAAAACTTTGACGTAAATAGTAAAATTTATTTTTACTATTTTATCTTATTAAAAATTTACCTCTATGGATTTCTGACTTCTTTGGATTTCATTTCTGTACTATTATTTGTTGTATTTATTTGTATAAAAAACTTTGCTCCAAACAGATCGTCGTCATTAACACAGGCCACTTATCAGCTATAATGAACCATGGGCAATGATAATCACGCGATAATTTTTTCTAATAATAATGAGCTGATAGCAGTTACTTAAAGTAACAAGCTTGAGAGTCATTATTAGAAAAAATTATAAGGATTTATCGTTGCACGTGGTTGATTCGGTAAGAAAATTTGTTGCAATAATTCTATATAAGATGTCAAATCGTCAAAATGACATTTCAATTAATCTATCGATTGCTTTATTTTTCTCATTTCCAAACCATGAATGTGACATTTTATAGTAGTTTATTCCACAAGTATAATAATCCGTTTTATTCACGAGGGTGAAAGTTCACGGCGCGAGCCGAAGGCGAGTGTCGTAAATCACCCGAGTGAATAATAGCCATTATATGTGTCAAAAGAACGGCCTGTCATAAATTCAATTTAAAAGTCAACGTTGTTTACAATTAATTTCGTGCTTTGACTCACATGCCAAGGCTACTATAATAAAATTTTTAACAAATATCCGATACGTTGTCATAGAAACTCTGTTCATTATTCACTGCAATGAATAACGAAATCATTATTCATTGCAGGGAATAATGGATAGCATTATGCTTGAGGAAACACATACATAATGCATACATTATTTAGTAGTCGTGGATAACAGTAGTTTATTCCACATATAATCGCCTGTTTTATTCACGAGGGTGAAGGTTTATGGAACGAGCCGAGGGCGAGTGTCGTAAATCACCCGAGTGAATAATAACCATTACATGCGAGTAGAATACCCTATTTTATCCACGACTATTAAATATTTCTGACTAAATCATTTACTGAAGAAATTTATAAATACATACTATGTATTTATTTTTAACATTTTTTATGAGCAGGCCGTTATGTGTCAAAAGAACGACCTATCATAAATAAAATTTAAACGTCAACGTTGTTTACAATTAATTTCGTGCTTTGACTCACTTGTCATGGCCACTTTAATTCAATTTTTAACAAATATTCGATATGTTGTCTAGAAACTTTGTTCATTATTCACTGCAGTGAATAATGAAATCATTATTCACTGCAGGGAATAATGAATAGCGTTATGTTCGAGGAAATACATAGTCACATAGATAATGCAAATATTATTTAGTAGTCGTGGTTAAAATAATTTATAAAACTGACAAAAACTATTTTGTTATAAGTGATGATTGTAATACCACTAGTGCTTAAATTATTTCCAGGCATAATTTAAGTACTTGTGGCATTAGGTGAGAAAATAGAAACTGCCAATTTTACGCTAGCCCTCAAAATTGCTTTTCGTTCGCCTCCCCCCCTGCTCTGAATATCGCGGCAAGGCCATGCAATGCGCAATATAGTTCCAAGTTGGACTCTCTATCTTGAATTTCTTACCAGAACGGCGATCCGGCGGCAGTTTTTTGTTCGGAAATAGCGTTTAAAGTTTTCATGTTTTTATATTTAACTGTCAAAAAATGTCCACTTATAATTCTCTCCAGGATACCCCAGCAGGGAAAATTTCCGAAGAAATACATAGGTTGTCAATTGTCATGGCAACGTTAAGAAATGCTACTATTTTATTGGTTAACATATTATGTTGGCGCATTGATTAAGGAATGAATAAGATACGCGACTTCAATGGTAAAGTGCGAGGCCAATTTTGGCGGCGAGATCTCGGTAAGTTGCGGGCATTCCTGTGATTCACGTAGTATGCTTTTGACAAACCTGTGTCGTGTCTGGTTTTATATCATTAATAATCTAGTGGTAATAAAAATTTAATGTCCAGATTAATTTTAGTTTAAAATTATTAACGTAGTATGTTCTCTCTGCCAGCTATTTCTCAACGTTTGTTTGACTTTTAACCGTCACATAATTTTAAACTAAAATCAATCTGAACATTCAATTTTTGTTTTCACTAGATTATAAATTATATAAAACCAGACACGACACAGGTTTATCAAAAGCATACTACGTGAATCACAGGAATGCTCGCAACTTACCGGGAATCTCGCTGCCAAAATTAGCCTCGCACTTTACATTGGAGTCGCGTATCTTATTCATTCCTTAATCAATGGTTGGCGTGAAATTTTCAGTTAAGTGTTACTATGATTCATTATTTTCGCACATGTGACTAGAAATGGAGAAATTTTATTGGATTTCTGTTAAGTCAAAATTTTTTCTTTATTATTAACCCTAAAGTTTAATTTAAATTTTACTATTCAGACGTGTGATAAGTCGGTTTTCACTAGAGGTAATTTAAATTGCTGCTTTAAAACTAGCGGCAATAAATAATGTAATGCAATAAACAAATCAATTAATTTAAATATATAAATATTTATTGAAATAATAAGCAAAGTCATAAAGTGAAATGCTAATATACAACGAAATTTATTTTGACAGTAGGTATACTTAACTATAAGTATAGATATATTTTAAGTATCACACTTTTTGGCTGAAAGTAAAATAATTAACGGTTATTCTTCACCGTCGGATTTTTATTTACATTTACAACATTACAAAGGCACTTTTTTAAGAATTTCTTTTCATAGGTTAACTAAAAAGAGTAATTCTTTTTGATATTTTAATATAAAAGAAGAAAGACGGTCAAAAATTTGAGCTGATCCAATATGCAGAAAATAGACTCCAACTTCATAATGCCCCTTTGTATCAATATCGTGACCTCGTGGAGAGGTTTGCTGTAGAAAGCATATTTTTGGATATGGAAAGTGATTCATCAGTGGTAATTTTGATAGCCAAATAAGAGTTAATATAAATAGGGTAATAGAAAGCTACGTAGAGCCAGTTTCTAGTCGAAGATAGGGATCAGAAAGTTTGCGTGGCAGCAAAAGTAAACGCCTGAAAAAGTGTATCTGCACTCTTTCTAAGTAATTAACGTAATGAAAACCCGATACCGACATATCCACCATTAATGTATTTAAGACTGTGGAATTATAAAGCTGGATATTAACCTGCCAATAATTGAGTTTTGATTCTGTCATAAGGTTAATGGCAGTACCCGTGGCCCGCCTTGCTTTCACTATTGATGTTTCTGTTATTCCCCTGAACAGAGAAAATTATGTACTCTCAGATATTTATACTTGTTTACAACTTCAATTGGATTATTTTTAAACAAAATCTGTCCACTAAGCTTAGATCTAAAGCCTCCTCTTGAAATTATCATGTTTATTTTTTTCTATGTCAATGTACTACTCTAAAATTGAAAGTTTTTGTTAAAATTTACCTCGGAGTTCCCCAGAATAACAAGGTTATCAGCATTTAATACCATTGGTATATTTATGATGTTGATAACATTAATTCCAGAGGCCCCTATTTGTCTAAAAATTCTATACTTATATTAGCTAGAAAGAAAGAGAATAGCAAGGGACTGATTTATGTCATATTTTTTGGCAATTTATTATCTATTGCAGTATATGTTTTTAATTATTATAAAGTTAGCAAACACTCAATAATAATATATGATTTTTGCTAAAGTATTTTACGATCGAGGGAGTTAAAAGTTTGCTTGAAATCAATAAATACAGCATACACCTCCTAATGTTCGGCTCAATTGTAAATGGATGGACATGCTTAAAGGTTAATACAAAACCGTTTTGGTATTCCGATAGAACTCGGCATGAATCATTCCTATTCAAAATAACTTGAATGGATAGTTTAGGTATTTAGTAATGTTGTTGTTGGAATTTATTGGATTGTTTTTTGTATAAAATTGTAAAATTATTGTACTCCAATTTAAAAGTACCCTACGTGCCTCTAAAATGTTACTACAAGACAAATGCAAGAAATACTCCTTGCTAATTATACTGAATGGGTTGGTTTAAACGGAACAATTTTGTGGCCTGCGATAAATCCAGGTTTGTTCTGTAATAGCGTGACCCCTATGATATCGACCTAAAAAATTATTTTAAAGAGGAACACCGTAAAAAGGTAGGTAGGACCGTGATATAGATGATGCATCTGCAGCATTATCCTTTTTTATTGATCATGTGAGCAAATTTGTACCCTGAAATATAAGAGATTGCACAATTTTCAATTTTGCAATTAAAGTCGCCTGCTATTATAATTAATAAGCTAGCGTAAGAGGCTTACTTAGACAATAATTGGAAAGCTCTAACATAGTTTCAAGATCTAAATACGGTGTAAAGACAACGCATACAATGCTGAAATTTCCGCTAATCCAACCTAATGACTTCTTCAGCAGTGTTATTATATGAACAGGGTGATCTATGAGTGTGCCAAACTTCAGAGGACGCTAATTTATCAAAAAGTAAATGGACCTTTATTAATACACATATATCCTAAAACGCATAATAAGGGAACTACAACCTCTTGAAGGGGGATGATGATTAACATAATATCAATTTTCGATTATAAGTAAAAAAAAATGAAATTTTCATGCATTACGACCTCGATGAAGGCACAAACAATTACAAATTTCGTATTTAACAACTTGCTTTATTAAGATAGTTTTGAGAGGTGAGTGGTAGTTTTTACTCCAAAATTTTTTTGATGTCACTTTCGAAGCAATATTTTATTGCCCCATTGCATGCGGGCAATAAAATATTGCCCGCATGCAATGGATTCAGAAGAAGTATGTTTCAAAAATGTTGTCACACCAGCCGTTTTTGAGTAATTTGCGTTGAACGGTAATAGGGTTTTTCAGCAGCCTATGTCGTTCAACGCAAATTATTTAAAAACGGTTGATGTGACAAAAATTTTGGAAATAATTTTAATTAAAACTTTTGCTTCGAAAGTGACGTTTTGGGTAAAAGACTACTCCTCACCCCTTTCAACTACCCCAATAAAGCAAACTGATAAATGTGAAATTTGTAATTTTATCAGTCTACATCGAGGCCGTATGAAAATTTCATTTCTCTAATCACCACCATATTGGACTTATAATTGAAATATTGATATTCATCATCCCCCTTCAAGGGTTTGTAGCTCCCTTATTATGCGTTTTAGGATATATGTTTATTAACGAAAGTCCATTTATTTTTGATAAATTAGCGGCCTTTGAAATTTGGCACACTCGTGGTAGATCACCCGGTACCTATGATATGTATATTGTATTATAGAATGTTACTAAAAAATTGCAGTGTTTCGGTGTATTGGTTGGCCAAGTTTCTGAAAGACATATCACACATTAGGTAATATGGTTGTTCTACGTCATACGTGCAGAATTCTTAATAACAAGTTTTCCTAAGCACCCATATTCGTACATTAGTTCCCATATCACGTTTAGTAGAAATCATGTCTTCTCTTACTTTCTTATTCTAAGTATTTATTTCCACAATTTTTCTTATTGTTGGTAATTAGAGTTGTTATTATATACACTGCGGTCCCTATGCATGGAATAAATTCATTTTAAACGTAATTATAAACTTTTAGGAAAAATCCAGAAACATGCTGAAATTGATATAAAATTACTATTTTCTAGCATGAAATCAAAATCCCTTTTGAACAAGGTGCCGCATGTCCCTCATTTTAATTTTAAATTGAAATTCAACCTGTTTCAGGATTTTTTCTAAAAGTTCATAATAATTATACTTAAAATGAATTTATTCCATACATACATATGGACCAATTAGTCCAATTACGTATAAAATTGAATACATTTAATAATTTTCATTATAAACAAGTTTAATGAATATTAATTATCCGCCACAAATAAACTACAAACAATATATTTAATAATTCCTTAAACTCCCTGTACAAACTTATTCTAAGAAATTTTAAAGCACTAAATCAATTATGTCATGTTTTATTTACTAGTTAAGCTAAAACACGGTATTTAATTGTGTAGATTTTTCGTTGTAGTATACACTAGAAATAATGGAACAATCTTCTAATAAGGAAATGTGTTTACACAGTTTAAATATTTACTATCTTTATTTATTTACTATCCTTCAGTTAAACGGAGTTCGTGTATATTTTTGAAATGAACGTGAAATTAAACACATTCCTTTTTTGATTTTTACGCGATAGTTGATTTAGAGAGCATTTACATTTCAGGTCAAAATCACGTAAAAATATGTGTACATAAATTCCGTAGATAAACATTTGAAACACTTGCTTTTAGTAGAGAAGCATTAATTAAAATTCCCAAATATACAGTACGTTCACAATGAAAGGAATATAATCTGAACAACGTGATTTTGCCAAAAACACTGAGACACGTCGATTTTTTATTTTGATTTGGCACATTTTGAGTCATACGGCAACTTTTTTATTTTAAATATAACACCCTATATTTTTGTACGGAATTGTATAACGACAAAAAGACGTCTCCAAAGATGTAGTAAACACGTTTTTATTATGAATACTTTTTTATAATTTACAAAAAACGTGAGATACTAATTTAGTGCACTAACTTTCTAAAAAAGTTAACTGATGTTCAATGTGTTGCCCGTTTACTTTAATATATTTTTTAGTTACCTATTTCTCGTAGGGCATTTGTGAATAATTTTTGGGGAGATTAGTCGAATTTGTCAAACGGGGTAATATGGAACAAAATTTTAGAATATTTGTGTGTATCTTTTTTGTTTACTTTGTTTTTCATAAAAAAAAATATGCGTTAGATACATATGGAATGAAAGAATCTTGTGATGCAAAAAATAATTGGTGATCACCCCCCACTGAAAAAAAAAAAATAAAATCCTTCGTGTTCCATATTCACCCTCAGGGGGAATTTATGGAACATGAAATTATTATATAATAACACGAGTTACGTATTAGCTGTCACATTTGTAGAATTTGTTGTATTTTGTTTCGTCCACAGTCAAAGTCAAAGCATACTCTTCAATTTTCATACGGCACTCTTCAATTTTCATCGATCAAATTAGAAAATCGCAAAAATCTAAAGAATCATACATTTTGGGTATAGGAACATGATACATGCTTAGATGCGCATTTTTTCTCGCTATCGATTGGTGTATATAATTAGATATGGTTCCATTTAAAAAAAATTACTTATTGCTGTTTCTATGAGGTCGATAGATATCGTTAATTTTAAAAACTTTGCAGTTAAAATTTTGACAATTTTATTACATGATGGGTAGCTCCAATACCTTGTCTTACCTCAATAAAAAATTCAACGTCTTATCATTAATTGTTACTGAGATATTGATTTTTACATACAACTATTCCGTCAATATTTTGGGAAAAAAATTAATATCTCAGAAAATATTTATTTTAGACATAGGGAACCTTTAATGAAATGACCTTTAAATTTTCCGTGGAATCTAAAAAAAAATTAAAAATGGGGGCATCTTATTTAAAATAACAAAGTTCGGGTCAACTTCCGGTATAACCGGAAATGCCACCATTTTGAAAATATTTTCATTAAATAGATCCTACCCACTTAGGACCATAACCAAAATTTCAAATCAATATCTTTTTTCTTTCTCGAGATACTTCTAATAGGCCGTCAACGTGAATCACCCTTTATATAGGATTTTTTATGCCTTAAAATTTTTATTTTAGTATGTACAAATGAATTATTTCAATTAGTTCAATTAAATTAAATTTCACTCAACTTTAATATTAAAAAATATTAATAAAAAATACGTTTATTGCAAAAAAAATCGACATGACAAACTAATGCTAATATAATTGTGAATGAATAAAATTTTTTGCAGTCAAGGTAAACAATGTTCATTCATTTCTGGGTGTCTTCTTCTTCGACTACCTTTAATAATTCATTTCATTTGAATTTCAGCTCAGACTAAGGCAGTTACAATCCTCTAAGAGTAGTTCATTATTAGATACGAACGTGTAGAATTGTAGAATATTAAATTTATATTGACAGATGAAAAGAACCACATTCTAAATTTGAAACGTCATGTAATTGCAAACACCCGTACATGTAGCAGATAACCAAATGGATAGCAAGCAATAAGACGATGTCAATGCAGCTCTTTGATCTGCTTTAACTTACCCTCACATGAAACAACGTTGTGTTGGCGACACGACACAGAACCAATACCTCGAAAGGCCGTCTTCATATGGACGTGAAGTTAATCTGATTGATTAACCCAAGTTTACCAAATTTAATTCAATATTGTATTAACATATAGTTAAAGTAGTTGTTTTTATAGAATTCGACAATAATTGCGTTCTAAAGCGATTTCAGTAATTTTTACATCCAATAGATTTTATATTTGTATGTTCAGAAGTGAAGCATATATTATTATGTACCCAATAAACACAACATACGTGGCCCAATAATGGTAAATCACAAACTGCCATCTAACTCATCAATGGTACTTCGATGGCTGCTTAGTACTGGACTGTGCTGGACCGGAAAAAATATGTCCCACCGGCCATCAGCGATTTTCCATCATTTAACCAGTAATGTGTCGCCACTGCTTAGCCTCCAGTGGTATTTCATTTAATTAATATTGGGCCATTATTAGACCACAATTCAGCCATTATTCAGCCACTCCAAGACCAATAATCTGTTACCAGTGTCTAACCAGTACTGTCTGTGCTATATTGGCCATTTCGTGTGCCAATATAGGTACAGTGCTATCAGTGGCGACTGGTGAAATTTAATTTGTCATTTCTTCGTATTGGAGCGAGGGTCAAGCGACACTTTAAATTAACTACCTACTAAGACCGAATGAAGAAGTTCTGCAGAACAGAATTGAACTTGAAATATGCGAAAACAGTTGCCAAAAATGGGTTTGCTGCCCCTGATAATTTTGTAGATATAATTTGAAAAATGTTTGCCAAGCTTTCGTTCAGATTCAGATGTCAAATTTATCTACGGATTTCAATTTGTATTAATATTTTATAAAGTTGACATTTAAAAATACGAGTATAAGTATAAAAATTTAATCAAAAACAAAATTTACAATCTGAAATCTGAAAAAAATGTTTTGCAAACATTTTTCAAATTATCCACAACATTTATTATCAGGGAAGGCAATCCCATTTTTGGGCAACTGTTTTCGCAAATTTTAAGCTCAATTTTGTTCTGCAAAACTTCTTTATTTAGTCTTGGTAGTTATTTAAAATATCGCTTGACCCACGCTACAATAAGTAGAAATTACAAACTAAATTTCATCAGTCGCCACTGAGCACACCGTACCTATAGATTAGCACACTAAATAGCCAACAGCACATATTTTACAAACCATTAACCATTTACAAATTAAATAGATCCCATTTTTCAAAGCCGCCACTGACATGTTATTCACATTTTAGTATATGAACATATTAAATAAAAATATATAGCATTTAAATACCAATGTTACTTTTTCAATGAAAGGCAGTATATTTATATATTAACATATTTATTGTAAAACAAATAAACACAATTTGTATCATTAAAACAACAAAAAACGTTTTTCCAAGGTAAACATCAATATAGGTACATATAATTACATATACATATGATTTTTAATTTATTAAATTGCTTACCTAAATCTAAATAAAACTAGTTTTTGCCAAAAAGTGCAGGTGACCGGTGTTTGGGTAGATTGGGCGCGGCCTATCACAGTTATAGGGTTTTTCTATACCAAGACACAAATCGATATCCACTCAAAAAGTTCAGCTGACGTACGTTACCTGCAACAAAGGATTATCACAATAATTTTTTTTTTTTTTTCGTTGTTTCACTTCACTTACTAGAGAAACTAATTGTTCGGGTTTGTCGGTTAATAACCCTGTTTTCTTGATGTTTCGTAACTTTTTTGAGAGATATTTGTAATGAAGGAGGAGGCCGGAAAAGATATGACGATTTTAATTTTTACTTCTAAATTACACTGTTTGTCAGAACCTATTATCCATATTTCAAACACTTTACACTAACAACTGCTTAAACACCTTTCTTTACTAACGACATTGACGACTGACGCCACCACAGGTTAAAATGGCGAATGATAGTGGTGGTACGGAATGTGACGCGCAAGCGCAGACTCAAGTAGATTGCGCCGGCAATGAACCATTATTGGTACTGAAATGGCAATAATGCAATGTATAAAATACTGGCAGAAACTCAGTAAACCATTATTGGTACTAAAATGGCAAAACGTCATTCATAAACTACTGGTAGGACTGTACACAACTTGTAATGGACCATTAATGCTTAACCAGCAACATCACAAAACCATCAATAACTCTACTGGGCCAACAGAATGCCACACATCATGTGTTTACTGGGTATGTGTGTGTTTATTTAGGTTTTGTAATTTTTTGTTATTTGTGGTATCTCTGAGCGCACACTATAAAAGGAATATAACAAAAAACAAACGGCTTACATTTTCTCATTTTAACATACTCTATTTAACATTAAATTTTGATTTGTTTCAAGAAAAAAATGCAAATTGGGGTTCGCGACTTTATAGAACTAAATAATTTTTTTCTCGAAAAGTATAGAGTGTGCCACCCTGTAATTTTTACATTATACTAAAGAAAAGACGTTCTTTCCAGTCCTGCTATCAGTTTTTCCCAAAAACCCGTAGGAGTCTCGTGATATACAATAAATGCAAATTGGGGTTCGCGACTATATAAAACTAAATAATTTTTTTCTCGAAAAGTATAGAGTGTGCCACCATGTAATTTTCACATTATACTAAAGAAAAGGCGTTCTTTCCAGTCCTGCTATCAGTTTTTCCCAAAAACCCGTAGGAGCTTATGACAGTTTGGATTGTTTTGAAATTTGACTAGATGGTAACATAGAACTTAAAGATGTTGTGCACTTTTAAATATTGATATTATTTAGTTTAACATTTATTTTATTATGCTTCTTTAAAAATCTTACTCAATATTCTTCCCGTAGCCTTGACAACCCTTAAACTTCTAATGTCTTGTTACAATAGCATTTGCATACTAGATTCTAGCCTCTACAAAAGAGTCTGAGAATTTTGACTATATCAACTTAATGACTGAGATTCTCTCTTTTCTAGAGAGTTGGTATAAATATCGTTAATTTATTTAATAAACACTATTCATACGAAATTGTCAAAATTACATAATTTTCTGCCACATGGTTGACAGATAATCTAAAAGTAATGATGAAATTAGGAGATAAACTTTTTATAAAAGAAAACTAAATCGGTTATAATGAATATAAACATCACTTCGTATGATTGAAAAAAAAGAATATCTTGACTATAAAGCCAGAACTGATCCAAATGGTTTCTGCAAATGTCTGTAATATTAAATTAAGAGAGTCCGAGTCTCCTGATTTACTGATCCCAATGAGCATACTTATCTCTTTATTATTAACCTTCCTAAATTAATTAATTAATTTTTATAATTAATAATTATGAAAACCACAAGTGCCCTAATGTTAACAATGTTTTCAATTTCACTACGGTGTCTGAGGAAAAAATTGAAACAATCCAATGTGATGGCATAAACCTAAAAATGTTATATTTGGTTTTTCCACACCTAACTGCATATTTTACATGTATTATTAATAAATGCACAGCTAGAGAAAGCTTTCCTAAGAATTGGAAAGACGCAAATATCATATCATTCCCAAAATACCAACGCCATGGATTCATTTCACTTTGGACCAATTACCATATTACCAACTATCTAGGGAGCATTAGAAAATATTACCTGGTAACAACTAAATACACGTTTATTAGAAAAATGAATTTTACCTGCTAAACCTATAACCAGATTTCTGAACCAATCACAGCACCATTATAGGTATCTAATTACATTTTTAGAGCAAATAGTAGTAAAATTACCTGTGTAATACTTTTACTTTTTGGCAAGGCTATCGATACTCTAGAACTAGATCATGCCATTCAACACAAAAATTTCTTTGCAGAGGGTTAATTATCTAACTACATACCACGAGGAAGTATCTTACACCCGTTAATTTGTAGCATTCACCAGTAGGCAGATGATACAAAAATATTATTCTTTGAAAACTTAATCAGCAGAGATAACTCCGACCTACTTTTATTACTCATTTCTAAATCACATACTACAAATTAAGTGAGACAAAAACGGAACTAATTCTACGTTTGAAATTAAGATAAATAATATATAATAAAAAATATGTAATTTAAAATGGACTGTATAAATCTGGAAGTACATTTAGACATCAAACTATTTGCCATGTAAACTATACTATACAAGAATCATTCAGAAAACCAAAAACCTTTAATATTAAAATGCCTGTACAGAGTCCGATTATAAAACTTAAATCTTATCTCTTTTCAATTATTGTAGTGAATTCCATCATGAATGGACGCCAATACTTTTTTATATTTTTGTGTGCAAATCTTCAGTAAGACTCAAGTCCATGTTGAAAATAAGGCAAATGGACTACATTGTACAGGGGCAAGGGTATTCACGAGATATTTTACCCCCCTTAACTTTCTTATTTTTTATCCTAGTAAAAAATGGTGAAGACAAAAGTTGTCAAAATCTCAATGCACCTATCGCAGAAACAAATGAAAATCGTATTTCGGACATATTGACCAAACTTATGATTTTTTATATGAAACACCTTGTATATATTTAGATTTTTGAAATCAACGTTTCGTCCTGATTACAAAAATATATATATGTTATATATATGCTCCAGCCGTTTGCGCAATATGCCCAATTCAATTAAATGTTTCGAATTTCGCACAAAATCAGTATCCATGGAAAATGTTTTGTTATTCTGCAGCAACATATTGACAATTCATTTATTAAGTAATCTGTCGCAGAAAAAAAAGAGAATCGCATTTCAGAGATACAGACCAAACTTACTTGATCTGCTTGCTATTATTTATAATAAAATACAATCGATTTGGAAAATATAAATTTATTACCTATTAACAAAAATATTTTAAAGAAGGTGTTCTATATTCTCCACAATATCATTTTTTTCTTTAATGGGGCCCGTGTAATGAGGCATTTTGACTTAAGCACAAACAGTAAATACACTACTTAATAAATGTTAAATTGTCAATATGTTGCTGCAGAATAACAAAACATTTTTCGTGGCAATACTGATTTTGTGCAAAATTCGAAACATTTAATTGAATTAGGCATATTGCGCAAACGGCTGGAGCAAATATATAATATATAACATATAAATATCTTTGTAATCACGACGAAACGTTGATCTCAAAAATCTAAAAATATACAAGGTGTTCCATATAAAAAATCATAAGTTTGGTCAGTATCTCCGAAATACGATTTTCATTTGTTTCGGCGATAGGTGCATTGAGATGATAAGAAAATTTCCTGAAACTTTTGTCGTAACCATTTTTTACTAGGATAAAAAATAAGAAAGTTAAGGGGGTAAAATCTCTCGTGAATACCCCTGTACAGGGTGTCCCAAATTGCTTGATTTTGGCTGGTTTTCCTATTTCCAGACCAGGTATAGAAAAACTGACATATGAGTCTAGAGCTCGATTTTTGTGAAACGCCGATTGGTGAAAACCACATTTCGATATCTCTAACCGTTTCCAAGATATCGGCAAACATTGACATTTTACAGATTCCGAAAAACTGTCAACATTTTTATTTGTGGATATTTTTTCAAACGGTAAAAACTTTCTAGAGTCACTTTTTGACGTAGAATAAGATGCGTTTGTCAAAAAAAATATATCACTTTTCGATTGTTTGATATCAAAGCTAACTTTGTTATTTCAAATGGAAACCATAGTTGGCTTTGACTTTATAAAATAGGAAAAAAAATAAGCTTTCCAAAAATATATATGTCAAGATATGTCTAGTCATCCTTGCTGCCAATGTAATACATTTCTCTTTAAAAATGACATTTTTTAACATTAAAAAAAAGTTTTTCGGAATCTGTAAAATGTCAATTTTTTTCGATATCTCGGAAACGGTTAGACATATCGAAATGCGGTTTTCACCAATCGACGTTTCACAAAAATCGAGCTTTAGACTCATATGTCAGTTTTTCTCTACCATGTCTGGAAATAGGAAAACCAGCCAAAATCAAGCAATTTGGGACACTCTGTACAGTGCGTGCATTTTAAGTGTGAACGGTTTTAAATGGTTATGACGAGGTTATTATTAAAGGTAGATTGATGGGACAAATGTCATGTGAGAGGATTAGAAAAAAGTTGTTTATGCATTAAAGAGACAAAAACAAATAAAGCCCGTTTTGGAAAATAATATAGGTATTATTTTGAAGTCATGGCTATCTTTCAGTAATATCACTGTTGTAAGTAATTTCTACAATTTCAATGGTTTTTTAGCCATATTAACGGAGCTATTCATCCGAACTACCATATTCTGCACATCACTGTATTCAGAAAAAAATACGTCTATTAAATCGTGCAAAAATATATAGGGAGTTTTATAAAAAAAACACGCTTAATATTAATATTTTCCAAAACGGGTATCATTTGTTTTGTCCTCTTTAATGAATAAAAATAGTTATTTTTGTTTCAAGGAATACTACTTTCGTGATCGTGAACGAAAGTTTGCCGAGTCAAAAAATCCTTTGAGATGACCATTGACCAAAGAATTTCGCACCCGAGTTGCAAACAATATTTTTTCTACTACGACTTTAATTTGATTAAACTAAAACCATAAAACGATATCTTCTATTATAATATTTAATGCAAATTAATTTAAAAAGAAATAGTAGCAGACTATGGAAACCAATATGTTAGTCAACAAACATTTTAAACTGACGTTTTCGATAGTGTAAGTGTTGAATATTGTGAATTTTTTAAAGTAAAATAATACATAAGATAATAATGGAGAGTCTCGAAAGTGGTGATGATTTATCCTATACCCCACCAGAAATATCAGAAGCAGCCAACCTTGTTACACTCAATCTTCTACCGGAATATTTCAGACGGCAGTATGTGATGTGCAAAATATTTTGCAACCTAGTGCGCAAAATATTTTGCACACGGGGTAACGCAAAAAAAATAATGTCAATGAAAAAATGTCTCATTTTAGACACTGACGTTAATGCGCAAACATAGCCTTTTTTGACAGTTGTAGAAAAAAGTTTTTTTCTAATCCTCACACTCACACACGACGTTTGTCCCATCATTTTATCTTTAATAATAACCTCGTAATAACCCATTTAAAACCGTTTACACTAAAAAAAAAAAGAGTGTACAGTGTCACTGTTTTCATTTAAATAAAAATTAGGAAACATGAAATAACCTATCTAGTTATGCTTATGTTCACGTATTCATTAAGTAAGATAATATTATTTCAATATTAACTAATTTTAAGGTGACCTTATAGACGAAGAAGCTGGCTACATAATTTTAACGTGACTCGACATACTCTTACTTTCTCATTCAGTGAACGTGAGAAGTAGTAGGGAGACTAGAAATGCGAGTATGCCAAATCGAACCGGGGCCCGGGGACGTAAAGTGATTTATGATTTTTCAAATTGCAAGAAATTGGAAAAATTGCAAAAACACGAAAACTTCAAACACTATTTCTAAACGAAAGAACACCGCTGGGAGTTCATTCTGATAAGAAATACAAGGTAGAGGGACCAACTCGGAACTACATCGTGAATGCACGGTCCCGCTCCGGTTTTTTGCTCAGGAGGAGTGAACGCAAAAGTAATTTTGACGTCTATCGTTCTGAAAACGGCGATCATTTATTTTTCACTTCAGATTCACGATGTAGTTCCAAGTTGGACCCTTTACCTTGGATTTCTTGTCAGAACGGCCTCTCGGCGTTCGTTTAGAAATAGCGTTTGAAGTTTTCGTGTTTTTGCAAATTTTTCAATTCCTTGCAATCTGAAAAATCATAAATCAATTTACGCCCCCGGTTCGATTTGTCAGACTCGCATTTCTAGTCTTCCTACTACTTCTCACGTTCACTGAATGAGAAAGTAAGATTATATCGCGTCACGTTAAAATTATGTAGCCAGCTCTTAGACTATTATGATCCATTATCATTCGTAATGCTTAGTGCATCTAAAGAGTTCCTTCCTCCTCGCAATATCTTCGGAGCAGAGTGGAATTTCCACATACAATAGGCGCCGCGTCGCGTCCTGTTACTTATTATTTTAAATGTTATTTTTGCTGCTATTTTTCATTTTCTTCTAACACAAATGGATATGAAAAAGTCATATCGTTGTTTTTCCCATTTATCCTCTATTATAGCGTTCAAACTGGATGAGTTAATGCTTTAAAACCTGAAGTGAGAGTTATTGTATTTTGTGTTTATATTGTTATTTATATAAAGAATTTTATAATTAGTGTAAAATAATTTTTTCTTTATTTCAGGTAATAAACCTAATTCTTGACTTTTTGTAAGTATACATATTAATATTAAATAATAATAATTTTATTTATAACATACAATTTTCGTTTTTAATAAAAGATGTCTTAATTGACGGTACCTAATTGTTTCCTAACATAATATGTGTAATTTTACTTCCTCACCAAAAGTGAGGAAGGTATGTATTCGTGAAAAAATTTTTGAAAATTTTTATTGCATTTCTGGACGAATCTCGACAAATTATGACGATACACAAAATTTCAGACAAAAAAAAATTTCTGTCTGTGTGTGTGTGGGTGTGTGTGTGGGTGTGTCTGTGTGTGTGTATCGCGATAGCAGCTACAATTTTTGAGATAAAGCTTTCAATTTTTGAGATAAAGCTGGTACACACGTTCTAGAGGCCAAGGAAAAGATTGAGTTCGTTGATGAGCAAAATCGGTCCACTGGAATGGGGTCTACCGGACCCCAACATCTTTATTTCTAACTTTACAAAAAATTTATTTGTGATGAAAGATTAGAAATGGGATCTAATATACAAATCCATTATAATATTGTGTCCAAATGTTGAAATAAACGAAATACGTCAAAAAAACAAAATACGTAAAAAAAAATCAAAATACGTCAAGAAACAAAATACGTCAAAAATTACTTTATTATAAACTCCACTACACGGTGAGGAAGTTTTGATCCCATAATTGGCAGCGGTTTTTATATATGGGATGCAAGTGATTTAAATAACATGGTGTAGAAAACCTTGGCTAGCATTCTTGGGTTAAATTTAAAACCTTTTAACAGAATTTTCGAAATGTTCATATAAATAAAAACCGCTGCCAATTCTGGGATCAAAACTTCCTCACCGTGTGGTGGAGTTTATAATAAAAGTAATTTATGACGTATTTTGTATTTTGACGTATTTTGATTTTTTTGACGTATTTTGTTTATTTCAACATTTGGACACAATATTATAATGGATTTGTATATTAGATCCTATTTCTAATCTTTCATCATGAAAAATTTTTTTGTAAAGTTAGAAATAAAAATGTTGGGGTCCGGTAGACCCCCTTCCCGTGGACCGATTTTGCTCATCAAGGAACTCAATCTTTTCCTTGGCCTCTAGAACGTGTGTACCAAATTTGAAAGCTTTATCTCAAAAACTGTAGCTGCTATCGCGATACACACACACACACACACCCACACAGACAGAAAATTTTTTTTGTCTGAAATTTTGTGTATCGTCATAATTAGTCGAAATTCGTCCAGAAATGCAATAAAAATTTTCAAAAATTTTTTCACGAATACATACCTTCCTCACTTTTGGTGAGGAAGTAAAATAACTTAATTTTTGTAATGTTTTAGTTTGCTCCACCTCTCAACAGAAAATAATTTTCTGAAGTTATTCCATTATTACAGATCTGTTATGTTTAAGTATTAAATATTATTTAACACCTTGTTTTATTTTGATTATTTAATATATTATATAAAAAATTATAAAAAAACCTTATTGTAGTGTTAACAAGTATCTTATTTGGCTCGCGATAAGTTGATACAAATGTATTTCTTCAGTGATACAATTTACCATTATCAATGAAATTTTCGATTAATATATTAAGATAAGATAACTTGTAAACATTATCAAAAAAGAATTGGGTGCACTGCTTATATTATTACACAAGTGGAGCACACTCAAACATGCATGATATTGATTGTTCGAGTGTATATTGGAATAGTCGAGTGTATATTGTAATAATAGATATTGTTTTTATACGTTTTTACACTAATCACAAGAGAGCTTTGTTCTATAGTTTAATAGAAATAGTAAAAAAAACCGCTGCCAATTATGGGATCAAAACTTCCTCACCGTGTAGTGGAGTTTATAATAAAGTAATTTTTGACGTATTTTGTTTTTTGACGTATTTTGATTTTTTTGACGTATTTTGTTTTTTTGGCGTATTTCGTTTATTTCAACATTTGGACACAATATTATAATGGATTTGTATATTAAATCCTATTTCTAATCTTTCAAATAAAAAAATTTTTTTGTAAAGTTAGAAATAAATATCAACGAACTCAATCTTTTCCTTGGCCTCTAGAACGTGTGTACCAAATTTGAAAGCTTTATATCAAAAACTATAGCTGCTATCGCGATACACACACACAGACACACACACACACAGACACACACACACACAGACAGAAAATTTTTTTTGTCTGAAATTTTGTGTATCGTCATAATTCGTCGAGATTCGTCCAGAAATGCAATAAAAATTTTCCAATATTTTTTCACTTTTGGTGAGGAAGTAATTAGAAGCAGAAATGTATTTCTTCCATTGTTAATGTTCAGAAACACTAACACAAATCGATAAAATATAATAATATTGATGAATTAATTGGTATCTATAATGTATATGTATATTTAGAGCAATTGAACTATTTTGAGTAATTTGACAACAAATGAACAAATAAAAATAGAAATTGGTCGAATGGTTCTCGATAAATTAAGAAAAACTTTTATTTAACGTGTTTTGTGCCGTCAATTATTACTAATCAATGTTACAGTCTATTTTAAAATTTTTCACATATCGGTTAGTATCTCTGCCGATAATCCTACATTCGGTAAAATCCTTTAATCTCAGGTTTTCTAATATTACTAAAGCGGTTTGCAATCTAAAATTTGCAAATACGTATAAAATAAGCCCATTGTAATTGATAGAATGAAAAAAACACTTCGCATTTTATCAACCACCGCAAGAACCTTGCCAATGTACGTACTGTACAGAACTTGTGCTTTGAAATTGAATTGCCTCTGCCCACCAACAATTTGCATTTAATATGATATTCGAGATAATTAAATTTTCAGATTCGAGAACAAGCATTTAGAATCATTGAACTTCATTGTATTGGGTATCTATTGAATGCCTACTTCTGCATGCATTTGCTCGCTATTGACCGATACCATTTCAGAAATTGCACTCGTTCTTTGTAAACGGGTGAATTATTATGAAATTATTGTTTTGTTGTTTTGTGTACCATGCCTATGATTTGGCTTTAGGTTTACATTGTTTATCTAGTGACATGAGTATTGCGAGGTTCATTTATTACAACTCAATGTCTATCTTAAAAAAAGTATCTAGTAATCATATGAATCTTGACTCGCTGAACGCGAACCCGATGCCAGAATTGTCCCATATAAAGTCAGGATTTTTCTTGGAAAAGGTTCTAAAATGGGCTAGGGGACAATGATCTTATGTATTTTGACTCACCAAGTACGAATTCGAGGCCAAAATCATCCAAACAGGCCATGATTTCGTATAAATCTATCAAAAAACTCGAAAATTCTATTGAACAATTAAATCTCACAACAGTTAAACCTAACATAACACAATAAAGGGTGAAAAAAAATACAGCCAAACCTAACGGAGTGGAGGGTATAATTCAACCTAACATCAGCTAAATCTTACGTAATGTATATCTGCAAGTAGGCCATTGGGAGAGAGAATTGGGGGTACAATGTTCCCAGGTATTCCAATTCACCAAATACGAATTTGGTACTGGGATGACTCCAGAATCCAATTATTTAATAAAAGAGAAACCTAAACATGCATTTTTTGTAATTCGAGAAAAATACATAAAAATTTCTCGAAAAATTATTTCTAGGGAAAATGGGTTTGTGGAGGGATCAAATCTATTTTTTCTTATGGTAGAACACTGTCTTATCCTCAAAGTGCCTGTGGAGTAGATTTTCCAACAGTAGTCAGCCATCATATTGTTTTCCACCCACCGTCCTTGGTATCTGAGCTCCATCTCTTTAAAATGTCTTGGTGGAAACGTTCACCCTGCTCCTCACTGCAGTTTCTCAAATTCTCTAGAAATGTCTCTGTATGGGAATTAAGGAAATGCAATTTCAGTTTCTATAGTTTTCACTCTTGTTTACTCGAAAAAAAAAAAACAATCAGCGAATCATCTACGGACAAGTATTATGTTTTAGTTTTAAATTCTACCCTAAAAAATATTTCATACCATTTTATATACCTTCAAAAAACTTTGTTTTACTTTTATAGGTATTCATTATAGTAACTGGTCCTACTAATATTTTTTGCAAACTGGTCATTCTTGATCAATAAACTATTATGATTAGTATTATTATTATTATTAACTTGAACGTGAAACGATTTAATTAGTAATTATATAATGAAAATTGAAATTCAACCTACTGCGGTTGGGTTTCACGGTTAATATTATTTTGATTAAACGTTAACTATGTTAACAAGGTAATCTAAACTACAAAATGGTTTTACTATAATGCTGTGTATCACTTACGTGCTGTTCAATCTTACTTTGTTCTAAGGGTGTTAAAAGAGTTATTGGATAATGATTTGCAGAGTTAATCTAGGTTTCAGGTTGCAGAGGCAGGATGGTCCCAGTAGGTATCTCGAAGTAATGAGCCCCAACGATGATATTGGAAATCGAAACTCCGCTAATAAAATGTACTTTCCTTAGGGTCATATTAATTTAATGTAAACAAGATAAACTTATTTACTAGAATGCTATACAGGCTATACTACATCATAACTGCATTAAGCTTAAGATGAATGTTGACTCAACTGTTATGTAAATCGATGGATAATTGGATTATGTCTTTAAATAAATACAAAAGGGCTGTTTCTTTAAGTCGTTCCGCAGTAGATACTTATTTTTGTTTCCTCTTTATACAGATGGATTAACAAAAAATATGGTCAAGGGCATCTATAAATTTTCGAATAGGTATCTGATTAGACTTCTATTATTCTGAAGGATCACAATCAATACAAATAATAGATATATGTGTATAATTTCATTAAGCCATGTAAAAAGAAAGACTACTAGAAACAATAAAACTGTGATAAAATAATTTTATTCTATATTTGGCATAAAATAACTTTCAGGAAAGCTTAATTATTTACAAACTCGTGAACGAAATGGTAAAATTAAATATCAAACGTGCTTGTAAAGATACAAAGCCCATTGTATACTCATAATAAATTGGATTTAACCCAATTAAGTTGCCATACCTCTTTATATCTTTTCTCGGTAGTATATTTCAAATTGAATATAAACGACTTTTAATTCTGAAAATTTCATACTTACTCCGTAATAAACTGATTATATCTTCCTAATATTATATTCCCATGAATATTTAACACAACATATAACGAACATGAAAAATAATTTTATATCAATACTGGTAATTGTGGAGTTTAATGAATACTAAATAATTTTGTTTTACAATGCTGTTATACAACAAATCAATGTCAAAACTTCTTGAAATGATTATGGTCACATTCCAATTTAAAGTTACTATATTACTTATGTCGTTTTATGCAATAAAATAAAAATAGACTATAAGTAGAAATTTTACCTGTGAAATTTCCGTTATATCAGTTATATTGTAATTGAAAGAATGAAAAAAACACATTTTATCAACCACCGCAAGAACCTTGCCAATGTACGTACTATACAGAACTTGTGCTTTGAAATTGAATTGCCTCTGTCCACCAACAATTTGCATTTAATATGATATTCGAGATAATTAAATTTTCAGATTCGAGAACAAGCATTTAGAATCATTGAACTTCATTGTATTGGGTATCTATTGAATGCCTACTTCTGCATACATTTGCTCGCTATTGACCGATACCATTTCAGAAATTGCACTCGTTCTTTGTAAACGGGTGAATTATTATGAAATTATTGTTTTGTTGTTTTGTGTACGATGCCTATGATTTGGCTTTAGGTTTACATTGTTTATCTAGTGACATGAGTATTGCGAGGTTGATTTATTACAACTCAATGTCTATCTTAAAAAAAGTATCTAGTAATCACATGAATCTTGACTCGCTGAACGCGAACCCGATGCCAGAATTGTCCCATATAAAGTCAGGATTTTTCTTGGTAAAGGTTCTAAAATGGGCTAGGGGACAATGATCTTATGTATTTTGACTCACCAAGTACGAATTCGAGGCCAAAATCATCCAAACAGGCCATGATTTCGTATAAATCTATCAAACAACTCGAAAATTCTATTGAACAATTAAATCTCACAACAGTTAAACCTAACATAACACAATAAAGGGTGAAAAAAAATACATCCAAACCTAACGGAGTGGAGGGGATAATTCAACCTAACATCAGCTAAATCTTACTAATGTATCTGCAAGTAGGCCATTGGGAGAGAGAATTGGGGTACAATGTTCCCAGGTATTCCGATTCACCAAATACGAATTTGGTACTGGGATGACTCCAGAATCCAATTATTTAATAAAAGAGAAACCTAAACATGCATTTTTTGTAATTCGAGAAAAATACATAAAAATTTCTCGAAAAATTATTTCTAGGGAAAATGGGTTTGTGGAGGGATCAAATCTATTTTTTCTTATGGTAGAACACTGTCTTATCCTCAAAGTGCCTGTGGAGTAGATTTTCCAACAGTAGTCAGCCATCATATTGTTTTCCACCCAGCGTCCTTGGTATCTGAGCTCCATCTCTTTAAAATGTCTTGGTGGAAACGTTCACCCTGCTCCTCACTGAAGTTTCTCAAATTCTCTAGAAATGTCTCTGTATGGGAATTAAGGAAATGCAATTTCAGTTTCTATAGTTTTCACTCTTGTTTACTCGAAAAAAAAAAAACAATCAGCGAATCATCTACGGACAAGTATTATGTTTTAGTTTTAAATTCTACCCTAAAAAATATTTCATACCATTTTATATACCTTCAAAAAACTTTGTTTTACTTTTATAGGTATTCATTATAGTAACTGGTCCTACTAATATTTTTTGCAAACTGGTCATTCTTGATCAATAAACTATTATGATTAGTATTATTATTATTATTAACTTGAACGTGAAACGATTTAATTAGTAATTATATAATGAAAATTGAAATTCAACCTACTGCGGTTGGGTTTCACGGTTAATATTATTTTGATTAAACGTTAACTATGTTAACAAGGTAATCTAAACTACAAAATGGTTTTACTATAATGCTGTGTATCACTTACGTGCTGTTCAATCTTACTTTGTTCTAAGGGTGTTAAAAGCGTTATTGGATAATGATTTGCAGAGTTAATCTAGGTTTCAGGTTGCAGAGGCAGGATGGTCCCAGTAGGTATCTCGAAGTAATGAGCCCCAACGATGATATTGGAAATCGAAACTCCGCTAATAAAATGTACTTTCCTTAGGGTCATATTAATTTAATGTAAACAAGATAAACTTATTTACTAGAATGCTATACAGGCTATACTCCATCATAACTGCATTAAGCTTAAGATGAATGTTGACTCAACTGTTATGTAAATCGATGGATAATTGGATTATGTCTTTAAATAAATACAAAAGGGCTGTTTCTTTAAGTCGTTCCGCAGTAGATACTTATTTTTGTTTCCTCTTTATACAGATGGATTAACAAAAAATATGGTCAAGGGCATCTATAAATTTTCGAATAGGTATCTGATTAGACTTCTATTATTCTGAAGGATCACAATCAATACAAATAATAGATATATGTGTATAATTTCATTAAGCCATGTAAAAAGAAAGACTACTAGAAACAATAAAACTGTGATAAAATAATTTTATTCTATATTTGGCATAAAATAACTTTCAGGAAAGCTTAATTATTTACAAACTCGTGAACGAAATGGTAAAATTAAATATCAAACGTGCTTGTAAAGATACAAAGCCCATTGTATACTCATAATAAATTGGATTTAACCCAATTAAGTTGCCATACCTCTTTATATCTTTTCTCGGTAGTATATTTCAAATTGAATATAAACGACTTTTAATTCTGAAAATTTCATACTTACTCCGTAATAAACTGATTATATCTTCCTAATATTATATTCCCATGAATATTTAACACAACATATAACGAACATGAAAAATAATTTTATATCAATACTGGTAATTGTGGAGTTTAATGAATACTAAATAATTTTGTTTTACAATGCTGTTATACAACAAATCAATGTCAAAACTTCTTGAAATGATTATGGTCACATTCCAATTTAAAGTTACTATATTACTTATGTCGTTTTATGCAATAAAATAAAAATAGACTATAAGTAGAAATTTTACCTGTGAAATTTCCGTTATATCAGCAGAGGTCAAAATTTTGTTGCAAGAGATTTTTTACTGCAAACACAAATAAGATGACTCCAAAAATTGCAGGAACTTTTAAAATTGCCTTAGTAATTGGTTTTAATTTAGAGATCTGAAAATTACACATTCTATCTAAATTAACCCTATAAACTTGAGTGATACTACATACTTTTAAATAGTGTTATAAAACTTCTGGATTCTGAAAAAGTTTTTAAAAACAAATACAAACTTGTTATGGTAACCGATAATTTTCATTTGGAGCAGACTATACCCTATACACTGTATTCGCCTAAAATAAAATGTAAGTAAGAATTTGTTAAGTAAAATATGATACGATTAATCGCTTACAATGTGCTAATGACAAAGCAGTTCTAACCATTCGTCTCTAAGGGGACATTTATTGCGATAACGTGTACTAACTTTCTACCACATTTCCGGGTGTCAAATATGATTATAGTTAATAATATTCACCGTTAAGAGATATGGCACTGTTACTGTACAAGGTAGTCAGTAGGGATTTTAGGTTTACATAAATCAGTTTCTGAACTTTGTACATACACGGAAATAGCCCTTTCATAATCAGATTTATAAATTTAATAGGGCTTGGAGTACGTGAATATTTAGAAGGAACCAGTTTTATTGACAATATTTCGTTATAAACTGGAGCAATTAATTATTGCTACCAAAATCATAATGCTATAGTATACAGAGTATAACTAAAGGTGAAAGCGATTTGCGATTTGTTTGACTTTCGACTCAGGATTTTAAAATTTGAAGGGCTGAGATATAACGTTACTCACATTTTGACTGTTTCGTCCGTCTCAAATCACTTTTGGTTTAACTGAAAATTACAACAATTTTATCATATTCATTTCGAATGAAACACTATGTCTTTTACTTCACCACAAGAATTCGCTCAAACAGAAGAGCTCAGTAATATATCAAATTAACCTCAAAGCAGAAAATATTAGCGAAAATTAAGATGACCGTGATTTAATTTTCACCAAGTAGCCCGTACTCCCTAAAAACTGAATGGAAATCTTTGAGTTGAGTCAAAATAATGCCAAAATAACGTCATTCCATATCTATGCATTATTTTTTTATACAAATTGATGTTTCCAATTTTTTTTGAAAAGCAGCTCCCAATTTTATTTTTACCAATCTCTTGTTATT
This sequence comes from Rhagium mordax, assembly GCA_963680705.1. Classification (NCBI taxonomy): domain Eukaryota; kingdom Metazoa; phylum Arthropoda; class Insecta; order Coleoptera; family Cerambycidae; genus Rhagium; species Rhagium mordax. Next base: position 63,843,636 of record OY796658.1, read on the forward strand.
CTTGTTCCAAGCGCACCGACTAAATTCATTAATTTCAAAAAGTGGTTGCGTAATTATTCACAATTTAAAATTGCTTATCGAAGTAAATTTCAAATTGCTTCAGTAGACTAGGGGAAACATGAAAATTGATTAGAAATAACAGCGATCTAAGCAATCGACACTCCCTTTCTATTTATCTGATTTTTAAGTAATTTTGAACACATGCTGCATAAGTGTAGGAGAGCACCAAAGTTTACGAATATTAGGATCTTGTCAGGACTGACGTCGTTGTGTTTTTAACAGTATCTGGAAATTAGCTCATTGACCTTTACACTAGTGATCGTTCGGATGTGAGATGTGATTTAATTGAGTTAACCATAATTTGATTATATGAGCAGAATATGTTAAAAATTTGATTATCTCTTACTGAGTAAACATTTTTGTATTCGATATGATATTTCAAAATTCTGTCCATTTATTGGTGCACAATTTAAGTTACTTGTTTCCGAATTATAAAATACTCTATTAACTTGACAATTTTCTATACAGGGTGAATTTAAAATACACTGAATATTTTTAATCTGTATTCTCTTATACTTAGCATAATTAATGAATTCGTAGTGTTTTAATTTCAAAATTCCATAGCTAATGTTTCAACAAAAAAAAACCTAAACTCGTCCCACTGGGGTTACACTGACCGGTGAACTTGACATTGACTTGGTTACGAAGAAATACCTCTACACAGTATTCGCAGTGTTTACCAAGTAAAACCAAAACTGAAATCTAAAACACTAGGAAAAATTCCCAGTTGATATCATGGATGCACAGGCTGAACTAGCCAACAACACGGTAGCTAAGAAGAGTGGGGGTACATGCATTTACGTCGCTACACACATCAGCTGGTCTGCTCAGAGGAGCGTCGTGAATATTTAATTTAATAAATGTTCAAAAATTTTTTTCTTGACTGTATTTCATTTATTTTACAAATGACTATTTTTAAGAATTTTTTCGAACCATAGAGTTTAACGGATTAAAATTATTAAGTGTATTTTAAATTCACCCTGTATACATGCGTGAATCAACACAAATAAAAATTTATATTTTAGAAAAATTTAAATGTAGCACAGAAATCAGAATTTGACTTTTAATATAATTTGCATAAGTTTCTAAAAATTGAATATGTAACGTTCTGGTAAATGAATTTTTCCAAAAATCTCAAATAGCGCTATAAAAATGGAGATTATTATTTGAAAAAATATCGATGATGTCATAATTTATATAAACTACGCGCCAGATGAAGTGGGACAGCCCAAAAATTGCTTAATTTTGACTAGCTATAACTTCGACATTTCTTTGCCGAATTTAGATTTTCAGCCAATGGTGGAAAGCGTCATTCTTGGTCTATACGTTATTGTTGTCGGGTATTTTTTTTGCAATTCCTTCTCGTTGTACAGGGTGTGAATTTAGAGCCGTGAAACATTTCAAATTTTTAACCAATAATTAGAGAAATATGAGAGGTCCTAGAATTATTTTTTCATTATTGGATGAATTGTTGGGCCGATACCTCGGGACGTTTTTAAGATGTTTTTGCGTTGCTATGGAAATATCGCCATTTTATGAAATTTCGTTTTTCTTTAAAAATATGCCCTTTTTTCATTAAACAATAACAGACACCGTCTAAATTGCAACAAGCAAGGCATAATTTCTAATGAAAATAGTGAACACCAGCGGCGTGCAAAAAGGGGTTTATCGGATTTAGACGCGAAAATTCGGTTTTATTGAAAAATTTCAACAGTTTCATTAAGCGTTACAGTTAAAAAGGTAATAATAGTAATTAGCGTGATTTTGACAAATTCAGAGGCGTGCAAAAGAGGGCTCATTAATTAAAAAAATTTAAATACCAGTTCCATTTTTTTCCCCATTTATTTAGATGGTACGTACATGTAATTCATTGGCGTAAAAAAGAGGATCCATTAGACAGGGTGATCCAAAAAGTTTGATCTTTAGATATGAAAATATTTTTAATAATTTTATTAAAGGTTGTTCTTTGTTCACGGTAAGCAGTAAGTACCATTGTTAACTTTTTTATTTATCAATTCTGCATTGATAATTCGCGACATTTGTTTAGACTTGCATAGTAATGTAAATGTTAAAACTTTATTTTTGCATTTAAAAAGTTTTGACATTAGATTTAATTTTTAAGTCGAAGCAAAATGCCACGACTTACCAGTACAGATTTGGTGAATATTTTAAGATTGCGGCAGAGAAATTATGCAATAATTATACAATAAACCTATGGGTTCTCTTTTGTACGCACCTTCTAAATAAATGAAAAAAAAATGAAACTGGTATTTTAATTTTTTTTAATAACTGAACCCCTTTTTACACGCCTCTGAATTTGTCAAAATTGTTCCAGCACGTTTTTAACTGTAACGCTTAATGATACTGTTGAAATTTTACAATAAAACCAAATTTTCGTGCCTAAATCCCATAAACCCCTTTTTGCACGCCGCTGGTGTTCACTATTTTCATTAGAAATTATCCCTTGTTGCAGCTTAGATGGTGCCTGTTATTGTTTAACTAAAACAGGACGTATTTTTAAAGAAAAGCGAAATTTCATAAAATGGCGATATTTTCATAGCAACGCAATGTATCAAAAACATTTCAAAACCGTCCCGAGGTATCGGCCCAACAGTTCATCCAACATCGAAAAAAAAATTCTAGGACCCCTCAAATTTCTTAAATTATTGGCAAAAAATTTGAAATGTTTCATGGCTTTAAATTCACACCCTGTATAACGAGAAGGAATTGCAAAAAAAATATCCGACGCCAATGACGCATAGACCAAGGATGACGCTTTTCACCATTGGCTGAAAATCTCACATCGGCAAAGAAATATCGAAGTTATTGCTACTCAAAATTAGGCATTTCTTTGGCTGTCCCACTTCATCTGGCGCGTAGTTTAGTTATACAAAATATTTTTGAATACATAAAATTTAAAAATCGTTTGCAACAACTTTATCAAATTTATGCATTTCTTTACGGACGCGCTGTATACTTATGGAAGTTTATGACCGTTTGCTGTCAGTAAAACCCAAATACAAAGGGTAAAATTGTTTTTCTTACTCTAACAAGATTAACGACCAAGAAAACTACAAAGTTTGACAAATGTCTGAGCACTTTGCAGGAAATTTAATAGTAAATAATGTTGTGTCAGAAAAGGAATTATTTACTCTTAGTCCGTTGGCCGGAAATTCAGCATATCACATATATTTCAAATATTGAAATTTATTAGTGTTTCTGGGAAACTTGAAAGCTGTACCATTATATTTGCTCCCAGTATTCCACAATAAATTATATGTATTGACACATTAAGCTGACAATAATGTTAGATGAATTATCACATATTATATGTGCGAATCAACTGAAAGTATCAGCTTAAAATATCTACCTGGTTTTAAATAAAGTTATTTGTGAGTGTATAATTACTAGAAAAAAATGTATTTTGCGTGACTTACTGAAATTAAGAATATTTCTGATCCCCAGATGCGAGCACCTACAACATTGCCTAGTGAAATTCGATAAGCAACTTGTTCAACTCAATCTAATTAAAAATTTAAATTTAAAGTGAGTAAATATCAAATTTCATTAACCTTTATTGCAAATTCAAATTGTTTCATTGTAGATATTATTTTCTTATGTTCTCAATATTATATTAGATAATTTATTAAAAAAAAGTTGTTTAGTATAACAAATTATCCTAAGAACTGAAATTGTATAGGAATAAAGGTCCAGGAAAACAGTCTGTTATTTCTTTGCAATCTTCAGTATCAAAATATTATATTTCATCTACACTATCTGTCGTTTATTGAATCTCTTCTACTTCGGGTATTTGTCTATCTAAATACATATTATTATGCAAAAATCGTTATCTTCAGTTGCAGCTTTCTGACTTCTATTAATTATTGTCCTTAATCTGATTTAAACTATCACTTTTTCGCTCAAAGTTCAAATTATGTTTAATATACACTAGTTTTAAATGTGTAGTATTGAAAATTTGTTTTGCTTAGCAGTATGGATTGGTCTGTATGTAAAAAAATATTTCTTAATAAAATCAGATGAAGAACACTAGTATTGCAACGGCATTTTTGGCTAATACGATGGACCTACAAATACCTTTCCATCAAATTACTTAATTTATTTTTGTATTATATGTTTTACTATAATTATTACGTTCATACTAGAAATAAAAAAAATTACAATCTAACTTACCTTTTTATATAAGAATATTATGTAACTAATTTTCATAACAAAATTCATAATATCCAAAGCCAAAAAATGTTTAAACCACTAAAGAGCGCAATTATTACCATATCCGTTAAGATAACTACTCTTCAGAACTTATGTTATAGAACATTGAATTAAATTACAGAATTTTAGCGTACAAGCAAAAATATTGATATTAAAAAATATTTAACTTACCACAAAATTCTTTCATTTAATCAAAAAACGATATCCTCAAGAAGATGTACATGTTCTCTCATTCTCATTGGAAATCATCAGGAGGATAGCACAATTGTTATACTTACTTGTTGTTTTTAATTCGTTCGTTGAATTTCGTTCTAAAGTGATTTAATATCTATGTAGTTGTTATGAAAATTAGTTGTTTTAAACAGATTTGACAATAATGGGCTCTTCCTCGAAATTTTGCAAATTACACCAGACTATAGTGTTTTTTTAAAATAGCTCTGACGAATTTTTTATTTTTGCTAGTATTTTTCATTTAAGGCCAAAAAAAAATATTTCAATACGTAGTAATTAATCTATTAAATTTTTGTGACGTCAAAAATGGATAGTCATTGGTATAGGTCGTGTACATCATATGACTCACATAACCTCAAATTTTTTGTTTTGGTAAATTTATTCAATGTTAACTTTAATTTTTGTAGTTTTAACATGAATCCATTATAACATTTAGAAACTCTCGCAGACAGAAGATATATAAAGTTTTAATATTGTAGATTATTTAAAATTGACGGTTAATTATAGGTTGGATTTCCAACCAACAAAAATAATCTTATTTTATTTATTAAATTAAGGCAATTAAAACTTCATTAATAGTGCACTGAACAAGATTTTAGTTGATAGTACAGGAACTAAGCAGAAATTTTGATAAAAGTGACATAATATTCAAAAATCGTAAAAAATGCATATTTTTTAGGTTAATATTGTGACGTCACGTGCACAAACGAATTTGTTTGTAGTTTAACCAATAGCAAGACCGTCCGTTTTTGACGTCATTAATGGTAAACTGGAGGGACTTTTGAAATTGATACAACTTAATAATATTTAAAGCAACTGTAAGAATAATATATTATTGAAATTTATTGCTTTATTATATTTAATATGTATTCAACTTTGATGTAAATCTATTAAAACCCTTTAATTCAACTGAGGCGTAAGAGCCCATTGCATTTCAAAATAGTATGAATGATTTTTGCGTCCAACAGATTTTAAATTTGTATATTTATAAGTAGAACATCAACATATAAATATATCATATTGGATATTTTTGTTATTATTATGCTTGTATAAATCCTAAATAAAGTTGTAAACAATACTTATCAAGCAAAGAAAGTAGAGTAATTTGTAAAATGACACTATACAGGGTGTTTCATGAGGAACTGTACATAGTCCAATGGTAGACAGGGCCCATCAAGGTTAGTAACAAACCAATATTTAAAATCATTTTAGCCAAGTATTTAGGGTTGTACAGGGTGATTTATGAATTTTTACCAAAATTTGCTTTCATTGCCTTTTAGAAACTAATTGTCCGATTCAATTTATTTTCGGTACACATTAAGTACGATCAAATATCAACAGTTCGCCATAATTACAAAACCAAAATTCCAGGTCCGTATTAGGAAAAATTTCATTTTATCTGTGCCCCTTAAAAAGTTCATCCTGTATATGTTTTTTTTAAATCTTATTACTGAAGTTTGAAAGTACATAAACTACCAACAAAAGTGGAATACTTCGTTTTCTTATCACACTTACAACAGATACAAAATAAACACATTAAATTTAAACATTATCTTATTAAAATTCAAACTTTCAGTAATTCAATGTTAATTGTCAAAGTTCCTATCAGTTTTAAGTTTCTAAGTAATTATAACTATTATTAGATAAAAATAGTATGAAGTACCAACAGTTAGTCGCAATCAACAAGACTCCAGGACCGTATTAGGAAAAATCATCATCTCGTCGATTCCTCCTAAAATTTTCACCATGTATATCTTATTCTTAACTTTACTTGCTATAATTTAAAAGTACATAAAGTATCAACAAGTAGTGTAGTGTGATCCACACTTTTCAATAATAATTATGAATGTCCAACTACCGACACATAAGTTGTGTAGTAATGAAAGGGTAATCTAGTACATTCTGTTCTAAATTTGTAATGTAGAATATTTTCATGTTCAGTTCTAGTTTTAAGAAATGAACTTATTTTATTTAGTGTGCAGCTAAAGACATTTGTGCAGGATTTCTGCGAAAGTTTGTCAATTCTTTCTACAGTAGGAATATAATAGACCTTTTATCTACTGACGCTGTTAACAAAAGGAGTAGTCGCTTTGGCAATAGTTTGACATAAAGGATGTAAACAATCATACTACAAGCGAGAATCGTTTCACAACACAGAGACAGGTCGCCAACTGTCAACTGTCACAGCCATAGATAAAAAAGTCACAGCGCAGGTATAACTTTTGTTTCTACGTTACTAATGCCATTAGTCCAACTTGAGAGCAGCAATTAATAGACCGAATTGAACAGTATTGTAACGTAATAAGAAACTACCCGGACGTTATACGAAAATCTGTGGGACATTTAGTAGTTAGACAAATAAAATGCCGTGAAGAGGAGGGTTTACATTTTGAAAATTAGTTATAGATTTTTACTTTTTATTATGTTAATATGTATTATTTTGTTTTGTTATGTTGTTTTGTACTCATGTTGCGTTTTTTATTTTGCTTGTTCTGTTCTGTTACTATTAAATTGTTTTAAAATTCAATGAGTATTATTTACAGACAGAATAGCTGCTCTAACTGAAACCAATTTATTGAAAATGTCAATTTTATCGAGATAAATTTTGTTGGTTGGTTTAAAACCTGTTGAAAGTGTAATAAGAAAACGGATCACACTACACTACTTGTTGATACTTTATGTACTTTTAAATTATAGCAAGTAAAGTTAAGAATAAGATATACAGGGTGAAAATTTTAGGAGGAATCGACGAGATGATGATTTTTCCTAATACGGTCCTGGAGTCTTGTTGATTGCGACTAACTGTTGGTACTTCATACTATTTTTAACTAATAAGAGTTATAATTACTTAGAAACTTAAAACTGATAGGAACTTTGACAACTAACATTGAATTACTGAAAGTTTGAATTTTAACAAGATAATGTTTAAATTTAATGTGTTTATTTTGTATCTGTTGTAAGTGTGACAAGAAAACGAAGTATTCCACTTTTGTTGGTAGTTTATTTACTTTCAAACTTCAGTAATAAGATTTTAAAAAAACATATACAGGGTGAAATTTTTATGGGGCACAGATAAAATGAAATTTTTCCTAATACGGACCTGGAATTTTGGTTTTGTAATTATGGCGAACTGTTGGTATTTGATCGTACTTAATGTGTACCGAAAATAAATTGAATCGGACAATTAGTTTCTAAAAGGCAACGAAAGCAAATTTTGGTAAAAATTCATAAATCACTCTGTACAACCCTAAATACTTGGCTAAAATGATTTTAATTAGTGGTTTGTTACTAACCTTGATGGGCCCTATCTACCATTGGACTATGTACAGTTCCTCATGAAACACCCTGTATATCTACATATAATACATCTGTAGGAAGTTGCAATTTCTTGTAAGTTGTACAAGGTGCATGTTTATTAACAATAATGTGCGTTGTTTTAGAGATCTGGCGAACAAATCCGATGCGAAACGTCGAAAGTCGAATACATATAATTTCAATTCTTTTCTTAGTCTTTCACACCAAGATTGATGGGTGCTTAGACCCATTTCAATCATTGTATTCTTCTTACAACGCACTACTTTTAACACAAAACGTAAACACGTAATTTCCATTCCGTTCAGTTTTGCTGAAATATTTTAAAAGCAAAAGTATATAATTTTATAATTTTGCTCAATTGATTAAGGTTTTAAAAACTGTCTGCTACAAGAAGATATAGATGACGTCATGACTTTAACGACCCAGAAAAGTCAATTCTTGTAAGTATAAAAACTGTTTTTACTTGATACGTATATTGTTTACAACTTTATTTAGGTTTTATACAAGCATAATAATAACAAAAATATCCAATTTCATATATTATGATGTTCTACTTCTGAACAAACGAACATAAATGAATCGTTAATTCGTATTATCCTCCTGATAATTTCCAATAAGAATTGAAGAGGATGTGCATCTTGGGCTTGGAGATATGGTTTTTTTATTAGTAGCCAAAATAAATGAATTTTGTGGTAGGTTAAATATTTTTTAATTTCAATATTTTTGCTTGTGACGCTGGGATGAATTTTGTCATTTCATTCAATATTTTATAACATATAGTTATTAACGGATTCGACAATAGTTGCATTCTAAGTGGTTTCAATGAGTCTTACGTCCAACAGATTTTATATAGGTACCTACACCTACCTATGTTCAAAAGTAGAATATATAGATATCGATATAAATATATCTAATTGGATATTTTTGTTATCATGATTCTTATACAACCTAAATAGAGTTGTAAACAATATACATATCATATCAAGACAGTTATTATACTTACAAGAATTGAAGTTTCTGGGCCACTGTTAAAGTCGTGACGTCATCTATATCTTTGTTTTACCACCGTTTTGTTTCGCAAACTTCTTCATTGGTGGCCTTTAAAGTATGACTTGGATCCCATGCTTCGATACGTGGTTAACCAAAATTTTAAATTTCTTGAAGGAAAATTTTACTTTATATGTATTGTATAAAAGCTATAATAAATAGGACAGATATAATTAAGCTTCTAACTGATATTAAGTAAATGTATTTACAAATGGTACATTATGCAAGTAAGTAATCATATACCTTACTAATTTTTACTTGTACATTATTTAAAAATTACACCTGTTTTTTACTTTCACTGACTTGCGACATCACATCTTAGTATTATTTATTAATTATTACTATTCACTACAAAATGAAGTTCAAAAATCACTGAATCTGAAAATATAAAAATACTTCATCGAATCAGCTTTTTGCGCAAAAATGTAAAAGCATCCCACATATTTTTTAGCATTTTCAAATAAATCGAAATAACTATTTAACAAACATTTCAAATTTAAATATTTATTTCATAAGGTCAAACGGGTTCAAAAAAGTTTCCATGCCATGATTGCCATGTCCTAAATAATGTATTTTAATTCATTCTTTCATTTTACGATTCGTTTGACTATTTATAATTCATTTATACGTAATTATTAAATCCACTACATCTTTAACTGTAAGAAATGAGATCGACTTTATGAGTTACTGGATAGCGCTTAAAAAAAATACACGGGTGGTTATAAACTTACTAAGAAACTCCTTAATAAATAGGATTATAGGAAACAACTACTGGACGGGCAAAGGCCCCGACTCCCATTGAATTATACCTATAAATCCAAAATTGGTAGCCAAATTTGTTATTTGTCTTTTCTCCACCAGACACAGACCGGTTTCGAACTCTTTATGTTCTCATCAGTGTGCCACAGGTAGCTGAAAAGACAAATAACAAAGGCAAACCAAACTGGTCTATGGCAGACCCAGCACATAGTAACTGTGAGAGATAAGTACATCCCTCTGGTGGTCAGTTGCTACTACCAGTCAAGACATCGAAGATGTCTAGTGACCGATAGCGGCTTGCCAAGCAAGCACCAAGAGCGGCGACCTCTAGCCCTGATGGACTAAAACATGCTTAATAAATAGGATCCTATTTATTAAGCATGTTTTAGTCCATCAGGGCTAGAGGTCGCCGCTCTTGGTGCTTGCTTGGCAAGCCGCTATCGGTCACTAGACATCTTCGATGTCTTGACTGGTAGTAGCAACTGACCACCAGAGGGATGTACTTATCTCTCACAGTTACTAAGAAACTCCTGTTTGATCTGTAAACTTAATCAATCCCAAATTTTGCAAAATTATTAATTTAAAATTTTGTGCAAATATTTGCTATTAAACTGGTTCAAACACAAAATGCTATAAGGTCAAAGGTTAAATGAAACCAACTTGGGATATATTGAAGTAAATTTGAAATGCAGCTAGCTCAAGAACCAAGCGATCTTATCAATCTTAGATAGTATTAATTTGCAGAACGATTATAGTACACCTCCTCCGCTCAATGTAAATAAATTATAAATTTAAAATGTGATTCGCGCAACACAAGTAAAGAGGTCAAACATCTAAGTGCGAATAATAAAACACCTCGAGAACGAGGACCAGGCTCCAGCCTCAATCGTTCATTGCATTATTTTGATGTTCGGAAAGGTCGTTTAACCATCGCCGTATAACAGCTCTCTATCGTGAGTATAGTGACGTCATTGGAAAGTTGTAACCCAACCAGCACCGCGCCGCGACGCTCCAGAGGCTCAGTGTCAGCGACGCTTGCAATCTGAATAGGCGTCGGAACGCTTTCCTAATGCTTCGAGTTTCGTATTCGCATCGCGTAATGTCATACTACATGTGCTATACTTTGATGGTTTGCTCTTCCCCGCTTCTCATATAAAACATTTATGTCTTTGAACACGGCAGATATCAGGTAAGATATAGAGAAAATTTAATAAAATTCACCCTTATTGATGCTTGGTATTTCACGAGAAACCTTTTGAAAAATTTTATTACGGGTACGGGTAGAGGTGAAAAATAAAAAACATAAACCTATACATTTTTACCTCTCTAGTGGGTAGTGTTAGTAATTTTATAAGTATGAATACACAAAATAGATTATTATTACTTGAATGCGTTTTAAAAATTTTAACAAAAATTATTGCTATAAATTGTTGTAATCTATTTAAGTAATTAGTATTATTGTTAATATACTGGAAATAATGTACTAGCTGAAAATTCTTGATGTTTATATTTTTATCTTTTGCGGTTTGGGGTTTCTTATCGCGTTGCACAAGATAGACGTCAAGATTTAAAATGTAACACGGAAGAGAGTTCTAAAATCAATCGATAGAGAATGTTCAACCCTAATATTCATATTTAGAAACGGTATACAAAACCTATACAAATATCATCACGGCCATATTTTCCTTTATGAAGACATTATTGGTACTTTTATATCAGTGCTGAAAATTTAATCATTTCTTTAAGTAGGAAGAATGTATATAATGTTTATACTTGAAGTACAGCGTCGACATGTTATCGTATCCACTTGATCTGTAATAGAGAGCTACGTATAAATTAAGTAAACGGTTTACTAAAAGGAAAAAATAATTTCTTAAACTTAAATTCTTAAAAAAATTTAAAATATGCTTTTTTATGTTTTGTATATTTTACTTGAATAATTTCCAAAGTCACATCTTATATCTACATGATTTTATGTCTTACATACGTTTTTTACGTATAACTTATTTAAATTGAAAGATATTTAATAATCAAATGCATATAGTATTACATTTTAAAAATTTACAAGGCACTAGTTACTAATTTTCAGTAGAGAATAAATTTAAAATTTGTATCTAAACTTTTTTTTGTTAAATACAGTGTTTTATTTTTCATCAATTCACCTTTAGTATTTTTATATTTTTAATCTATTTAATACTAGATTTCATTCATTCGTTGCCCTATGTTCTAAATATTAGATCTGGTAGACTAGACTACCGTAATAGTAATTTTCGTCTCAAATCAGGTAGGTGACTTGAACTATCGGGTAGACATTATCCAAATATCTAAACAAGACTGGAACGCCTAGCGGACGTCACCGGACGTGTATTGAATAATATTTTATTTTATCCCGTCAATTATTGTATATTTGTATAATTTGAAACTTGTTTATTTTCTTAGATCATTTGACATTTGACAGTTTTAACACTCTTTTTTTATTTAAGGTTAATTTCTATATGTAAAATAACTGTCAAAAGGTATAATACCAGTTTATGATTGGTTAGTAATAAGTTTCCGGTGGCATCCGGTACATTACAGGCAGTACCGTAATACCTCACTTCCCGGCCGCATAATATATGTATATGTGTACTTACTGTAATGTTGAAGTTTCCGCACGGGATGAAATAATAGTTATTAATGCAGTGGTTTAGTCGGATTGGATAAAAATTGGAAAAATCCTCAAATTCTCATTTAGTCGACGTTTCGACAATATTTATTGTCTTCCTCAGGACTACAAAATATAACATAAATTAAATCACAAATATATAAATTCAAATAAATAAAGATGTAAAAATTAACATTTAAACACACCTTTACACATATATCACGTCGTTCTGCAGTATAACTGGTTTCTAACCATAGATTACCCAATAATCATTATTGGACTTAAGAATCCCATTATTATAAGTTACGTTATTTTTATTTTTATTTGACGATTATGATTTTGCTGACTGTAAACCAAATACCTCATTGGGTAAGTGTGATGTTCCTAATATTTTATTACTTTAAAGTTTTTAAACATTTTATTTTTTAAATGATTTATTTATTCCTCATTTTTATCTATATTTTTTAGTAAAAAAGTCATATACTGTGTGTATCAAGACCATAAAGATCATTTGGCCGAGGTGCACAAAACATTTTTTAAGCAACTGTCTCAAAAAGTAAAATAAGAATAAGTATACGATAATGACACATGAGTCCGTGTAGTAAATGCGGCCGTAAAGTAAAAGCAGCCGTGAGGTAAATACGGCCAAAAAAGTAAAATTGAGAAATGTACAAAGAGATGACACTTTATGAACCCTAATGGATCCGTGAAACTTTTTTTGACAGTTGCCTAAAAAGTATTTTGATGAACTATGGATTCAGGAACCAATATTTTTTGTTTTAGTCACAGACTTGCTCCATCAGGTCACAGTTTTATTCTAACTTTAAGAAATAGTTAAAAAATAAGTGATTGCCTGCCATGAGTGATAGTGATATACACAAGTTTTCCCATTGAAAAAATTAACGAACCCTTACTTACATAGGAATTAAAAGATTATACAGTGGCTTCTTCTTTCGTTTTTTTTTCCTCTTTTCCTAGTCTTTTTCTTTTCAATATTCCACAAAAGTTAGCCATTATATTTTCGTCCTTCCCATGATATCAAAGCTCCACTTCTTTAATATCTTGAGGAAATTAATTTCCTTGCTACTCACCATGGTCCCCAAGATTCTCTGGGAAGTAATCAAAATGGGAATCCAGATTGCGCAATTTCAGATTCGTCAAGCTCCCCAATTTTCCAAACCCCTATCTTGAAGAAGAAAAGTTTTTCATGTTGCAATTTCTAAAAATAGTTTATAAAAACGGCCAGTTTCACAATCGGCCTTTAAATTTAAGTCGGGTTAAAGTCGATTTACGGCGAGTTTCACAATCGGCTTTTAAATTTAAAGTCGGATTAAAGTCGACTTAAAAGATTGTGCTGTTTCATAATACTTTAAAGTGTCTTTAAGCGCGCTTTAAGTTAAAGCGCCAATTTTGACGCTTTAGCAGACTTAAAGTGCAATCTAACCTAGCAAAAATCACATTCTTTGTTTTACGTGGCGTTTTATGAGTTTTTCAAATTGTTTGTTCTCATATTTCCACATTATGAATCTATACCGAAAAATTTCGCCTTCAAGTTCAAGTTCATCCAATGAACCACAAATATTTTTAAGACGAAGGAAACTATAAAGATAGAGAGAACAGGCTCGATGGTTACGACGATGTTGATTCCTTTGACAGATTTCGCCTAAAAAAACCTACAGCTTTATTCATTTTAAATTTGATTGAAAATATGTTTAGGTTACCAACACATAGGTAAGAATATCGTAATAATGATTAAATCAGTTTCAATATCGCGCGAGGTGTAGATCCGTCAGTATTCTTTCCTTCAATTTTGCATCAGAGACATTTGAAAGCTTTTTTCCTAAGTACTCGAAACATTAACCTTCTTCTCTTCTCAAAACCCAGATGAACTGTTGCATTAGGTCAAGTTTAATACGACGAAGTAAAAGAAGGATTTTTGATACATCAACTATTGGCTTAGTACCGATGCTTGTAGACCAAGGGTTTCAATTATGTTTTTGACCATACTTTATTTTTGTAAAAGTTCTTTTGATTTCTACTGTTCCAGAGACATGAAGAGCAGGGATTCTTAGTAAAGTCTGGACTGTTTTCCCACAATCATAGATATATTTTTTAAATCTCCACAGATTTGTTAGTTACCCTCTGCATATTTTATTTTCTCTAGAACTGTATATGTTTCTATAGCCATCATAATTGATTGCGTTATCGGAACTGGTGCATATACATCTGTACTGTGGAGCAATGGCCATCAGACTTCATTCATCAGTCTCTTCGACTTTGTAAAATCCTGATTTGGGTTTGGATTAATTCATCAAACCGGTAATATTGGAACAGTTTATGGTTAAAGATTCTTCGCCTGGATATAAATATTTCCAAAAGTCTTTTCCTCTATCTCGATATAAATACATAAGCTCTTAGTTGTCTTCTTCAAAGAGTTAAAAAATTGCATTAAGATAGTGTTCTCCTAAAATTCGAACAAGATCATTCAGTTCCTTTTGCGTACATTTTTGAGGAATTTTTTTTCTTTTGATTACTAGTAATAATTACTCTCTCCATTTACTGTTTTCGGAATTATCGCTTTCAGTATCATGGTATCATAAATTTAGTTAATGATGTATAAAAGAATTTTGTGAAATTTTAGTCATTTTTTAAGTTAAAAAAGGCTGTGATATGACAGATCGATTTAACGATCAGATTTATTTTCCCCAACTCAAAAGATTAAAGAATAACATTATCTCCTTTCCCTTAGTAAACGGCACAATAATACCTTGAAAAAGTGGAAATTTGATGGATTTTTTTGAACCGATGAAGTAAATTAAATATGTGACGTTAAGTTCGAATTCAGTGCATCAAAATACATAAATGGATGATAGTCAAGTCTGACGAATATAACACTTTTTTTGACTGTGCAAGTGTAATCAACAAAAAATAAAAAGAATTGGGAATTGAGATGGATTTTTTTGTAATTAATGCTGTGGAGCATGCCCTAAACTTGTTTAAATATTGTGGTCAGTTTAAGATTATTATTATTTTATTATTAAAAACATACTTTATTTCAATTTTTTGATATTATAAAAGTTTTATTTTGAAAATATGAACAGCCCAAGCAGCACCAAAGTGACGGAAACTGCCATCGGAACTTTAATATAGTAAGCATTACAGAATTGTCACTAAATTTGCGACTTTAGTGTAAAATTTACCTTGTGGCCTCGCTTGTGGCATGCCTGTGTAGTAATAATTACTTCGATTCTACTGAATTCGGGTACTGTATAGTTACTACACTTATAAGTAACTGATTCAGTATGTGCAACGTCGCGGATACTTCTCCGTATTACTTTAACGCAGTCTCACTTTAAAGTAAGAATTGGTAGTAATGCCGACTTCACAGCATTACCAAAGAATCACTTCAATGTAATGATAACTTAAAGTGTTCCATTTAAAGTATCTGTGACGTAGTCGGGAAATTTTCTGGAACTTTAATGTTTTGCAACTAATTAGTGACATCTCGGGTAAAAATAACATTACTTCTACGAACAAAAACACTTTAAAGTGACTCGAATTAATAATTCGCCATTTTTATGATGACGCCATATTGTCTGATAAAACTTATAATTCTAAACAACATTTTTTAATAAATTATGATCATTTACAAACATGTTTTATACAGAGATCATTATTATTTTATTATTCATAAAATTAAAAAATGTTTTCTTTACAAAATTTTGATTTTTCAACTATACATATAATTTGTGAAATTTTTTTTTTTTCTGAAAATCAATTTCTCAGAGAGCGCGTCTATTTTATCGAAGTATAATGGTCACATATCACAGAAAACCAGTAGTCGTTTTAATTTCTACACTCGGAGTCTCGCAAAATATCATGACTTAATTCATGTTTCATACCTACCTTAAATTTAACTTGGACATTATTGTGTTCATAGTTGTGAAAAGACATATTTTTATTATTATAATTTTATTTATTTGGTTAATATTCGAATGTAATACTACTAGAGGTTCGCTGTAGCAGAATATTTTTCGTCTCTATTTAGAATTTAGAAATGTATGGTGTAATTTGACGAGAAGAGATTTGGACGACAAAATCACAAGAGCGTACCTCAAAAAGTTGAATTAACAAACCACCGTGTTCGAGTCTAGGTAAACCCATGGATATATATAAATTAAGAGGATAAAGCATTGCTGCAACTTTCTATACAGTAAGGCAAGAGGCCACTTATCTGATAGACTGTGAATAAGTAATAATAATAATAAATCGTCTTTATTTTATTTCTATCTTGACGGAGTTCAGCCTAGCTGCTCTGCCACTCAACCAAGACAAGTTATAATAAATGGATAAACATTTATACATATAAGTATTAAAATAAATAAGACACAGGCAATTACTTGATAAATAAAGAGGGGTTTGTGTATTAAGGAGCTTTTGAATAAAACAGGCCATATGTAGGTTTCTTCGATTAAACATCTTGAGCCATTTAATGTCATTAATAAATGATGTTGTATGATCTCTATATTGTAACCAAAAAATGATTCGTATACATGAATTTTGTACCCTTTGTATACGTGCAGAACTGTAAACATCTAAACAAGGGCCATAAACTATGTAGCAATAATATCATAATATCATGCATAGTGTCGCATAATTTAATTTTACGTTTTCAGTTAAGGCAATGCCGGTTAGCATACACATTTTTTAATAGACAATATGATCTTCTAACAAGTGAGTTAACATGATCGACGAATCTAAAAGTAACATCAATAATATTAATCCTAAACATTTTATTTTATCTTTATAGTCCAGTCTCTGTCCATCTACATGTAAGGAAATATTGCTTATGGCTCTCTGTCGGTCTTTAGAACTTCCAAAGATAATTGCACATGATTTTTTGGGGTTAATTTTTGAATAGTGATTTTTTCATATCGTTACTAACAAATCTATTTGCTATTTTCCATTTCAAGAAATGTTTCAATATTCGAAGTAAAATATAAATTAGTATCATCTGCATAAAAATGAGAATTAAAATGCCTTAAAACCTGTTTGAAGTCTGAGGAATAGAGAATAAAAAGCAGTGGAACCAAAATTAAACCTTGTGGAGCACCATGAATTACATTTCTAATATTTGACACTCTATATTATCTATGATCACACGTTGATTTTGATTTTAAATAAGATTTAATAAACGAACATGCAATATAATTTAAATCGTAGTATTTAAGTTTAGCACATAATAGCTAATAGGCTTTGGTGTCTAATGATATTAATATGGATACATTGCCTGTGTCGCGACTGCCGATTATATCGTGTTATTTTTAAGAGCGCAGTAGTGGTGCTGGAATTTTGCCGAAACCCAGATTGATTATCAGGAATAATAGAGTTAGTTAAGGAATAGTTGTAGATTTGATTGTTCAGAGCTCATTCCAGGATCTTAGAAATAGTTGGTAAAATATTTATTGGCCTTAAATCTGAAAATTAGTGTGAAAACCAGTGGCTGAATGGGGATTAATTTTGTCAATGCGCCTCCTTTGGCAAAGGCGTAAGTAAAAAAGTGTCTGAGGTTTTATTATTTAAAATAATAATAATCGAAAAATAAAACTGCATTTTTTCTTTTTTTGGGATTTATTACCACATTTCTTGAAATTCCTATCCAAAGAAGTTGATTTATCTAAAAAATATTTAAATTAACCAATTTAAAACTGGGAAATAATCGCTACGCATTTGACGTAATGTCAGAGGAACAGTTAGAGGGTGTTATTTCCCAATTTTAAACTGGTTACTTTGAATATTTTTTAGATAAATCAATTTTTTTTTGGATAGGAATTTTTAAAAGGTATTTTCAGTTGAGATAGTTTTAGTTGTTAACACTAACGAAAATTCTTTTACTTTATTCGTACTCCAACTATTTGTTTTAATGAAAAATCGAAAATATTTTTCACTATCCTGACACACATTTATTACCAAAAGTAAAGGTGCTGTAAGTTTCAGGTATTCTTTTCTTTTTTGTAAAAAAGAAAAAGGCACGTCGGACTCCATAACCACTAAGCATTTATTACACATTACAACTTTTTAGGAAGCAAAATCGAGAAAAACGATTTTGCTCATCGATTTTCTAAATTACAAAAAATGGTTTTTTATTTACCTGTGAAAAGATATGTATATGTACTTCTTTTGCATATCTGGCACTGCCTCACCATATTTGCAACACAAATATGACAAATGTAATTAATATCGAGTATTATACCCACAAATAACGCAAACTGTCACATGTAAACAAACTCTCCTCCATAATCGGTACGGCGTTGCCAAGATTCTAAATATCCCAGCAGTAGTTGAAAATCGCATTCAGAAAAGCAACAAAAAATCATATGGAGTTGGCATTATACTATTATATACTGGCAACGTTGCATGTTTATTAATTAAAATTTATAAATTTAGGCTATAATAATAATAATAATAATAAAAACTTTATTACTGTTGATCTTACAAAAGAAAGACATTAGCATTGTCAAGGTATTACAAAGTTGTAAAAATTTTAAAAAATTTGGACAATATAAAAAGAAAAGAAAAAGCCTAAAAATATATAATATATAATAAGTACACGTATTTAAAAAGTTATAGGAGAGCAGAAGCATTTAAAAATTCACTGAAAGAATAAAATGCCTGTTCAATTAAGTATGTTTTTAGATGTTTCTTAAATAAATTAATTGGATGTAAAGACTTCAATTCACCAGGCAGAGCATTGTAGGCTTTGATGGCATTATAATATGGACCTTTTTCATAAAAACTATGCAAATGGGTTGGTACTCTGAGATCACGTCCATGTCTTGTTGTCATCATGTTGTATATATCATTATTTTTTATGAATTCACTAGGGGCTATGTATCCTAAGTGACCTCACAACAAAGGATCCAATGCTTTATCCTTTTTACTTAACAAGTCCATGGGTAAATTTAAAAATTCTATCACAAATCAAGTTTCAAGTGATATTTTTAGCTTATATGGTCTTCTACAATGTTTGTACAAACTAATTTTAGAACATAACTAAACAGCAGATGAGATAATCGGACAAGACAGTTTTGCCCGCCATTTTCCAAGATGGCGACAGTAGCAACAACAATATTTCTGAGGAAAACATGAATTAATAATTACGAAAACCTCTTCTACAATATATGTAAAAAAATCATTTCGAATTTATTATAGAGTACTCCTCTTTTTTCTTTTTTCTTTTTGTTCTGCAGATTGTAGTACTTATGCACAACTTAAAGGCGATTGGCATACTTTGATTTTATTTCAAGAAAAAAATAGAAGGCAAAGATTCGTTACATCATTAGGTCAGTCAGATAGAATTAAGAAAGTTTTATAAATTCAAAGATCTGTAGATACATAGGGGCAGCCAGATTAATTAATAACCTAAATTTGTAACCAAATCAGAGGACCAGAACAAATTCTTGCAAGTAATACAAACTTTAGAAATAGTCCAAGAGCCAGTGACATATTTTGGTTAGAATATCTAAAACCGGCAGACACTGAAAGTTGCACACGGACCTTTCTAACACCCGGGGCTTAACCTTCCATAACTTTTTCCTGGAGGCCCTGGAGCTGTAGCTAAAAAAGCGGTTCTTAGAATTATTCCATGGAGAGGAATGGTGTCGTAGGAAAGGGAAAAAAATAATTACCATAGGACTTATTTTAAAATAATGTCGGAGAGTTTTCGGGTAGCGAGAGGGTCAACACATGCGTGAAATTTCTTCCAAGTTAATAATACTAGACTGTTTCTGAGAAAACAAAAGGGTTAGTGATGAATATCTTTCGATTTATTCACTGTACAAAAAAAATTAAACAAAAGGTATTCAGAATTACATTATTGATAACATTTGTCGTAAGGTTCAGTGGCGGCTGGTCAGGGTGGGCAGGTTGGGCAGGGCCCACTCAGAAAAAAATTAAGAACTGTTTCGCACTCTATGGAAATATTTTTTTGTTTTCTTTTTGTGATTTAAATTGGTGTACATTTGCTTTCTATTTATATATACAACAATGAAATGTTAAAAAATATTAAAAATGGAGTTTAGAAACTATTCAAGATAATGCCTAATATCCCCCGCTTTCCAAATTTAAAATCCCGCTTAATATTATACGTTCTATCCGCTATTATATGCATTGGGCATGCTTCTTCATAAACGTCCGTAATAGCTAGGCAGTACGCTCACTTCATTTATGTTAGATTTGCCATCTAAATACGCAAGCGTATGTCGCGTGCCTATTCTGCCTCAGCTTGAATCGCCGGGCCGGCCCCCGTTGACGCGATCAAGCGGAAGCAAGTTTTCGTTCAAGAAACTAAAAATCTAGCCAACACGCGTAATCACTAATGCAAAATGCGAAATTATGGATAATATACTTACTAACTTTAAATATGGAAATGTTAAATCTGTGTGAAACGATAAATAACATAACATTTATTATTAATTCTTAGCCCATAGGTATTGTTATAATTTAAAACAGCGCGAGGGTTAGAATGTATGGGCCGGCCCTCGGGACTCTCCAGAAATTCTCGGCTTCTCTTATCGTTAGAAGGCAGAGGGGTTCTAGTTTAGTTCCCTTACAATCGCATGGTGCAATTAGTGTAGTATGTAGATCCTTTTTTTGTACGTATGTTTTAAGACCACTACCCACTTATATAAAACTTTTTTTTGTTATCAAAAATCGTACCTATATAGTTCTAGTTCTATTTGAATGAAATTACCAAAGGACTGAAAGTGAATTTTTATTATACTGTTCAAATTTTAAAAAAAACTAGGTAGGTATACAAATATATAAATAAAATGAATAACGTAACAGAATTTTTTCAAAGGATTTAAAAAATTTTAATAAAACAGTTGTGTCAAACGAAAGTGGAAAAAACAAAGCAATCTTGAAAATATTTAAATATCAAGTTTAGTACATAAATTTTGAGGTACTTTTGTAAAACACAATGACCTTGAAAATCCTGAAAAATTTTCCCCGCACCCCCTGCAGCTCTTGCCCCGTGTACACAGCGTTTTGCCCTACCAGTCTTAAACACCACGAGCCGCCACAATTTTTGTTCAAAACTTCTTCACGTCGACATGCGACGGGTAAAAAGTTGTGCCGAGATTTGGAAGCTTGAAACTACCATCGCCCTGGCCGGTCTCTCCATATTCGTTCGCTAATGATTTCAGTTATAGACGATATAAATAAGTTGCCCGGAAATTTTAACCCTTATCTGTCACACACGCTTGAACCCAAAAATGGGTCACAGTTGCGTACAGAAACCGCCTACCATTATTTTGTCCAAGTTTTAGGCACCATTATTTGCCAAGAACAATAAGCCTTGCTAAATTATATTTCAGTTTTTTTTATCACAACTTTAGTCGCAACTGTCACCTCTTTTGCCCTACGGAAACCGTGAATCGAGTGGACTGCGCCTTTATTGTTATTTTTAAATATCATTTAAACTGAAAATTATCCATATTCTAAAACCATATTTTTTTGGCTATAGTTTTAGAAAGGGGTTACGAAAGGTGAATATCAGTTTTTAGCATTACCGTTTATAGGTATTATACCCATAATGTGTATAACAGAACCCTGCCAAGATATCTTATTAAAGACATTTGCAATTTTATGATTTCTATTGGAAATGGTTTTTGGTTAAAAAAATGCAAGAAAATAATTTTACAATGGGAGATATTGATATTAAGTATTTTTTAAGGTATCTATTTTTCACTAATTTGAAGAATTGTGTAACTTTTATATTACTGTATCTTATTTTATCATTTTTGTTATTTTAATATTTCTATAGAATTGTGGTGTGTGTAAGTTAATTATTGATATTGTGTCATTTATATCAAAATATACACCCAGGCAATCATATCAGCTCCGTTGAAGCGATTACTCCTCATAAGTTTCCCTTTAACACATGCAAAATTGGATCGCTAATAGTAGGCACGTATTTACGGTATGATGAAATAAAGCATGATGAAGCTTGAGTTGAGCTCCAATTTATGGACGATGAACCCGTTGTATAGCACTGACCATCTATGTATAAATAATCTTTGCTTTTATTTTATGTGAGAAAACTCTAACGACTACAGGACAGATTTAGCATATTCAACATGAATTTTAATTCTTGGAAAAATGATACACTTCTTTTAAACTAATTATGCGATTACTCTTTTTTGAGTATGCTGTATTGTAAATTACATATTTTGTATTTTTGTGTGTGTACCTCATAATGAAGTGTAATTTTTCATTTTTTAATTGACTATTTAACTACTACCTACCCTTTAGATCGTGTAAAATAAAAATAATAAAGACAGGTGGTGTAATTGTATAACCGTATGTGTTTGTTCAACAAATGAATATCAGTTTTCATGTATATTAATATTTCTTATTGATAATTTATATTTAGTAGGTGAAAAGATGCCGCATTCTGGTAGAATGATATTTAATATATGGCACCCACAACATTTATTTGCTTCTAGTATGAGCATTATTTTTCTAAATCATATTCAAAACCAAAAGCACAATGGCACGCATCATATCATTTAAGCTGCTTAGGAAATTATATACTCGATCGACCTGTAGCATCGATCGTCACAATTAACGAGTTATTTAGAGAAAATTATAAAAATAAACCGGATGAAAATAGCAAAAATTCAAATTGTTTCTATAAAGAGTTGACGTAGACAGAAACTCTTTCGAACATTATTTAAAATTGATATACATATGTCTTTAAACATATACACTTGTAATCGATATTGACTAACAGTAAGGTACATACATAAACTGTTAAAATAAAAATTCTAGATTAAAATCGTTACCAACTACTTCGTTATTAAAATAAATGTGTAAACTGTAGCCTGTCAATTTCTCTCGTAATACATATAAATTTCCTAATTTTGAGTTAACAGTTTCAGTAACTTAGAAGTGACATAATAAACATATATTTAAACAAACACCGAGCGATCGGTAATTTGAGTTTCATTAGAGATAGGTATTGGAAGATTACTTCTTTGAAACGATGCAAATCATAGGGTTCAAAAAGTACCAAGTAATATCCTTATACAGGGTGTTTCAGTTAACATTCTCACAGCCGATGTCTTGGCAACTAAAAAATATATTTTTATTCTGTAAACGGTAATAGATGTATGTAAGTTGTTTTAATAACTTCTTCAGGAAGTACAATTTACTATTATGACATTATCACCAGAGATGGCGCTGCAGTTTAAAAATATTTTTCGATCGAGGAAGCTTTGAAACATATATTATGCCATTCGATTAAGAACTAAATTTTAAGCAACATTTTTCGTATTCGAAAAAGTCAGATCTGCAGTAGTTTTTGAGACGTTTTATTTTAGGTCTAATTTTTTAGTATTTGTATTTTTTTTTGAATCGCTGTAATTTTTTTAATATTGGTTTTCAGGTTCTTAGCAATTTTTTTATCTACTATAAAAGAATTATTTGTGGTGTATTTCTACATCACACTGACACAAATCAGAAAAAATAGTTTAGACTAAAGTAACACTACGAACCTACCGATTTTTTATAGATGAACTTATTTTTTTTAAAATAAAAAATAAAATAAATTGTTAGTCCTTCTCTTTCCAAATTTATAATCAAAAATGAAACATGAATATAAATGGCAGGTTACTGTATTGTTCTATTATTTTAAAAATGTGCGGGAACAAGTTCAGATCAAAATGTCAGGTTTACGATAAGCACATTAAAGTTACAATGATATATCATAAATTAACATTATACAATATGTATTTATATAGGACAGTACATTTCGTTAAAATAAATGTTTTTTTAAAATCATATACATTATTATGAGGAATGTGAAATATTTATTGTTTTACCAAAATTACTATTTAGTTTTCAAACAGTGTTTAATTAGTTCCAGTTTATATTAAACCAGTTTCAAGTTTGGAATTTCAATAAACGGCTTTATTATATGAACGAAATTTTACGGTTATTTTATTGTTTATTCGTTCATTTAATATAACGTAAAACAAAACCACATTGTTGGTAATAATGTCAGTAAAATTATTGACAAAATCATTATAATCCTTAGACAATTCAATACATTTAATTTATGAACTAATTGACAAATTTATGTTGAAATTTCAATAACTAGGTACCTCAGAGCTAGATTTGAGCGGTATGGGACAAATTAGCTTTAAATTGACGATTATTATTTCTCCTTTAAAAACTCACATAATATAATATAACAACATAGAAGAGAGTAATTTTTTTAATTAGGTACTAGTACCAAATGAATCCATCAGATGTTCTTAAACTTTTTGAAAACTCAATTCGTTGATAGATGATTGGAAACAATGTATTTTAGTTTATAATCACGCGCGGATGAATTTGTTCAAATTCGTCAGCATATTATACAACATTTTTGACCACAATGTGTGTTTCTGATCAACAATACCATGTTGATTAGGTAAAACGCACGCATAATTAAATGGCCGCTGTTTCTTATTGTCAAGTGGAAACTAGTTTACTATCAGTGCCTATCAAAATTTTCAGGATTACGTTCTATATTCTAATACTAATATCAATATTTTTTATTTTCCGTTATATAAATGAATTATAACTGCTAGAGCACTTTTGTACATATTTCAGAAACGGCTTCTCTATCAAAGACGCAACTTCTAACAAAATATACAGTTTTTCACTAAGGAAAATTGTTTCAGTCAAAACTATTTTTTTTTTCTACGTAAATTAATTAATGGCCTTAATGATTGTATCGAAATTCTATACATCCTTAATTTTCACAGTTCCAGATTAACTTCTCGACAAAAGATGTATTTTATCTGCCTATGCCTAGAATAAATATTGTGAAATTCTCACCTCTATTTAGAATATATGCTATAATTTTAATAAATTAACCAATCAATATGACATCTTTCACTATAGTATAACCTCGATAAAAAAATTAGAATTATAGTATTAGGTCTTTTTGTAATTTTCATGTTATGTTCACGTCATTTATTTATATTTTGTATTTCCTACCTGTAATTGGATTTTATGTCTGTTAGAGTGTACGTTAAAATAAAAAATAAAAAATAATATTATATTGGTATCGATATTAACTATTCTTCAGATCTTACGCACCGATTTACTAAAATCTAAAAGGATTATGATAATAACAAGAGTTTAGGCGAAGAAAATCAATTTCTAAGTTATTTCCACATCTAACGTATTTTTTCGACATATTGATAGGATTATTATTGGATGCGAGGATTTTATTATGCAGGATAACACGAATGGTCTTATTATGGTGGTGATACATTTTCTTGGTACATTTAAGTTTTCGCGCCAGTAAGCTAGAAAAGTTACAGATGGGATTTAATTTATTTCTCTGTATGTTATTACATTGTTCTATGCGCACTTTTCTTCAGATTAGAGCAATAAAGAATGCATGGTACTTATTTTGAGTTATTTGCATTTAAATATAGGGCTAATATAAAATTTAATCGCCCTAGCCTGTGCTACACAGACCTCATCCTCATATTTGCAAATAGCGTTCGCTACGTGAAATTACATATTCAACATCTGATTAAATACTTCTCATTTTTAATATATTCTTTTTCATTATTCCCATTGCTTTCAACTTTATTCAATTGTAAGTCGAAGCCCTTGACTATATTGGTATAATTTATACATTTAAATGCAAATATTTCAATAATAATGAAAATATAAAAATATTATTTTCAAGCAGTTCAATAAAATATAAAATATTGCTAGTCTAAGATCTCCTTTCACCTAATTTTTACAAGAAAGTAAGTTAAAATAATTAACGTCTTATTCCAAATTTGTACTAATAGCCAGTTGTACAATTTGGGGTAGTTTATTTTGAGCTCGTTTTTATCAAAAGTGTCGTAATCGTAATTAAAAATTGGTGCAGTTGCCATTTTCGTTGAGGCATGTCAATTTAGAATAAGTTGATTCATTCATTTTGTTCTTACTGTTTTAATTTTCACCAGAGATTTCAGATTTTATTAATCGTTTATATAGCTCCTTATAAATTTAATTAATTTGCAATTGATTTTACTACTTAAACCTTAAATAATTTATATCATTGAACTGGATCCATAATTATTGAAATTTTAGGTTGATGTGTCAATGTGATGAGCAGGAAAAATTGTTCCTGAAACATTAATTTGTTTGGGCAAGAAAACACATACATAAAAAAGAAAAATGAGTTGCTATTTGAGAAAATTTCAGTGCCATTATAAGTTTTGTAAATATATCTGACGAGAAAAATTTGTTTTGTAAATTTTATGTTTCCTAAAATATCGATGAATTTAGAGCATATGCAGACAATTTGGTATTAGCTTCTACACATATGGTTCTCCAGCGTCGTTAACGAGCTACATGAAATTGAAGTAGCAATTATTATAATACTTAAGTTGTTCAGTTGAACATTTGTTAATTGGAATTATTAGCTAATTTTACAATTAACGAAGTGATTGTGTTGGATGCCAGAATACCTTAATCCATGTACAGATTACAGCAAGATTATTTCAAGAGATTTGAACTTGTAAACCAAAATCACGCCTGCTAAAGACAGTATTAAATGTATTATTTGCATTACATTGATTTAATAAATTTTATTTGCCTTAAATGAGGTATGTTCCAATTGTGAAAATAAATATTGTTTAAATAAGTAAATAAATATTAATATTTAACAGACTACCTTTTACTGCAACACATAAAAAATAAATTAAAACAAACTCCCTTATCACATTGACACATTACAGAAGCCATTACATTTTATATTTCCAGTGTTGTTGGCTAAATGGATCAAAGCGTCAGTCTGCCACCAGGATTTGCTATTATAAGCAAGCTCTCTTTTCCAAAAGTAATAGAAATGTATTTCCATATCGCCACCGGTTGAAAGAAATACATTCATAAAAACACATGTGGTTGAATATATTACGACTCCTACGTTCAAAATTCAGTAACATCTTGAGTTTCTACAACGACAAATACAGCATTTTTTACAATAAAGGTCGTGTATCAGTTGTTGGTTTTCACAGAGATATAATTTATAATGATTATTTTTCGTAGCGATTTACCGAAGTTACGTTAGGTTATTATTTTAAATTACGAATTATTGGTCTTTATTTAGTAGTTGTTAAGTCATAACTGTAGTCAACATTTTTTAAATTGAAATATTTTTAAATACCGTATGAGACTGGGATATTTAGAAATACAATAATAATACAGGTTCAATGGTGCAATGGGTTTAATTTGTGTGTAACATAGTGAAAAATGCTCTTCATTTCAAGACTAGAATTATTTAGCGAACACTAAACTATTTATTTGCAACAATCAGTTGTACGAGTTCTAATGCTATTATTATACATACATAATATATTAATAGCTTCATATTTTAAAATAATAGGTTCTAAAAAAGGCAGAAAATTTTAGCGAAATAAAAGCAACAGGATCATTAATATCTATCATAATTTCTCTCTGGTAGACATTTTATTATGGAAAATTGCAACTAAATATTATTCAATCCACAAGACCATAAATTAAAACATATGAGTAACTGCCAGATTGTTAAAAGATGTCACAAAATTAATGGTTATTAGAATACCTATTATTTAATTTAAAATGCTTTCGCATGGTATGATATATGTCCTTATATCTAAATCTGTTTATGGCAAAAGGAAGATTTATTTGAACTCGAAATTTCATATTTATTTACAGTACCTATACAAAAAATTACTATACGCATATTCTTCTTACTATCAACATTTTGATCGATAATGGGTGGACATAACTTAACAACTTCAATACTGGTATTAGATATGTATGTCCTGGAAAATTTACTGGTTCTCTTGATTTGAAGTGCTTTTAATACTCATCTTAATATTAATTCATGTCCTGTATTTTCGTTGGCTGGTGCTTAATCCAATTTAATTTAATAATCTAAGATCTTTCACGCAAATCTTTCACACACCAGTTACAAGTTTACAACATTACCTTTGTATGATCTTATCGTTCATATATTATCTTCAAGGAAATACTTTAAATTCAACTACTTAATACGTTCCAACTAAAATTCCCAGTAACAGAAAAAATATTTTCATATTTAGGTGCGAGACGATATGTCGTATGCAATAACTTTATTAGAGACACACATTTCTAGGTGATCTCCAGGATACTGACGTACAAAGCCTAAATACGTTTTGACCTTTTTTCGGTAATTAAATGGCCCATGTATATTCATGTCTGCCGGCCTTTCAAATACTTAATTTACATTTATCTATTCAAACTTCCCCGACGTTCTGACGGCTAAAATAATATATGTTTGTTTATACATGGAGTTTCCCATTCAACTCAGTGCCGTAAGTTTCATAAATCAGTTGCTTAAACGTCCTGGAAAAAAATGTTAAATTCTTAAATAAACTTAAGGTGTTCTAATAATACTCCAATAGACTGTTGCAGAGTTTATGAGTGTTTTGGCTACCCAGTAACCAGATTGATTATGATTTCTTCCACATATCGTCCTCAACTTACACCCCTTAATTATAATGGATCTCATTACTGCTGTATCAAACAATTTGAGCAGTTTCTGCCTACCCGTTTTCATATTAACACAGAATTTCGTTTTGTGTTTGGGTTTTATAAATCAGAGTCGAGGAATTTTAGTTGAAAGTTGAACAAAAACGAAGATTAATCACCATAAAGTACATCATGAATATAAAAAGCTTATGCTCTAAGCTAAACTGATGAAACTGAACGGCAATACAGTGCGATTAGTTTAGTATAGTAATCTATTCCAAATAAAGTTACTATATACCTATATAAAAACAGTAAATATGCTGGTATTGATGAAAAATTTTATTATGTTTTCCTTTTGTATCCAATCGGCTATATAACGCATAATCTCTTGCATCGCTTTTAATGATATTTATTTGAAATTTAACGTTGCTATCAAGAGCTTATTATTATATTACACTTTGAAGATTATCTACTACCTACCATATGTTTCAGAATTTGCATTTCGTAGTTAACAGATTAAAACAAAATCTCCTCATTACGCAAGATATACAAGTTATTAGTGTGTGTTTACAGATAATCTTTCGAATAAAACGATTAAACCGACATATCAATTATAATAGACATGGTAGATTTTAATTTTGAAGCTATGGTTTCTATTTTGATTTTAGATTTAGGAAAGAAATTATTAAAACTTTATGTCCTGAATGGAATCCTACAATTCGTAAAGTTTACTTTTTAATATTTTAAGTTTATAAATATAATTAAATGTTTAGATTAAAAAGAAAATCTAGGTAGTAGTCCAACCCAACATATCTGGATAACTTGGTGAAGATTATATTTATAAATATATTTAATTAGTTATTTTAATTCATACTGGGAAGTAGATCAATTTTTGTCTGACCAGTAAAATATAATGGTGTTTACTAAAAGTCAAGATATGGAATATAAAGCGTTTGCTAAAATAGCTGTTCAGGAATGTTTCCTTGACAAAACCTTTTTAGACTCTAAAATAACTGAAATGGTAATCTCCAAAATGGAAGGTATGTTTAATGAATTAAATAGCAAATGCGATACTCTTCAAGTAAAACTTGAGGAAGTTCAAGAAGAAAATAAAACATTGGTTAACAAAATTGATATATTAGAACAACAAAATAAAAGAAAAACACTTCGAATATATGGCATTAAGGAAGATAATGATGAAAACAAAGAAAATGCTTTATTGTTATTTTTTAAGAACGATTTGAAACTTAATTTATGCAAAGAAGATATTTCCAAATGTTACAGAGTTGGCTCCAAGGGAGCTTCAGAAATTCATTTTAACGATGTTTTAATTAATAGAAAATTGCTGAAGAATACTAAAAAAGTAGTAGTTGAGGATTTAACACAAAGACGTTTGCAATTATTGAAAGCTGCAAAACAAAAATATAAGCATAATGCATGGGTATGGAAAGGTAATATTTTTGTTAAAATGAACAATAAGAAAATTTTAGTTAGGGGTGAAGAGGATCTTAATGTTTCCAACTGAATAATAACATGGTCGAGAGTAACATAACGTCATCATAAAGGATATTAATTTATTTTTATTTCTTATATTATAATTTAGTTTTAGTTACTATTAATAATTACACTACTCTGTGCTTACATATATATTTAATAAATTTGGCAAACGATTTATTGAGTTGGGAGAACTATAATTTTTTAAAGTGTTCTTGTATTTTTTACTACTTTTAATAAAAACATAAATATATTTTACAGTTTTTACGTTTGTGGAATTTTTACGATACATTCATTTTTCTTCTATATAGTGTATAGATTATTATCAATATTTTTTGTTTATTCTGCAATATATCTACAGAGTGTGCCAGATACTTTACTCATAATATGTATATTATGTTATAATTACATTTATTATATAGCAAGATGGTTAATAAAAATATCAAATTGGCGCATGTGAATATTAGATCGTTATCAAATCACTTTAATGAATTAAGAGATTTTATTATAAATAAGGAACTTGACATAATCTTAGTTTCGGAAACATGGTTGACAAATATAATTACTGATAAGTATAAGTATTAATAATTATCTTCTCATACGGCGGGATAGAGAGTCTAGAGGTGGAGGGGTGGCCATATACATAAAAGACCATTTAAAATTCAAAACAATACCCACCAGCAAGGAAATAGAGCAGTTATGGATTATTGTAACGTATAATAGTAAAAGATTGGCTGTTGGTGTAATATATAGGCCGCCTAAGACTAATATCAATGAATTTCTTACAGTACTCGAGGCTACGCTACCAAAGGTAATATCATCTTCAGATGATGTACTTCTACTTGGTGACTTAAATATAGATGTTTCCAATATTATGTCTAATGGATATAACCTGCTTCATACATTTTTAGAGAGCTACAATTTAGATCAAATTGTTGACTTTCCCACTAGAATTACTGATAATTCATGTATGTACCACTATTGATCTAGTAATAACATCTGATACAAGTCTAGTTACTAAGTGTGAGCCTTTCAGCATGCATAATATTACTGACCATGAATTAATACAGTGTGAACTTAAGATATTTACTACCAAAATCAATAAAATCCATACTTATAGAGATTTTTCTAATTTTAATTATACACAATTTCAGTCTGATTTGCGTAGCATTCCTTGGTCTAATATATATCATATAAATAATGTTAATGATAAAGTGGAATTTTTGAGCTCTAACTTGATAATACTGCTTAACCTTCATATGCCTTTAAAAACATGTAGATTTACGCGACCTAATAATCCTTGGTTTACTGAAAATATTAAATATCTTGTATCCCTAGGGAAAAGGCTTTATCTAAATACAAAAAGAGTAAAAATGAAAATGATTGGAACTATTATAAAGAATTGAGAAATTATGCGACAACAGCCATTAGACAAGAAAAAAGAGCGTTTTTAAATAACAGATTGTCATCAGGTAATATAAAAGATACTTGGAAATGCTTAAAAAACTGTAATATTATGAACACGTCGAAAAAAATTGAGATTCCCAATAGTAGATAGGCTATGCCGATACGGGGCCAAAACCCCATGTTATTTCTTATGGAGGTTCATCCTGGTCATTTTTGTTCCCTTTTACCCCCTCCACTCCCACCTGCAGAAGACCTGGAGGATGTCTTCGTGGAGGTAGAGGTCAAGGCTACGCATGCGCCAGGTGATTAATGATAGGTGTGACACGGTTAGGATAATATGATAGGTGCGACGGCTAGGTAAACAATGTAGTAATAGGTATGCGTAGATTACAGAATTTTAAGCCAGACATTCGATGGCTAAATAATAATATAGC
The DNA here is from genome assembly GCA_963680705.1 of Rhagium mordax. Lineage (NCBI taxonomy): Eukaryota > Metazoa > Arthropoda > Insecta > Coleoptera > Cerambycidae > Rhagium > Rhagium mordax. Next base: position 63,875,814 of record OY796658.1, read on the forward strand.
CAGTGCAGATGAGAAATCAGGCGCGCATCTCGAGACGATCGTTCCAGCATGAGTCTCGCAGCAAATGAGCGCAGCGCTAACAACGTCCGTTTAACAAACTAATGTAAAGGTGGCTCAAGGAAAAAATCTACACAACATATAATGCATTGAACATGGGTGCGTGAATGACATAGGGGTATACGCGTGGAAAATCGACATGATAAAATACAGAGATCGTATATAGGATTAAAATATTGAGCATAATAAAGGAGATAAAGCAATTAAGCTGTCAAGCGTCAAAAAAGCCTATGATAATATTATACCTACCTGATGAATAGATTTAAAATAGGTTAGCTAACATGCGTCTTAAGTACGTTAGTATATATTTTCGTTTAATGTATGTAAATAATAATAATTTCAAAGCAGCAGCAAAAATACTGCGGCGACATGTGGTCAGTCTAAACTGCTTATTGTGACAGGGTAGCTGGAAACGTAAAAACAAAAGATGACGGCGTTAGGACGGCGGGCCTGCTTCAGGCCGGCGGCATGCATGCATAAAGTTCTATGATGTAGGTAAATGAGATTTAAGTGTGAATAACGTTAAGTAGAAAAACATAGCTTCTTTTTAAAAAAAATTCTGGTGATGTATGACTCAATTAAAAATTAAATAGGAATACTAGCAGTCTAGAATGTGGTAATTACAAAAGATCGTACTTGTAACCTAATATCCTAGTAACGTAGGTCAGCATCAATAACAAACGTAAGCAATCTCTGAATTTATTTCATATCATCGAAAACGCTGATGTAGAATAAAACCTATTTTTAAGTTCTGAATATACAGAGTGGACATTCTTTTCATGTTTCGCGTGTATGTGTATTTACAGGAGATATTTAAAGCTATATTTTAATAGAGTAATTAGAACAGAAATACCTATCGGCTATCTATAATGCTATATAAACTTATATTTAAAAACAAATTGTGATATAGGCGCTGGACATAACCAATATATATTTAGTAGTTCCTTGCGTATGAAGCTAATATTCTTGTACTAACTTTATAGATAAAAAATATCCCGCGCAATTAAATTAACAAATAAGCAATAATTTTATATGAATCGCCTATGATTTATGAAGAATTTTAAACATGAATAATATTAGGTACTAAACCTTACGTACTTATTATTGTTAGAACGACGTATTTATTTCGCAAGTAGTTAGCCTTTCAAATACTCTCAAACAAATCAATAGATTTATTAGACAAATAAGCAAGACAAGCATTTTTCAATTCTTTATTCATATGTACATATTTAGCTATCCTGAAGATGAAGGTTGCAGAGAGAGCCCCAAAGCAAATCTGTAAATAACCAAAGAGCATTAGGTAGTAAAAGTTTTAAAATGTATCCAGAAAATATTTTTAAATAAGGAATTAGTCAAAACATGTACACTTTGCACATTTAGCAAAAACGATATTCCGGGAATTTAGTTCGAGTGTAATTAAATTTTGTGTTAATATAAACAATTTAAGTCATTTATCTTAATGCATGTCAATATTAAACAAATCAGCGCCTGTATACTTAAATGCCGACCTATGGGAAATAAGTAATTAGCACGTATTTTTCTTAGAAAAAAAGCGTGACGTATCAAGCAGCTGCAATTGTAGAACAAAGCCCCTCATATGATGGGTATACGTAAGGGCTGCCATCTGTGAAATCAAGAAACCAGGGCAAGATGCTCGAAAACCCCGGATTTTTGAGCTTAAAACCCGGACATTTCTGCCGAAAATTTTTTACTTTACCAATAAAATAAAATAAGTTTAAATTGTTATAATTATATAATTCTCTTTGATAACAAAATTAAATCTTCTAAAAATTAACGAAACTAAAAATCAAGTCTACTTTCCCTCTTCTATTAAGGAACAAAATGAAATCTATAATTAAAGAAACTAAACTTTCTTCTCTAAACAAAAAATAAATCGACGACGGCGCCGGAGACTTTAAAACCCGGACTGCATACAAAACCCCGCCCGGACGCTTCCCGGACGCCCCCCAAACTAGGACAAATCCGGGGAAACCCGGACGGATGGCAGCCCTAGGTATACGTAATCAAGATGACGTCATAGATAATATAAATAAGCCGTACACGTCTCCGCAGGCGTGATTCTCCTCATAAGTACGTACCAGTTATCTCATCGTGTGCTTTTGTGTGTTCATTAATATTAACTGATAAATTAATTTTACAGACATTTTAAAAAAATACTTTTTATAAATCTACATTGGTGTATGCATTGACAATATTTTAAATAATTCAAACGTGCTGTGTTACAGCAAATATAACACGTAAGTAAACATATTATTTTGCATGTTTAGATTTATTCTAATAGTTCAATATTTCATGAAGTCGAGCGAATTTAATTACAATTACCAAATACAGCATGAAACTTATTTTAAAATAATTTGAGGGACTATTAAAGAGTTTTTCTTTAAAGACAGTATCAAAGTAAGTCAGGCACTTAAAGACTGCTATATATTGAAGTAAACCATACACATAAACTTAATTACGTCTAGCAATTATTTAATCATTTCAAAATTATTCGAGATACTATTATTATTATTATTATTATTATTTATTTTTCATTTAAGACTTTAATATATTTTAGCAATTCATATTTATTTTTAATATTAGCCTTAGAAGGCCGGAACTTAAAGTTAATCAATCTATTATTTATTGTACATTTAGGGATATCATAACTTATCAAACAGCCAATATTGGAGAGTTAATAATTTATTAGAATATTTTATAAAGTAAACCATATTAATATTTCTTTATCATTTAAGATTTTAGCATTCTCAACGTTTTCATCTAGACATAGAGGCTATTATTTAATCATTTTTATATTTTGATTATTAAGGTAAATCATTTATTAACACAAAAATGGCTTGACAGTTTATTAAAGTAATTTAAAACATACACGCATTTATTATTGGTATTTCAAGCAAAAAAGCACCCAAAGCAGTTTAATATTAATTGTAACTCGAAAAAATTTTTATCTGGTAGCTCATTCACAGCAGAATGCAATTTCATACAAATAACATTGATTATAAGTAAATATATTTAAAATAGGTATTTATACTCTTATATAGTTTGAATTTCGCGACAAATCCTATTGATTAGCTCTATTTAAAATTAATTTCACATCCTAAATTCCAAAAAAAATGTCTAAATTTCGCATCTAAACCAATCATATTTCATAAAGAATCTCTTTTAATTTTCAAATTTCCTGCCAAAAACCAATCACATTATATTTAATAAAAATCGTTCTAGAATATTCCAATTTCGCTATAAAAATTTCTGAACGTACTAGAATTTCTGAACACGCTCTGATCACGTGATCTATTTTCAGGTTATATCTCACCGCTACTCATCGGCTCAACTTTAATAAAACCGGGGGAAAGGAAGACTTTTCCTCATTCAACAGTTAGTCTTTGAAGAAGCAACATGTCTGCTAAAGATATTCTAAAATATTTGTGCGTAACCATTGCCGCGCTACTTGGTGTTCTGTCCACTACATATAGTGAAGATACGGCCAAGGACGGTCTTAGGCAATGTACTAAGGCCATCCGAAACATTAAAAAGCAGCTAAAAACTGCTAAGACCGTGGGAGAAAAACAGAACTTGATGTCTTCCATGGCCCAAATTAAAAGTTTTAGAGCTCAAATCAAATTTGAGCAGAAACGTGGAGCAGGGATGGTGCCAAGGAAGGAAACTGCAAAACATAGGGTTCATTGGGATGATACAGATGCGGCGTTCACTAGTCGCATCCGTACTGGAGTCATCACCAATTTAAAACATACCGATTCCAAGCTGTTTCTCAAAGACTGTTTTGATTTGTTTAAACGTCGCATTGCCAATGCTCTGAAAAAGGACGAGACCATTAAGGTTAATGCTGTGTTTGGGGGACAGTTTATCCTCCAGAAAGCAGATAGGGTCATAGAGGAATTTAAGTATTTCAACACCAAAAATGCGCCCATCTACAGAGACACCGATCTGTCAGCATGGTTCCAAGAGCATGTTATTAACCCAATTTTAACACAGCTGGAAGAGTTCCAGGAAAGAGACTCTGGATTTTCGTTGAAGGCCATCATCAATTTAGGCATTAACATAAACAAATTTACACCCCAGCTTGGATCATCGTACATTGATTTACCGGAAAAAATTGCTAAAAAGCAGGCGTGTATCAACATCAAAAATGATGACAACGCATGCTTTGCATGGGCTGTCACTTCTGCTCTTTATCCAGTTGATTGGGGATGCCACCCAGACCGTACTGCCTCCTACCCCCAGTACTCTGAAGTTTTAAACCTAACCGGTATCCAGTTCCCTATGACCTTGAAGCAGATACCACGCTTTGAAAAGCAGAACCAGATATCGATTAATGTTTATCAGCTGCAGAAGAAGAAGAAATCATTTGATGTGCGCCCAGTTTATCTAACTAAAAATAAGCTGGCTAGACATGTTAATCTTCTATTGGTCCAAGATCACTATGATGAGGAAGAAGAAGAAGAACATGACATACCCAGCAACCCCCTCCAGTACCACTATGTATGGATTAAGGATCTATCACGTCTTCTTTCACAACAACTATCCAAACATGGACACAAAAAATACTTTTGTGACCGCTGCTTGCACTATTTTACCACCAATGAAAAGTTATTGAAACATACAGAGGACTGCATAAAAATGAACGAGTGCAAAATCCGGCTGCCCACCGAGGACCAGAAAATGGTAGAATTTAAAAATTATAAAAACAAGGAGAAGGCGCCATTCATTATTTATGCGGACCTTGAGTGCGTACTGAAGCCAACAGAGGGAGGGGGCAAATATCAAGAGCATGTGCCATGTAGTGTGGGCTACTATGTCAAGTGTTCATTTGATGACTCATTGTCCTTTTATCGATCGTACCGAGGCGAGGACAGCATGTCTTGGTTCGCGCGTGAAATGAAGGAATTTGCTGAGGATGTGGAAACCGTTTTCTTATGTCCCTTTGATATGACATTGACAGCTGAACAACAAGCTGAATTTGATAAAGCCACGCATTGCCACATCTGTGAACGGGCCTTCAGTCCGGAGGATGTTAAAGTACGGGATCATAATCATTTAATACCCGAAAATAATTATAGGGGTGCAGCCCACAATTCTTGTAACATTAATTACAAGGATAAGGTGAATATTCCCATCGTTTATCATAATTTATCTGGATATGACGTACATTTCGTATTGGAAAATATAGCGAATGACATGCCGGGTCGCGTCGATTTATTACCCATAACCAAAGAAAAATATATTTCATTCACAAAAAATTTAGAACAAAATTTAATTAAATTCAGGTTTATAGATTCATATAGATTTTTAGCTTGTGGGTTAGAAACATTAGCCTCATATCTGACAGACTTTCCAATCTTAAAAACAGAATTTTCGACATTGACAGACGGACAATTTGAGTTATTGAAAAAGAAGGGTGTATTCCCATACGATTTCATGGACAGCTTTGAAAAATTCAATTTTGACGCTTTACCGGAACAAAGTCAATTTTATAACCGTTTAGAAGATAAAGATATAACAGACACACAATATGAGCATGCGCAACGGGTTTGGAACGCTTTTAATATCGAAAATTTGGGCGAATATTCAGATCTGTACATGAAAACGGACATCATTCTTTTAGCTGAAATTTTCGAGCAATTTAGGGAAACCAGCCTAAAAAATTATGGGTTAGATCCGGCACATTATTATACCTTGCCGGGGTACACTTGGGACTGCATGCTCAAGTATACCCAGGTAAATCTTGAGCTCATAACCGATATCGATGAGGTCATGTTTATCGAAAGGGGTATTCGTGGCGGACTAAGTCAATGCTCTAAACGCAAAAGCATTGGCAACAACAAATATCTAAAAAATTTTGATCCCAGTAAACCGACTAAATATATATCTTATTTCGACATTAACAATCAATATGGCTGGGCGATGAGTCAGTATTTACCATACGGAGGGTTTAAGTGGGTAGATCCAAACATTGACGTTACAACTGTGTCGGACACTTCGAGTGTGGGCTATGTATTGGAGGTAGATCTCGAGTATCCCGAAAATCTCCATGACCTTCATAAAGATCTGCCGTTTTGTCCTGAACATAGAGCTCCTCCCGGCTGTAACAACAATAAACTTTTAGCTACTTTACACAACAAAACGCGGTATGTTATTCATTACATGGCTTTAAAACAAGCATTACAACACGGTCTAAAATTAACAAAAATTCATAGAGTCTTGGCCTTTAAACAAAGTGCCTGGTTGAAGGATTACATCGATTTGAATACTTCGCTACGTCAGGCAGCAAAAAATTAATTTGAGAAAAATTTGTTTAAGCTCATGAATAACGCAGCATTCGGAAAAACGATGGAAAACATCCGCAAGCACTCTAATGTAAAGCTTGTAAACAAATGGGAGGGGCGCTATGGAGCAGAGGCTTTAATTGCTAAGCCCGAGTTCAAGGCGGCAACCATTTTTAATGAGAACTTGGTGGCTGTTGAATTAAACAAGACGGAAATTTACTTTAATAAGCCAATATACGTTGGAATGGCGATTTTGGATCTCGCAAAAACCACCATATATGACTTTCATTATGATTACATGAAACCCGAGTTTGGTGACGACTGCACCGTCCTCTATACTGATACTGACAGCCTTATATATGAAATAGCCGATAAAGATATATATGAAGTCATTCATCGCGATTGTCATTCACGATTCGACACTAGCGATTACCCCAAAGACAATAGGTATAACATCCCACAGGTTAATAAAAAGGTTTTGGGTAATTTACATAATTTACGTTCAGACTGTACAGACCTGTTTTGAAAAACAGGTTATCTGTTGTGAAAAACCCTGTATCTGTTTATAACCTGTTTACAGGTAAACGGATACCTGTTTAAAATAGTTGTTACCCTGTTTAAAATAGGTGTTTACCTGTTTACAGGTAAACAGCTGTTTAAAATAGCTGTTATTAAAAAATTTGCTCTCGCAGCATATAAAGCACCTAGGGTCATCATCTATGCTGTTTCATTTCATTGATCTTCATCAGTTCAACATTATCCTGAATGGTTTATAGACTCTGTTTATTATTATTATCCCTAACTGTTTACGGGGGAACGCTTTTAGCGTTATCCTCTAAAAACTTTTTATGTTTGATATTGAGGTTATGTTTTGTAAGATTGTAAACTTTTATGGCCTTCAATAAACTCTTTGAAATATCTTCCTCTTTCGCATGTTTTTTAAAATGAAAATATTTTGTATAGATTTCCCATTATAATTTAATGACTTAAGATTTATAATTAATCTGACTCCCCTTTTCTATCTCTCTGTTTCGGATCATAAGAGCAGAAGGCACACATACAATTTTATAATGATATGGGGTAATAATGTTTTCAAAATGAAACACACATGTAAATAAATTATTTTTTTATTAAAAATTTTTTGGCGAGGTTGCAAAATATCAATTTTATGTAATATAAAACATAAATAAATATAAAGTATATACATAATTCAATTTTTACTTTAGGCTAATAAAATATACAGGGTTCCTCAATTTATAGAGGTTACACAATACAATATAAAATATTGGTTTTAATAAAGAAAAATAAATATTAAGCTATAAATATGCAGAGGTTACAATATAAAATATATAGGTTATTATCCTTTTAATAAAGGTTGAGTCCTCTAAATTTATTAAAGTTGTATAATACAAAGTAATTAAATATTGAAAAATATGATTAGAGAATATACAAAATACATATAAATTATATGTAAAAAGTAGTATATAAATTATAAAACATTCACAGTCATTGATAATAATGTGATAGGGCTTCTATATTGCTACAGCTCTTGAACGGCCATATTCAATACAATACTCTCAAACCATTGCGTTGGATCCGTGTCACTACATAATATCATCGGTGCTAATGCAGTGCTGTACTTGATCTTATTACTATAGAGCATCATACGTATCTCTATACGCAGCATCTCCTTGGCAATCTTACGAAAATCTTCGATCAATGGTATTTGTAAAGCAAAATGCTTTTTAAGTATTTCAGGTAAAGAGTCCGTTCCCTCAATTAGGGGTAATCCTTGCACCTGGTTACACATATCCCGAAATCTGGAAGCTTCTTTTATTCCCCCATTTAATTGATAGCAATTATAACAGCATGTTGTGAAATCGTAATAGCCAATGTTTCGTTTATCGCGTCTGTATATGGAGGTAACGCCGTAAGCTTTTTCGCCGCATTTTTCGCAGGCATCTTTGAGGTTAGGAGTGCACTCTGAACAGTTGCAGGCTCTTCCCCAATCGCACTCCCTAGGCATGTTGACTGTTTGGCGGTCAGACTGAAAATGGTGATGAATGGTTGTATGTATGTTATTTATTCTTCTTCGGAGGTTTAAGAAAGATCATTACATGTAGCCATGATGGAATAATGTCCCCAAGGCAAAGTGTCATATGACCCCTCGATCAAGTGCCTCTTATCGTCGTGAGGGCTGAGAGCTATTTTGTCTTGGGTGATGGAATAAACCTGATGTTTTTCTGATTTAATTAGATTTTGTGTGATAAATTTATTTTTAAAATTATCTACGCACTCTATGAAATCTTCGAGTGTGATGACATTTTTGATCACCGATTTCTTAATACAATTTATCTTTTTAGTTAACCCGACATTATTTGGTAAAGCCTCGCCATCATTCGCTGCTCTTTTAACGGTATACATTTTCGCCCTGAGCCCCACGAAAATTTGGATTGGTACACCATTAAATTCATCCTTCATCATACCCAAAACCTTTTTATTAACCTGTGGGATGTTATACCTATTGTCTTTGGGGTAATCGCTAGTGTCGAATCGTGAATGACAATCGCGATGAATGACTTCATATATATCTTTATCGGCTATTTCATATATAAGGCTGTCAGTATCAGTATAGAGGACGGTGCAGTCGTCACCAAAGTCGGGTTTCATGTAATCATAATGAAAGTCATATATGGTGGTTTTTGCGAGATCCAAAATCGCCATTCCAACGTATATTGGCTTATTAAAGTAAATTTCCGTCTTGTTTAATTCAACAGCCACCAAGTTCTCATTAAAAATGGTTGCCGCCTTGAACTCGGGCTTAGCAATTAAAGCCTCTGCTCCATAGCGCCCCTCCCATTTGTTTACAAGCTTTACATTAGAGTGCTTGCGGATGTTTTCCATCGTTTTTCCGAATGCTGCGTTATTCATGAGCTTAAACAAATTTTTCTCAAATTCATTTTTTGCTGCCTGACGTAGCGAAGTATTCAAATCGATGTAATCCTTCAACCAGGCACTTTGTTTAAAGGCCAAGACTCTATGAATTTTTGTTAATTTTAGACCGTGTTGTAATGCTTGTTTTAAAGCCATGTAATGAATAACATACCGCGTTTTGTTGTGTAAAGTAGCTAAAAGTTTATTGTTGTTACAGCCGGGAGGAGCTCTATGTTCAGGACAAAACGGCAGATCTTTATGAAGGTCATGGAGATTTTCGGGATACTCGAGATCTACCTCCAATACATAGCCCACACTCGAAGTGTCCGACACAGTTGTAACGTCGATGTTTGGATCTACCCACTTAAACCCTCCGTATGGTAAATACTGACTCATCGCCCAGCCATATTGATTGTTAATGTCGAAATAAGATATATATTTAGTCGGTTTACTGGGATCAAAATTTTTTAGATATTTGTTGTTGCCAATGCTTTTGCGTTTAGAGCATTGACTTAGTCCGCCACGAATACCCCTTTCGATAAACATGACCTCATCGATATCGGTTATGAGCTCAAGATTTACCTGGGTATACTTGAGCATGCAGTCCCAAGTGTACCCCGGCAAGGTATAATAATGTGCCGGATCTAACCCATAATTTTTTAGGCTGGTTTCCCTAAATTGCTCGAAAATTTCAGCTAAAAGAATGATGTCCGTTTTCATGTACAGATCTGAATATTCGCCCAAATTTTCGATATTAAAAGCGTTCCAAACCCGTTGCGCATGCTCATATTGTGTGTCTGTTATATCTTTATCTTCTAAACGGTTATAAAATTGACTTTGTTCCGGTAAAGCGTCAAAATTGAATTTTTCAAAGCTGTCCATGAAATCGTATGGGAATACACCCTTCTTTTTCAATAACTCAAATTGTCCGTCTGTCAATGTCGAAAATTCTGTTTTTAAGATTGGAAAGTCTGTCAGATATGAGGCTAATGTTTCTAACCCACAAGCTAAAAATCTATATGAATCTATAAACCTGAATTTAATTAAATTTTGTTCTAAATTTTTTGTGAATGAAATATATTTTTCTTTGGTTATGGGTAATAAATCGACGCGACCCGGCATGTCATTCGCTATATTTTCCAATACGAAATGTACGTCATATCCAGATAAATTATGATAAACGATGGGAATATTCACCTTATCCTTGTAATTAATGTTACAAGAATTGTGGGCTGCACCCCTATAATTATTTTCGGGTATTAAATGATTATGATCCCGTACTTTAACATCCTCCGGACTGAAGGCCCGTTCACAGATGTGGCAATGCGTGGCTTTATCAAATTCAGCTTGTTGTTCAGCTGTCAATGTCATATCAAAGGGACATAAGAAAACGGTTTCCACATCCTCAGCAAATTCCTTCATTTCACGCGCGAACCAAGACATGCTGTCCTCGCCTCGGTACGATCGATAAAAGGACAATGAGTCATCAAATGAACACTTGACATAGTAGCCCACACTACATGGCACATGCTCTTGATATTTGCCCCCTCCCTCTGTTGGCTTCAGTACGCACTCAAGGTCCGCATAAATAATGAATGGCGCCTTCTCCTTGTTTTTATAATTTTTAAATTCTACCATTTTCTGGTCCTCGGTGGGCAGCCGGATTTTGCACTCGTTCATTTTTATGCAGTCCTCTGTATGTTTCAATAACTTTTCATTGGTGGTAAAATAGTGCAAGCAGCGGTCACAAAAGTATTTTTTGTGTCCATGTTTGGATAGTTGTTGTGAAAGAAGACGTGATAGATCCTTAATCCATACATAGTGGTACTGGAGGGGGTTGCTGGGTATGTCATGTTCTTCTTCTTCTTCCTCATCATAGTGATCTTGGACCAATAGAAGATTAACATGTCTAGCCAGCTTATTTTTAGTTAGATAAACTGGGCGCACATCAAATGATTTCTTCTTCTTCTGCAGCTGATAAACATTAATCGATATCTGGTTCTGCTTTTCAAAGCGTGGTATCTGCTTCAAGGTCATAGGGAACTGGATACCGGTTAGGTTTAAAACTTCAGAGTACTGGGGGTAGGAGGCAGTACGGTCTGGGTGGCATCCCCAATCAACTGGATAAAGAGCAGAAGTGACAGCCCATGCAAAGCATGCGTTGTCATCATTTTTGATGTTGATACACGCCTGCTTTTTAGCAATTTTTTCCGGTAAATCAATGTACGATGATCCAAGCTGGGGTGTAAATTTGTTTATGTTAATGCCTAAATTGATGATGGCCTTCAACGAAAATCCAGAGTCTCTTTCCTGGAACTCTTCCAGCTGTGTTAAAATTGGGTTAATAACATGCTCTTGGAACCATGCTGACAGATCGGTGTCTCTGTAGATGGGCGCATTTTTGGTGTTGAAATACTTAAATTCCTCTATGACCCTATCTGCTTTCTGGAGGATAAACTGTCCCCCAAACACAGCATTAACCTTAATGGTCTCGTCCTTTTTCAGAGCATTGGCAATGCGACGTTTAAACAAATCAAAACAGTCTTTGAGAAACAGCTTGGAATCGGTATGTTTTAAATTGGTGATGACTCCAGTACGGATGCGACTAGTGAACGCCGCATCTGTATCATCCCAATGAACCCTATGTTTTGCAGTTTCCTTCCTTGGCACCATCCCTGCTCCACGTTTCTGCTCAAATTTGATTTGAGCTCTAAAACTTTTAATTTGGGCCATGGAAGACATCAAGTTCTGTTTTTCTCCCACGGTCTTAGCAGTTTTTAGCTGCTTTTTAATGTTTCGGATGGCCTTAGTACATTGCCTAAGACCGTCCTTGGCCGTATCTTCACTATATGTAGTGGACAGAACACCAAGTAGCGCGGCAATGGTTACGCACAAATATTTTAGAATATCTTTAGCAGACATGTTGCTTCTTCAAAGACTAACTGTTGAATGAGGAAAAGTCTTCCTTTCCCCCGGTTTTATTAAAGTTGAGCCGATGAGTAGCGGTGAGATATAACCTGAAAATAGATCACGTGATCAGAGCGTGTTCAGAAATTCTAGTACGTTCAGAAATTTTTATAGCGAAATTGGAATATTCTAGAACGATTTTTATTAAATATAATGTGATTGGTTTTTGGCAGGAAATTTGAAAATTAAAAGAGATTCTTTATGAAATATGATTGGTTTAGATGCGAAATTTAGACATTTTTTTTGGAATTTAGGATGTGAAATTAATTTTAAATAGAGCTAATCAATAGGATTTGTCGCGAAATTCAAACTATATAAGAGTATAAATACCTATTTTAAATATATTTACTTATAATCAATGTTATTTGTATGAAATTGCATTCTGCTGTGAATGAGCTACCAGATAAAAATTTTTTCGAGTTACAATTAATATTAAACTGCTTTGGGTGCTTTTTTGCTTGAAATACCAATAATAAATGCGTGTATGTTTTAAATTACTTTAATAAACTGTCAAGCCATTTTTGTGTTAATAAATGATTTACCTTAATAATCAAAATATAAAAATGATTAAATAATAGCCTCTATGTCTAGATGAAAACGTTGAGAATGCTAAAATCTTAAATGATAAAGAAATATTAATATGGTTTACTTTATAAAATATTCTAATAAATTATTAACTCTCCAATATTGGCTGTTTGATAAGTTATGATATCCCTAAATGTACAATAAATAATAGATTGATTAACTTTAAGTTCCGGCCTTCTAAGGCTAATATTAAAAATAAATATGAATTGCTAAAATATATTAAAGTCTTAAATGAAAAATAAATAATAATAATAATAATAATAATAGTATCTCGAATAATTTTGAAATGATTAAATAATTGCTAGACGTAATTAAGTTTATGTGTATGGTTTACTTCAATATATAGCAGTCTTTAAGTGCCTGACTTACTTTGATACTGTCTTTAAAGAAAAACTCTTTAATAGTCCCTCAAATTATTTTAAAATAAGTTTCATGCTGTATTTGGTAATTGTAATTAAATTCGCTCGACTTCATGAAATATTGAACTATTAGAATAAATCTAAACATGCAAAATAATATGTTTACTTACGTGTTATATTTGCTGTAACACAGCACGTTTGAATTATTTAAAATATTGTCAATGCATACACCAATGTAGATTTATAAAAAGTATTTTTTTAAAATGTCTGTAAAATTAATTTATCAGTTAATATTAATGAACACACAAAAGCACACGATGAGATAACTGGTACGTACTTATGAGGAGAATCACGCCTGCGGAGACGTGTACGGCTTATTTATATTATCTATGACGTCATCTTGATTACGTATACCTAGGGCTGCCATCCGTCCGGGTTTCCCCGGATTTGTCCTAGTTTGGGGGGCGTCCGGGAAGCGTCCGGGCGGGGTTTTGTATGCAGTCCGGGTTTTAAAGTCTCCGGCGCCGTCGTCGATTTATTTTTTGTTTAGAGAAGAAAGTTTAGTTTCTTTAATTATAGATTTCATTTTGTTCCTTAATAGAAGAGGGAAAGTAGACTTGATTTTTAGTTTCGTTAATTTTTAGAAGATTTAATTTTGTTATCAAAGAGAATTATATAATTATAACAATTTAAACTTATTTTATTTTATTGGTAAAGTAAAAAATTTTCGGCAGAAATGTCCGGGTTTTAAGCTCAAAAATCCGGGGTTTTCGAGCATCTTGCCCTGGTTTCTTGATTTCACAGATGGCAGCCCTTACGTATACCCATCATATGAGGGGCTTTGTTCTACAATTGCAGCTGCTTGATACGTCACGCTTTTTTTCTAAGAAAAATACGTGCTAATTACTTATTTCCCATAGGTCGGCATTTAAGTATACAGGCGCTGATTTGTTTAATATTGACATGCATTAAGATAAATGACTTAAATTGTTTATATTAACACAAAATTTAATTACACTCGAACTAAATTCCCGGAATATCGTTTTTGCTAAATGTGCAAAGTGTACATGTTTTGACTAATTCCTTATTTAAAAATATTTTCTGGATACATTTTAAAACTTTTACTACCTAATGCTCTTTGGTTATTTACAGATTTGCTTTGGGGCTCTCTCTGCAACCTTCATCTTCAGGATAGCTAAATATGTACATATGAATAAAGAATTGAAAAATGCTTGTCTTGCTTATTTGTCTAATAAATCTATTGATTTGTTTGAGAGTATTTGAAAGGCTAACTACTTGCGAAATAAATACGTCGTTCGAACAATAATAAGTACGTAAGGTTTAGTACCTAATATTATTCATGTTTAAAATTCTTCATAAATCATAGGCGATTCATATAAAATTATTGCTTATTTGTTAATTTAATTGCGCGGGATATTTTTTATCTATAAAGTTAGTACAAGAATATTAGCTTCATACGCAAGGAACTACTAAATATATATTGGTTATGTCCAGCGCCTATATCACAATTTGTTTTTAAATATAAGTTTATATAGCATTATAGATAGCCGATAGGTATTTCTGTTCTAATTACTCTATTAAAATATAGCTTTAAATATCTCCTGTAAATACACATACACGCGAAACATGAAAAGAATGTCCACTCTGTATATTCAGAACTTAAAAATAGGTTTTATTCTACATCAGCGTTTTCGATGATATGAAATAAATTCAGAGATTGCTCACGTTTGTTATTGATGCTGACCTACGTTACTAGGATATTAGGTTACAAGTACGATCTTTTGTAATTACCACATTCTAGACTGCTAGTATTCCTATTTAATTTTTAATTGAGTCATACATCACCAGAATTTTTTTTAAAAAGAAGCTATGTTTTTCTACTTAACGTTATTCACACTTAAATCTCATTTACCTACATCATAGAACTTTATGCATGCATGCCGCCGGCCTGAAGCAGGCCCGCCGTCCTAACGCCGTCATCTTTTGTTTTTACGTTTCCAGCTACCCTGTCACAATAAGCAGTTTAGACTGACCACATGTCGCCGCAGTATTTTTGCTGCTGCTTTGAAATTATTATTATTTACATACATTAAACGAAAATATATACTAACGTACTTAAGACGCATGTTAGCTAACCTATTTTAAATCTATTCATCAGGTAGGTATAATATTATCATAGGCTTTTTTGACGCTTGACAGCTTAATTGCTTTATCTCCTTTATTATGCTCAATATTTTAATCCTATATACGATCTCTGTATTTTATCATGTCGATTTTCCACGCGTATACCCCTATGTCATTCACGCACCCATGTTCAATGCATTATATGTTGTGTAGATTTTTTCCTTGAGCCACCTCTACATTAGTTTGTTAAACGGACGTTGTTAGCGCTGCGCTCATTTGCTGCGAGACTCATGCTGGAACGATCGTCTCGAGATGCGCGCCTGATTTCTCATCTGCACTGGCTATATTATTATTTAGCCATCGAATGTCTGGCTTAAAATTCTGTAATCTACGCATACCTATTACTACATTGTTTACCTAGCCGTCGCACCTATCATATTATCCTAACCGTGTCACACCTATCATTAATCACCTGGCGCATGCGTAGCCTTGACCTCTACCTCCACGAAGACATCCTCCAGGTCTTCTGCAGGTGGGAGTGGAGGGGGTAAAAGGGAACAAAAATGACCAGGATGAACCTCCATAAGAAATAACATGGGGTTTTGGCCCCGTATCGGCATAGCCTATCTACTCCCAATACTATTTCAGATCCAAATTTGGTAAATCAATTTTTTGTGCACTCAGTTCCTCTAATAAATACTGACCAAGAGAAAAAAGATTTTTATTTAACAAATAACATTAAAAATTTCTCAGAACTATTATCATTTAAAACAGTAGACGATATTAAAGTAATGAATGTTTTATCCAGCATAAAATCAAAAGCTGTAGGACATGATGGAATTTCCTTACAAATTTTAGAATTATGTTGTCCATTTTTACTACCTTATTTATGTAACTTAATTAATACTTGCATTGTTTCGAACATATTTCCAGACACATGGAAAAAATCTGTGATTACTCCAATGCCAAAAAACAACAACCCCACAGAATACAAAGATTTAAGACCATTACGTGTATTACCTGTTCCGTCGAAGCTTTTAGAAAAAATTTTGGATAGACAGCTGAGAAATCATCTTGATAAATACAATGTGATCCCATTTAGACAGTCAGGATTCAGATCTGGATATGGGTGTGTTACGGCTTTAACTTCTATCACTGATGATATTATTGAAGCAGTTGATAACAAGAAAATTACAATTCTAACATTATTAGACTACTCCAAGGCATTTGACACTATTGACCATAGTCTTCTATCAGCAATTTTACATCATGTTGGCCTTTCAAAAGATGCATGTGATTTAATTAATAATTATATGACTGATAGAACACAAGCAGTGAGGATTGGTCAAGAGGTGTCTAATAGTTTAGAGGTTAATAGAGGAGTGCCACAAGGATCCATTTTAGGGCCATTACTGTATTTAATTTATACATCAAACTTTTTTAATATCATTACTCATACTAAATTGCATATGTATGCAGATGATTCTCAGTTGTATATCTCATTTAATTCTGAGGATTTTATTTTAGGGTGTAGTCAAATGAACTCAGATTTGAACCAGCTTGTTACTTATTCTGAAAAACATGGGTTATTAGTCAATTCGTTAAAGTCAGCAGTAATGATATTTGGTCCCACAAAAGATAGAATGAACATCCGAGATCGAATAACCATCAAAATCAAAGATGACTGTCTTCCTATAAAGGAGGAGTTCAGAAATCTTGGCTTGATTATTGATAATAATTTTAGATTCAAGTCACATGTTACAAAATGTATACAGAGAGCCTGTTCCAACTTGAAGCTGATATTTAACAACAGACTTGTCCTAAATAAGAAAACAAAAATTCTTCTTTGTGAATCATTAGTTTTATCCCAATTTGGATTTTGTGACACTGTATATGGCTTTTGCTTAGACAGCAGTGATACTTATCGCATTCAAAAAATTCAAAATGCTTGTTTAAGGCTCATATTTAGTATCAAACGGAATGAACCAATCTCACACAAACTCAAAGAAGCTGGTTGGTTAAATATGAAAAATCGGCGTCTACTACATTCTGCTACCTTTTTCCATAAAGTACTAGTATACAAACAACCTCAATATTTAATGGAAAAAATAACATATAGAAGTAACGTACATAATATTAATATTAGGTTTAGGGGTCTGTTAACACCACCATCACATAAAACTGCATTTTTCGAAAGATCGTTCAGCTACAATATAGTTAATGTTATGAATAAACTCTATAAATCTGTAAATTTAAATATTTCAAGTTCCTTATTTAAGAAAAAAGTTAAACAAATATTATTTAGTACTTGATAATTCTGTTTGTTATAGTTACTATATTTAATTAAATAATGTAAGTCTTGTTAGTAATTATAAAAATTTAATTTATTTATTATCCTTATACTTGTGTACTTTTTAATTTAAGATTGGGATGTAAGTTAGGCATAATAACAGAGGGTTGCAGTTACTCAATTGCTACTTATCTGAGTCTCGCCTTATGCGACTATAATATGTAGCATTAGTAACTGTGAGAGATAAGTACATCCCTCTGGTGGTCAGTTGCTACTACCAGTCAAGACATCGAAGATGTCTAGTGACCGATAGCGGCTTGCCAAGCAAGCACCAAGAGCGGCGACCTCTAGCCCTGATGGACTAAAACATGCTTAATAGATAGGATTCTAGGAAACAACTACTGGACGGGCAAAGGCCCCGACTCCCATTGAATTATACCTATAAATCCAAAATTGGTAGCCAAATTTGTTATTTGTCTTTTCTCCACCAGACACAGACCGGTTTCGAACTCTTTATGTTCTCATCAGTGTGCCACAGGTAGCTGAAAAGACAAATAACAAAGGCAAACCAAACTGGTCTATGGCAGACCCAGCACATAGTAACTGTGAGAGATAAGTACATCCCTCTGGTGGTCAGTTGCTACTACCAGTCAAGACATCGAAGATGTCTAGTGACCGATAGCGGCTTGCCAAGCAAGCACCAAGAGCGGCGACCTCTAGCCCTGATGGACTAAAACATGCTTAATAGATAGGATTCTAGGAAACAACTACTGGACGGGCAAAGGCCCCGACTCCCATTGAATTATACCTATAAATCCAAAATTGGTAGCCAAATTTGTTATTTGTCTTTTCTCCACCAGACACAGACCGGTTTCGAACTCTTTATGTTCTCATCAGTGTGCCACAGGTAGCTGAAAAGACAAATAACAAAGGCAAACCAAACTGGTCTATGGCAGACCCAGCACATAGTAACTGTGAGAGATAAGTACATCCCTCTGGTGGTCAGTTGCTACTACCAGTCAAGACATCGAAGATGTCTAGTGACCGATAGCGGCTTGCCAAGCAAGCACCAAGAGCGGCGACCTCTAGCCCTGATGGACTAAAACATGCTTAATAGATAGGATTCTAGGAAACAACTACTGGACGGGCAAAGGCCCCGACTCCCATTGAATTATACCTATAAATCCAAAATTGGTAGCCAAATTTGTTATTTGTCTTTTCTCCACCAGACACAGACCGGTTTCGAACTCTTTATGTTCTCATCAGTGTGCCACAGGTAGCTGAAAAGACAAATAACAAAGGCAAACCAAACTGGTCTATGGCAGACCCAGCACATAGTAACTGTGAGAGATAAGTACATCCCTCTGGTGGTCAGTTGCTACTACCAGTCAAGACATCGAAGATGTCTAGTGACCGATAGCGGCTTGCCAAGCAAGCACCAAGAGCGGCGACCTCTAGCCCTGATGGACTAAAACATGCTTAATAGATAGGATTCTAGGAAACAACTACTGGACGGGCAAAGGCCAATTTTGGATTTATAGGTATAATTCAATGGGAGTCGGGGCCTTTGCCCGTCCAGTAGTTGTTTCCTAGAATCCTATCTATTAAGCATGTTTTAGTCCATCAGGGCTAGAGGTCGCCGCTCTTGGTGCTTGCTTGGCAAGCCGCTATCGGTCACTAGACATCTTCGATGTCTTGACTGGTAGTAGCAACTGACCACCAGAGGGATGTACTTATCTCTCACAGTTACTATGTGCTGGGTCTGCCATAGACCAGTTTGGTTTGCCTTTGTTATTTGTCTTTTCAGCTACCTGTGGCACACTGATGAGAACATAAAGAGTTCGAAACCGGTCTGTGTCTGGTGGAGAAAAGACAAATAACAAATTTGGCTACCAATTTTGGATTTATAGGTATAATTCAATGGGAGTCGGGGCCTTTGCCCGTCCAGTAGTTGTTTCCTAGAATCCTATCTATTAAGCATGTTTTAGTCCATCAGGGCTAGAGGTCGCCGCTCTTGGTGCTTGCTTGGCAAGCCGCTATCGGTCACTAGACATCTTCGATGTCTTGACTGGTAGTAGCAACTGACCACCAGAGGGATGTACTTATCTCTCACAGTTACTATGTGCTGGGTCTGCCATAGACCAGTTTGGTTTGCCTTTGTTATTTGTCTTTTCAGCTACCTGTGGCACACTGATGAGAACATAAAGAGTTCGAAACCGGTCTGTGTCTGGTGGAGAAAAGACAAATAACAAATTTGGCTACCAATTTTGGATTTATAGGTATAATTCAATGGGAGTCGGGGCCTTTGCCCGTCCAGTAGTTGTTTCCTAGAATCCTATCTATTAAGCATGTTTTAGTCCATCAGGGCTAGAGGTCGCCGCTCTTGGTGCTTGCTTGGCAAGCCGCTATCGGTCACTAGACATCTTCGATGTCTTGACTGGTAGTAGCAACTGACCACCAGAGAGATGTACTTATCTCTCACAGTTACTATGTGCTGGGTCTGCCATAGACCAGTTTGGTTTGCCTTTGTTATTTGTCTTTTCAGCTACCTGTGGCACACTGATGAGAACATAAAGAGTTCGAAACCGGTCTGTGTCTGGTGGAGAAAAGACAAATAACAAATTTGGCTACCAATTTTGGATTTATAGGTATAATTCAATGGGAGTCGGGGCCTTTGCCCGTCCAGTAGTTGTTTCCTAGAATCCTATCTATTAAGCATGTTTTAGTCCATCAGGGCTAGAGGTCGCCGCTCTTGGTGCTGGCTTGGCAAGCCGCTATCGGTCACTAGACATCTTCGATGTCTTGACTGGTAGTAGCAACTGACCACCAGAGGGATGTACTTATCTCTCACAGTTACTATGTGCTGGGTCTGCCATAGACCAGTTTGGTTTGCCTTTGTTATTTGTCTTTTCAGCTACCTGTGGCACACTGATGAGAACATAAAGAGTTCGAAACCGGTCTGTGTCTGGTGGAGAAAAGACAAATAACAAATTTGGCTACCAATTTTGGATTTATAGGTATAATTCAATGGGAGTCGGGGCCTTTGCCCGTCCAGTAGTTGTTTCCTAGAATCCTATCTATTAAGTATGTAGCATTAAATTAAAATCATGTGTTATAATTATTTGTCACACAATTGTTTTGTTATATATTATGGTCATTAATAAAATACGTTTATTATTATTATTATTATTATTATATGTGTATGTTGAATTGGTATGATGATGGTTGGTCCATTTTTGATGAATTTTTAAAAAAAAACATATAATTTGAAGTGTACTAAGATAGAGTAAACTGAATTCACTTGTGTTTTTGTATTGTGATTTAAAGCTTTCGTAGTGTCAATAATTTTTGCAGGATGGTCTCCGAGTTTTGTTTAAAATAGAATACTTTTATATGTAAATTAATAGCCTTACTCATGTTTATAGGTAATAATAATTGGGATTTTAGGCTAAATAAATAAATGGAAAAACCAATTTTTGTTGTAGTCGACGTTTCGATTTTAATTAAATCATCCTCAGGACTCTAGAAAACAATACCTAAATAAAAATTTAAGTCTAAAATTATTAAATAAATAAAGACCATTTATTAATTATTATTATTATTATTATTATATGAACAAACCAAAACAAAAAGAAAAACAAAATTTAATTAAAAAACATTATTACTCTGACAGTAATATAACAATTAAAAATTTAATAACATATTTATACTTTAAAATTAGTTACAACTTACAACTTACATTGATGAACAGATTTACATTGTAAGTTGTAACTAATTTTAAAGTGTAAATATGTTATTAAATTTTTAATTGTTGGATTACTGTCAGAGTAATAATGGTTTTTTACTAAATTTTGTTTTTCTTTTTGTTTTGGTTTGTTCATATAATTTTAGACCTAAAATTTTTATATTATGTATTATTTTCTAGAGAATTAAAATCGAAACGTCGTCTACAACAAAAATTGGTTTTTCCATTTATTTATTTAGCCTAAAATCTCAATTATTATTACCTATAAAGAATACTTAATGTTTTGCCCACCTTGTCCATGGTCTTCTTCTAAAGCGAAATGAGCATTGTTGAGTTGACCTTAATGCATCGCAACAAAAGACTTATAAATATGAGAACACTAAATTTGTAGTTGTCGAACATTTAAAGAAAACTGTAACGAGGTAAAATTTTATGAGATTAAATAAAACGAATATATTTTCTAAGAAGTTAGAGCAGTGCTAGAAATAGAGTAAAATATAAATGGTTTCAACGGTGACATTCAACTACAGTTAGGTATCGACAACATGGAAATCAATGTTTAATGCCAAAACGAAGCTGGGATAAATGACGTAAAAATAGAGCTCAGATGACCCAGAGTCCAAGTCGCTTTAGAAGAAAACTATTACAAAATGGTTTAAACGTCAAGTATTCAAAATAATCATGTCAAAAGAGAGCCACGGGAGCTTTAGACGGTAATGCAGAAATCGAAATTACTTCAATTTACTATAGAAGATATTATCAGCACTCCAGTTTTCTCACAGAATTTTGAACATGCTTTATAGCTGTTTTACATTTGTCAATTTATTCATGAATTTATTCATGAAGAAATTTATGAACTTTCTCGCCAATTTCTTCACAACAAGTAATGTTTTACATTACCCTGAATTTTACTGTCACGAGTGTAACTTCTCAGTGTGTACCAACCTACCAATAATAGTAAGACAGTAATATCTCCTCTATGCTAATATAATAGTTATAATTCTAAATATTCTAGCCACAATATTATTATAAAATTACCTTTTCACAGCCCGTCTTTGAATCTTCTGCCATTGAAGGACACAGGATCTTAACCTTACTTTCAATTAAGTAGTTTCTTGCGATTGGTATGACTGAAATTTACGCAAATATTGAAGGAAATTAGAACATGTTCTATTGCGTGAAGAAATTCACGACAACGTCCTTGAAGTCAAAGTTTTATAATACACTTATCAAATTTCGCCGTGAAGCTACTTCGTGAATAAATTCATGAAGAAATTGACAAATGTAAAACAGCTATTAAGATGTGTTACTTATCGACGACAAAATAGTGATATTTAGTCGTTATTAACAGCAACAGCATTTTTGAATTTTTTGCTCCATTAATATTTTCCTCAACTTGTATCCTTTTTATTTTTTTGAAATATATGTACAGGGTGTTTCAAAAGTAAGCGTAAACCTTCTGGGGGCGTAATCCTCGGATAAAAATAATACAAAAATGTATCCTATCTTGCTTTCTGAGGAAGTTACGGCCCTTTATATAGCGAATAAAAAAGGTTCTTATTTTTTTAATCTTTTAATTTTAATATTTACCAACTAGACTGGATCAAAATTAAATCACATGTCACAATGACAATCAGTATCAGTAAAACTTCAAATTACTTGAAAACAAATGACAGACGTTTGTATGATCGACTGTTGTATCTTCTTTATAATCAATTTTCTCGAAAACGGTTCATTCCATCGGGATGAACTAAGAGTACCTTTTCTACGTAGAAAACTTTGAAATTTTATAATTTTCAACGAAAACCGTAATAAACTGAAACGAAAAACAAATGGAGTTATTTTAGCCCTTAACCTTCCCGGTATGTGACGCCCCTGACTAAAATTTTTAAATTCTGAATTCAGCCTCGAGTTCAGCGTCAAAAGTTTATATAGTGTATGTATTTTCTAAATTTGATTGTTAACGGTTTCGGAAATATTGCGAAAAAACCGTCTTCAGGGTGCCCCATTCGAAGGGCCAAAACTTCCTCAGAAAGCATTTCCGGACCCATGTTGATAGGAACTTTTTGTCTTATTTTTATCCGAGGATTACGCCCCCAGAAGGTTTACAAACACCCTGTATATTAGATTTAATAAAAATACAAATTATATTATTATTATTTCGGTTCGGAAAGCAGTGGCTTTAAACTTCACAGGAGAAGCACCAACGAATTAATCTAGCAAGATGACGTTCTAAGAATTTGCTTTCTTATCGAATAAATATTGATCTTGCACATGGTTAGCCACTGGAGAGTATACGAGCTCCTAAGGATATATCGGATATACATTAGCAGAGTATATTCTGCTATTGTAGGATGCTGCCGTCTAAGTTCTCAGAGAATTTCAAGTTTTATCTTCTTTGAAGATGGACAACTACATATTATTTGTCCTACCCAAATAAAATATCAATGTCCCACGTATACATATCGACCACACTAAAAATATCTTGAATTTTATGCTCTCCTGAGGCATACAGTGTCAAATCATCCACATAAGATAAATGGATAACTTTGTGCCTCTGGTGGATGGATGATCCATAGTAGTACTTGCTAGTGTAGCAAAGGTCAGGAATACTTTTCTGGGCCCGTGAGTTATTGTGAGGCAGGTCCTCCAGACCGTCAACAGGTAATCAATCCATCTTATTATTAGTGCTGGTATCGCTAGGTATTGGATTGTTATTTTTATTGTTATTGTTCACTAAGGAAATTGTTGAGGACTGTGTAGGATGGAAATTGATATAAAGCTTTTAACGTTTAAATTTTACAGCAATTTATTTCATGATGAGGCTTTAAGAACATCAACATCAGTTTGTAACGCGGGAAAAATCAATAAATATCAAATCGTTACAATGAAAAATTCTTCGCTTTCAAATAAAACGGACAGAAGTAAAATCCCTGCTGATTATTCAATATTCATACTATAAAAATATCATTTTGATCCACATACATCATTTTCATCTACATACGTCAAAAATTATACTTCCTGCTGCGAAAAATGGATTTACATATTATTATTTGCAATCAAATAAAATACTGTTTCTATTATATCTGACCTAGATTTCATGTTTTCTCTCTGGTAATGTTAGGTATTGAACTTATAAGCCAGAAATTTCATTTTCCATGGAAGAGCTATTCCCTTGGTTATGACTGCAAATAAATAATTGGAACGTTAGAATTAAGAATATACTTGTATATACTAAAAGAAAAATAAGTGGGTATTAAATATAAATATATACCATTATCCATTTCATTCGTCAAACTGGAACAGTGTTCTCGTCAAAGTGGTAATATAATATTTAACGGTAGCGGTCAGTGTACGTATTTTAACGCATCGTTTTTGTGAATTTCCAACAAATAAGAAATCTACCAAGCAATTCATTTTCTGCAATAAAGCTATATTATGTTCCTGCAATAAAGCTATATTCTAGCACAACTATCTTGATCAGAAAATATTACTATCCATAACCTGTATATAGTTTATTCACTCAACGAAATTAATTTAATACTAAACCATAAAAATATCACTTTGATAAAAGAAACTGTTCCCCTGCTTATTAGAAATATTTATTCCGAGAAAACTGATCTTTAAATTGTTACCATTATCCGTATTCTCTAGAGTTTCGCCTTGCTACATTTCCCGATTGTATAGTAATTTCTCCATTTCGTTCTAACTCACGTTCTAAGCCATCACGTGTTGAGCTTAATCAGGGTCGTCTTTCTGAAACTGTACAAAAAACTTGAATAAGTATTGTGGGTAACTCAGTTTCCGGATTTGCAATTACAAAGTTCGTGATTATTAGATTTTCGCTTTGATTCGCAGAATTTACTGTTGATGAAAAAATCACTTAAAGTAAAATGTGGTTATGAAAGAATAGACGAATTGATGATTTGTATCTAGTAATTTATCACTAAAAATCCTGAAGAGAATTGGGATCTTTGACATTGCTTCTGAATTAGATTCCACTGGACATGAAGAAACTAGACGCACGTATTGGCGTGGATGCCTACTTGGCCAATAAAACTTGCAACTAGAATATTATTTATTAAAATGACAATTTTTTAAATTAAATTACATTTATTGTTTGTATATTTTTTATGTCGTTAATGTTCTCAAATTATTTGAGTTTATAATTAACTTATTTAAACCTCAAAATTTTTGAAGGTTTTAATTTCACGCAACTATTTTAATTATAAATACAACTTTGATAAATTTTCAATTAGGTATTATTATTGTAGAAAACTAACACAAATTTGTTTTCCCAAGTTGAAAACTAACTGTGAAATAAGGTTCTTTAATCTCCATTGAAGTGAAATGAATGACCTTACACCTGCATCCTGCTAATAAAATATAAACTATTTCCAGTACTAAGTAGTTTAGAATTAATAGAAATAATCTACAGGAATTATGTAGAGCAACTTTGCTTCGTCAAATAAACATATTAGTAAAATTAAGTACATGTCTAGGAATTGAACTATTATATAAAGACATTATAAAATCAAGCTAATTCAGTATGCTGAGGAATATTCTATGATAAGCTTAGAAATTACACATATACATATTTAAACAAACATCTTTTTGGTTTCTGTCAAAGGTCTTTTTTAGTAACAATCTTGTAATATAGGAGTTTTTGATTAGAATTGTTGTTCCAAAGTTATTATGAAACTAATATGAAAGAAACATGGAACAGCAGTAAAATCCAAATAGATTTATTTCATTATTCAATTTGTTGGATCTTCGCTCTAAACAGGGGGAGAGCAAATTATTACAAAAGAACTTTTTCGGCATATATTAAACTTTAACTAAATTTGGTTTTCATGAGTATGGTAACACGCTTTTGACAATGTCGTTGTTTTTTCAATAACAAAGATAATATTAGATTCTCGGGGATTCAGAAAACAGAAATGGAAAAATTTAAAAAGTTTAAAAATACTTTTTTCATTTTGCATCGTATTAGGCTTTTCAGAACACTGATGTATATAGTCTGTTTTTATTGCAATTAATTGTATAATACTGTTAGAAGAATTACGTATATTGTAGAGTGTAAATACTAAATACCACACCGCAGTTATTTCAAAAATGCAATAAATATATATATTTCGGGGTGCTTGTCTGACTGGAATGCGTTAGGCAGAAAATCACCAAAATTAGAGCAGTACAGAAGGTTTTATCCCATAATCTTCACGGTTTAATTTAAGAAGAGGTGGACGAATGAGTCGCATTTAAGTGGAAAATCTTTTCAGAATGTTTTCAGTTATGTATATGATAATCTTAGAAGACATATCCTTCTTTCTGGTGCAAACTTTATTCTTATGAATGACAACGTATGTCCTTATGTATGAGAGTATTTTGAAGCCAATCCAATCTCAGTTTTATCATAGAAGGATCTATTGGAATTTCTTCTCACTTTGTGTAAAACAGAAAATCGATCCAATACTACCAAAATTCACTTCAATATCTGTAGCAGTTTTGGGTATATTATTCACTTTTTCTCAATTATCAAATACATACTAACAATTAAATAAAATGATTTTTAAAATAAAATGATTTTTTTCTCTACTATTACTATACTATTTTTTCTACATTATTATATAGCCACAAAATAATTCCAAATTTTTTAACATATTTTATTTGTACCAGAAAACATATATAATGAAATTGACGTCGAATTATAATAATTATTATGTGAACAGCAATGCTTATGGCTTTCTCATTCATATATTTTTTTATTATCTAATATATATTACAATGATCAATAAAAGTTTATAGCTTAGTAACGCCTCAGAATTTTTCCATTTATTATTAAGAGTGAATATTTTATTTACACGAAATAAATTAAAATAATTTTATGATTAAAAGATATAACCAATCAACTATACAACTTTGTCTAAATGAAGTTTACTTCAGAAAGGACGCACATCAGGAGGGATTTTATATCTAGTCGAATAATTAATTTTGTAGGTAAACTAAAGTGTATATGAAGAATAAAAAACAATAACCATTTATATCAAAAGTTGTAATGACTTCACAACAAAAATGATATGTAATGTGCCGTCAATTTAAATAACGAAATAACATGCGATTGGTTTACAAGGATGTAAGATATTATATTTGTTTTTTCAACAATCTCCGATGAATGTGATGTTTACGTTTGGGGAATTACTAGTCGCCCTAGCGTATTTATGAGATGTATATATATCTAAGATATACGTAAACAATATTTTTCCTGAGATTCCATGACCTATTTCAAATATTAACATCCCTAAACTTATTCAACTTTTTAACCGATTTAAACCAAATTGATCTCAAAAGCAAGAGGCCATTAACACGCACTTATGACCACAAAATCATTTACTTTAAAAGTAAAGCCACCTATGATGCGAGTTGTTTAGGAAAAATAAGAAAATCATATTAGAAATGTGGTTAGGAAAATCACCTTCACCATATACCATAATTTTCGATAGCACAAAAACAATAGCACCTACTATACATATGGACACGGTAGCCGAACGTTGATAAATAAATAATAAATAACACCACAGATAATACGACCCCCTTTATCCCTGAAGACTCTGAAAGTCTTCTGCGGGAGGGGGCTACACATTTAAAGACAAGGGACACACACCCAATATCCGAGTATACTAGGATTAATTTCTTTGTCCGAAAAAAATCCCAGTGCCACGGCCGGAAATCGAACCCGGGACTCCTGGCTGAGAGTCTAGTATCCTAGCCTCTCAACCAACCAGCCATATTTCAATACTTGGCTGCGAACATCGATGGTTCGAATCCATCCTGAGGCAAGTGTAAGAAAATCTACTTGTGACTCGCTTCGGACTTAGATGAAGAGGGAACTGTTTACGTCCTAGGTGTGGGGCAGATTCCTCAATAAACTTTATGGCATCGTGTCTCTTTACTAACACAAAATCGTAGGATTTTTCAGGGGTTACTTTGGTGACTTGAAAGGCGGTTAAGAAACATTTTAAAACAGAAAACAAACATATCCCTAGAAACACGAATAATTTGTAGAACAGTAGAAGTCGAGAAACATTTCACTTGCTTAAACAAAAAGGGCCATCGCGACAGTCTTCGAATTCCAACTAATATTCCGACTGACTACACAGCACTCCCCAAATATCACACAGCCACCCATTAGTCATGTCTCTTCTCCAAGGAGTAGGCAGGACCAGTAAGAGCTGGTTACTAAACAGTTTAAAGATTCCGGACTCGCTGTAGACATCCTACATTATACGTTCTTTCTCTCGATAATATCTCCACAAAAAGAACGCCAAGACGTTAGCAATCTTGCGCTATATTTAAATAAAAATCCATTGTTTATGCCGATAGTATTACTTCGAAAGACAAATGCTAAATCTATAAATGGCAAAGTGCTTACAAATTCTGTGCCTTAAAATAAACATAAGGCAAGATATGCTCTACCACCTGGGTCTTATTTTAAAGACAACTTCGGAATGTTTGTGATTTTTTATTACGAAATATATTTGACATTACAGAAACGGAGATATATATACACTTCTTAAATGCCATTTCTTCAATAAATTTCATTAAAGGCTTTATAATTGAAATGAAGGAGCTTCATTCATCGAGTTTAGACTGAACTGGATTTTCCATTAATTATATTAAGTAATATCCTGAAATTTAGAGGGATTAAAAGGGAGTTGTTTAGTTAAACTAATTTATTAGTAGCTTACTTTAAATTTTGAAATTATTTATCTTAATCAACTTTCCATGTGGAATGATGAAACCGGATTATATAGGTTGTTTTAATTAATTTCGCAGATTTAATTACTAAAATGGTTTAAACTGAGTACATCAATTTCCTCGGAACATAAAACAAGCATACTTCCAGTAAGTGGTTTACCAGTTCACATATCCCTTTCTTAGATTTTCCTTTGTAGTTCTTATCTGTTCTCATACTTTTATGGGATATAATTAAAATTGTTCATATTTCATTAGAGTTCAGTGTCCTCCTGTTTGAGAAAACTATTCTGGTGTAAGTTATCCATCAAAGTTTCTAAAGGAAAACTACAAACTTCTACAAGGAACAATATTCAACCAATATCAAATAGATAGCGTCAATTCAAATGTCAATTTGTTGCATGCATATTACTGTTAGTTAATGTATGTGAATTGTGAAATGTGAAATGTCTCGTACTTTCGAATGGCGCAAATAGTTTTTTTAAGAAAAAAATATTTTAACTGATATTTGACAAAAACTGGTATTTTGCAACTAATTTGTTTAATAACAAATGACGCTCAAGGACTATTGTTGGTAACTTTTGGTAAGTATATTGTTCCGACATGTTCAGAGAAAGTTACCGCTTCCCGGAATTTTTCCGAATTGAAAACCGCTATTGACGCCACTAAAATAGAAATCATTAAATTATTATTAAAGTTTATGAACAAATTCATCTCATTACAAAATAACTTCGCCTGTCCATGGATTAGGCATCACTTTTAGCTTAAAGTAAAGCGCATTCTGGTTGTTCTGAAAATATAGAGCAGGTAACACAAATTATTGTTTTCTGACGAAACTATCGCTATAAGGAAGAAGTTAAAAAAGTGGTTCCCAAAGTGTGTGGTGTCTTTACAGGGGAGTGCAGATAAAGAAAGTAGAAAAAAATACACCTTCAACCAGTGGAATTGAAAATATAAAATATGATGATGAGTTTGGTTTTACATCAACAGAAATCAATGGTGAAGAGAGACACGCTGTACTGTGTAAGAACGTTTTAGCATCAGAATGCATGCTGCCAAGTAAATTGAAGCATTTAGAAATCAATCACAACCACATGGTTGACAAATCTCGAGATTTTTTGCCAGGAAGTTAGAACAGCAAAAAAGTAAATTTTTCAAGAACGCATCAATACCAAACAATGCTTTGTTAGCTTCTTACAAGGTGGCTAATAGATTCGCGAAATGTAAAAACCTCATACCACCTCAGAATTTATCCTATCGGCTGCTGTAGATATGGTGAACATTATGGTTGGTAAGTCTGCTGGAAAACTGCTTTCAAAAGTGCACTTGTTCAATTACACAATCAGTTGCAGAATACAGCAAATGGCGGAGGATCTCAATGATCAATTAATTGAAAAAATCAAAGAAAAGGAATTTGGGTTGCAGCTGGACGATGCTATGGATAATAATAAGGATGCTCATTTGATATGCTATATACGGTTCATAGATGGTAATAACATTGCAGAAGACCTTTTTTGTAAAAATATCACTGCTGGTACGAAGGTTCAGTACTTGTTCGAGTTGTTCTATGTCTGGCCGTTACGGAGGATTACAGGCACTTATTCGAGGCAAAGCCCCTGGTGCACTGTGAACCCTGCACTTTTTTTTTTTTTTTTTTTTTTTTTTTTTAATGGCATTAGGACATAATCCATACAGCCAGGCACCATGTTACTATGTCTATTATTGCTCTAATTAATTGATTGCACATACTTCTTAATTCCCTACGTCACCTAAACAAAATTTTTTAAACAAAACGTTTATAATCAAAGAATTCCACAGGAAAATACAGGGACACTCGCTTCTCGCCCAGGGGTCTGTCAAGGCATTTGATTTTTTTACACACACAAAGATTAACCCTGCACTTAACCAGATTTTAGAATGTGTAGTAAATGTAGTAAATTTTATAAAAACTCGTACCATTGAAGACAAGGTTTTTCAAAAATCTATGTGAGGATATGGGAGCAGAACACTCGTCTTTGTTGTACTACAGCAGTGCACGATGACTCTCTCGTAGTATAATGTTTTATCATGTACGTTTGAACTATGCCAGGAAATTAATATTTTCCTTAAAAAGGAAGGGCGCAGAGACTATGGAAAAGAAAAATAAATGAAGGTGCGAGTATTTAAGGAGTGTGTCTTCATATTGCAGCAGTTTTTGACCCCGAATGGATTTTATTTCAAGATATAGAATACATTTTTGAGGACCACTTATGACAGCTTTTCACCTGTTTTGAGAAATATTTGCAGCTATAATATCCCTAATGACTGTTTTACATTAACAATTTATTCATGAATAAATTCATGAAGTCGCTTCATGAAGAACTTTTACTAATGTAAAACACCAACTTGGATGTTCAATAAATTCACCAATTTATTCATGAATTTCTTCACGAATTAGAACTTGTTCTATTTTTTCGTGAAGTTACCTTGAATTACAGGACTACCAAATTTTTAGTAGAATAAGCATAAGCACTTGAAAAAATTAGGTTGGATTCATTTATTTTGTTGTTGACGTTTTATTCCACCGAGCTAAGAGAACTGAAATTAAAATGAGTGTGTAAAGGTCGCCGAAGAGACTGTATTGTGAAATTAATTCATGAATTTCTTCACAAGTGTAAAACCAAAATCAGTTCTACAAGAAATTGAAGAATTAATTCATGGATTTCTTCATGAATTTATTGATAAAGAAATTGTTAATGTAAAACCCACATAAGACATTGATAATGTACGAGATAATTTTATGACAATCGAAAGCACGTTGCTTGGTAATAGCCCGACGCCGAAAGCGGAGGGCTATTACCAAGCAACTTGCTTGAAAATTTCCCTGGATGGTGTTCAGTGTAATGTTGAAATGATTGGGTGATTTGTATCACATGACAAGAAATAACGAAATTTATTTGGTTTTTAGAACTGTCAAAAAAATTTTAAAATAAAAACTGATAAGTTTGCATGGGATTGAGATCCATTCAACACCAGTGCTCCACCTGAATTCATTTCTGCAGAAAAAAAGAATCTTATTGAGTGGTATTGCGACAATAGCTTGAAAGCAAAATTTTGTAGCACGAAATTAACCGAATTTTGGATTTCAGTGAAATATGAATATTCCCTTTTAAGTGATAAAACTCAGCGAATTTTAATTCCATTTTCGACTTCCTATATGGGCGAAGCTGGGTTTTTGGTGACTGCTGTGATAAAGACAGGTATCGAGCAAAAATAAATGTGGAAAAGGAAATGAGAGTGGCCGCGCCCAAATTGATTTCAATTGAGA
Organism: Rhagium mordax; assembly: GCA_963680705.1. Lineage (NCBI taxonomy): Eukaryota > Metazoa > Arthropoda > Insecta > Coleoptera > Cerambycidae > Rhagium > Rhagium mordax. The sequence goes on from OY796658.1 coordinate 63,908,260, forward strand.
AAATGTCCAGTGATCTGCAGACTCATCCATCTCAATAATTTAATGTTATACATGTTTTATTGATTTTTATCTCTTACTTATGATTAGTCATGCTTTGACTTAGGGAAGAGCGCCGTGGGAAAACTTTAGCTCAAAAAAGGCGCCGAGAGACGAAAAAGTTTGAGAACCACTGCTATAAGACATTTTTGACCGTTGGATCGTTCTACATCACCCATTGAAATTTGCCTAAAACTTATCCTAACACCCTGTATAATATATATGTAGGTATATATAAGTTTTTTTTTGGAAACATGTAAACTTCATTTTCTGTTACAATTATTAAATTCAAAACTTCAAAACATTTTTATTACAATAAATGTTCAAAATGTACTCTAACAAGTTGACAATGACCAATTTATTGTAGTAAAAATGAAGTTTTGAATTGTAATAATTCTAATAGAAAATGAAGTTTTAAAAATCAAGTTTTTCCTAGAATGTGTTTATAAGAAACAAAAAATTATACATATACTACTGAATTCCTTTGTGAACGGCCCATCAATTTTTAGAATAAAATACATATAGGGTGTCCCATTTAAATAAAAGTATCTATGACGTCTCAGACATGTAAGAAGTGTCACAAGAAATGTTTTCCTTATGTACAAATAGAGCAATCTAATATTACTAATTGACGTGTTTTTGTATTTTTGCGAATGCAAAACAGAAGAAAAGTTCTGGATTTTATGAGCTTCTTTTGAGACACAGTGTATAATATATTACTCTGTTGTCTTCTAAACCTGAGTCTGGTTTGATGTAAACTATGGAAACAATGTATTATTGCGAAGTGGAACATAACCGCATTGTTAGTCATATAGATCAATTTTAATTTATAAAAGTATTTATTGAGGTTACCATATTACGTCTAATAAACTTCAATTAAGCGTCTACTAAGAACGACTTATTACAAGATATATATTAAGCCAACAAAATATATCAATGAATGTAGTGAAATAGTTTACACGCTATGTTTACTATTTAGTTTAAAACAGTATTAGAGTGGGTAAGGGAAATTTTTACTGTTTAATAATTAAATTAAATTAAATGCCAACAATGTTAACACAAAAAATTTTTTTTTTTAAACAATATGCTTTTTTGTACGAAAGACTAAATATTGTACGAAATCCTGTTGTTATTGTTATTATGTTGTTTTATTCAGACTGATTTACATTGTACAAATGGAATGGGTGACGTGATTTATGGCCATAATGACAAAAAATAGAAATCATAAAATTTTTCCTATTTTGACGTAAAATATATTTGTCCTCAACGATTTACTAAAACTACCAATTTTGAGCTTGTTTGAAAATTTTCCTATGTTTACTAAATTTGTATTTCTTATGCACTAAAATTATAATATTTTTGGTTATTTTTTTGTTTGCCTGTTTGTTTTTTTCTTTGACTGCCCAATGTAAAAAATACGTTTGCATCGTATCTTCCACAAGATGAATACGTCGCGCGTCGTACTCAATCCAAGTCGTATAATATACAACATTAGTTACACATTTGTGTCCGAACGATAAATCAGTGCCATTGCCTTCCTTTGAAATCATTTTATCAAATTAAATACCTAAAAGTCGGAAATAATATTCAAAGAACTGAAATAACTTTTAGTTCCTTAACTGCTTTGTCCTCTATATCTCCCTTCCTCAATCTCAACATATACGCGGCATTTCTACCGTAGTTTATATCACAAAATATTCGTTACGCGATAATATCAATCGTATGAAATTTGGACAAATATGGAAAACTGGGAGGACTACCTTACTGTTTTGGGCAGAAAAGGGGTAAATAACGGAAGTTTTATATTATCACATATCACTGACCAAAGTTTCCTTAACCAATTGGCATGTTTAAAAATCTGGTATTGAACAACACTGTACTGTAATATAAAAATGATTTAGAAAATTAATATAATTTTTAAAAACTGCTGAGAATGCTTATACAATATTTGGATAAATAATGATATAAATCTACTGCTTGCGAATGTCGACCACTAATTTAATATGTTAAGATGCCGCTCATGAACATTATTAATAATTTTACTTTGGATTTAGGAGGACTTACTGGCTTATTCAATTTTTATAATGATCAATAAATCTTAATGAACGGTAACTTTGATGAAATTGAAACAGACTTTACATCATATTAAATAAACCTGATTTTTCTAAATTGACCCATTTATCATTAAATTGGATGTGACGCCTATAATTTTTTCATTTTAACCTAAAATTTTGTTCTATATTGACAACGCCGATGCAAATTGATTACTCACCATCAATTTAAGTCAAATATCATAAATGAAAGTCATTAGAAAAAGGGATAGGCATTTGGGTCGTTCCCATCAATATTAATAAAGTCTTGGTGTTATTGTTGGGGACAATAACGTAATGACGTTCAAGGTTCGATATTTCATGCCTATTTAGAATTTAAATACGGTAAACATATAAAGTACATTTTTAACAAATATTTTTCTGTGACCATTTGTTCGGAAATTTTTACTCTGTCTTCTAATAACTTGTAGAGAGTGATTTGTAGAGAGTGATTTGTTCAAAATTTAGATTTGGACAGAATCATTTCCCAAATAACAACTGTAGTCCAATTCTAATCAATGTAAACTTTTAGTTTAGATACCATTTAGTTTACCTTAGTTGCCTGTACAGAATATAATAATATGTAATTTCATATGTCTAATATAGAAATTCTTTAACAACGTAACACTTTTTGTAACGTAAAATAATGGCTATACACGAATAATGATTTTTATAGGATTATCATTAGGGAAACTTGCTTATTACAGCTAATTTGGTTTATAGTCATTTTCAGCTGCCGTAGCGCTTGTATGCTCCAATCTACCTATCATGTTATACTCGATCTGTTCGAAACATAGAGCTCGACTCCTCCCCATTAATTTTATGGCAGCGCAGAACGGTCCACGCAATAGTCAGTTTTACACGATGGAATTAATGAAAGCTGTGATAGCTTCAACAAAATTTGTTTATTATACGTGTTACATTGTATACTGCAGCGATGTTATATTGTTATAATGTTTATTCCCATTAAAGTTTCTATTATACATTTGCAATTTTGGACTTTTAAAAATAATACTTATTCCCACGAAAATTTAAACGACGTTTTATTATTAAGTCCGCACTGCGCAAACTCACGATACTTTGTTTATTTCGCCGTCTAGACGTAACGAAACGACCAGTCGCCGATTGCTGGCTGGTTTGCTTACGTTTGTATTCGTTTTTAGGTTAGGTGCTTTTGCGAGTAATTTCCACATACTTTAAAAGAACGTATGTGGTTATTTCAGGCAAAAAAGTTTAGTTTGTGATTTACTGTAAGGCCCTCCGCACATTAAGCTACTACAAACTAGTTACAAAGTATGAATCGCACACGACGCTACTGAAAGTTTATAAAATCAAGTCCCTTTTCGATTGTTGCGGCTTTGTTACATGATACAATAAATTACATTTGTATCATGGCTTTGTTACATTGTGTTTAAATAATTATTCTGTTACTGTGATTAAAGCTGTTGTTGTTATGGTGTTAAAAAATTTCTAGTGATACTGATAGTAGTGCTTCAAGTGATGAAAATATTATCCTTTATTTTAATTAATCGTATAAGAAAGTTATGAGAGATATCAATATAATATAATAATATAATATATGCTCATCATTTCAATCATTTCATAACCTGTGTAAATATGAACATGACAGTTGACAGTACAGGCCGGATCCCCATTTATTCGCGTTTTTTGTAAGTTTAGCGTTTATGCGTTTCGCGACAATCCATAACATAAGCTGATTGCTGATTGGTCTGTTGCAAAATACGTAAAAGTTTAATGTGTGACGCAAGTTCTTGTAGAGGCGGCCTTTCAGTCAAATCTAGAAGTTGCACTGTAATTTGGGTTCTATAAATACGACCAATAGAGAAATTCCATTCAAATTTAGCGGACATTTTTGGGGCGGAGTGTAATTCTATCTGTTGGACAGACAGAGTATAGTTGCAATGTCTTACATAATATTTCTCTAAACTAAATAGTTTCGGTGTAGCAGTTGAAAGAAATCGAGTATAAGTAGAAGGATTAAGATTTTTTTTACAGTTACTCAATTTAGTGAGACTTTTATGAAGGAGAACTTTTGTGTTTCAAGTTTTCCCAAAACTTAGGCGTTTTGAGGACATTGAATTTGTTCCTTACTTTTCGACCTCGGTGTATATAATCATGTTATTGATACACGATCAAAGAATAGGCACCTGGAATATTACAGCAATATTAATTATTTAAACAGTTATTATTATATTAAAATGATAATAATTGCCAATCTTTACATCGTTAAAAAGTTTCTTTAAAACTCACCTTAAACCTTAAAAATAATTAAGAATGGAAATTTTTCAATAAAGTGTTATGTTAATAAAGAAACATATTTCAAATCTTATATTATAAATTGAATGTTTCTAGAAAACATACGTAGAAGTGCCTGGACGCCATATTCGCATATATTTTCTAATAATGCTGCAATACACAAAAAAAATCAAATGCCATTTACCGTTTTTGAGACTTGATCTCCCATACAGCCTGAAATATGAAAGTTGCCTACCTAAAAAAACGAGTTTTATTGACGCTCTCAGACGCTTCCAATTTCACATTAATATTTTAGTTATCAGTGAAGCGGGGTTTATGAATGTGAATTGAATTATCATGTGATACTACATCTGATTTTTACTTCATATTTGAATTAGATCTATAGATTCAAGTGATATGTAAAAACATGCGATTTATACGTTTTTAAATACGTATATAGACCGCGTTTCCAAGTTATATGTTAATTATTCTTAATAATTCAGTTGTTTATTTTGAGGATTGTGCTTTTTGGTTATCAATTATAAGGTATCTGGAAATAGTAATTTTCGTTACAAGTCCGGTAGATGATTGTTACAGTCGTGAGTCGAGTAGATATCTAAACGAGACTGGAACAACACCTAACGAACGTGTATCGAATAATATTTTTTATCCACGACTATTGTATAATGGACCCATTATACGTCTGTTTGCTCGACCTTAATAATACCCATTAATCACGGCAGTGATTAATGAGTCATTAATCACTACTGTCAGTGATTTTATCCACGACTATTGTATAATGTACCCATTATACGTCTACCCGTTAATCACGGCAGTGATTAATGAGTCATTAATCACTACTTTCAGATGCTTCCTTGATTTAGCTATAATATTATATTGTTCTGCTACAAACAACAAAAATATTTAGTAGTCGTGGATAAAGTATAGTATTCTACCCCCGTATAATGGCTATTATCCACTCGGTGATTTAGGCCACTCGCCTGCGGCTCGTGGCCGTAAACTTCACCTCGTGATTAATACCCATCATTATACGGTCGTTGAATAATATACTATTTTACTACTAACCTGAGAAATCATCATTATTTACTCCATTCCTCTAATGAGAAGTAGTATTTCTCTCCCTAGGTAAAAAATGATAATAAAAAATCACCTAGGTAAATAATAAATGACAGTTAATTATATTTCATTAGTTTCAGATTGTCAGTTTGACAACTAAACTCCCAGACTACTTAATATTTCGAAATAAGGGGAAATGACTAATACCAAAATCTAATTAAATCAAATATAGTAATACCTATATCAATGTTAGTAGTAAAAAAAATTCTATATATACTTCGGTTAAGAAATAAATAATAAAAGTGCTCACTTCTCAACCTAGGTATATAATATACTATTATTTCATCGCGTCATTTATTGGTTATTTGTATAATTTGAAACTTGTTTCTTTTCTTAGATGATTTGACATTTGACAGTTTTGACACTATATTTCTAATTTAAGGTAAATTCTTGTATGTCAAATAACTGTCATAAGGTATAATAACAGTTTGTGATTATTTCGTAATGAATTTCCAATAGCTTCCGGTACATTACAGTATCTAGTACCGTAATACCTTACTTCCCGGCCACATATGAGTATTGTAATGTTGTACTTTCCGGACGGGATGAAATAAAAATATATACAATAAATGTTTTTGCAAAATCAGTGAGCAAAAAAGTGTAGTAATTCAGAAATAGAAATATGTCTGGAGTTTAGAAAGAGAAAAACTAAATAATTGTCTTATTGAAGAAACAAATATTCGAACTAACCATTTTATAAAATCTGTCAGCACAACAGCTAAATTATTTTGGGAGTAATATACTGAATGTACAAACGTAAATATAGAATATATAACACATTTTTCCCATTCATAATATTGAACGCAGTTATGTAGAAAATGTAATTCATGACTTAAAGAATGCAACTAAGAATTCTATGGCATTAACTTTAAGTATATCGATTCAGTTTAACATAATCCTTGATGACAGATAGTAGGTAATTGTTTCGTTGACACGATGCGAAAGCACTTTTTCGTGTTCGGTGTTTTTTGAAGTAAACTTTCGCATCTAGTAGGTAATGTAAATATAACTATTGCTCCTTTAAAATTAAATTAAATCTTAACATACGTTATAAAGTATTTAATAAAATGTCAAAACAATATTCGTTAATGCATAAACTTTTCGTGCTTTGTTCCCAACTCGTAATAAAAGAAACTCGAGGACAGTTATTTAACAGTAATCAGCTAGCATAGGGTGTTTCACTTCCTTTTATACTGGTTTTCTATTACAGAAAATTCTGATGAAACTTGCTTCTAGAGTTTTATGAAAGGAAATCAAGATGTAATTGAAAATGCGCATTTAGAGACGTTACTGAAACTCCTTATTGTAGACGTTCAACTATTGCTGCAAACAAAATAAACTAAAATACTATTCAACTATGTTCTGCTATAAAGACACCTTAACTTCTAATCTGCATAAGAATATTTTACAAATTGGCAGTAGTGATTATTCTGGAGGTGAAACTTTTATGCTACTATACTAACAGTTTGTCCATATTTTTTAAAGTAAGATAATAATTTGCCAATCCCCGATGCACATTGTGTGAAATAATCTAGCTGTAAGAATACATTCGTAGTATGTGGAAATAGGTATTTGTGTAGTTAGGAAAGAAAATATATCAATTATATGTACTTGAAGTTTACTTTCCGACGCGCAGCGAGGGCAGTAATCACCCAACAGAGACCACTTCAACCAAAGTATATTATTACAGAAAAAAAAAGAATAAAAATATATATTTGATTGTCAATTGTTGTTTAAAACTCTTTGATTGTAAGACCAAGAAATCAGAAAAAATTGTCAATTGCATAAAATAGTCAATTCAATCAACGTTTAATAACTAAACTAATTTGCTAAGGCTGTGTCAACGTTAGTTAACCATTCGTTATAACCAGTGATAGTGGGAGGGAACGACCGATATTCGTATTAAGTCAACCAACCGCTGTCACCACATCTGATTTAACTCTTGGCCGTTGAATTCAACGCAGGTCGTGGCAAACCCTTAATATATCGAAGTCTCGAAATCGATAGATTAACGGCAACTGTCGACAATGAATGCTTCCTCGTATACAGGCTTCGCAACGTCCTGAACTAAAGATACAACACTAGCTAAACACTTTGCACAATACACAATTCACTTCTGACACCTGCCCAGACAGGTCTTGCTCGTTCACTCTTCTTTGGCTCAGCCGAATGGTCAAACCGACGCAATTGCGAGGGTCGTAAGCTATGGGGTCAACACAGATACTAGACTAATACTAGAACGCAATAAGAAGATATGGATAATAAATAAGGGTATATATTAAACAATCATCACAGTACATATAGAGCCTCACCTAGCAAGGTCTGCCACCATAACCACGATACCCCCACAAGGGGTCAGCGACCGCGACGGCCGCGCTTAAAGACGAGTGATCGATTGCCGAAAGAGAATTATTACATGGACGTGACTGGCAATTTAGTGAGTGGGTTTTATAGATTTACTGTTAGAATTATAGACTAAAAATTTAAGGTAATATTCTCCAAAAGGGGTATATGCCGTTAGACGTCTGTGGATATTTCAGAAAAGGGAAATCTCTTCGAATGCTATCTCACAAGGCGGTCACCTGGTAATAATGGAGAAGTGCCCCGGTACCCGTGCGTACCGCAATGAGGCTTATCCTGGCTTGATTTAATCAAAAATACCCTAATTCAATTTTGCGAGATCATTGGGAGGTCTCCCCTTATATATATGGAAAGGACCCGAGACCACTCAATGTCGCCACGTGGCATCGCAAAATTCCGCTATTTCCTATTTTTATTCAGTTCCTAATATTTTCAAAATGGTGCTGGCAGACACGATCCCGGTAGAGACGATGACCAATGGGTAGGCGAGGACAGCTCAACCATCCTTGGAAGCCGTAGGTCACGGACTCACAAGGAATTCCAGAACGCGAGGGTAGAGTGAACCTATTCTTCCGTAGATCAGTGCGACCACGAAGGTGGATCAGTCTGTGATAGATCTGATCAAAAGCTACCGATCTACGGTAGATTCACTCTCGCGCCTTTGTGGAGTATTCCTGTGATCCGTTAGACCGGCTTATGACAATGATCATCTGCGCTATGATCATTGTTGTGGCGCAGTCCGTCCTTTGAGGAATCGGTACTGGCTGAGGACAATGCATGTCCTTGGTCGTCTCTACATGCTGCATCGTGCCTGGATGCGTTCGTTCAAACATGGGATAATGGTCGAAAAAGATAAAGGGAATTTTGGAAAGTGTAGGTACTGAAAATCGTCTTAAAAATTTTATAAAAAATCCTGATATGCATGGATTCATGCATATCAGGCAAAAAGAAGGAATTTTGGGTTTAGGAACTGACTTGAAATTCGACATATTTTTGATAAAAAAATGGTGTACATGGAACAGATGTTCCACATACACCATTCAAGCTTAGCTTGTCTGCTTATGTCTAATTGGGATCTTTTGCTTAAAACTACTTATACAGCTTCCCCTGTGTACGTTAACAGAGCGGGCTCTGCGCACATTGTGACTGGCATGAGACCTTGTTCGCTGGTAGCCCATCCCCAGTCACACGGGTTTTTGTCGACCCCCAGCCATATTTGCACCTGGTGATAGGTCCTCCAAGAATGATATTTTGCAGCCTCTGTAGTGGGGGGAGGCGCCAATTTTACAAATGCTGAGTATCGCAGGATGTTCAGCGTTCCCTCGTCTTCTCCGTAGAGGTTCATCAAGATTTTCTCGCCAGCATTTCCTACTTCTTCCTGGTTGGAGTTTGGATCAAGGAAAATGCTGGCGAGGTCTATCCAGTGGGTTATCTTTTGAAGACGTTGCACCACTTCATCTTGCTTTGCCAGAAAAGAGTAGAGGTAGTGTCACACCCACTGATGGCATGCAGGTGGTACTTGCATTTCTCCACATGTGAAGGAATTTGCTGGATATTGGGCGCACTCTAACCCATCTCTGCCGCCTTTCTGAAAGTACACATTCGTATGTAGAGAGCTTAAGCCGTTGAGAGGGACCAGTAGATCGACGTCCTCTCCAATGATGAAAACTTGGTCGAACGAAGAGCTCTTGGAGAGGGCAGTCCTCACTATATCAGAATCGGCGTCTTCTTGAGATTGATGTACCTCGATACCATGTCTCTCAAATTCAGTACGCATCATGGTGATCAGTCGGCGTTTGTTAGATTCATTTGAGAGCAGTTTTGCTTGGAGCACTTTGATGGGTGTTGATTCATTAAACAAAATGTCACTGCAGGAGAGAGAAGCAGAGCGTCGCAGGCGTTCAGCTGATTTAGTGCTCCTCATAGCTACATCTTGTGGGTATCCATCAAAAACCACAGCTACGTTTTTACCAAAGCGGTTGACAACGTAGCTGACGTATCCCGCCACAATGGCTCTGACTGAATCATATTTATGTATATTCAACATATTTCATTCTAAATAAAACAAGAAAAACGGTACCTATGTAATTTTGTTTGTTTAATGAATTTTCGGTATTTGCTTAGTATTTGTTTAGTGTATGTTTATTTGAAGCCATATGTTACATCTAAAATGTTAAATTCAAATTCTTGCACGTTTTTTTAAAGAAATATACCAACATTATTCAGTACAATGTTTTCCCAAAATCCGATGTTGTACTATTGTTTCCTTATTGAGGAAACTATGAGGCCTAGAGGCACCATTTTGGGATCAAATTGAAGCTAATTCAATTATCTACAAATTCATTTTCATGACTTTTCTCTAGGAGCATTAGTTTAGTCGGTACGTGTCTTAGAAAATGACCCTACCGATAAATTTTCACTTTTTAGAAAAAATTGCCCATCTTTCACTGGCTGTATCTCCGCAACCAATCGATCTAGAGAGCTGTGGTTAGGCTAAAATTGTAGCAAATTTAGTTTTTTTTACAAAAGTATAGAATGAAGATACCCGAAAAACGCTTCCTTAAGTTATTATTTAAAAAAAAAATGCAACAAGTGTCAGAATTTCGCAGTTTTTCGAGCAACACGGAAGTAGCACAGGGTTTTCGGGGTTGCAAACTTGGGTATAAACTACTCTTAGGGGTCCTAATAATATATAAAACAATCGTAGATACATGCGCGTTTGCGATGTTTGCCTTTCCTTGTGTCGATATTGACTGGCCTAATATTGGTAGTAAAAATTAATTTGCTCCAGATTTACGTAAAGCTGAGAAGTCTCGGATAAACGTTTAATTTTTTTTTGGCTGAAGTAATTGCGCTGTACTTCTAAAAGATTCGCAAGTAGACCACCTTTTAATGGTCGTTTTAGAGGAAAATATGTTTCTTCTAAAAAAATTATGCTTACATCAAAAAACTGAGAATAAATAGCAAAAAGTATATTTTTTAAAAGTAACCCTTCATTTGATACGCCACTGGGGGGTGCCATGTGCTACTGAATATGGATTGCGATACGTCATTGGAAGGGGATTTTTATCAGCTTCAAAAATGCTCACTTGACATTTTTACGTAAAGTTGATAGTTTTCAAAAAAATCACCAAAATATTAAAAAGGGGGGGTTTGGGGGGCGAAAAAAGGGGGTTGCGGAAGGAGGATTCTCCAGGACTTTTAGTATGTTGCAATTTAGCCCTCAGGCATGATCTCTACCAAAAATCAGCTTTATATTATTTTTGTCTAGGTCAAATGCTATCTTGACTCGGGTAGTATGAAGCAAGAAAGAAAAATGCACTCCTATAAATGATGCTCATAAGAACATGTTTTAAAGCAATATACAGTGTGTCCCGTAATAAAGTGCAAAAAAAAGAAACCACATATTCCCGAGGTCAAAATAAATCGATTGGACCAAACTTACCTCTATACCAAAATGCTTCCTAAGGGACCTACAGGCCCCTAATTGTGGGCCCCTGAAGACGGTTTTTATTTATTATCTCCGAAACTGTTCAAGTTAAAGTAATGAAATTTTGCACATCCACTAAACTTTCTAAGCCTAACAAAATGAGGTAAATATCATCTCAAAATTTTTACCAAGGGTGGGTCAAGCGGTAGGGGTGGGGGGTAAAAATTACCGCAACTTTTTTATTTGTAAATTTTTTTGAGTTTTGACTTCAAATTATAAATTGTCAGATTTTTTCACAAAAGAAATGACCTCTTTTGCATCTTCGATCAGAGGCACCGTTTTCGAGATAAATTCATTTTAATATTCAAATGCATGCTCTAAAATGATTAGGACTAATTTTTTCCTTTTCGCGTCGAAACAAAATTTAAGCATTTTGAGCAGTTGTTAAAATAAATAAGAAAATCTTGGTTTGATATGGCTCTTAAATTTTGTTTTGACGAGAAAAGGAAAAAATTAGTCCCCACTTATCTAATCATTTTAGAGCATGCATTTGAATATTAAAATGAATTTATCTCGAAAACGGTGCCTCTGATCGAAGTTGCACAAGAGGTCATTTCTTTTGTGAAAAACTCTGACAATTTATAATTTGAAGTCAAAACTCAAAAAAATTTACAAATAAAAAAGTTGCGGTAATTTTTACCCCCCACCCCTACCGCTTGACCCACCCTTGGTAAAAACTTTGAGATGATATTTACCTCATTTTGTTAGGCTTAGAAAGTTTAGTGGATGTGCAAAATTTCATTACTTTAACTTGAACGGTTTCGGAGATAATAAATAAAAACCGTCTTCAGGGGCTCACATTTAGGGGCCTGTAGCTCCCTTAGGAAGCATTTTGGTATAAAGGTAAGTTTGCTCCAATCGATTTATATTGACCTCGGGAATATGTGGTTTATTTTTTTGCACTTTATTACGGGACACCCTGTATAGTCGGCACTATGGAAAAACTGGGTATAACGCGACAAAAAGAAATGGTTAATGCAAATCCAATGACAATTTTATTAGTATTTGTGTTGTTGCCAAAAAGATAAACATATTGATATGAACTTTGATCGTAAATAGGCACCTACAAAAACGTATCAATAAAAGTAGCTTTATATGTTATAAATACTTTTAAAAAGATGGAGCGGTCACCAACAATAAGCGTAAAGGATATGAGTGATGAGAGTTGAAAAATAAAATATTCTATTTCGTAAGTAGTGCATGAAAATTACAATGTGAACTTACTGCATCTAGTTTCACAATGGAGAAATTAGTTCCACCGTAACCTCCGGGGGCTACGGTTCCACTATGGATAGATGACGTGACTATCTAATAGGGTCGAGATTGATCTTGGAATATTCTGGAATGGCAGATATGTATAGTCGTATGCATCATTTGGGAAAGTTTTAATAATCCATTTAACAAAATAATTAATTTTCGACGAACGTTGTAGTTTCTCTTAATATTGGAAATGTACCAAGAACAATTTAAAAACTTATTATCATAAACGAGGGAGATGTTTTTAGCATAAAAAATGCAAACTTTTTATATAATTTTTTAAAAGTTTAGTTGTTTATAAAATTATTTGCAACATTTTCATATAGCTGAATGAAATGAAGTTTAAAAAATATAGCAGATAATTGAATTAATAATATGTAGCTACGATGCCATATTTAAGTAACTTTACATTTGAGACACCTTTTTCAAGTAATTTTTCTTCACGTTTTTCAAAAATAAGAGTACTTTACTCTAAAACCGAATTCATAGTTTGGACCTAAATCGTATAATACATTCATAAAATTTTAATTTTAGGGAAACTTTCATCCAGATGGTACTATAAAATATGTCTCAAATAGTGTACTATTGTAAAGTATGAACTATGTGAGTACAGTAAGTACAGTATTAGGTATTAATTAATAGATTGTTGCTATAATTGATAAGGCAGTGTTTAGTCGAACATTCAAATTGTACAATATTAGGTGTTAATTAATAGATTGTTGCTATAATTAATAAAGCAGTGTTTAGTCGAACATTCGAATTATATCACATCACATCCTCAGATCAAATTTATTTCATATTGGGGATAAGTCCATGAAAGTGGTTTATCAAGATATATCCTTTATTATGACACATATGTTTATTTAGTTATACACTGTGACAAAACCGATATTTGTTCCTGTAACAGAATTTTATGGTGAATAAATGCCTATTCTATTCTATTCTATTCTATTCTATTCTATTTTATTTTGAAATAGGTACTTCTAAGCATATAGGGCCTGTATGAGTACAGGGTGTCCAACCGAGAATTCCTCTCGTTTAGTTATAGACATAATATTTGAAAATTTCAAAAACTTTATGAAATTAGATCCTTTTTATACTCAAATAAAGTCTTTTTGACTTTTATGATAAAAACAATATGGCGGCGACTGATTTTATTTAAAGTAACAACTTGTACATAATGTAATATTTGATTTATGCTAAGTTTTCTGTTTTCAAAAATGTAGTTTCATAGGTCTATTGCTCTTAGTTATCATGATAATTAATACAGTTCTCTTGATTAATATTTAAATTTCACGAGCCTGTCACCTGAAACTAAGAAGAAGAAGAGAAGAGAAGTAAAAATAATTCAGTTATGCATAAAGATAAAAAATAGCCAAACAATTTCTCAAACAATAATAGAAGTATTACTTACATGTATTGGATTGGCCAGCTAGAATCAAATTTCGCACTACTGTGTGACGTCTTCGACATCTCCATATTTATTGATATTTTTTTGCAACTTATAAAACTTTCGATGACGTCTAAAATATATTTCCAGTATTGATGTTTCCACGATTTATCATAATATTTATAAACCACTACACCACACGTTATTTGGATAGAAAATAACATTGTAAAAACAAGCGGAATCTGCCAAGAAAATAATCCTAGAGTAATTATTGATACTGTTATTATATCAAGTATATAGATTTATTTATATGATGCGGCTAATGATTATAGTAATCGATACCGAAGTGGGAAAAAAGAAAAAAATATATATCTTTAATTAAGGCTAATGAATGGATGACTTATTCTTGGATCAGTTATTTGTAGAAAAAACTGAAAAGTCTCATTGAGTCAAAATAGATTTCTATGACATAAATATCTCCAAAATTATATTATTGAATCCCAAATATTTTTGGAGAAATAAAAGTCGAAATTTCATACCTACTCTGCATATTGCTAACTAAATTCCGCTATAAGATTCGCAACTCAAATTATTCTCTAACCCTACACGTGAAATATTAAATATTACATGTATCCGACTAAATTGATTGCAGTTCATCTTTTTGTTTTTTCTTTAAACGCGGTTTTTATGGAGAAAATGTTTTTATCAGATTATTATTTATCAACGGAAACATGGTAGTATTCCATCATCCCCTTTATTAGGATATCTATTCAAACAATCTCGTAATGGATATTGTTTAGTTCATAGAAAATAAATCAAACGTGGATAACACAACAGAATATGTTATGAAAGTGACAGAATATCTACCTTTCCTAAAACTGCCCTCAAATCTCACGGGAGCTAAGTAATTTAAGTTTGTTTGACCCAAATATTATGAAGTTTTATGAGACTTTGTTTATTGTAGTAAAATGTCTGACATTTCACTTTAAGAACATAACGCCGCTATTTTCTTTATCTTATTGTGAGCCTAATATTTGAAAACAAATATTGTCTGAAAGTTGTTTGCACCATTGTTTCATTTTCTTTCTTTCCTTGTTTGGGATTTATTACCACATACTCTTGAATATTTTGAAAATCCAGGTAATCTAATAAAAAATAATATATGGACTTTTTAAAAATAACCTTTGCACCTGTGGCCTTACGTCAAAGAAACAGTTAAAGCTTGGTTTCGGTACATAAAATATAAATGAAAATAAAAATAATAATACTTTGCAGACACCAATTTAATTTCTTTCCTTCTTTAAAATTTATTACCACATATTATGTTTGAATATTTGGAAAATCCAGGTTAAATTTAATAAAATGGTTGAGTATACTCCATCCTCTCTAAAACAAGAATGTTTTAATTAGGGGAAGGGGGGGCGGAACGGGTACATTAAGGTTTTAGGTCGATTTAAAAATACAAAGAGTTTAAAATTTCAACATGTTTCAATTGAAATCAATTCTTTGGAGTATTAGTTAAATGCCTTTGTTCCATTTAGTTGCAAAATTAGGATTTTAAAAACCCAAAACTATTTATTTAAAAAAAATGCATTTTGCCCCATTTCGCCCCAGAACGGGGAACTAATAATTTATATTAAATAATTTGGTTTTTTTGCAACAAGCATAATATTAATAATAAATAATATTTTTTTGTTTAACAAACTTAAAAGTTATTCTTATAAACAAGTTAAATCTAAATAAACAAAACAGTTACTGCCAATATTCACATATGAGGACTGAGGACGGCTTCGTCATCGTCACTTACGACAACCCGAGCATGTAATCCACCCGTCAACTGATTTGGACCTTGTCTGTCCGTTTTGCGCCTAATTGCGAACCATCTAAAATAAAAAAATGTTTACTTCAAAATTTGAAAGAAGGCAGCCGTAGATTGATGCACAATGGAGTACCCCATTCTGTCCCAACCCATTCTGCCCCATGGGCAGTTTTTCAGTTATAACAAATTTTTTTAATTAAAATAACATAGGTATAGAGTAAAACTATATATACATAAAATTAAAGCCAAATAGTGATTACCTTCATTGACAAATCATATTTAACTTAATACCCAAAAAGCCTACTTACCGTACTGATCTAAATGGTTAAAAGTTACATTTGCGACAAAAAATTCCATACATCAACGATACAACTAACTTAACGCACGTATTTTGACCAAATGTCGGTACAGCAAGTGAAATAGTGTAGAGAAAACCAGTTCGTCAAAGTTTTAGATATTCCTGGTGGCGCGTTCAGTTTTCAGAATGGTTACCCCGTTCTGCCCTCTGCCCCGTTCCACCCCGCCTTCCCCTACTTCCGCTGTACCCTTTCGATAAATAAATAAATAAATAAATACACCACATGTAATTAGACAACTTTTATACTCTTAAAACGTGTATGTTATGAAAGACGCACCAAATAATAACTGGATATTCAAGACTAGAGCACACAAAAGTGTTATAAAGCAGGTTCAGTGTCTCTGCTTCATCAAACTAACAGAAGTTCCTTATAAAACCCAACATTTTAATGATCACTGATGCTAATAATGTGATTTATAAAACAGAGTTTGCCATCGAATACGGTCGAATATTATACCTAAGTCTAGAAAAACAGTGGACCTTGGGACATGCAGTTACCTACAACATTATTTAATGTTAAGTCGAAGTTTAGTGTCTGTACTTTATTAGAAAATATTTAATGGCAATTTATTTTTGATGCACCAAATATTAAGGTTCTTCAAGTCTTTTTGTAGATAAAACCATCACCAATATTTTCAATAACATAATAAATAAAGTTATCTGCAAATAATGTAAAGTATTTGAAATTTAAATCAGTTATTTATAAAGAAGTATAGGGCCCAAATTCGAGCCTTAATATCAGTAGCATGTAGTTCGACAAACTGGACATCACAGCATTGCACAGCTTGTTTTCTGTCAGATAGATAGGATGTAATGAAGATTAACATATTTAAGTATAACTTTAAATTTGAGACAACTTTTCTAAGTAACTTTTCTTAACGTTTTTCAAAACCAAGGATACTTTACTCTAAAACCGAATTCATAGTTTGCACCTACCTCGTATACAATAAAAGCAATTTTGACAATAAGATATTAGGTACTGTGGTTCAATCTGTCAAACGCTTTAGAGAAATCTGCATAAATGACATCGGTTTACAATCCATCATCTGAAAAAATCGATAAATACAGATTGGTAACAGTTGATCTGCCTTTCATAAATCCATGCTGATAAGGCGTAATGCGAGGTTTCATGTAAAAGATAAATTTATACACCAGAATTTCAAATAATTTAGAGAAATTATTAACGGTCCTGTTAATTTGTATTAGAGCACGCTTGCCCCTTTTAAATACAGGGACAGTCTCTAATAAAAAAATGCAGGAATATTGTCTAATCCAGTAATAAACTTAGGTTTCAATTTTTTTAAACTTACATAGGTACACGAGAAGCTACTTATATGAAAGTGATCAGATATTAGATCAATTACTACACTTATAATTTCATCAGGATTTGTATAGGAATTCTGAAAGTGTGCAGCAAATTTATTTACAATATTTTCAAATCGCGTTACATATTTAGTATTAATATAATAATAATAATAAGTTCATTAGTCAAGCTGATTTTTAAAGATGACAGGTCAATAATAGGAATAATAAAAAGAGGTACAAATAAAAGACAAATGAGTTAGTCATAATAATATAAAAATAATGAAATAAATAAGAATAATTGAATAAGACAATAAAATAAGTAGGTACGCAAGAAATAAATATAAATATATAATATAAAATTCACTAACCACTAATATAATTATTGTAAATGTTTTATCATTATTCCAATGAAAGTGTCAAATAAAAACATCAAGAGCTATTAAAATTAGTATTTAAAAATACATCAGTGGAATAGATCGAATGTACCAATAAAAAATTTTTAACATTGGTTTTAAAGCTACCACATTGTTTTATATTTGTTTGGAAGCTGGTTGTAAATTTTGATTGGATTATATTTTGGGCCTTTTTCATATAGGGTAGTTCTATAATTGGGAATTTTTAGCATTTGCATGTTTTTGGTTTTATATTCATGAGCATCGCCCAATGTTGTAAACTTATTATTTGTTTGGATTACTATTAATATTGTTTTCAATATTGGAACAATAGTGTTTAATTAACCAGTTTAAATGAGACTTCTTTGACCAACTTTCTCAAATTTTTTAATTCAGTCAGTGCATTTCCATCTTTGCACTTATTGTATCGTTTCCAGATATTACATCACTAGTAAACTGGAATGGGTTACTCCTATTATGATGCCTAGGCTTCAGCACATATATAGGTAGGTACATCCAGTATTTCATAAATTTTATTATAGAAACTTTCAGTGGCTTGATTAACATTAGAAAAAAGTGTCAGAAAATTTCAATCCACTTCCAAGGCTTTGGTACAGCTCAGAAAAATTTGCCTTGTGAAAGTTGTAATCAACAGTGTTTATTTTATGTTGATTTTCGAGAAATATTCCGACTTACAGGTAACTGCCGGTGCGCATATTCCTAAATAACCGTCAATTCATCCATTCGGCCGCGGCCGAAGGGAGAATGCTAAACAACATACTATCCATCCTCGCCTGATTCTTAAATGTCGGTTATATAGACAAGATGTGCACAATTATAAATTCACTTTGTTATAATATAACCCGCATGCATATATTGATTTATTGTTGTAATTAAATAAACTACGTAGTACTAAACAACTTTATTTTCTACATTAACGACATTAACTAATAAAAATAAAAAAGGCATGTGTTAAAGCACTATCTCTTTTGTTTTGGGGTCTGGTGAAGTTTAAGTACGGCCGATTTTTGAAATTTTCTAAAAAGCAGTAGGTAGATGGTAAAAGGCTTATAGAACAGTAAAAAAAAAATTATTGGATGAACCATACACAGGGGACCTGAAATTTTGGCTACCCCTAAATTGGGTCTTCTGAACACGAATATGCAGGTTTTTTTCGGAGACGTATGGTTTTTGCAAAAAAAAATATTTTTGGTGAATTTCTACTTCCATTTCTATCACTTTAAATACGACTTTTTACACAAATTATAAATCCGTATAAAGACGTTGTAATTTAATCATTTTAATATATCATGATATAACATAACCAAGTTGGCACACCTAATCTGACCTCACGAAATCCGTTTAAAAGAAGTTTTAATTTAATAATTTTTATGTATTATATAACATAACTATGTTGGCACAATAAAAGTAACACGAAATCTACTCGGTCTATATTTAAATGTAGTTTAGAACTTTATCAATGTAAGTGAATGCATTATACCACATTCTAAATTACACCTATATTTTTAACGAAAAAAAAAATAAATTGTCTTTATCGATGATACTTCCGGTCACTCGTTGTGTGAAAGTAATTTAAAACGGGGCTTGAATTCGAATTATAGAAAAGTTATGCTCTTTAATATTAAAAATGCGTAAAAAACACTGAAAATCAAATCAACAGATGCTTGCCACGTCACGTTTTACGAAGAAGGGAATATTAAATTGAGATTTTTTTGATCCGCAAAACTTCGATGTAACAGAAAACTACCTCCTATCCTATCGAACCCCCTTAATACTGTGTTATACCTTAAATTTATTAAAACACACACACATACACACAAATTATGTATAATTATAGATTAATATTTACCTCAGCTTCTTCTTCTGTATAAATTTTCAATTTATACGAATTTTCGGTTAATTGGATATATTCCACACGTTTTTTAATTTTATAGCTAATTATTTAATAAATATATCTACAAACTATGACTTATCATCGACTGTCAGAATAAAATAACTGACATACCATAAAGAAGGTGGATTAGTTGCAAATTTGATTGACTAAACAACCGACTTTTCGGAAGTCGAAAGTGACCCAAAAGTATGTTGTTTAGCACTCACCGTTCGGCCCAGTTCGATTGCGGCCCAACAGACGGATTGACGGTTATTTAGCAATATGCTGCCGGTGCAGGATGATATAAATCTTCCGGGACTAGAATATCAACTGCCTTTTCTACAATACATTTTTATTAGAAATAACCAGGTCTAATAATCTATTATTGCAGTTACGTATATTATTGCAGTGAACGAAATCCAAAAAGTTGAGAAATTGCAGTAAATGTAATATTGTACCCGTTAATGAAGTTTCAGAATATTCTGGTATGTTAAAATCACCACCTACATTATAAATATATTCAAGAGTGCTAAAAATGTCAAAAAAAGAGTGATACGTTTCAACTGGTGTGTGAGGCGGGATATAAATATATGATTAGTTTTAATATTCGCTCCTCGACATTTTGATAATAAACTGATAATGCATTTTGTGTCGACACGCCTGAATTAAAGTGGAGTTTATTAGCTGATGTTTGCTATTGATATATAATAAATCAGTTTTCATTTTCTCAGCCGCCTTTTTGTACGCAAAACGTTTGTATAGCATAATCTACGTCTAGGTATATCTAATTTATGCTTAGATACATACAATTGCTACACGACATATCGTGTTTGCTCTTGCAAGATTTGTAGTCATGTTTTTCTTCTCATAAAGGATAAGATATTTATTTATTGCAAGATTTTTGGTTATTACATTTAAAGCAGCGGGAAATAGTTAGCGCATCATAAACAGAATAAGTGTCTAGGCTTATCAACAAAAAAATGAGATAAGTTATAAAATATAAATAAATAAATAAATAACACCACATGTAATGACGACTCCCTTTATCCCAGAAGGTTCCAGAAGAGCCTTGTGCGGGAGGGGGCTACACATTTAAAGGCAAAGGACACATTATCCAATATCCGTGTATAATGGAAAAATCCCTCTCACAGTATTTACCATTGCCACGACCGGGATTCGAACCCGGGACTTTTGGGTGAGAGGTAGGTACGCTATACTCGAGTAAACTTTAACTTGGCGTGTGGATGAGTTGATAGTGTGCGTATTATTGTATTTTCTCTTGCACAATATCAACTCATCCACACGCCAAGTTAAAGTTTACTCGACTATACCATCTCTATACCATCAGTGACATAAATATATAGATAACTTGATTAATATTATTCCTCTTTTCTGTAGGCCAGAATCGTAGGATTTTGTATTCCGAGTCTTTTCTAAATACCTCTTCATTTTGACGACGTCATATACCTATCATGAACTTATTTGCCAATTTTTCTTCAGTGAGATTTTTAAATTTTGTAGATTCTGAATCATGATTGCATGTTAATAAAATTCCGCCAACTTTACATGTTTTACTTTGTCATTGCAATCAATTTTTGTCTGCGAGTTTTCTTGATTTTGATTTTTCGGCTTAACAATTAGACTAATTTTTACGAATAAGTGGGTGTGCAGTAGAGGACACTGACGGCAGAGCTAGCTCTGATAGGTTTTTAGACACAACTTTCAAAAATTCTTCCTTCATAAAATGAAACTTCTTCATCATTTCATTAAGCAAAGAAGAATATTTTTTTAAACATTAACTGCAAGTCTTCTCCATTAATTTTAGCGCCTAGGGAGGAGCATGAATTGCATTCCATGATATACCTTAGATACTGGTAATTTATAGGTAGGATATCATATACCAACACAGGAAGCGTGATAAGGTTTGCTACAGAGTCAACTACAATTGACAGCAGATTTACGAGTGGAGATTCCATTGTTAAATAGTCCACATCGAAACATTGTTATTGTAGTATATATTGTTTTTGTTATATTTGCTTCAATCATAAAAGATGCTATCCTTTAATAGATTCCAGCACATTTATTTACAGGCAATAAATTGGTACATTTTGGTGATAGATAGATATTAGTGTTATCTCACCAGTGTCCAAGAACTAGAGTTTTCTGACTTAAGTAATCAATAAATAAACTGTATTTTACACCATCTGCTTTATATACTTACTTTTAGTCTAGTCTATTACGTAAGTTTACGTAATGTAGGTAGCCCACTTAGAAACCGGTAAAGTCATAAAAACCTTAGAAGACTTGTTTGTCAGTAAAAATAAAGCATGTTTGTATCATTAAAACTGCAATTATTCAACAAATCCCCGAATATTTAACAGAAATACAGGTGTACTATTTTTTAAGTAAGTAAAAATAATCGGGTATTAGGACAGGTGTGCTTTAGTTTCTTTTAATTCATATTTCATCAAAGATATTACAACATAATTTAATTAACAATTAATCTTTTCTGTTTGTGTGTGTATTTATTAATTATAATTGTTTCAAATGTTTGCCTCTAGCTGAATGTAAGAATGGAAATTATTATTTCGAAAATAACTGCCGCTATGTAGTATTTGTTTTTTGTAAATAATTATCTTGCTAACAAAATCATTTATTAGGTACTATTATTTTTATTTATCATAAGCTTAAAAATATTCAAATTAGAACTTGGTTTGTATTGTCACTTATTAATGCACTCACTTTTAATTTATCCATAAATAACATTCACTATCATTAGATTTTAGTTTCTTTAATCTCATGAGCAAAACAGATCCGCATAATGCTATCTGTACAGTAGCATTTGATATAATTTGTTAAAAATATTCAGTGAAACTATACAACAATAGGCTTATTCCATTGAAATGGAGCAATACATTAAATTTCAAAAGAAAAATATTTATTTGTACCATTTATTATATAATGGGACAAAAGGCACTGAGTGTAATATAATGAGGTAAAATAAATACAAAAGCAAGGACACATTAGCCAGGACTGAAAAAGACGAGAAACATAAAGTACCTACCCTATATTTTTCATTATAATGGATGGTTGCTATATAAATACATTATCAAGGATTATTTATGGCGACTACGCAAAGAGAAATAAATAATAAAAGAGTGGTCAAATTATTCGACAAGATTAATGCATTATTCAAGGTTTTTCTCCAAAAACCTTAGTCATTTGATATTATTATTTTCCAATTAAATATAAAGGGACCACAATTATTTATCCTTTACCAAAAGTAGGTGATCCCAAACCTGCTGCAAAATTAGTAATATCTGGAGTTCCCCAATGATTAGTTTTGGAACCACTTTTGTTTTTGACTAAATTTCGCCCTTGCACTTCTACCATAATTTTTCATAAATACAGTATGTATTTGTATTACTTACCCCAATAAAGATGATATTATTATTAGTATTTTTATTTGAATATGGCGTACAATAAGAATTACCAAAATTAAAGTTAATTAATGAAAATAAGGAAGATCAATTCACATTTCAAAATCATTGAAATATTGTTTCGTCCCCCGAGCATTTGCCTGCCTACTCATCCACTAGATGGGTAATTCAGAAATCAGTTATGATTTAGCACATTCGCAAGGCTAGGTCTTACGTAAGAACATTGTTTCAGTTAAATTGCCTCAAGTCAAGTTATACACGGTTTGAAATGATATTGTTTAGTAAATAATAATGCATTCATTTGGTACAGTAATGAAGTTAACGTGAAGGTATGGCGTATTTTAAGTGCAAATCAACTATACACAGGATCTAACTTTTCTATTCTTCTTTAAATTATCATATACCTACATTATTTCTTGAAGGGTTTCTGAGTCCCCTTCCGCGTAGAATATTTTGATTTCTTGATGTTTTGACCATGTTGTCATGGTCTTCTTCGGAAGCGAAATGAAGTGAACCGGAAACCCCCACAAATCATCAGCTTCGCGAAAGCCTTCAAATCAAACTGATTATATTGTATTAGCATTTAAGGTATCTTCATTACGCGAGAAGCAACCATACACGACACCGAATTTCTAATTTGTTTTCAATCAGTTGTCCATTTTTATTGCAACTTAATCGGCATATTTCAGAGAGTTAAAAATAAAGTCAAATTTTCGAGAACACCCTGTATTATTAATCGAATTAGTAAACTTTTAGTTATATTTAGGTCATATTTTTATTAATTTTGTATTATTTTATTATTTTCAAATTACTAAAATTAAATATTATGTGTAGGTATATTGATTATTAAATACATTGCAATTACCTACTGTTGGCGTTGTATTCATTGAAATGTAAAAAATCTTTGACACTGATGCAGTTTCTCAAAATACTTAGTAAATATAGATACATTTTCTGGCGCATAAAAGATGCAGATTTCTTTTCCATATTTCATAAGGGCATAAATTGCTTTGACTTTGCGCTCCTTTTGCACAGCACTTGTTTGAGCGGTTTGAGTACCTACCTCATTAGAAACATATTCGAAATACGCTTTTTGCATTTTAATGACCTAAATGCGCTGTACCCAGTATAATCGAAACATTCACACGATTCTGTTGCTATACCTACTATTCGTAATATTTGTAATAATTCATAAACAGATTTAAAACATTATTTTTTGTTTATATGCCTCATTTTGCAAAGCTATTTATACTCAAACACATTTTGCACATGTAGATTATAGAAATTGATACTACGAATGATGTAGATGATCACCTCTCGGTATTGATTCAGCCCTAAACTATAAAATCGATTTGTACATAAAATGATACAGACCGTAATAAAATATGTGGTGTTATAGGCACCTGGAGGTATAAAATGCTATCCATTTATAAAATAGTATCCTTATAGCACACCTTTCATAATGAAAAATATGGGTTAGCTTACTTGGTGCCTTTTTTATTTCTTATATAATGTCCACTTGTCTCGATAACGTATTTTTTTCCTTTTAAATTATGGCTTGCCTTTATTAGACTTTTATTGTCTTACGTTACAAATAGGTGTGTGTTCCTTTTAATCGTTTATTATTGTAGGTATCTTGTCTATTAATTGATGTTCACCCATGTTCAAATCGTAACCGTTTTTTATTATTACTTGAAATAGAAATTATTTTTAAGTTAATTTGAACCCCTTTTCAATTTACCGAGAATTTTTTACAAATTGATCACTTATTTTGTTTACACTTTAAGATTTAAATATAGACCAGATCGCTATTAATAAAAATAAAGAGTTAAGTAAATGCAATATGTAAAAATTAAAAAAGTATTTAAGTATTCAATGACCTATTGACAAATATAAATATAAATGTATATAGCGCTACAAATATAAATATACATAACATCCCACCGATGAACCCTAAGTTATTAGAATTATAGTGGTACAATGAATTAAATCTCAAAAGCGCAAAATCTTGAAGTTATACTGTATAATAAATCAGTAATTAATTGATGAAATCTTTAACGAAATTATACATGAAAATATATTGGTATACAGCATCCTTGCTAAGTGCAGAAAATATGACCCGTTTCAATCATAACACGAATTGAGCGAACAAGGTTCTAAATATTGTGTCTACTAATCAATATTCAAAATATTACTTATATACGTCTCTACAAATATTTGCCGAATTGAGAGAAATCCAGGCCTATTCGAATAACTTTTGATGATAAACAATCTGTCAATACGCAACTAAACTTGAGATTTGGTAACGAATTGAATACCAATAATACCATAAAAGCTAAACAAATAATTGGATGAGTGTATATTGACTGATGAAACAAACCTCAGAATTGTAACCATCAATGGCATACTAAAGATATAATCGTTAAACCAAATAAGAGCAATCGACCAAATTATTGTTGTAGATCTATTTTTCGTAATATTTTCAAAATTACCGAGAGCTAAGAACAATTTTTAATTTTATTTGTATGCTGTGTACCTACTAATGTAGCATATTCGTCACAAAATATAATTTCGTTTTGAATGTGTGAAATTATATTAAACCCGGATGTTATGTCATTTTTGGGGATTTCAATGTATCAAACGTTTAATTAATAATGCATTAATATACGATTTTTAATGTCAAAAAAACAGGATTCTCTATACCTACTTAAATAATTTAAATCTAGTGAATAAGATTTGTAACAATAATGTAAAATTATTGATAGATCTATAGTTGTTAGTAATGAAGTTAAGTAGATTGAAATTTAATCACGATTGTTCATGAAAATTTACATCACCCATCTTTTTGTCACAAATTATAGTACATATTTGCAAATCATGTACCATTATGTGTGAATTATACTAATTATAGGCGTAAATAACCGCGTATACTTCTGATATAATTCATAACATTAAATTTAAAACATTATCGTAAAAACAAAATCATATGAAAATTGTTAATTTCGGTTAATTCAAGACACATGTGGAGAAAATTGATCATAGTGTCATATTTATTCAAGAAGAATCACACTAGAATATCCAATAAAATCACCAAAGATAAGTTGTTTGATAATTATTCTCAATCCATTGTCCATTACCGAATAAAATTTTACAAATTACAAGTCATAATAATTAATATTGGGAATTTAGCGAAAATGACGTATTCACTTCTGCCAATAAATTAAAAGTGATATGACATTTGGCCACGATCACATCCCGAGTTTTTTTAAAGATTGCAAATATGTTTCTTTAGCTTTTCTATTATTTATATTTAATATAATTCTCAAAGCTTCTCTTTTTCCGGACATATGGAAAATAGCGAGGGTTATATCTACTAGATTTAAATACGGTTATTCAGATACAAAATTCTCTTTAACAAATATATTTTGAACAATCCCGTATGATTTGCATATTTTTTAGGTCTTGGGTCTGGCAATAGTAATATTTTAGGTTTAACTTTGCTTATCATCCATTTACGCAGATGGAAAGACTATCTTAACTTTAGTTGTGTTGGTTGGATGGCTATAATCATGTAGATAAAGTTTAGTTTATGTGAAAAATGATGCTGAAGTTGATAGGCCAAAGGCCGTCCTAATTTAGACAACAATGAGTTTGTCAGCTCAGTAGAGTTGAAAGCTTCGCAAAATTGGGTGTACCAGGCGGAATTGGGAATATTCCACACTGCGGTTTATGATTAAACAGTACCTGGTTAAATTTGCACAGAAATTGTGTAACATCCACAATTCTTTATTTTTTATTAATGTTTTGTTATAATAAGGTCTGATTTAATTTATGATTTCATTTACCGAGATAAACTTGACATTTAATGGTTTCCAGTTCGAATTATGCAAGAAACAAAAATTAATATAGGCAATCATTTAACATAAATCTTACTACATGCACACCAAGTCCATTTTCACAAATGCATAAAATCTGCTTTCAATTCGCGGTTAAATTCTTAATAATTAATAAACAATAAATTATGTAGTGCAGTATTCTTTAAAACTCTGTGTACAAAGCCCTATTTTTTAAGAAACATAGTTTGGTATATATTTTAATAATATTCTGTATACATAGCGATACCTTTTTACATAATTAAACCACAACACAGCGAGTTGCAGCGAAAATCACTGCTGCGTATAACAATATACGTAGAATTCTAAAGCGCTGCGGGTGTGCAAATTATATTACAAAATAGAAAATTTAAATTTAATACTGTTGAACATTTTGACAGTGTGAACACATTATTATCTGCAGAAAATTGTATTATATAATATGTAAATATAATTAAATAATATAAATGTACATTTAAAAAGTTAAATTTATGTGCAAAATTAAAGACCAACAAATTTTGGGCACTAATTTTCAATGTATATTTTCAGTTAGAGAGAATGAGTGAAACGCAAGTTATATCTTAAGATATGCAAGATAATTTTCAGACCACTCACATTTTTTATAAAAATTCAACGGCCCTCCAACTTTTTTAAAAAGATTGTGGACTTTTTTAAACCAGTATTTAGGCTGAAAACCCAAGAAGATTTTGCCAATTTTGGCCTTTGGCCATTTTTGATAGAGATACGACTATTACCTAACGTCCCGTTTAAATGATCAAATTGAAATCGATTTTACCGTATTTTATAAAAGATTTTCTGAATTATCTCTCGTGTTGAATATATGGAATACATTATTCTAAATACTTTCGCGGAGCTGATGATATGTAGAAGAGTTTTCGAGTTTGCTTCAGCGTTAAATATTTTGATTTCTTGAAGTTTGACCATCTTGTCGTGGTTTTCTTCAGAAGCAAAGTAAGGTCTGTTGATTTGATTCTAATCAAAATATCAAACCTGTACGGATAGGAAATTTCTTAGGCAACGAGAAAATTAGAAATACATCAATTTAGGAGGAAAAACTATTAAGCCAACTAGCCGTTTTATTTCGAGCTAGGGAAAAAGAAACCACTTTATCTAGCTAGACAACGTATGCAAACAGCTTTCCGACCTGCACCTTCGATAAAGTGCGATTCTCGATCAGGAGCCAGGAACAGCGGTTGATCGAATTTCCACTGACAGCAAGGATGAAATCAAATAAAACAAAATAAAAAAGTTCGAAATATCCAACACTTCATAAAACTCAGTTACCTAAACTAGAAAACAACACAGTGGTTATAAAACTGTCCTTGTATCAGTTCTTTGAAAAGGTGTCAACAGTATCAGTTCTTTGCGAAGGTTTCAATTCAGGTACCTACTTCAAAGTTAATACCTACCTTTGGGAGCAATACTTTACCAGTTATCAAGAAGAGACGTAGAGCACTTCAGAGCACCATCATCAGCTTGTTTACGAGAATCCAGACCACCAATCGAATATAACGAAAAAGAAAACGTATATCTTAAAAACACTGAAAGAAAACAACAGTAAAATAATTTCTCAGATGATAAAAGGAAATGTTACAGTAGATACGGTAAATCCAGCAGAAAGTAATAAAGCAATAAGACCATCGTCCAAATCACAAGGAGCATCAACAGATACGATTGACAAATCCTGCATCTCAGAAATGTACCAGAAGTAACTGATTCCATCCGAACCGAAGACCCCACAGCTTTACTATTTATTCAAGAGCACTCTGTTCAATTGTAAGAAAAACTGTAATACAACGGACTGGACAACAACTTAGCTCATGTAGTGAAACTGTACAAATTCGGCTTATTTTAATTTCAACAATAGGATATGCAAACAAATAGATGAAGAAGCAAAAGGTCTGACATCAGCATTTGCCAATGTATTTATGAAAGCGTTTGAAATTTACGATTTGAAAACTTACAATCTCAAACCCAAATATTGGTTTCAATGTATGTATGGACAACACAATACTTTCATCATTTGGCAACATAATTGTAAACAACTCTAAAGAACTTTAAAACATTAACAGCCTAGACTTAAATATAAAAACCTCATACTAAACTTATAAATAAAGAAGCTCAGGTCGATAGAAATCACTTCGTTTCGGGAGAAGACGATGACATATTGGTCAAATTGTTAAGAATTCGATTCGATGTAAAAGAGAACCTAAAAACTCTTTTGTAAATTTTGAATGCTTGATGATTCGTTTCAGAAATAGAACATGGCCGAAATTCAAGATTTTAAGATAATCAATATCTGTTAAACTGAATAAAGATGGACTCACAGCATCGCATTCAAAATATGTGACCATTCAATGGCGTGTTCGATCTTCTGTTGTTCAAAAAAGAAAAATAAAAGGGAAAATAGCGTTAGGCCAAAAATAATAAAAACATTTAGAGGTATTAAACTGACATAAACACATAATGTTTAAAAAGAAATCCGCAACTATTATGAAAAAATAGCGATATTATTAACCTTTTGGTAAAATGTAAGAGATTTGAAAATCACTCTATGCATCATCGAATACAAACAGCGTTTCAACCTGCAAAGTCTGCATTTTCCACCAAAATTTTTCAAACTACATATTATCTTTTATTCATCGCCGACGTAGCTACGGCTGACAGCATCTTTACGTAACGCTCTGAGTTCACGATTATTGGACGATGTTTGCATTTTCAAAGAGATACCGCTCAATAATAATTTTTAATGGTCCAGTAACACACCAAAGAGTCACCTTTAGCCTTTGTAGTGATTTTCCACTAACTTCCCTAGAAATTGTTAGATTAACAACGATAGTTCTGTTTACTAACGAAACTCGATAAATAAAAATTGGCCTCTTCAGACACCAAAGGTATGCTTGACATGCTTAGATTATTGTGAATTGTGTTATCTAAGGATTCTAAGGTTAATCTTCTATTCGACTTTATAACGTCTCTTAGGTTGAATTCAATTTTAGAAACTCTGTAAATCTTCCTTACTGAGATACTCCCTCTTAAAATAAGAGTATTCAATAGGTATTTTTACAATAGTTCAAATATTAATATTAGGAGGAATAACAAAGTCAAATGCACGGAATAATGCTTAAATAAATACAGGGTGGCCAGAAACTCTCCTGACAAACGAAATCTGAAAATTCTAGACGTGATTTTATGTTGATTTGACGTAAACCATCTTATCCAAAACTGCTTCCTAATGGAGCTACAGCCCTTTAAAGGTGGCGTCAGCAATTTTTTTTAAATATTTTCAAAATCCTTTTATTTAGGAAAATAAAACTTGGTAAAAGGTCACTAAAAGTTATTTTGCTGATATTCCCAAACATTTCATTGTTAGTAATCATTGGGAAAAATTTTGAAATATTGATCAGTTGAAAACATTTTTAATGAAAGTGTTTCACTATATTTTAGTAAAATTATTTAAAAAATTTTATAATATATAATAATCTTGATATAGCAACCTAACAGTTTCTTAAGCTTTTATATAAAATCGTCTTATCGGATTATTTTTTTGCCATAGTTTTTAGCTAACTATTTATGGAATTTGTTCTATATTTTAAATTCATCACATTTATTTCCAGTATTAGTGACGGTGCACACGGGCGTTGGAATAAGGCGCGTTGTGTGGTGCTTGTTCCTAAGTTTATGTATTTCAATAACGCACGTCTAAGCGCAAAATTTGCATCGCGTGGGAATTTACGCCCGTGTGCAATGTCACTTATACAATATTATTTATTATTAGATCATGCAATAATAGTGTTTTTCTTGTTTCAGGTAATAAACTTAGTCGCTGGATTTATGTAAGTATATTAACATCAGGAAACAATTATTCATAAATTTTGTGTCCAGCAGACTCATAAGAATAATTCCTGGCCTTGTAAATCAGCTAAACAACCATACAGAATTAAATAATCTGGAGATATTATTCAATTCTGTAAAGGCAAAGTAATTCCTACCTTTTCTAGAAAAATATGGTAAACGATGACTAGAAGAAAAACTTAATTTTTAAAATGTTTTTTAATTAAATGTAAAAATAATTAATTAATATCATATTTTCCATTATAAGTTAAATTATTTCTAGCACAAAGTACTAAAAATTGTCTCAGGCATATAAGTGCTTTTTTAATAAGAAAAATATAGGCTTAGAAATGTATCGTTTTCCTAGAGCTGAAAATACTGTTAATACAAATGTAAAAAAATAATTAAATTATACACTTCGTCTCTTCAGTCGGCTTCTTGTCATTGACAAAATGGTCATAATCATAAAAATATTAAATATTACGTATAACAATTGTAATAATAATAATAATAATCAATCAATTGTATCAATTAACTCAAATTTGAATTTCAAACCAAAATAAAAAGAAAATGGCTTAAATTTCCAAATAATCTGGTTCTAATTGATCGAATTTTGAAAAGAGTGAAGAACATACGAGTTAGCACACAAATAACATTGGCAAATCGTAGTGGCCATTAGATATAATTGGATAATGTTTACTAACTGTCAGGAAAACCTCATGTATTTATAGATAATCGTGAACTTTTAAACATCTTTTAGTTGTGAGTACAAAGAAGTAGTTGTAAGGTATGTTCCCTATTAAGGTTTGTTAATTGTTATTTATTTGCGAAAATTTATATTAAAAATTTGTTATTGTAATACTTTTTAAAATGTTAGTATCAGTAGATTCGTGGTAAGATTGTACGACACTTTTGCCACTCCATTTTTTCCACTGGCCATTTTTTCCCATAGTTTTTTTTTCCACAGGACATTTTTTCCCATATGTCATTTTTTACCATAGTTTATTTTTCTATAAGTAATTTTTTCTCATTTTACGATTGTAGACACTTTTGTCGCTCCATTTTTTCCACTGTCCATTTTTCCCATAGTTTATTTTTCCACTATATTTTTATTTATTGACAATTTATTGACATTTGTTTTCTGTCAAACGTATAATTCAACGAAGTAAAATGGTCGAAACAGAAGTCCATATTGTCCGCTCATACGAAGAAAAAAAAAGAAGGCAGGATTGCAGAGTATCTTCACAACGTATGGGCAACAGCATCTCGTTTTAATCCACGATTTTGGAGACATAGAATGTTTTTCATAGTATGTACCAAGATCTGAAATATCTTAATATATTTACGAATACATTTTTTTTTATTGAAAATTTTTTTGGGAAATTTTAGTGGAAAAAAAAGTCACTGGGAAAAAGATTCAATGGGAAAAGTGGCCTATGGAAAAAAGGCCAGTGGGAAAAGAAGCAATGAGAAAAGTATCCTATGGAAAAAAAGGTCAGTGGGAAAAAGAATTAGTGGGAAAAGTGGCCTATGGAAAAAATGGAGTGAAGAAAACGACTGGGAAAAAGTGGAGTGGCAAAAATGTCTCACTACCATTAATTTATTCATTAAGAACTACATTTAAAAATATTAAATGTTTTTGGGCAATAAAGTACTACTGTACTACAGTCAAGGCGATTCTTTTTTTTTAAAGGTACCCCATTGAACATCTTAAATTTAAAAGGCGAAAATGGTTGGAAAACTTTTAAGAAACATGTTGCGCCCACCCTACTATTAAAAATTTGTTAATTGTTATTTTTATGAATTTTTGAAATTAGTCCAAAAAAAATTAATTTACTTTTGACCACACCTGATTGAAATTGATCATTATCATTTTTTTCATGAAAGTACATTTCATAACACCTCCTTGGTTTTTGTTTTAAGTTGAGATCTTCCCTATATAACTTGTCTGGCTGAAAATTTTTGTTAATTACTTTGTTAGACTTAATTTTGAATGAGCAGCATCCATGCATGAGATAGATGTCAGGCTCAACCGCTGATATCTCATAACACCTCCTTTAAAAAAAAATGAAGTTAAAGATCTCTCTGTGCATAAAAATTGGTCATCGAAAAAATGTTTTTTACTGTGCCAGACTGAATTTTAAGCACAGTGCTGACGTTTTTTTTTGTTTTCTTATCAAAATAATGTTTTTTATGAAGACAGACTTAATTTTCAATCATTTGGGTCACGTTTTTTATTAAAGAAATGAGGTATGACGTTGCCGTTGATTTTTTTCTTAAAAAAACTGAAATTTCTGTACGTATTGATTGGATCACTGGCTCGTTTAGATTGAAATTTACAATTTTTCCCACGATGACTGATTTATTTTTAAAAAAGGTCATGGAAAAGAAGGTTCCACTGTGTCATACCTACTCAATTTTTTAAAGCGGTGAGTCGAGGGTGAAGTATGATATCAGTGCTAGTATTGTATTGAAATAAATATATTTCAGGACATATTATTAACGAAAATATTGATTATTGATAATTAATGAAATTTCTATAAAATGTTTCCTAATACAGGGACAAAAGGCAACGTAAAAAGAATTTCATTGACGACCGTTACATTCCAACATACACGTGGATACCGCGCATTCAAAATTAAGTTTGACAAAGTAAATAAAATGACTTCTCAATGTTTTGCATAAAAGAGATCTCAAACTTCAAAGCTAATCGATGTTTGAAGAAAAATAGCAAGTCTTATTTGGAGTAAAAGTCACTTTTGTGACTCGTCTGTATTTGCCGGACTCACTTCGTTCGTCCAGCAAACCTACAGACTCGTCACAAAAGCATCACTTTTACTCCTAATAAAACAATATACTATTTTTTTCAAGCAGGTGTTTTCAAAAGTAAATTAATTTTTTTTGACTAATTTCAAAAATTCATTAAAAATAGCAGTTAACATCGCCTACGTGAAAGTGAGAGAGGTGTCTGTTGTGTTTTGTTGCGCGCGATCAACTGGGAAGTACGTGCTCAGAATCGAACCTAGTTTAATTGCAATTGCAGAAACTGATATTTTGTGGTTCCAATGAGTTATGTTGAATATATGTATATTTTAAGTTTAAAATATTATAAGTAATAGTTACTTTTTATTATACATATATTATATTATAACTACTGTATAATCAACATTTTAAATTGTTACTATAGTTAAACTGAGCATACAGATTTACATTGTAAAAGTAAACGAGCGAACAATACAGTTAAATCCGGATCTGCGTTCTGCAGCAAGCTTCTCAACCACCCGTCTTACCTCATATTGTCCCTCAACTATATTGTTTTCCGGGACTATACATATGTACAAAATGTACAACCTAATCATGGTCAATTTTAAATTTTTAAATTTTACTTATTGCGCGTAATGATGTTCCTTTTACGGTTTCCTCCTTATCACACTTCCTGTCCTTTGCATTAATAATTTGCATTTAACTTTGCTGGCCCCGTTATGCACACTGCAGATTGCCCTGACATTGAAAAATGTAGCATGCTGGTGCCCCTATTAAAAAGTGTGGTTATGTCGTGACTCCATTGCTTAGATTAGGGAAGAGTTCCGTAATCTAAGCTCCATTGGGATGAAGTTCGCATCAATATGACCTGAAGAGGTGGCCTCGGAGTGGGGTGAAAATAATAACGTCACTAGAGACTTTCTGTTGTGTATAAAATGCATATAATTTACAGAAGTAAACATTAAATTCTTTAAAGCGCGATGTTTATTTCAATAAAGGTTTTCATTATATAGAAAAACAGTTTTATATACAAACAGAACACGTGTAACTACTGCCAGCTGGCTTCATTTACTTTCGGATGTCTTGTGTCTACTTGAATTAACGTGCTCGCAAAAATCAAAGCCTAAATAAAGTCATTTATAAACAATGCATATCAAGCAAAGAAAGAGAATTGTAAAATCAAAGCACATGTACGAAATGTACATAATTTTCATTAAACTCGTTTAAAACTCAAAAACACAACGTAACAGTATGCAACACGTTTGACGTTTAATAAAAACAAATAAGCTGCCTATCATGCGATTTAATAAAGTACCTATGAGAAATGGATATTATTTGTTTTAACAATGAATCCAATTATTGTGAACTACACACGACTATACATTTTCACCCATTGTATTATTTGTATTACATATTTTTGTTAGACTAGTTGTTAACCTCCAAAAAATATAAACGGATCTTAATAATTATATTTGCAAGCTCATTACAATACAATGAATTAATTTAGTTTTAAAATCGAGATGGAAAAGTCATTTGTATAATAATTAAATTCATAAAAGTAAATCACGAAGGAAATTGGTCAAACATCTCAACTTGAACATTAAATCCAGACTTTCTCTTACCAAAAAAAAAAAAAACAATATCCACTTGGCAAGTTGGTTTTATGGAAAAACATTCTATAGTATTAGCTTTGTTTGTCTCAGATATTAATCTCTTAAGATTGTTTATAGATAAATCAAATCACAATACTTATAGTAACTCATTGGCAATTTTTTTTCTATATTATCCTATTCGAAAAATTTATTAAAAAACGTCGACTATAATGATCTCAAATCACCTTCAATATTAGTGGTACCGCAGGGGTCCAATTTGGGACTACTTTTTTATTGTAGTTATGTATAACTCTTTTCCATATATTGTAACGAAGTGATTTTTTCCGATCAAGGAATGTTCAATTTTGCTTTAAATATTACCGTCACTTGGGTACACCCTGCCGCTGTTTTAGTAAGTAAGTCCTGTTTTAATTAAGTTATTAATGAGTTGTTAAAAAGTCCGCTGGTAAACAAGCAATCAAGTAATTAATTGATTAATTTTCGACAATACCTCGTATAAGTAAAATCCGAGAAATATTATAAATAATGGCCGAGTCGGAAATAAAAATCATTCGTTACTAAAAATGTTAATCC
Source organism: Rhagium mordax (assembly GCA_963680705.1). NCBI lineage: Eukaryota > Metazoa > Arthropoda > Insecta > Coleoptera > Cerambycidae > Rhagium > Rhagium mordax. Next base: position 63,944,161 of record OY796658.1, read on the forward strand.
TTGCCCGTTTTAATCCGTTTCTTTTTGCAACATAGTATAGAAATTGCAAGTAATGCATTTCCGGTTATCGACGCTTTGAACGAATACTTCTAATTGCATAATCCGCTTGCACTTTGCAACGAACGTCGTGTTGAGCACACGATCCCATCGTGTAAAGTCGGTGACCACCTCTCTTTTAACACGACAGATACGTCATAAAAGTTTACAAAAAGGGGAAGCACAGTCACTTCGCTCTCATTCCAGCAGTAGATTCATTCCGAAATAGTCCGCATCAGATCAGATCCGATCCACCTTCAGAAGTGCCAGATCGAACCAGCCGTCTACAGTTTCGCGCCGCCGCTCCGAATTAAATAGCAAATCCTATCAGAACGTGATTCCGAAAATTATTTTGGTAAGAATACATCGTCGTGCACTGTATTTTACAGGTACTGCTTTCAGTTAAGTATAGATATTCAAAGGTTCTTGTGTCCGCACGTATTGTTGTATTATACTACTCAATCAAACCAGAGCTAATTAGTAATACCTCCGTTGGTCTTTTGTTTGTTAATATATGCAGCAGCCGCTGAGGTCTATTCGCTAGGGTCACCTCAAAAGTTCCACTGCATAATAGGTTACCGGAAAACCTACGATAAATCTAATAGCCATTATATGCATCAACTGAGAGGAATTGTTCGCTAGGGCCTTCCAAACGGGTGATCTGCATAGAACTGGCTCGCGAAACTTATGTAATAATATAATAATAATATAAGCATTAGCAAATCGCTCTACGTTTGTGGCAGTAGTTTGCCGTGTATGTAAAAATTCCGTATAGCCTAGAATATCTATAGCTAATCGATTGCCCGCCGTGCATAATACATCCGAGTGGAAAGGTCCGTTTGCTTGTCGTACATCAGAATTCATTAATCTCACGTATCCGAAAATTCAGACGTAAAATCACGTAAACATTCTTGATTGCCAGCACGACTTATTTTTATCATTTTTGAAATAATTTTATACACACTCGTCTGTTTGTACAGTCGTGGAGGTTTAGAGTAAATTAATTTGTTCATTATTATCCTTGAATAAATCCGTTATTTTAAAAAGGTAAAATTCACGAGTTATTATTTCTGTCATTTTAATTTCTGATTAATCCGTTTGAGTAGGGGTTGAAGTCCTTTAGACAGACCCCCAACTTGCGACCTCTGGCTATCTGTATCTCCATCTGTTAGCTACCCCGGATTGTTTTCCCAAATAGGAAAGCCAAAAAGTGCTGTCCTTTGCACTCAAAAGTTAAAGGGCTGGCGCCCGAGATTTCCGTATAAAAGATTACGTAAGTATCTGGAAAAGAGCGGAAGCCATTACAAAATGGCGCCCTAGAGCAGGAACTTTATTACGTTAATCAGAAATCCGAAAGTGTAAAATTTGTCCAGAAAACGGAGCCGCCGAAAAAAATTACAAGTCTCGTGTGAAATACGCGTAGAAGTAAATAAATACCGAAATACCAGAAATTTACAATTAGACGCCGATTTATAATAAAATAAAATACGTGAAGCCTGTTTTTTCAGTCCGTCGAAAACGCTAGAATTTTTTATAAATTACAGTTTTTTTTATTGATAAGAAATAAAAACTTGTTGTTCGCCGTACACGAGGGTTTTATCAATTTAAAATTTATAAAACCAAACAGTTTTATTTCTAGTAAAGAAATAATATTCCGTTATCAGGTGATTTAAATTAAATATCGTCTGTCCGTCTGCTAGATAATAAAAACATTTCCTATTTAACTCGGAGGATTTAAACATCGAAATAAACTTGAAATAAATTACTTCTAGGTTTTACATCCGTCTGTCTGTCTGTCTGTCTGTCTGTAACCTAGCCAAGTGATTGCAACTTAACTTGTTAATACGTCCCGATTGCAATTACAACCGAAGGTGGTTTATTTTAATTTTACAAACAGCTGCTTGCATAAGTACTTACTTCCGCGAAATACTCAAGCTGCTATAGCCGCTGTATACCGAATCGTTAGAGGATTTTTCAAATTATTTTGACTTTGCCCTTGGGGTTAACTCCCGCTACTCTCTGCCATGTTGAGTGGAAAGGCAACGTCAACATAATTGAACCGATATTATACAGGGTGTGCCTACTTTACTGATACAGCATACCTTACTGTAACAGTCTATTAGGGATTTAAATAATTTTAGCATTATTTTGTTATTTTTGACGCTGTCATAGGGGGCAGATACCGCTGTTGCCCTATGCCGAGTTGTTAAGCAACTCAAAACCTGAAAATTATTCTCAGATAACGTGTTGTTAGGTACTCTAGCTGACAACAAATTATTTTGACGTGACCAGGGTGTGTTTTCACCATTGTTGCTTTATAGCAAGTAAGTAGGCAATTTCCAAAAAATCTGCAACGCAGATTTACCGTTTTCTGTTAGCATCCAACTGCCCATCCGCTGGGTAGTGCAGCGATCTGTTAGGTTTGTTTGTGAATTCGGCACGCAACGAACGCAACCAAATTTTTACTAGCCGCGGTAAATAAGCCTGCGACGTGTCGATTCTGATTAAATCGAACCTGAAGAACCGATTGCGACTACTTACATACCGATTCGAACCCTATTGAAGAAGTTACATATAACTTTGACGCGACACAACGTTATTGAAGCCAGACTGAGTTATACGTTATTAATTTACGTGACGAGGAACTACGATTACACGTTCCGAATCGAATTACCGTCAGTTGTATCCAAGGGCATCCAGAAATACCCAGGTACAAGCTAGCCTTGTGGGGTATCCTTTTTAGGGTAATCGCACCCTAGGAACCGATTGGTGATACTTGCAACCCGATCTGAAGCACCGTTGCTGAAAGACGCCTACCGTCGCGACGCCTGAGGTTGAATATCATCACAACCTGCAGATTTCCGTATCCGTGACCGCTATACAGCAGCCGTGACGCCTCTTACTATTTCACCGGAGTTTCACCGGAGTATTTCGTGACTCCGGAGTCAGAATTTTCCGAGGGTGTGACCCCTCATTTAATAGTAAACCGAGGACGCTAAAGCGATTGCCGATAGTTTCGACGCGATATAACCAGCCCTTCCAGACTTAGGATTTTCCGACTCGTATCGTCCGTTTGATTCGGCCTGAACTCGTTTTACTGACATCTTTGGGAGGTAACACAATGCCTACCGAAGGAGATAAAACCGACACACCCGTATTACCCGTCGACGAGGCCGCGAACCTTGATCTGGGAGATATTCGGCTAGGCTGGATCTATAAATTAAAGAAGGAACAAATAGACGATCAGTTAGGGAAGTTTGGTCTACCCGTAACCGGTACCGTGGACGAGAAGAAGCGCCGTTTGGTCAAGTTTATCAAAGAGGGGTGCTCTTCGCCTAGACCAAATACCGCGCCACCTGTTTTTCCGCCGCCGGTACCGCCACCGTTACCACCGCTGGTAATACCTCAACCGCCCCACAATATTGCACCAGGACAGACGCCATTAGACCCCGTACAGATACGCAAATGGAACATCCATTTCAATGGCACTGGCGATCCAGCCGCGTTCCTGGAGCGCTTGGAAGAAGTTTGTGGGTATACCACCCTCCGTCCCGCGCAGCTACTTCCGGTCCTACCTGAGCTACTGCAAGGCTCCGCCTTGCTCTGGTACCGCAATAATAAAGCCCGCTGGACCTCCTGGGAACAATTCCTAGCAGATTTTCGTATTTTTTACGTACCGGTTCACTATCAGGAAGATATAGAAGCAGAAATTAGCCGTCGACTGCAACGCCCAGAGGAGTCAGTGATGACGTACATCACCGACTTGCAGACTCTCATCCGCCGTCATAGAGGACTTTCCGGGGAACAAGAGTTACGATGGCTCTACCGAAATTTGTTACCCGATTTTCGCCAGTACATTCGTCGACAAGACTTTACAGACGTAGCAATATTAATCGCGAAATGTCGTGAATATGAAACGCTGAAGCAGGAGGTTGACCGGGTGTATAGCAAACCACCTCTCGCTCGCCGCTCCACCAGTACACGTCAGTCCGACGATACTTCCGGGACGTCTCAACGCTTAGGCCCGGGAGATCGTACTTCCAACCAACCGTCGTCACCACCTCCGCGGTCAAGCAGCGACCAGGCACGGACCGCGACGCCCTCCGAGAGGACGCGTGAAACCCAGGAAACTCGAACCCGTCCAAACCAGAAACGTAACGGAAATAACAGTCCCGCATCCGCAGACATCCTTACTGACCGAAGTACAATCTGTTGGCGTTGTGGCAAGACCGGTCACTTCCGCAGTGAATGTCGCTCGCCACCCCGCCTATTTTGTTCACGCTGCGGCCGTCAGGGCACAATGACCCGCGACTGCCAATGTAATACAGCAGAAAACTAAACCGGAACCGCACCGTACCGAGGCCAGTTTGGTTCCGAAATATTACCGCCTCGCACCAGGAACTGGCACCTGAACATGACAACCGCCCACATATCCCCGTACGCATTCGTAATAAGACCTTCTCTGCCCTTGTGGATACCGGCGCCGTCCGTTCGTACGTCGGTAACCAAATACATGAATTTTGTACGCGATTGGGGATTAAACCGCAAACTGTTACCGCACCCTCTGCCCGATTGGCTAATGGCAACTTGGCTACCGTCACCCAAGCATATTCGCTAAAATTTACCATCGGCCGAACACAATTCGCTGAAGATCTATTGTATCTGGAAAATCTCTCGTCCGACATTGTCCTGGGAATGGACGTAATGAGCAAGCACGACTTTCTCATCACTCCAAGAACCGCTTCCGTTTCACTGAATGATCATGTGGTCTCTCGACCACGAGTCACGCCCGCTAGCCCGTTAGGCACAGTTTCCTTGACTCTCACTACAAGTGAGGAGCATCGCCTGCAGAACTTTCTTGATAACGAGTTACCAAGTTTTCAAGAAATCCGTGGTACTACCGACCAGGTACAACACCACATCCGTCTGTCGCATTCCGAACCAATCAAGCAGAGGTACCGTCCACAAAACCCGAAAATGCAGGAGATCATTAATCAAGAAGTTGATGAGATGCTAAAAAATGGGATCATCGAACCGTCTCACAGTCCGTGGAGTTCACCGGTAGTCATAGTCAAAAAGAAAGATGGAAAACCCCGGTTCTGTATAGACTTTCGAAAAATAAACGAAATTACCGAAAAAGATGCATACCCGCTACCATACATCAACCATATTCTCGACAAGTTACGCAGAGCCCGATATATCTCTAGTATCGACCTGAAACAGGGATACTGGCAGATACCTCTCTCCCGTTCCAGTAAACCCATCACCGCGTTCACCGTTCCGGGCCGTGGACTGTTCCAGTTTAGAGTAATGCCTTTTGGACTGCACTCCGCCCCCGCCACTTTCCAAAGACTACTCGACAGCATTATTGGACCCGACTTGGAACCCCACGCGTTCGCCTATCTGGATGATATAATCGTCCTAGGAGAAACATTCGAGGAACACCTGACCAACCTGAGAGAAGTTTTTCGCCGTCTCCGAGCCGCGAACTTACAACTGAACCCTGCAAAGTGTGAATTCTGTAGGAAGTCACTGAAGTATCTGGGACATGTCGTTACGTCCGAAGGAATAAATACCGATCCCGACAAGGTGGAGTCTATTCGTCAAATTCCGACGCCACGTAACGTCCGCGACGTACGCCGATTTTTAGGCGTTGCGTCCTGGTACCGTCGATTTGTGCCTGCATTTTCTCAAATCGTAACCCCCCTGACGCGACTGCTAAAGAAGAATCATCGATTTAAATGGACTGCCGAGCAAGAGGAGGCCTTCAACCGTTTAAAGGGCTTTCTGACCGAGGCCCCCGTCTTGACGTGTCCGGATTTCTCTCAACCATTCACTCTGCAAACAGACGCGTCCGACCAAGGCCTTGGGGTAGCGTTAACCCAGGAAATAGAGGGTCATGACCGGGTGATAGCATACGCTAGTCGTACTCTCTCACCCGCCGAGAAAAACTATTCTGTCACAGAACGAGAATGTTTAGCGATTGTCTGGGGAGTAGAAAAGATGAGACCCTACCTGGAAGGCTACCGTTTTACCGTGCTAACCGATCACCAATCTCTCCGTTGGTTGCACTCGATCAAGAGTCCGGCAGGACGCCTCGCTCGATGGAGTATCTTTTTGCAACAATACGATTTTGAGATTAAGTACCGAAAAGGCACCTTGAACCGAGTAGCAGATGCCTTATCAAGACAACCCTTACCGGGACCGTCGTCCGCCCCAGATTCCGAGGAATTGGGATCTCTAACTGAAACAGCTGACTGCTCCTGGTACAACCGGAAAAAGGCCGAAGTGGAAAAAAATCCCGAAGCCTTTCCAGATTATTGCATCCGAGACAACCGTCTGTTTCGCCACTTCTGGGATGCACATGATCTGACTGAGCCGGAGCTGTCTGACCCCTGGAAGCTATGCGTACCCACGTCTCTCCGTCCTACTGTATTGGCCGAAAACCATGATGCTCCGTCCGCTGGACATATGGGAATAGCCAAAACTGTGGCACGCATGGCTCACCGGTACTATTGGCCTGGTATGTTTCGCGATATCGCCAAATATGTCAGAGGATGTCTACAGTGTCAAAGGTACAAACCGTCACAACAACAGGTTGCAGGGAAAATGCAACCTTCCGCAAACCGAAACCCGTGGGAAACCGTCAGTACAGATTTGGTCGGTCCCCTGCCACGATCCAGTAAAGGGAATAATTACCTTGTGGTTTTTCAAGATCGCTTTACTAAATGGGTCCAGTGCAAGCCGCTCCGAAGTGCTACAGCCCGTACTGTAAGTCAAGCACTGTATGACGAAGTTATCACCCGTTTTGGTTGCCCCCGCACCGTTATAAGTGATAACGGCTCTCAGTATGATAGCCGACTGTTCCGTCGCACCCTGGAAGAATTGGGAATACAGCACCGTTTCACGCCTCCGTATACGCCGCAAGCCAATCCCGTGGAACGAACCAATCGGACAATCAAAACCATGATCGCCCAATATTGCGAACAAGACCATCGTAAATGGGATCAAAACATCACCGATTTCCAATTGGCGATAAACAGCTCAAAACACGAGTCAACCGGATTTTCGCCTGCGTTCCTCAATTTTGGGAGAGAATTGGACTTACCCAAGTCGCTGTATCGCACAGAAACCCGACAGCAAGGGGAAGAAATAACCACCGACTCTCTCAAACCCGCTGACCTGAGTAACCGGTTAGAAAAACTGCGTGAAGTTTTTCAGCTGGTTCGAATAAACTTAGCCCGCGCGTTTTCTACACAAAGTTACTATTACAACTTGCGTAGGCGGGAATGGCGCTGCCACCGTGGCGACCGCGTTATGAAGCGAGAAAACCCGTTGTCCTCCGCCGTTCGCGGATTTGCCGCTAAACTAGCTCCGAAATTTTCCGGACCGTACACTGTCACCCGAGTCATTTCACCCGTCGTTTACGATTTGAAAAGTGATACCGGCAAGCAAGTGCGACATATCCACATAAAGGATTTAAAACCAGCCTCGCACGCGGCCCCGCTGCCCATTAATGTGTAATTTGACTTTATGTTACAGTACTTCTTCCACATGGACAGTCCCATACTGGAACTCCTCGGCGACCCAGCCTCAGACTTCGAGTGGGAGCTGATGGAGGCCTGTACTGAATCCCTCGAGGACAACAGGAAGGAGGAGGAAGTAGCCCGTCCGAGCCGTCCGGAACTACTGGAAGTAAGAAGCCATACACCGCCCCCTTTGGTCCGTAGCCCGACGCCGACACCACCTGCCACCGACTCCGAACCCCTGCGGATGACTCGCCACGAGAGCCCATCGAAGACGCCCCAGTCTGGGTTATGGAGACGTGAGCCGTATCCGCCGCAGACCTACCTACCTGTCGAGCAGGATCTCTGTTGGAGATGTGGTTATCCGGACCACAGCAGAGACCGTTGTACGCGGAGGAGGATTATATTCTGCTCCAGATGTGGGCTCGTGGGCATGCTATCCCGCGATTGCCGGTGTAGTACCGCGGTTATACCTCCTAACCCCACTCCGAGGGCAACCCGTCGACCGAACCTTCCCCGCAAGACCCGGACACAAGGGATCCAAACCGACCCGCTGTATTTGCGAAATAAGCGAGCTTGTCCCGTGTGTGACTGCCACTGCCACTACAAGGCCTGAGCTCGACGTCCAAAAATTCCGCCGACGTTCTACATTTACCGCCGTCAATTAGCTTCACCATAGCTAACTGCTTTTTGTATTTTCAGAAGGACCAGCCCCTGACCATGGTCGGCCCAGTTGAAGGACCCCCCAGGGAATACTGACCACCCTGGAACACGTTAAGGCCAACTGGTAAGACGCACCGAATGAAGACCCCCAAAGGTAATGACACCGGTCCCGGGAGGCTGTTTAAAGTTAATTTTGTTTTTTTGCTAATTTAGAATTTTGTTCTGTAAATACTAGATTAGGGAGCTTTCCGTTTTCAATTAATTTTGCCTTTGTTTACCTGGAGCCTCCCAGGGAGAAGAAAAAAAAAATGTATAATGAATTATAATTTTTTTTACCGAAGTAAGAGGGGGGTGTAACGAAGTGATTTTTTCCGATCAAGGAATGTTCAATTTTGCTTTAAATATTACCGTCACTTGGGTACACCCTGCCGCTGTTTTAGTAAGTAAGTCCTGTTTTAATTAAGTTATTAATGAGTTGTTAAAAAGTCCGCTGGTAAACAAGCAATCAAGTAATTAATTGATTAATTTTCGACAATACCTCGTATAAGTAAAATCCGAGAAATATTATAAATAATGGCCGAGTCGGAAATAAAAATCATTCGTTACTAAAAATGTTAATCCTTGCCCGTTTTAATCCGTTTCTTTTTGCAACATAGTATAGAAATTGCAAGTAATGCATTTCCGGTTATCGACGCTTTGAACGAATACTTCTAATTGCATAATCCGCTTGCACTTTGCAACGAACGTCGTGTTGAGCACACGATCCCATCGTGTAAAGTCGGTGACCACCTCTCTTTTAACACGACAGATACGTCATAAAAGTTTACAAAAAGGGGAAGCACAGTCACTTCGCTCTCATTCCAGCAGTAGATTCATTCCGAAATAGTCCGCATCAGATCAGATCCGATCCACCTTCAGAAGTGCCAGATCGAACCAGCCGTCTACAGTTTCGCGCCGCCGCTCCGAATTAAATAGCAAATCCTATCAGAACGTGATTCCGAAAATTATTTTGGTAAGAATACATCGTCGTGCACTGTATTTTGCAGGTACTGCTTTCAGTTAAGTATAGATATTCAAAGGTTCTTGTGTCCGCACGTATTGTTGTATTATACTACTCAATCAAACCAGAGCTAATTAGTAATACCTCCGTTGGTCTTTTGTTTGTTAATATATGCAGCAGCCGCTGAGGTCTATTCGCTAGGGTCACCTCAAAAGTTCCACTGCATAATAGGTTACCGGAAAACCTACGATAAATCTAATAGCCATTATATGCATCAACTGAGAGGAATTGTTCGCTAGGGCCTTCCAAACGGGTGATCTGCATAGAACTGGCTCGCGAAACTTATGTAATAATATAATAATAATATAAGCATTAGCAAATCGCTCTACGTTTGTGGCAGTAGTTTGCCGTGTATGTAAAAATTCCGTATAGCCTAGAATATCTATAGCTAATCGATTGCCCGCCGTGCATAATACATCCGAGTGGAAAGGTCCGTTTGCTTGTCGTACATCAGAATTCATTAATCTCACGTATCCGAAAATTCAGACGTAAAATCACGTAAACATTCTTGATTGCCAGCACGACTTATTTTTATCATTTTTGAAATAATTTTATACACACTCGTCTGTTTGTACAGTCGTGGAGGTTTAGAGTAAATTAATTTGTTCATTATTATCCTTGAATAAATCCGTTATTTTAAAAAGGTAAAATTCACGAGTTATTATTTCTGTCATTTTAATTTCTGATTAATCCGTTTGAGTAGGGGTTGAAGTCCTTTAGACAGACCCCCAACTTGCGACCTCTGGCTATCTGTATCTCCATCTGTTAGCTACCCCGGATTGTTTTCCCAAATAGGAAAGCCAAAAAGTGCTGTCCTTTGCACTCAAAAGTTAAAGGGCTGGCGCCCGAGATTTCCGTATAAAAGATTACGTAAGTATCTGGAAAAGAGCGGAAGCCATTACAATATTGCAAGAAACTTCTCTGTGCTGATGTTATCAAGATATTTAATTAAATTAATGGTATTACGAACTATATTTTTCCAACAACAGATTTGCAAAATTAAATTATGATAAGGTTAATAAACTAGAAATAAACATTACAAAGTAGTAAAGTGTAACGGGCACGGTCGTCAGTGGATGTATACAGTGTGTCCCAGATTGGGGCCCGATGCATTGCTATCTCGCTTATTAATGGAGATGAAACGATGGTTAAATGGGGAAAGTTTTGCAGATTTTAATGGCCATTTCGAATCCGTTTTCAAATTTTATGTAGCACCCATAGTTTTTGAGTAATTTTCAAGAAACTGAAAGATTGCTTTTTTTTATTTCCTCCATAACTTTTTAAGCATTATTTATGCAGATTGGAAACTTGCACATTATTAGAACACTTTTTAAAAATGCATCTAATAGTGATAGCAAAATTTTTCTACCGTCACTTGTTTTCGAGACTGACACATTAACTTTTGTTTTTCTTATGGGAGCCATATTGGATTTTTATTTGATTAAATAGCATTTTTTATATGCTTTTTAACGATGTATCACAATCTGAAAAAATTCTAAACTGAGGTAGCAACGTAATAGAAAATCAGGTTTTTTAATGGTAGGCTATGAACAAAATTGGCAATTGTTCATAATATCTGTTTTCTCCTGTTTAGAAAACCTTAACGCCATATTCTTATTTAAAATTATTAATACCTACTCTTAAATAAACTAGTGAACCCAAAAAAATAACAAAAAGGAACTCTTAACAATGAAACTCAACAACAATAAACAAAGTAACACAAAAGAAGAACAAAACCAGCAAATAATATAACTAGATTGCTAGATACAAGTTAAATGGTCAAAAATATTTAATTAATATCACTAGGATACGTTAAGTAGGCAATGCAAAATATGGTGGAAAACAAAACGTTTCCAATTAATTATTGTGACAGTTCGTCAGAAAATGGTGCGTCGTTGTTGAAGTATTTCAAGAGTTATATTATTTGCTGGTTTTGTTCTTTTTTTGTGTTGTTACTTTGTTTATTGTTGTTGAGTTTCATTGTTAAGAGTTCCTTTTTGTTATTTTTTTGGGTTCACTAGTTTATTTAAGAGTAGGTATTAATAATTTTAAATAAGAATATGGCGTTAAGGTTTTCTAACGAGGAGAAAACAGATATTATGAACAATTGTCAATTTTGTTCATAGCCTACCATTAAAAAACCTGTTTTTCTATTACGTTGCTACCTCAGTATAGAATTTTTTCAGATTGTGATACATCGTTGAAAAGCGCATAAAAAATTTAATCAAATAAAAATCTAATATGGCGCCTATAAGAAAAACAAAAGTTAATGTGTCAGTCTCGAAAACAAGTGACGGTAGAAAAATTTTGCTATCACTATTAGATGTATTTTTAAAAAGTGTTCTAATAATGTGCAAGTTTTCAACCTGCATAAATAATGCTTAAAAAGTTATGGAGGAAACAAAAAAAAGCAAACTTTCAGTTTTCTGAAAATTATTCAAAAACTATAGGTGCTACATAGAATTTGAAAACGGATTCGAAATGGCCATAAAAATCTGCAAAACTTTCCCCATTTAACCATCGTTCCATCTCCGTTAATAAGCGAGATAGCAATGCATCGGGCCCCATTCTGGGACACACTGTATACGTTGTTACCTACTTACTAGGTTGCGAATATCGATTGTTTGATTTACTTTGATTAGAAGAAATCGCTGTCAATGATGTAGAATTGGACTCCACAATAAACTAGGACTTCATCTTTCTTAATCTGGCACCAAATTTTTTATTTTCAAAAAGTTATACTTTGGGAATTGATTAAGAAAACATGTGTTCAAGAAAGAGAAGCGTAAACGTGTCTAATATAATACACATTCAGGAGTAAAACTCTTGGGTTGTATAATATCTATCTATCTATAATAATAGGAGAAGTGGCTATGATATATGAAGCTAATATACCTAAACCTAGCTCTGGCTGTTTACTTATAATTGTATCCATTATTGGTTCATTTATCTTATAATTTTATATACTTATAATATATTCTAAATCACTAGTATTATTATTATTCTAATGCATTGTTTTTTTGGGTTTATAATAAGAAACTGAGAACAATTTTCTGAGGTCAAATATTATAAGTTGCTACAAAGCTGGAAGAATAAGATTAAAGGGATTATTTACCTATTGATTTTTTTCAAAATTTGATGCGTGATAATCCATGTATATTTTTTAAGATATTAATTTTTCATAAATCTCAGATTTTGTTCAAGTTGATAATTTTATATTGATACAAAAACATCGTCGCCTACCAGTTTAGTTTCTTATTGTATTTTGACAAGTTTCTAACGATCCTATTAAACAACAGAGCTTCTAGTTAAACCAAGTAACGCTTAAATTACGATTTTACCTTGACATCCACTAATAAAAGGTTCATTACGTTACTTTAGTATGGATTATTCACCAGACTCGTTGTATAATGAAATCCCTGATGTTATGGAAATGCCCCAGGAAATTCCAGGAGAGAATTAATCCCTCGGCAAAGTTTAGGGAAGTAGAGATTTCAGGAACTTATTATTTTACCTAACTATTGGTTACCGTTATAAAATTTTCATCGCTATAAATTATTTTACACCACCACAAAACCGATAGAAATGTAAAATTTATTTTCCTATAAGATATATTACATGTAGGAATCGTCACAAATAAATAAATAAATAAATAAAACCTAAGATATATAAAAATCGTTCATGATATGTAGTACGACTTACTTGTCTAATAAAGACTTCTTTAAAATTTTTTAAAACATTTCATCTTAGTTATTTTCTTTAAATAGTCAGGTATTCAAATGGTATTAAAACCAATACAAGCAGGCGAATTAATTGTAGCCCAGTGGCCAGTTCGTGAATTACAAAAGGTTTTGTACTTTTGGATTTTGGATATGTTGCATGTAGGTACATACCTAGGCCCTTATTAAAAATCCGTGTTTTCTTATTTGGCGCACCTGTGCACGCGTCAGTATGACCACTTTTATGTCACTTTTTTCAGTTTTTGCTCGATAACTCTTTACTAATGCGTTCTACAAAAAAATTCTTTGTAGAGCACAAAATTTGCTACAATTTATTTTCATAACATTTTTTTATAAACCTCCTAGTTAACGAAATACAGAGCGTCAAAGGTAAAAAAGTTTTTCAAAAGTTACTTTAGGAGGTTATTTTACTCTCTAAAATATTTCCGAAACCCACCCCTGAAATTCTTTGATGAATAATTTTCAGCCTGTCTAAAAGGGCGTTAAAAGATTAGTATTCGCACAAAATTTCATTAACCTATCTTTCCCATTTCGAAAATATTTTAGAAAAAAAAACATCTTCAGAAGGTCATCTTTAACACTCTGTATTTGGAAAATGAAGCATTTGCCAAGTTTACATGAACTTTTCAACTTATTATCCAGCCTACTATCACCTAAAGTTTGATCATCATCATTATGTAATTACTCATTAAACAGATTTCTGTATGTACAGTCGCTTGAAATTCCAGCAATACATCTCAATATCCATTTTTTAACTATAACTACGTCCGGTGCTAGAGCGGAATTACCCCAGACGCATACACCATATCTAAGTCTAGAACTTACTTTATAAGTTGATCAGTTAAAAGAACTGATTTTAAATTTCTAAATAGGTAGCAAAGTGAATTTAATTTTGCTAATAAATTATTACAGTGTTCCTTCCAATTCAAACATTCATCTACTATTATGCCAAGAAACTTGATATTTGTTTCTTTATCTGATTATTAGTTGTATAATAGAAATAAAATAGGTCCCAATATTGAACCCTGTAGAACACCCATATTAACGCTCCTACACTCTGAACAGATTTTTGCTCGGATTTTTGTTAGTTCCATTTGATGAGTGTGTAATACTGACATATTGGGTTCGATTTTTTAGATAGAAGATACCCATCTAATTATACTCCCCGTATGCTATAAGAGTAGAGTTTTGACAACAGCACGTGCACGAAACCCATGTTGATTTTGTGTAAGAATATCATATTTATTTAAGAACCTTATTAATCGATCTTGATAACAGTATTCAAAAATTTTAGAAAATCCTGATGAAACCATAACTGTCCTGAGGGTCATGTTTTTTGAAAATGTATACCACTTTTCCTGTTTTTAGGCGTTGTGGAAAAGTTCCTGTCACAATTTATTACACATTTATATAAGAGGCTTTACGATTAAAGAAAACTGGTATTTCGTCAGGACCTGCTGACTTTTTATTTTTAAGCTTATTTAATAAGGTTAATATTTCATCACCACCAAACGGCTCAATAAAGAAAGAATGCTGTTAATTGGGAATATACTGCTCATATGTGCTATTTTTGTTATTATTAACTGGTACAATTTGACGGATTACCTCAAGAGGTGCATTGATAAAATAATCAATGAATGAAGAAGCCACCAATGACGGATCAAGACAAGAGCCATCATTAGTTTTTAAGTTTATATTTTTAAAATTTTTAGCTCGTAGACATTTCGGATACAACAGTCCATGCCGCCATGGCGGGAATTTCCCAGATTATTATTTTATTTTTATTGCTTATTATTTACCGCGTTATCACTATAGATTCTCTTAAAGTATGAGGTGTAGGAACATGTATTTTTTGCCCATAATGTATTTGAAGGTATCGTTCTGTGATCTGAAATCTCATTGTCTACTACACAAGTTAAACTATTGTCCGTTAAATTAGTAAAAACATGATCAATGATGGTTGAAGAGGAATCTGCAACTAGGGTACGCCACTCCGCCTCCTGTTTGAGATTAAATCCCGCTAAAATATCATACACAACTTTTTAAATATAGGTATAGGAATTTTTAGAGCCGCTTGATGAATCTAGATTGAAATATCCATTTAAAATTACATTAACATTTGAGACAAACAGCAAGTCTAAAAACACTTTCAAAAAATATATTTAAATCTCCAGTGGGGTATCTATAACAGGTTAAAATTATTGTTGTATTAAAAGCATGTATACTATCCATGAAACTACACATTCTTCAAAATGTTTTTTCTGTACAAAATCTAACAAGATCTCTTTTTTTACATTCAAATCACACTTAGAAAATATATCAACCCCTCCCTTTAATATACAATTCTGCGATAAGAACTTGCTAAACTGAACCCATTTATTGCTTATTATTTATTAATAGAATCTAAATTTGCACGAGTTTCAGTCAAACACATTTGTATGTCGCATTCCAGAAAATGTATTGACTTCATTTAAACTTTGAATATTTAACAAAAGAACGTCCGGATTAAATATCATTTTTCCGGAACAGTTTTCTTTCGTAACCTAATTACGCATACGCCGTTGGGCAAACCTTAGGAACCACTGCGGTAATTTTCTATATTGGTTTTGCCTCCTGAACAAAAAATTTTAATAAAAAAATCGGCTCTCGGCAATAGTTTTTGAGATATTTGGCCCCAAATTCTTTGAAAGTCGTATTTTTCCACTGCCATAATCACTTATTTTGACCACTGATTTTTTTATTAGAATTTTTTGTTCAGGGGGCAAAACTACGTATGTTAAAAGCAAAAAAATTTCAAGAACCGGACGTTCTGTAATATAAAAAATTACCGATTCGCAACCTACTTCAGGGAAATTAGTTTTCAATAATTCCTTTAAGTCATTTGCAGTTGTTTACGGATCCACCCTGTGTACCTACTGTATACATGTAATGTCGCAAATTTTCTTACTCCCTTTATATCACTATCCTTGTTACTACCAACGATCATATTACGTTTTCTTCCTTGTCTGTGAGCCACTTCTTTCCACTTTTCATTACTATTTTCCTGAACTTGTAAAGTAGAACAAGCTGTTTGTTTCAACATCGTTAGGGTTACTATTTGTCAGATTAATTAGTTCTTTGCATTCCACCTCGGTTTGAATTTTCAATAAATCAGCTGATATTTGTATCCTTTAACACCCGAATTATTTATTTTCTTGCTATCAGTTTTTATTTTGCTACTTATTTCAATTTTTCTACCACTTTGTTTTTGGATACTTTTATTGGGTACTTGCTTTAAGCGGAGAACACATACGCGCGATCTCGACCACGATCGCGATGGCGATAGCGGTGATCGCTGCAAACAAATATGTGCGGGTTCATTTATTTGTTTCCTTAGGACGCGTTCAGCCGCCACCGCCATCGCCATCGCGATCGTGGTCGAGATCGCGCGTATGTGTTCTCCGCTTTATAGTCCCTATTTGATCTTGTTTTTGTTGTTCATCAATTTCTTTGTTTTGAATCACTGTCACTTTATTGATAAGTTCAATATGATCATTTAATTTTCACGTAGCTCATGAATGATTACATCTCTTTGTTTAACAACATACGAAATATAGCATCTACTTTTCCGTTAGAATTCCTTCACGACATCAAGAAATGTCACATCTAAATCCGAATTAGTTACATGTTCACTCTCACTATCACAACAAATTATTGTTATAATTAAAGAAAAAATTATTCACTTTTTTAAATGTTTCAAACAGTATTTATTAATTTCTACACGTGTTTCGGCTTTCTAGGCCTTTCTCAAGAGTACAAACAATACTATTTGTTAAATATGTTTTACATTCTTATAAACTACATCTGGAGGCTACAGAACTAATAGCTGTAGCCTCCAGATGTATAAGAATGTAAAACATATTTAACAACTAGTATTGTTTGTAATCTTGAGAAAGGCCTAGAAAGCCGAAACATGTGTAGAAATTAATAAATACTGTTTGAAACATTTAAAAAAGTGAATAATTTTGTCTTTAATTATAATATTTAACAATGTTTCACATGATGCCAACCGCGGAATCAGTTCAAATTATTGTTGTTTTGTCTTTTGAAAATTTGACATTAGCACACAATTTTGCACAACATGTATGAAAAATGTTATTCTACTCGATACATCAACCATGCACGTTACTAAAAAATCTAAAGCCAAAACTTTGAAAAAGGAAACACATAGTTTCCGAAACATCAGCGCAGTATTTTTGTTTTACCTACATATTTTAATTCTTATTAGTTGTGAAAAAACAACCACTAACTGTTCCTCTGACATTACGTCTAAGGCGTAGAGGATATTTCCTAATTTTAAACTGGTTAGTTTGAATATTTTTTAGATAAATCAACTTTTTTGGAAGGGAATTTCAAGAAATGTGGTAATAAATCCTCAAAAAAGAAAAGGAAGAGAAAAAATTTATGAAATGCCACAGTTAACATTTAAACAATTTGAATGAAAATGATTTGATATAATCTAATCAGTACTATAATATCCGTTTTATAATCACCTGATGGTAATAGACAACATAATGTTATGACACACTAGAAGTGTGTAACGCAGGAATAGAATATTCTGGCATTTATGGAATATTATGGCAATGCAAAATGACGATGCCCCAATGGGGGACGATATGTCGGGTTTAATTTGATCAAATCATAAGTATTCCTTTCCATCCGTCCTTACTATAGGATTGTTCCAGCAGACAATGCGAAGTGAATCCGGATTTCGAATTCTAATGCGATTGGTCAAATTGGCAAAGTTTTAGTAAGTCTTTGAGACTCACCAATCATTTTCTTTCTTTTCTTGTTTGGAATTTATTACCACATTCTTGAATATTTTAAAGTCCCAGATAATCTAGAAAAATATCTGGATTTAAAAAACTTTACGTCAAAGGAGCAGTTAAAGGTTGTTTTCTTTTTTTTGACATAAAATATAAATAAAATGAAAATAAAAATAATGATATTTCGCAGACGTTTCGGAAACTAAATCTGATTTAATATCATTTTTATTTTTGTTTTATTTATATTGTGTCAAAAAAAAACAACCTTTAACGGCTCCTTTAACGTGAAATCACAGGCGTAAAGGTTTTCTTTCATCCATATATTTTTTAGTTAGATTATCTGGGACCTCAAAATATTCAAGAATGTGATAATAAATCCCAGCTAAGAAAAAACAGAAAATGAAACGATGTTAAAAATAACTTTTAAACAATATTTATCAATAATCTAATAAATTTAAATCCGGAACTGTTTTAGATTGACTGCAAACAAACAAATGTTATTACACGACTGAGTTTTAAATAGGAGATTAGGAGATAAACTGTTTTCACGTGTTAATGGTGTTATTGGCAGAATTGTGCAAATAGTAGAATATGTACTTGCACAATTTTGCCGGTCGGTGTTTTTAATTCAACAATAGGGTTATTTCATGTTAAAGAAAAACTTAAAAATACCTATCAATTTGGATAGTAGAATATGCAAGAATAATGTATTGGTAAATACCATGTCTTTATTATTTGTTAATTATTCATAAATCAATAAAAAGTATCGTCAATAATTTCAAATTTTATTAACTTCTGACGTCACGGTTTAGAACTAAATCTAGGAAGATTTGTTTTTGTTAAGAGTCTAGAGTCATTTGACACTTTTGACAGTTTGCTTTAGTTTGTGTTAGTTCATCATTTTTTACTATTATGGAGCCTAATTTCATTAAAGCTAGCAGTGAAAATTTACCTGAAGTGAACTACGTTATGATTCAGGAATTCTTTGCGAAAAAT
This sequence comes from Rhagium mordax, assembly GCA_963680705.1. Lineage (NCBI taxonomy): Eukaryota > Metazoa > Arthropoda > Insecta > Coleoptera > Cerambycidae > Rhagium > Rhagium mordax. Next base: position 63,962,987 of record OY796658.1, read on the forward strand.
ATGGACTATTTCAGTGTCGAGTTTAAGAGCGTGAAAAATGTGAGGTTAGTTTTCTTGAGATATTTCATCTACGCTATACTGCGCATGCATAAACATTGACGTCACGGCTGTTGGCGGGAACTTAATATTTTCAAATTACAAACCGAGTTTAAAAATACGTAGGTGCAAAAAAAATACTTTTTTTCCAAATATACAGTATTTTTAAGTGTTCCTGATTGTACATTTAACATAAATATAAATTGTGAAATAACCCCATTGAAACTGTGAATACATATTAAATCCGTTCCTGTGCGCTCCGACAGCTGTACTAGCAAGATCAATGTTCTGCGTTATTTATAATTAATTTATGACACAGCAAATAAATGTTAATTAATGAGTCCTACTTTACCTAATTTAATATATTAGCCAATCGTCAAAAATCAATTTTATATTAGTTTATTTAGTATTTGAGATTGTTATTTGCATTACAGTAATGTTTGAATAATCCGAACAGAAAGTTTCCAGACCCCATTCGGATAACTAAAACGTTCGGATTATAGATACCATATTAAAATAAAAATAGTTCCATTACACAGATAAAATTATAAGCAATGACTATGTACTTATAAAAAATATTTATTTAAAAAAAATACAATTATGTACTTACATATGACGTGTGTACGCAAGTTGAGACTTGAAGACTTGCGGAAGACGTTAGGTATACTCTAATCAGACGCTCATGCATGTGCAAAGATAAATAATAAGTAGTAGTTTGGATTAAAAAATACAAGAGTTCGGATTATGGATACCAGTTTACACATTTGGGGTGGTCGGATTACAGAGAGTACTTTCGGATTATAGGGGACTCGGATTATACAAACATTACTGTATTTTATTTATGTGGTATTTTTTGGGTTGTAGGGTCTATTTAAAGAAAACACTTATTTTTAATTTGCCAACGTTTCGGTTATGCATTTGTTTTAGCTTTGTCGTTTTTGTTAAAAGACAATTTTGAAGTCAATGTTTTGTTGTTGCGGTTTGTCATTTGAAATTTATTTAAACAGTAAACTTTATATTTGAAATAAGTAGATTTAAAAAAAATAGATAGTCAAAAAAAGTCTAGGGTGAAAATACTATTATATTACTTTTAATATGTTTCATAATCAAAAAATGGAGAAATATTATCTATAATAATTTTATGGCAGGATGCTATTTTCCTGTTATTTTTTGGAGAATTAGGTCACTAATTCACAAAAAAATTACGAAAACGGAAAGAGATTCTTCTAATGTTAATATAATCTGAGAGAAGCTAACATCCATTCATTTCACAGGTTTATCTTTTTTAAATGTGAGGTATTTTGTGACAGGTGAAAATTTAAGACACAAACTTTCATCCGTTCCCGTCGTGCAGAAGTTATAATTTAATTTAACAATTTTTAATATTTTGACCTCCCAATCCCCAAAACAGAAACAAGCAAATGGATAAATATTTTCAGATAAATAACAGTCAAGAAGTTTATGGTGAAGGATTTCATCTAATATTTCACAGTCGAACAATTTTCTGTAAACAGTTTTCTAACTAGTATTTGTGTTCAATATTTGCTGACCCATATAGGTTTCGCAGGCTACCACTGAAGTTAAAATAGCTGATACATCAATTAATAATAAAGCTAGGCTAGCTATCGTCCTACTAGCCTTATATAACGGGCCCTCGGTTAAATACTATATTTATTTTTACTATTTATTCAAAAGTAACCGACTCCGTACCTACATAAAGTTTGTGTAATATCTAAGAGTACTAAAACATTGCGATGTATTATTCAAATATGCAGAAAGTTTAAATCTTTAACTAAGTACAATCAAAATAATTCATTTTGCAATTGCGCAAAAAGTAGATTAAATTTTGCATCAATAATTTTGATTCTCCACTATTAAGTTTACAAATCTCGCATGGACTCGGTACACAACAGATTTTTGAATTTTAAAGTGGCCAGACTGTACAAGTTTCAGAGTAATACTGAGACAAACGTTTAATATTACGTTGTTATTAAATAGGATATCACTAACCAGCTCATTATTTCCTTATATCACGAGTCTGTTTATACAGTGATATTACTGTATAATAAATAAATAAAATATCACATAATAATAATTATATAAAAATATTCAATTTTACATAATATTTCATTTTAGGTTCTTATTTTACAATTCTCTTTCTTTGCTTGATATAAATGACTTTGTTTAGGCTTTATACAGGGTGAGTCACCAAGGGCGCCTCGGTCGATATCTCCTTTAATATTTATTATACAGAAAAAAGTTTCAAATAAAAGTTGTAGGAGATCAAGAGTACCATATTTTAAAATTATTTCTAATCATACATGGTGTTTTATATTAGAGTGGCATATCAAAAGTATGTTTTTTTTAAATGGGACACCCTATATATTTTTGCAAATTTTTATTCGTTCTTTCATTACCTTTTCGAATATATCTGGTTTTTAAAATTCCGTTGAGGCGTTGTCGAATTATTCAACTTTTTTCAAAAAAATTGTCACTTTCAGACCTCACTAATGAATTCTGCATGTGCGGTATTTTCACAGATTAAGCAAACTTTTTTTGTTAAGTGTTAAGCAATGCCATGTCCTAGCCTCCAGATATTTTAAAGTTGAAATTATTTGTACAGGGTGTTTATTACGATGATACAAAAATGGCTAACTTTAATCTATCATAACTTCATTTTTTTAAATGGAACCCCCGTATATTTTTACATATTTGGATAGAGTTTTTGTCGCTCTACAATTTTTATTAACCTATGGTTATACCTAAAACCAACGGTTTCCAGTGAAACTGCATTCTAATAAAAACATCAGGCAATTTCTAGAAATTCGAATATCATAGGAGGCATTGGCACGTGTTTTTTTTTGTTTTTGCAAGAAGGAACTATGAGCATTATTGTTTCAATTAATGTAAGTTTCATCTCTTATAAATGAAAAGAAAGTTGTCTTATTATTCTACATTTAAATACTTGAACTGTGTGAATTTTCCAAATATCTAGATGGCATATATCACTGACATTTGTTTGTAACAAATTTGAAACGCTTTTAATTTGTAGACTTTATTGTTACGTTAATTTCTACTTAAATTAGTATTTAAAATAAATTTATCTAAGCTCTATAGAATTAATATGATTTACTGTTTCGGGGATAGTTATGGTAATTTTTTGTTGGCCTCTAGATTGTATGGTCAAAAATTTCTACGATTTTCTACGAGGTTTAGCACAACAGAAAATGCGTTTTCTTCATTTACGACTGGTTTAATTCACTTCGGCTTCTTAAACATAACTTTTCCGCTTTCATCAAGTTTAGTTTTTAATTTAGTAAAAGCGCGAAAATTCAGATGTCTTTGGTCTGGATATTTTTGACCATACAATCTAGAGGCCAACAAACAATTACCATAACTCTCCCCGATACAGTAAACCATATTGTTTCTTTCTTGCTTAGAAAAATTCATTTTAAATACTAATTTAAGTAGAAATTAACGTAACAATAAAGTCTACAAATTAAAAGCGTTTCAAATTTGTTACAAACAAATGTCAGTGATAAATGCCATCTAGATATTTGGAAAATTCACACAGTTCAAGTATTTAAATGTAGAATAATAAGACAACTTTCTTTTCATGTATAAGAGATGAAACTTACATTAATTGAAACAATAATGCTCATAGTTCCTTCTTGCAAAAACAAAAAAAAACACGTGCCAATGATATTCGAATTTCTAGAAATTGCCTGATGTTTTTATTAGAATGCAGTTTCACTAGAAACCGTTGGTTTTAGGTATAACCATAGGTTAATAAAAATTGTAGAGCGACAAAAACTCTATCCAAATATGTAAAAATATACGGTGTGTTCCATTTAAAAAAATGAAGTTATGATAGATTAAAGTTAGCCATTTTTGTATCATCGTAATAAACACCCTGTACAAATAATTTCAACTTTAAAATATCTGGAGGCTAGGACATGCCATTGCTTAACACTTAACAAAAAAAATTTGCTTAATCTGTGAAAATACCGCTCATGCAGAATTCATTAGTGAGGTCTGCAAGTGACAATTTTTTTGAAAAAAGTTGAATAATTCGACAACGCCGCAACGGAATTTCAAAAACTAGATATATTCGAAAAGGTAATGATAGAAGGAATAAAAATTTGCAAAAATATATAGGGTGTCCTATTTAAAAAAACATACTTTTGATATGCCACTCTAATATCAAACACCATGTATGATTAGAAATAATTTTAAAATATGGTACTCTTGGTCTCCTACAACTTTTATTTGAAACTTTTTTCTGTATAATAAATATTAAAGGAGTTATCGACCGAGGCGCCCTTGGTGACTCACCCTGTACAAACATAATAACAGCAAACATATCCAAATTGATATACTTATATTGATGTTTCATCTCTAAACATGCTATTATTAAATTCATTGGACTTTCTTTAATACATGATGAATACTGGATTAAACATCATAAAATCAATATGTTTGTTGTTATTATGCTTGCATAAAGCCTAAACAAAGTCATTTTAGGTTCGCTTAGTACTTTAAAATATTTTAAATAAATCAAGTTAGAGCAACCATAGTTTTAGTTTAAATTTAGTCTGGGGATAATTTGAGACAATATGAAAACAAAAATTTAAACAGAAAGGCATATTAAAGAGTGATGAGTCACCATCAGTGTACATCTGAACTATATTTAAATTTTTTCTCTCCTCCATTACATACATTGGAGGAACCGTTTCAGAAAAAAATAGTAAAAGTAAGATATTTAATATAAATTGCGGATAAAATTAAATTCCTCAATCAACAAGCATGCCACATTAAAAACGTAGTAACAAATTTTTGTTATTCCACCTAAATAGGCAAAATAAAATAATGGCTTGGTCAAAAATATTATTTGTCAATACAAAATTTTATGGAAACGTGGTTGTTCATATTATCGCTCTATAACTCCTATTATGCGACAGTAAGGTCACTACAGAGAAGAAACCAAAAGTTAAATCAAATTTTTATATAATATCGAATATTTTAGTTTACTACTCAAAAAATTACCTGCGGATATTTTGTAGAATTAAACAGACATTTTTCTGGATTGCTTAGCAAGTTACATTTAGTCACACCATAACATGGAAAATTGTAAAATTAATTATTTCCTCAAGTATTTTACTAGATAATACTTCCTTTTGTAAACAAGCAGAAATGATTCAGGATGTGACAAACATTAGTAAATCGTCCTTAAAGACTGTATAAACACTACATACTTATATTAGAACACAGTTATTTGGGATTAAATTATGAAGCAAGAATTGATTTTTTGGCTCTAAAATCAATACAAAGTAGTTGCAAACACATGTTTTGGAATTGTTATTTCTCATCAGTACAGCATGGCGTAGAAGAAGATTTGAAAAGAATCAGGAATAATATTAATTATTAATTAGTTGGAAACACAGTATACATTACCCAATTTGAGCCTTCGTGTCACATACAGAACCTCAATTTAGAACAATCAGTATACAGAGCTCTATATGAACTGCTGATCTCAATTTGGAAATTGACAATAAATTTTTGGTTCCATATATTTTTGAGTCTTGTAAAGCAACTGTTACTAAGGTATAAGAATAAAATGGTATACAAAATTAGAATATTATACATTATATTTAAATAACTGATAGGCATATTAAAGTAGATTTTCTAATTTTTAACACAATACATCAACATTATAAATTTTACCTAAATGTACATAAGCTATATGCCCTTATACTCGTACAACTATTATTTTTGCTGAGCCTGCTACATTTACACTATCCAGAATTATCAGTTAAAAGTAAGTATGTATGTATGAAATGTAACGGTTGTGTTCTCTGTGTAACACGTACGATTGTTTCAATATCTATGCTGAAATTAACAAGGATGCTTAAAGATTACATCTCCTGTAGTATTTTGAGCTGTATAATATGTAACATTATAATGAGTGAAGTATTTTATCCGAGTTGCTTTTGTTTTATATATTCTCACTGTGATAATTATTTTTTAAATAACATATGCATGTCGGTTCGCCCTGTCGATTGAGTTTTAGTAACTCTACTGGGTGACAACAGTATCACTAGCACCCCTGTTTTGCACCTTGCCTTGCACCTTGTTTTTCGAGATATCAAAATGAAACTTGGAACGTTAATATAGACGTAAAATGTCATATTTCTACGTATTTGAAGATTTTGTCGGACTTCTGGTTTAGTCTTGAAAAGTTATATTTATTTGAAATGGTGCTGCAGGGTGAAGCCATTTGAAAAAAAGGACTTAGAAACTAATTTTGAAAGATTAGAATTCATCTGGTTATTAAATTTGTTGGTCAAAGTCAAATTTGTATTTTTCCAATATTTTTTATGTCATTTATGATAAATTAAAGTTATCACAGCACTCTGGATTCAAAATAAAACTTGGCTCTAAAAAGAATCGGCGTAAATACTCACCAAACTAGTTAAAACCTATTCAGAATTTTCCCAGAATTCTAAAAATGCCATAATTTGTAGGGTGTTTCATTTATAAATCCAGAATTGGTGTCACTTCTGGATAAACCGGGAGTCAAAAGAAGTGTTTAAATGCGTCAAAATATGACATTTTACGTATGTATTAACTATGCCGAGTTTCATTTTAATGTATTGAAAAACATGGGTGCTAGTGATAACATTGTATAATTTCGAAATTGTTCAAGTGATTTTAACGCAGTTTCAAACTCTCTAGATAGCATGAACTATGAGCTTAATATTTAATATCAATGGTATGTGGTAACATAAAATAATGTGAATTAGCTGAAATTTCTACCAACAAAGTAGACATTTAAAGAATATTATTATTATTAAAAAAAATGTATAAGTATGTATTATAAGTTTTAAATCTTGTTCACAAAGTCAGTGTCGACACTGTAGTAGTAGTATCAAAAAGGATTGTCAATATTAAAATTACATTCCCGCCCCTTCAAATATCATTGTTCCTCAATTACAAAGTCAGAAATTATTTTCGGAATATAAACGGAAAAATAGATGAAATACTCCGAGAATGATTTCTTACCAGCACTTATTATTTACAGCTGTATGTCAGCGCTCATCAAAGTCAGAATATAATGGCTTGCTCGAAGCCGAAGACGCTGAGCGAAAGTTTTAGCGATGAAAGAAGCGAGAAGTGCTTATGTCACTTTCCACCTTTTTTGACACCCCTGTACGATTTACTATTGGTGTCAATAAAAATTTAAAATTATTTTAACGTATTTAAGTATGAATAAATTCGACTTGCTGGGACTTCAATGCCTCGTAGGCCTTTGGCTTTTTCCTGTGCATACTTAAGTACGTGAAGTTTTTCAGAGGCTTCATTAAACGTCTGTTGAATATTTTCAATTGACTCACTTGGATTCAACTCTTGCATTACTAAATTAACAGCATTAAAGTTACAATAATAGTTTAAAGATGTAGGTAATAGTGTATTTCAAAGCATTTCGTGAAATACCCGATTCCAATGTGATGTGATCATACGAAATAAGAATGTTTATTATCATAAACCTATTTTGCAGCATTTCTAAAATGTAATATTATGCAACAATTTCATCTTTAAACCATATCCACCATTTATATCCACCAGATAACTTTACTTTTTAACTACTATACCAATTACGTAAGGTGTCAATAATTAATTTAAAAATATGTAAATACGTTTAAAGTAAAAAATTTTAAAAATAAAGTTACAGAACATACGATTTCATATTTATTCAACCCTTTGCTTGCATAATTCAACATAATTTGGAATCTGATTAAATTGCTTAGATAACTTTGGATATTCAAATGTTCCTACATATCTTCAGTTTCCACGTCCGTATATTACCTTTTACTATCAGTCAGTCTTTATATTTAAACGTTTTAAAATACCTTGTTTCCATGTTATCCACATTACTTTAGATATACTCGTTGTGGGGCGGAATTCTCACTCGACGGTACACATTAATTGAATGAACTAATGGTTAATTTAACAAAATCAATTCAGACTATCTAGTACCTTAGGGCTCAATCCCGTAGTTCTTTTATTACGTTTGCCAATGACAATATCTGTTTTTGTCTGATAAATCAGGTGCAAAATTAGAATTGTATTAGTATAGTATAGTATATAGAAGTGTATTGGGATGTTATGAGTAATAATTGATACTTCTGTCACGCAATTTATTTCAAAACTCGATTTCTTATTTTATGATCAGTGGTGACATTATCCGACACTGAATGTAAAAATTTCTGATACTTTTAAAATGAATGAATATTCTTGAAGTTTGTCAAAATTGGAAATATAATGTACTCGACTCATATCTAAATTATATTCTTTTGGTTATACTTTTAGAAGTATACAAGATGTTTTGTCAAGGGAACAGAGGATCGGAATTTGTTTCTGATGTGGTTCCACCTTATTAGTGGCGTTTATCTCACAAAGGACATTTCAACTGCTATACATATGTTTTATTTCTACAGACAAAAGTCTCTGTTATAAATTGAAATATTTAGGTATAACTGATGAAAAAAGTGTATGATGAAGAAATAAATGTAAATCGTCAATAATATTAAATTAGTAAATCACGTAAAATTACAATCTTAAATTAATGGAAAATTAACTGTTGTTTAATGGCCAATTTATATTTTATGGACGTAAAAAAGTATGAAGTTAATATTGAAAGTCATAATTTTTAATGAAAAGTTTAATTTAGTTTAATTTTAAATCTATTCCGCACCCAGTTTTCGAAACAATAACGAACCTGCGCTTTCAGTGGGAAATACGTATTTAAAACTTCTTACTATCTTTCACTGTGACAACCGATGTCTGATTCTTAAGACTACATCCTATTTTATTTCTAGCAGATGTGCCGCAGGATTTTCCTAGCAATCTACCACATCCACAGTTAGCAGGCTTTGGTCTATTACTCATTTTTCCCATCTAAATGGAGGATATATCTATTCTGTCAGTAAACTTTCCTATTTTGGCTTAGAATAGACAACGTTAAAATATGAGAAGTCTACAGGTGTTGCTGCTAGTCTTAAGTTAGTTGATAATGGCTAACTATTCTTTATGTGCGATGATATAAAGTCCAAGGCGCTGAATAGATCTTTTTAAAGTAATAATCGTGATCCTTATTTATTTTAATGTCATAGTAGATTAATTATTTCAAATTTTTATAAATGACTTTATTTAAGTTTTATACAAACATTATAACAATATTTGATAATTAAATATATTTTTCTAGAAAAAAAAGGTTTGTTATTTCCTTTGCGTCTGTTTATTTAAAAATAAATCAAAAACTTAACATATATGAATTAAAAAAAAATATATGTAATTTTAGATAATTTTCTAATACCCTTATAAAAGTTATAACTTAAAAAATAAAAAATGGTTTTTAGGAGGATAAGCAAAAAATACGTAAGTTACTATGTGTCAGATATAAACAGGGATTTATACCACCTTGTATCGAATTTAGTAAACAAATATTCATAATACTCACCGATAACAGAAATCTCACTTAGGTAAATATAAAACGATGATTCTCTACAACTTAAGGCCTTTTAAAATTTTAAACCACTTGAAGCCAATTATTAACGAACCTACGTCAGATTTACCATTAATTTTAATTATACACTTGTTTGTATTAAATGAATATGCATTTCGAGTAAAATAGCATAATATAAATTATTTGAATCTCCAATGTAAATTAGTCAAACAGAATAGTCTTTGTCTGTATACTATTGTCTTTAAGACCACAAAGCTTTGTTTTATTCTCATCTGAATGCAAATCTCTTTAAATGTATTTCAATAAATTTGAATACATAAATGGTTGAGTAGAACGTTTTTCACGTTTAAAAGTGTAAATTGGTATCGTCTTACAAGGTCTTATCCATTTTTATTTTCTTATTATCTTACTACTTCTCATCTTCTCTTGCCTTTGTCTTTTCTCTTTCTATGCCAAAATTAGATATATTTTTGTAGTCATTCATTGGAAAAAATGTTTGGCATTTATTAAACATTTGCAATAAAAATATAAGGTATACATTTTTATCAATATTTTCATGGTTAAGAGCTCTTTTTCTAAATTTCTTTAAAAACAAATTTATTTTGAACAACAAAATTCATCTTGTATCTCGCTCAAATGCAGCGTTTTCGGGAAACTCTAGAGAAAATCTCTAAAAACATAAGGTTACATAAGATCATAAAGTCACAAGATTGGTAGTGGAATGGAAGAGTCCCCAAGTCATATATTTGTAAACAATGCGATTTATACATATTTTTACATAATATTATGTTGTATCTTTTACAAAATACAAAATACAAACAAGTTAGCCCATAACCTGGATATTAAAGAAATAGGTAGTGTATCTTTATGATAGATGCTCTATTGTCCATTGAACTAGATAAATAAATTCTTGTTATAAAATCTATGCCATTAAGTAATTACAGTTCAAATCACAATTAGAATCGATCCACAAAAAAAATAATTTTGCGTAAGGGACAATTTACTATTAATGAGTTTCTGAACTACAGAAGAATTGTAAATCGTATTTAAAATTTGAAACATTTTCAAATGTGAATAGTTATATCCCTTAAGTTTTCATTAAATACAGAATCAAATATTGCTGCTCAGAATATGGATTTAAACCATACTTCAGATAAAGTCCAGTTTCTTTATAATAGAATATTTGTGCATGTTCAAAATGAAATATATCATAAAATTACCATTTGTGCATTTTTATGAGTCGAACAGAAAGTTTCGATTTTTTCGTCAACTGACGTCAGTAGAGATATAAAACACACCTAATTAGACACACAATTTGTATCTTTCTAAAAGTGCCTACAAACTGGTTTTATTACTATTTATGTATATTAAATAATTAAAAATGAGTCTTGATTTAAAAAAATTTATTTATTTTGTCTTTGCCTTGTCCGTATGCTACATTAGAATTTAATTAAATAGTTTTAAGCGCACTTTTCTGCCGACATACTTTTAGATTTCAGTAAAAGTTTTATGCTGTACATTAAAATGAGATCCAACGAAATATTTAATCATTTAAAACTTTTATTCGTGGAATTTAGTTAAGATACTTACTTTGTTTTAACGAATCTACTTTAGTAAAAGGTTGTGAATTGAATATACTCACGATAGATATAGTTTAGACATTATTTTGTTTACAGAATCCCGGAAACACACGAAATGTTACCTGTATCATTTTAAATATCAATCAACTGAAAAATTTATTTCAAAAGTTTTTTAAATTGTAAATTGCCGGTTTGGCGCACTCAAAAATGTGTTACTTGTTTGTCAAAAATCATTAAAATATTTTACAGATATAGTACCTACATATTGACTTATTCAAAAAAATATATATGTTTTTTGTACTGATCCAAAAGCCGAAGGTACATGGTACATATATACTGTGTTTATTCTTAAGCAAAAATAACCATCATCCTAACGAAGATCATCTATAAGAGTTGAAATGTATAGACTACCTTCTTCCTTCGTTATAAAAATAAAAATTAGTGTAAGAATCCTGTTAATAAGAACAATACTTCATATAAATACGAAACACATATGATCTCAATAAAATTGTGTTAACACGAAAACTGCTACAAGGACTTTGCATCTGGAAAAATAAATCATTTATAGGTTCTTTAATATATACTTATATAGTACATTACATATCGAGCTGGTGGGAAGTACTTTATTACAGCCGAGTCGTTGATATCTGATAGAGGCGAGAAGCGCCGAGGTCAGATATAAACGCGAGGCTGTAATGTATAGTATTTTATTCACAATTAGTGTATAATAATAACAAAATCTTAACATACAATTTTTTTATTTAATTGAATAGATAGTTGTAACGATAATTTGGTAAATTACGGTTACAACTGGTTTCTACCGGAGACAATTAAATGTAGCTATGTTATGCGCGCGTCGACGGCACTGAAACGTTCTCGATCCTACAGCATTCCTCCTCCACCAGCTTTTTCCTATCTTCCGTACTGGTAAGTCGTAATTTTATGAATATCTAATTATTTTTCTCGGATGTAGAATTTTTCTGTATCTATCGTTATAAAGTATTATTTGCAATACGTAGCCTAGTAAATATTTAGCATGTTGGTTATTTATTACAGTCAAATGTGGTAAATATCGATTTAAATCGAATTTATCAATTGGGTGTGTTTGACGCCGGCATTTTAGCCAAATTTAGTGCTCTCCACGCGTGATTGATTTCATGCAAATATCTACACGTGGTGTCGTCTTGCAAGTTAACTTATGTTATTACCGTTCCTTATTATCTTTTGCAGTTAAAATTTGCAATTATCGTTATTATCTTTATCGAGTTATTCATAAAATATATGCACTTACACAGATCTCTTTCGTTTGCGGAAGGTGGTAAAAAACTCTTCGAAATTAATAGTTTTCGCTTAACGGAAAATATTGGTTTTTATCTTATCGTATCTATTTGATTATTGTAATTTTTCGTAATTTAATTTAATATTTAAATTATTCCCTGCTATATCTTAATACGATTTGAATTAATTAAAATTCATAGTTATTATCTAATTGTCGTAATTTAATTGAATAAATTACAGCATTTCTTACCATTTCTTACTCCAATTGGGAGAATTAAATAAACTTATTGTTTCTTATCGTTCTACATTAAATAGTAGAAATTAACTTTAATTAATAATCTAATTAAATTAGTTATAAAAATCAGAATACCTAACTTTTTACTTTCTTACTTATTGAATTATTTTGTGATTCACACATTTTCTATTTGTGAAAAGATTGCGTTTTAGCAATATTAAAACTTAATTTTCTGAGTGTCTTATTGTGATTTGTCTATTTAATTACTGTTATTAAATTTAAATAATATAACAAATTTCTTTCTAACATAATTTCTTATTCAGAGGAATTATTTTTATTGCTTTAATCTTGTCTAGTTATATCTAGAGTAATTTCTAAAATTTCATAGTTTCGAAATTATAATAATTAGTTTATTATAATTTATATCTTAAGTTATTTTTAAAATAAAATAATAAATTCATATCTTTGTAATTATAATAATTGATTTATTATAATTCATATCTTTGCTAAATTGTTTAGTCAACTTTTCTAGAAGAAACTTGCCTTCAGTAAGTTTTTTTCTAATTTTATCAGCCGTAAGCTAACTTGCATATTTCCAACTTTACTTTGTACATTTTTGACACTGGTATATTTATGTTTTATTGAACGAGACCAAGAAGAGGATTCGACAGATTCAACTTTACCAGACCACATCAGACTGAAATCCAGATTATCCTATTATCTTATCCAGGATTGGTTACATCTTTCCCAGGTGCAGGTGAAGTCTAGCTAGACCCAGAAGATCAGTATACACCAGCATAGGCCATCTTGGCAAGGGAATAGATCATCGTGGAAATCCTTGGAAATTAAGGTCTGTAAGTCTGTGGTAGAACATATTTCCATCATCAGGTCTTCGGTTCCAGCGTAACAAATAATTGCCAGTAATTGTTCTTGTAAATGTAAGCCTTGCAGTTGATAAAATATTTTTCCTTTCATTCATTTTTTATTGTGATAGCCCTTCAGGCACTTATTTCCATTGTTTTGCCCTTCAGGTAAATATATATTTTTCATCATTGTTAAGAGTAATTTGTATTGTTAATATTTATTCTATTTGTTAATATACTATTTATTTGAGCTGAATCGTTTTATTTCTCTTGTTGTGAAAATCTGATATACAAATTGTTACTAATTTTTTTAGTAGCTGGCGCCCAAAAATTATCTTAATTTATCTTAATTTTACTTGATAAATAATTCCTTAACTTTTAATCTCTTATAACTTGCAGTTTTAAATCTTACTAAGCTAGAAACTTAAAGTACACTCTTCAAGTTCTTTTGTTAACAAATCAGGGTTTTAACCAAATTTAATAATAAGTTTGTTAATTTATTAAACACCATATTCTGACTCACGACCCACCGGAAAAATCTGAGCAGCCGACAGGTAAAATAAACTTTGAAACCCAGAAGCCCATAAGGCAAATTAGATTTATTCAGTCTGGGGTTACAAAAATTGGCGCCCAACGTGGGGCCTGATATTTTATGAATTTAAACTGCACTATAGTTATATTGAAATCAGATTTTCTCAGGGAGAAATAAGCCAAAGTCAAACAAACAATAAGACCTGGAACCATTACCTAAATTTTCTAAGTATAAAATATTCTAACTATAAGAAAGTATATGTTTCGTACTTTAAACATAAGTACATATTACTAAAACTGATTTTTACAACTATTTGATATTGACATTATTAAAGTGGTATATCTTATCTTATTCGTTACTATCTTATTTTTGCAAGTATTTTGAATTAAAATTGTGAAGATATTTGCGGCCGTTGTAAACATAAAAACTTGTTTACCGATTTCTTTATTTCCCTATTTTTTACAAGTAAGGTTTAAAGTATTTATGAAAACTTAATAGTGTTGGAATAAGAGATTTATTTACCTACCGAATTTAACTTTACATTATTGGAACTTTGTGCATATGGTGATTTAATTTTTTTGTCGCGAGAATAAATACGAGTTCTTATTCTGTACACTATTTATAATTTAACTTGTGGATTTTTATCTGAATTTCTTATTATCTGATTAATTTATTTGAATTACAAGTGATTGAAAATTATTCGTAATATACTGGGTGGTTATTTGTTAGCGTTACCTATGAGTTATTGAAATTTATTGGATTATTTTCGCATTTCTATTTTAACTTTTCTCTATACGTGATATACCAATTACAATTTATTATAATCTTGAGTTTTGTAACTTGTTAACGTAACTTATCTTTCATTCTCGTATTCATCTTATTAAGAAACTATAACATTATGGAACCAAATCACTTAAAGGTTGCCGAACTTACTTATGAATTAAAAGTACGTAATGTCGATCCGGTTGGGGATACGGATAAAAAACGGAAAATTTTACGGGGATTATTAAGTCAAGAAAGCGCGAATAGAAGTTTTGTACAAGGGTCAACAGTACATCCGTATAAATTCCTAGATGATTGTAAAGAAATACACGCGACGATTACCGATTTAACGAATGTAATTGATAGTTATCAAACTAGCGGGGATTCTTCACTTAAGAAACGAATTTCGTCACGTTTAACTCATTTATCGGGTAGAATGCAACGCTTGATCGCGAATAATGAGGAAGAAGAAGTCAAAAAGGGCGAATTGCAAATTCTAATTTTAGAATTGGAGGGTGATTTTGCTTTTAAAGACTTGCCGACTACTTCCACTCCTATTGAACCGACTCCACCTGTTTCGCATACGTTTAATGTGCAATCTATACCTCCATATAAATGGAATGTCACTTTTAGCGGATCAACCGAAAACGAATCTCTTACGGCTTTTCTAGAAAAAATCGAACTTTTACGTCAAGCGCGAAAAATCTCTAAAACCGAGTTATTTTTGTCAGCATGTGATTTGTTTACTGGATCTGCTTGGATTTGGTTTACAAATAATCATAAGAAAGTTAGTAATTGGGATGAGTTAGTAGCAAAATTAAAGCAGGATTTTTTACCTTATTGTTATGAGGACGAGTTATTACAAGAAATTAATAATAGGACGCAAGGTCCTAATGAACGTGTTGCTATTTTCATTGCGTCAATGGAAGGGTTATTCAATCGTCTACCGATTAAACCAAGCGAAGTTGTTATAGTGAATAAAATCAGACGGAATTTATTACCTTATTATATTTCGAGGTTAGCATTAGCACAACCCACCACTGTATCTGAATTGTCGGATTTATGTAAAAAATTAGAGGAATCTCGTACTTGGTCAAACCGTTATAGAACACCACCACAGCCTAAAGGAGGGTTATTAGAACCTGACTTAAGTTGTATAGCTTCGAGTTCAAATACTCAATTCAAAAATAACCATTCATTTTTCAATAAAAATTCATTTCCTAGTGATAAAAATTCGAGAAGTAATTCTAGTAATCAACTAAATTTTTCTGCAGTATCGCATCTTAAATGCTGGAATTGTGATAAAGTAGGACATTCCTACAATACGTGTCGGAACCCACGAAAACTATTTTGTTTTGGGTGCGGGTTGAAAAATACTACAAAGTTTCGGTGTACAAAATGCAGTCCAAAAAACGAATTGAGCGGGGACGTGTCACTGGATGTCGTTGCCTCAGCCTCCACTTCCGAAAATCGTCCAGTTACAAACCAAAAACTCAAAATATCAAAAAAAGGAAAGAAATAAAACAATCAGTGTCTGATTGGCAAAAGTGGCTTTCGACGGTGAAACACTTTTATCAATCCCTTCCTACTATGAATCCTATTTGTGTAAAGAAACCTAATGATAATCGTCCCTATTTTAATGTTCAAATTTCCGGTGTTAACATTTTAGCGTTAGTAGACAGCGGTAGCTCTGCTTCTGTATTGGGTTCTTCGGGATATTATTTGCTACAGAAATTAAAGATACCTATACAGTATGAAAATTATTTTAATGTAACCACTGCTGATGGTACGTCACAAAATGTGTTAGGCTATATTTCGGTTCCGGTATGTTTAAATGATGTTTCGAAAGTAATGAAAATTTTAGTAATTCCGTCAATGACTCACACTTTAATTTTAGGAGTAGATTTTCTAAAAGAATTTCAGATAAATGTAGATTTCAAGGATCTTACCTATAATTTACCTATTTCTCTTTGTACGGTTAATACAATTCAAACAGTACACGATTTATCTTCAGAAAATAAAAAGTCCTTAGATAAGGTTGTTAATATGTTTTCCGAAATTGCTCCTTCTGATCGTCTGGGACTTACCCACTTGATATCTCACACGATTGATACTGGGGATGCCAAGCCTATCAGACAGAGACAATATCCTCTATCGCCGGTTATGCAACAGCACTTAAATACCGAACTTGACAAAATGCTTGAAATGGGTGTAATTCAACCTTCTCGATCTCCGTGGTCTAGTCCTTTGTGGTTAGTAGAAAAACGTTCGGGAGAATATCGCATATGTTTCGACGGGAGAAAAGTCAATTCAGTAACTGTAGATGACTCATATCCTATGCCGTTAATTGACAGTATTTTAAATAAACTTCGTGATTCAAAGTTCCTTACCTCCATTGATTTGAAAAATGCGTTTTTCCAAATTCCTTTAGATCCCGCGTCACGACCAAAGACTGCCTTTGCTGTTTACGGCAAAGGATTGTTTGAATTTCGCACTATGCCTTTTGGTCTAAGTAATGCACCAAAAACTATGGCTAGGTTAATGGACCAAGTCATTGGACCTTCACTTGAACCTTTTTGCTTTTGTTATTTGGATGATATTATTATAGCTACCCCCGACTTTTCGACTCACTTAGATATCTTGAAGCAAGTTTTCGCAAAATTAAAAGAGGCTAATCTTACCGTAAATCTAAAAAAATGTCAATTCTGTCGTCCCTCTTTATCCTTCTTAGGTTTTGTTGTCGATCAGCAAGGTTTAAGAACGGACCCAGAAAGGGTTACCGCCATTTTAAATTACTCCGTTCCGAAAAATACCACCGAAATAAAACGTCTTATCGGTCTTGTTAGTTGGTACCGCCGGTTCATTAAAGATTTCTCCACTATTTGTTCACCTATCTCAGACCTTTTACACGGACGTAAAAAGGGTCAGCCTATAACATGGACACCGGAAGCTAATCAAGCTTTTGAGGAAATAAAACGTCGTTTAACCTCTGCCCCTGTTTTAGCTAGTCCTGACTTTACTAAACCTTTTTTTATTCAATGTGACGCGTCAAATACAGGCGTTGGTTCTGTGCTCTATCAGGAGAGTGACGGAATTGATCATCCTATTGCTTATGCAAGCAGGACCTTAAACAAATGTGAACGTAAATATTCAGTAACGGAAAAGGAATTACTTGCCGTAATATATAGTATAGAAAAATTTCGTAGTTACGTACAAGGCTCTAGATTTACGGTTGAAACGGATCACGCGTCGTTGTTATGGTTAACTAATATTTCTAATCCGACGGGTCGCTTAGCTCGTTGGGCGATTAGATTATCTCAATTTAACTTTAATATTATTCACCGTAAAGGTAAACATAATATTGTAGCGGATGCACTTTCTCGTTCTATTACCGAAACAGCTGTCTTAGATTTGAATAAATTAATTCCCGATAAATGGTACAATACCATGTTAACTAAAATACAAGAAAATCCGGAGAAATATCCTTCATATCGAGTAGAAAATAATATTTTGTATAAGCATATTTTTAATAATCATAGTTTGGTCAGTAACGTAACTGATTGGAAGATTGTCGTACCTACGAAAAACCGTTCGGAAATTTTTTATATGTTTCATGACGATGCTACTGCTGGACACTTTGGTGTTTCTAAAACTCTCTTTAGAATTATGGAACTTTATTACTGGCCAAATATCCGTAAAGAAGTGTATAAATATGTGCGTAAATGTCCTATTTGTGCAGCAAACAAAAGTTCAAATTTACCACGTGCCGGTTTAATGGGTGCTTATCGGAATATTAACTTCCCTTTTCAGTTAATTTCAGCGGATTTACTTGGACCTTACCCTAGATCAAAAAACGGTAATCAGTATGTTCTCGTAGTAGTCGATTGGTTTACTAAGTTTGTCTTAGTCCGTCCTTTATTTAAGGCTACCTCAACAGCAATTATTAAATTTCTCGAAAATGACGTTTTCCTTATTTATGGTGTACCACAAATTTTCGCTTGCGATAATGGCACTTCACTAGTCGCGAGTTTAAACAATTTATCGATAAGTATAAAGTTCAAAAGGTGTGGTATAATGCAAAATACCATCCCCAAATAAACCATACAGAACGGGTTAATAGAGTTATTGTAACCGCGATTCGTTCCTATGTAAATGAAAATCAAAAAACTTGGGACATGTCAATTTATCAAGTGGCACAAGCCATTAGGTTAGCGAAACATGACATTACGGGTTATCCACCTGCTTTTCTAAATTTTGCAAGGAATATTCCTTTAACAGGGGATTATTATGGGAAAATTACTGAAAACGCGGACAATATACTTTCTATTGGAGAGAAAAACCAATTGATTGATGACATACAAGAGTTACCTAAATTATATGTGGACATACGTAAAAGGCTGCGTCATGCATATGAACGTAATGTCAAGCACTATAATTTACGTAAGCGACCTTTGAGATTTTATCCCGGTGACCGAGTCTGGAAAAGAAATTATACCTTGTCTAATGCTGCCAATGATTATTCCGCCAAGTTAGCGCCGAAATATATACAGTGTAAAGTAAAAAGAGTTATCTCTAAATTAGTGTATGAACTTTCGGATCTTGAAGGAAATAATCTTGGTAAGTGGCATGTTAAAGATCTTAAGGAAAATTATGTCGAGTTGGACTCAGATGATGATTCCGATCCAGACACCGAAACCGATCAAGTCGATTAAAATCTCACTCACTATATCTTATCTTATTATACCTTTCCTTATGAATACTACTTGATAGTATTTCATTTTAGTGCCCTGTGGTAAGGGGTAACGAATACTACCACCGTGGATTAACCTGCGTGAGGTAAAAGCCCTCTAAACGGCCACTTATCGTGCAGAGAGGCTTGATTGTGATGGGAGTGGTTTCGTCACTGTTTGGCTACTTTTAATAGTAAATGGACAGGATGTGTCTGCTTTTCAAGAGTTTCTGACATCTAGTCTGGTGAGCCTTGCTAGCATAATGATTCTCAATGATCTGCTGTTTATACAAGTCTGTTTCATTGCTGGACAGGGAAATTAGCCACTGTGTTATAATCAGGAGCAACCTCGTCGCCTTTTCTTTTCTTGGAGCTACGCGTCCAATTTCAGTAATGGTAACTACTATACAGTACTGAGGCGGCAAACCACGTCTCTGGAGACTGACTTAGTGTCCTCTCCTTAACTTCTTTCTGGTTTTTTCTCTATCTCTCTCTCTTCTTTTCGTGATTCTTTTGGGCGAGTGTTATTTGCTTCTTGCATCTTCCTTGTTTTTCTTCATGGACTTCCGAGTAAGGGTACATTAACGAGGCTTTTCTTGCATCTAGAACTGCGCATAATGTCCTTTGGTTTGATCCCATTTCATCTGTGACCATGCCACATGTCGACTGACTTGGATGTGTTCGAGGGGATTAATCACTTCTCCAATAGAACCCAGTATCTTTCCTTCCTGTCTATCTTGTCTTATGTCTTATTTTTTTATTTTTTAATCCTTTATTTGGGGTAATTACGATAACGAAAATTTGTAACTCCTAGAGTTAACAAATTTTCTACCCGAAGCGAATGGGGTGTGTAACGATAATTTGGTAAATTACGGTTACAACTGGTTTCTACCGGAGACAATTAAATGTAGCTATGTTATGCGCGCGTCGACGGCACTGAAACGTTCTCGATCCTACAGCATTCCTCCTCCACCAGATTTTTCCTATCTTCCGTACTGGTAAGTCGTAATTTTATGAATATCTAATTATTTTTCTCGGATGTAGAATTTTTCTGTATCTATCGTTATAAAGTATTATTTGCAATACGTAGCCTAGTAAATATTTAGCATGTTGGTTATTTATTACAGTCAAATGTGGTAAATATCGATTTAAATCGAATTTATCAATTGGGTGTGTTTGACGCCGGCATTTTAGCCAAATTTAGTGCTCTCCACGCGTGATTGATTTCATGCAAATATCTACACGTGGTGTCGTCTTGCAAGTTAACTTATGTTATTACCGTTCCTTATTATCTTTTGCAGTTAAAATTTGCAATTATCGTTATTATCTTTATCGAGTTATTCATAAAATATATGCACTTACACAGATCTCTTTCGTTTGCGGAAGGTGGTAAAAAACTCTTCGAAATTAATAGTTTTCGCTTAACGGATAATATTGGTTTTTATCTTATCGTATCTATTTGATTATTGTAATTTTTCGTAATTTAATTTAATATTTAAATTATTCCCTGCTATATCTTAATACGATTTGAATTAATTAAAATTCATAGTTATTATCTAATTGTCGTAATTTAATTGAATAAATTACAGCATTTCTTACCATTTCTTACTCCAATTGGGAGAATTAAATAAACTTATTGTTTCTTATCGTTCTACATTAAATAGTAGAAATTAACTTTAATTAATAATCTAATTAAATTAGTTATAAAAATCAGAATACCTAACTTTTTACTTTCTTACTTATTGAATTATTTTGTGATTCACACATTTTCTATTTGTGAAAAGATTGCGTTTTAGCAATATTAAAACTTAATTTTCTGAGTGTCTTATTGTGATTTGTCTATTTAATTACTGTTATTAAATTTAAATAATATAACAAATTTCTTTCTAACATAATTTCTTATTCAGAGGAATTATTTTTATTGCTTTAATCTTGTCTAGTTATATCTAGAGTAATTTCTAAAATTTCATAGTTTCGAAATTATAATAATTAGTTTATTATAATTTATATCTTAAGTTATTTTTAAAATAAAATAATAAATTCATATCTTTGTAATTATAATAATTGATTTATTATAATTCATATCTTTGCTAAATTGTTTAGTCAACTTTTCTAGAAGAAACTTGCCTTCAGTAAGTTTTTTTCTAATTTTATCAGCCGTAAGCTAACTTGCATATTTCCAACTTTACTTTGTACATTTTTGACACTGGTATATTTATGTTTTATTGAACGAGACCAAGAAGAGGATTCGACAGATTCAACTTTACCAGACCACATCAGACTGAAATCCAGATTATCCTATTATCTTATCCAGGATTGGTTACATCTTTCCCAGGTGCAGGTGAAGTCTAGCTAGACCCAGAAGATCAGTATACACCAGCATAGGCCATCTTGGCAAGGGAATAGATCATCGTGGAAATCCTTGGAAATTAAGGTCTGTAAGTCTGTGGTAGAACATATTTCCATCATCAGGTCTTCGGTTCCAGCGTAACAAATAATTGCCAGTAATTGTTCTTGTAAATGTAAGCCTTGCAGTTGATAAAATATTTTTCCTTTCATTCATTTTTTATTGTGATAGCCCTTCAGGCACTTATTTCCATTGTTTTGCCCTTCAGGTAAATATATATTTTTCATCATTGTTAAGAGTAATTTGTATTGTTAATATTTATTCTATTTGTTAATATACTATTTATTTGAGCTGAATCGTTTTATTTCTCTTGTTGTGAAAATCTGATATACAAATTGTTACTAATTTTTTTAGTAGCTGGCGCCCAAAAATTATCTTAATTTATCTTAATTTTACTTGATAAATAATTCCTTAACTTTTAATCTCTTATAACTTGCAGTTTTAAATCTTACTAAGCTAGAAACTTAAAGTACACTCTTCAAGTTCTTTTGTTAACAAATCAGGGTTTTAACCAAATTTAATAATAAGTTTGTTAATTTATTAAACACCATATTCTGACTCACGACCCACCGGAAAAATCTGAGCAGCCGACAGGTAAAATAAACTTTGAAACCCAGAAGCCCATAAGGCAAATTAGATTTATTCAGTCTGGGGTTACATAGTGAATGAGAATTAGGAAATTCTTCAAAATAAGTAGGTAGGCTGCAGTGACAAAAGTTGAGCGTTGCTAGGTAACGAGACATTAAGGTTCTTCTGTCAAATAAATTAGGTTATTTCCACAAGTATTTATTATCAATAATTTCTGTTAAATACGCTCGAAATTCTAAAAAAGAAAATTTTTATTCTGACGATTGTGACTTAAGAGAGTGTACTCCACCAGATTTGAAAGCTGCTGCAGAAAAGAAAACCAGAAAATTTGCTGCTGCAAAGTGATGTTTCACTTGCCGGGAGAGTGACGTTTAACTAGCCGGTAAAGCTACTTTTCCGGCTAGCTGGAAATGAAAGTTAAAAATTAAAGCATTACGTATAGCTATGATTGTGAATAATAGTTATTTACCTAACAAGTGCGGAAAGTGATACTTTACCACGACAAGCTATCAAGAGCGGTAAAGGCACTTTCTGCACGTGTTAGGTACAAAATTCTACCTATTAGCATCTACATATTATGTACAAAAAAGGCATTATTAAATTGAAAATATTGTATTTCTAAAAGGGAACACATTTTTTATTGTAAATACCAAAGTCTACTATTAGGGAATTTGTCCCCGCCCAGTACTCGAATTTGAAATAGAAAAACCCACTGTTTATATGTAAGCATTCAAAGCATGCCAAATTAAAGTCTGTCTAAAAATTAAATATAAAATCAAAATGACATTTCGCTATTTGTGAAGACTGTAATATGTATGATCAATCAGATCGCACATACATTTTTTATTATAAATACTAAAGTCCACTTTACCGCACACCATGCGGTAAAGTGCTACTTACCACATCAAAAAGTGTGCGGTAAAGTATATTTTACCGCACGCTCGTATAGGTAAAATATTAAGGTGAAGATACACCAAAAAAGCGAGCATGAGCAAACAAGAGCAAACATTTAATCGTGCTCCCTTGATGTTTGCTTGTGCTCTGGCTTTTAAATTTAGGTGTGTCACTACAAAGCGATTTTATTGAAATTCAGCGATGATCCGCATGTTTGCAAGCAAACATTTTAATTATGGCGTCCTGAAACAAAATTCTCTGTGCAAGTGCAAGTTTTATTGAAAAAGAATTTTTTCTTTTCATTTTTAAAATATACATCTTTCATATCCCACAATATAGTTTTTTCTCTGTAATTTTCAATTAAATTTAAAACTAAATCGTTATTCCACTCCATG
Organism: Rhagium mordax; assembly: GCA_963680705.1. Classification (NCBI taxonomy): domain Eukaryota; kingdom Metazoa; phylum Arthropoda; class Insecta; order Coleoptera; family Cerambycidae; genus Rhagium; species Rhagium mordax. The sequence goes on from OY796658.1 coordinate 63,986,812, forward strand.
TAGGATCGCTGCTAATGTTCAACTATTTTCAACTACGTGTCACTACCCAACAAGCAAGAGCACGAATTTTCTTTGATGTACCGCTGCCGTCTCGATCATACGTGAACGTGAGCAAACAACGTTCGCTTGCTCGCAAAAGTGTCCACACCCAACGATTAATCGCAAAGAATGCTCGCTCGCGTATGTTTGCTCCTGCTCGCTTTTTTGGTGTATCTCCACCTGTAAACAAACGTCCGTATTAAAAATTTATGTATGTATGCTTGATGTAATATTTATCAATAGAAACTTTTAAATCGGTTCGTGCTTGATGTGGACAGTGCCAGTTGTAGCGAGTGAATTCTTCGTGAATTGTTTCTTTTGTTGTCCTGAACCGAATTCATTCAAGTAAATTAGTATTGTTTGCAGGTAAATAATAAATTGAAATTAAGTTGTTTCAGAGTTGTTAGACTTTAAAAATGTTATTCTATGGAATGAAATGGACAAACTAAAAGACCCTCAAATTAATTGAATTATATAGAAGCAAAACAAGTTTAAAACAAAATTTTATAAAATAATAAATAAAAAACAGATGCCTGGAATTAAATTTCTACTAAAATGTTCATTCAATGAACAAAGGAACAAACAAAACCTTGAATTCGTTCTTTCGTTCGTTCGCTTCTGTTCACTATAATTTAAGCGCTCTTTAATATTCACTTACCTTAACTACATAATTACCCATGTTTGTTTTAAATTATAGAGGGATCCAAGATGCGCCAAAAAAACTGTTCCCTGCAGAAATAATATTAAATGCGGAAATGTTTATGTTAACTTAATTTTTGGCATTCATCTCTATGAAGATGAATGACTTTTTTATTGACTTTTTAAAACTAAATTGTACTACGAGTATACTGTGGCGTAGAATTAAATCGTTGTTTGTTTAACTTTTAGATTAAAAAGATATTTTTAATATTACCTTTATTGCTATCTATCATAATATCAATATATAAATGTAAAAGTCGCGTCAGTGTCCAGTGAATATAGTAATTTTCGTTAAGATATTACAGAATATCTAAACGAGACTGGAACAACACCTAACGGACGTGTATCGAATAATATTTTATTTCATCCCGTCTTTAATTGTCTATTTGTATAATTTGAAACTTGTTTATTTTCTTAGATCATTTATTTTGACATTTGACAATTTTGACACTATTTTTTAATTTAAGGTTAATTTTTATGTCAAATAACTGTCAAAAGATATAAAAATAGTTTGTGATTGGTGCGTAATGAATTTCCGGTAGCTTCCGGTACATTACAGTATCTAGTACCGTAATACCTCACTTCCCGGCCGCATATGAGTACAGTAATGTTGTACTTTCCGGACGGGATAAAATTAAAGTCTATTAAATCTCATTTTTATACAGGGTGTTTCAGTTTTTCGTTCATAACTTCTGTAAACGATAGAACATATCAAAATAATAGGAGTCTTTCCTATAATATTTTTCTCTAAATCATTTCGTTTTCAAGATACAGGGTGTTAAACTTTTAACAAATGATTACTATTTATTCATTATCTCCTAAACAAATAAAGATTTTTTATTCAAATTTTGTACACTTTAGTCATAATAAAAAACCAATTTTTTGACGTTCCAAAAGTTTTTCTTACAAAAGCAGTGGCGTAGTTATGGGGTTCTGTCCGTATTTAAATTTTAAACCCCCTGAACTTCTACGCCAATGATCAGGAATTATATTTTTATACAAATTGTAAAACTTTCGATGTATTTCTCATAAAAAAGTACTCTTGACAAAAGTCGTTAGGAGGCTTTCTGTATAAGAGAGAAATATTGCTCTCAGCCCCCTATATTTTATTAACGTTACATTTTTGGGCATTTTTTATATGAAACGTCCCTGTTATTTTTTACGAATTTTACCCTGTACACAAAAATATAGAACGTTCACTTTTATACTAATGACTCAAATTTTTTGTTTACAGAAAGTCATCTACTTATTCTTGTTGGCAATCATATTAAAAAAAAAACTGTGGACCTGTTTTAGAATTATACCATTTAATGTTATAAATAAAATACCATAATAAGTAAAACTAATGACGAGGTATAAAAATCTTGTTTGTCATTCAGTTTAGATGCTTTATTTTAATTTATCAGACGCAGCTTCCGTTGTTTTAAGGCATCTGTCGACAAAACTCATAAAATTAGGTGTCAGATAAGTTAATAATTTAAAATCGGGTGTTTATAAATTAAGTTTTTGCAAGCATGGGAAGTGACCTAGTATTCCCAAAATAGTAGATATAAACAGCTCCTACATTTGTTTGCGATTTTTAACTGAATATTATTTCGAAGTGAAAGCAAAAATATTTAAAATTATTTTTGTAAACAAAAATTTTGATTCTCAACTAAAATTTTCCTTATAAGCTATAAATATTTAATTATAATACTCCACCTTAATTTTTTCTACAATATCTTAATAATGTACAAACCAATTTTAAATTTTAAATGGAATTTATTGTTGAATATGATATTTCATATTCATGATATTTTTAACAGAAATATTCCGAATACGCAATTATAACCAATAAAAGAGTAGATCTTCTGTGGCTAATGGGAACTTCCAATGCTAAACCTCCAAAATAAAAACAACGAAAAACAATTATATCCAGATTTTATAGATTGGCAAATAATACATATTTTAAAACACATCACCATTATAATTATTGAAATGATCTTCAACTATCATTAAAATATAAAATTGTTTGTAACTATTAGTAAGATTTGGTAAGTGGATCCATTATGTTTACTTTCAGGAACATCCAAAATATTTCATCAGAGATGCTTAACTGAATTTGGACAGTGGGGTATGACAAGCTTGTTAATAAACTAATTGCTCTCTATTCACTTGACTTGATAATCAGCTTGCGTTTCGACTTGTAACTGCATGTAAACGAGCGTTGTATGCAAGCAAAATATATAATATTAATACATTCAACAGTCTAATATTTAAATATATCGGATTTATACTAATATATAATTAGTTCTTTATAAGAGACAAATAAGCAATTTCAGCATACTTCTGTTTAACAAATTGTGTAATAAAACAAACCATATACATAGTATATACAAAAAGGGAGAGTAGATCTTAAACATAATTTCATTAAGCACAGTAAGAGAAGTTTTTTTCTTGAGTTTAAATTCACTTTCAAACAAGATACTCAATACTCTCTGGGAATAATTTTACATCAGTTGATATATCGGTTTTTATGTTATTTACTTATTATGGTCTTATCAAAACCAACGCTATTCATTTTATTGTTAATAATAAATATGCAAAATATCCCAGAGTAGATACAAATATTTGTGTGTATATTCTATATTTTTAAAAATTAGTCCCCCTTGACGAATCTCATCTCCAAAAGCATTTATTAAAAGTTACTTTTATATTTAAGAATAATGACATAATCAATTATTTTAAATGAAACACTATAATAATATGTTGCTCTTGTAAAGACGATTTTTTAATTTTGCTTTGATCTATTTCCGCTAATGAGGAGAATCATCGATGCCAGAATACGAACTACCCCCAAATTTTGCCGAACCTTTTTTTGTAGTAGGGATTTTTCACTTACTTGCTTCACATTTAACACATGGGACCGACTGCATTTTTTCCGAAGGGTAGCATATCACAACTATCTCCTAAAGTTGCTTAGCCCCTGCATATTCACAAATATAGGCTCTTGGAGGTCAGATTGAGTTGCTGTCTTTCTCTGGTGGGTCACTCGTGCAGATAATAACCAAAAATCATGTTGCTAAACCTTTTATATTGAATACGAGTGTATTAAAACAGAAATGCGCTCGTCCCTTAAAGAAGAATTGGAACTATTAGTTGTTTCATTTAAAAATAAACGAGATTTTTTTAACTGGGCTATATAGTTACAAAATATCAGAATATTTGGTCGAGGTGGTTACTCAATAAGAATAGACAGTTAGCAAAGTTTTCATGATATATACTGGATGGATGCTTCATATTATTCTTTCACTTAAGTCTTCAATAATATTAGATTTATTATTCTGATTCATCCTTTCCTGCAAAGTATCCTAAGAACATTAAGTAATTTGAAATTATGTTTGAAGACCTTAATAATCTATCCGTCAAACCTATGTGGCAAATCTAACAGTTAGGAAACGTTGGATTGAATAATCGCGAATGTCGTTTCCGAAATTAGTGGTGCATCATCTTGCTGGAATCATATTTGTTCATGGGGAAAATTGGGATAATAATTTTCATTAGACGCACGAAACCTCAAGTTAGATCGTATCTCAGAAATTCACGATATCATGGGGCTGTTAAGTTTTTGTCAAGGAAATAGAATTCAAACATTCTGTAACTAATTAAACCACGCCATAACTTTGTATTTCTAATATTTAATCAGCATTTTTTTATGCTAAGTACTGATAATTTTCCTTACTGGTCATGCCATTTTGGTAATAAGTAGATGAAATATGATGTTATTATAAAAAGATTTTAAATCTGACAATCTGAAAAGTATACTTAATATCATTTTTCCGGGAAGCTATTTATTAGTATTTAGCCTACCTACATAAAAACTGAGGATATTCTATAACAGACAACTAATCGATTTTTTTATCATCAAGCGGTTACAGTCTGCAATTTTTTCTTATCTTTATCTTATACTCAATACGTTACTGATACTATGCAATTGGTACTTTTTATCTATTTGAATGATTTAAATTACTTTACATTTTTTTGTTCTGATACTCGAATAAAAATAACTAGTATAACGAATTCATCTTGATGGGAAATGCATTAAATATCACTTGTCATTAATTTGTAACATAATCGCCATATCGAAATATATTCCCCATCAAAATATGCACAATCAAACAATAAAAATCCGAGGTTCTTTTCACGTTTCAGAAATACGGATTTTATTCCTCACTTCTGAAAAGCTTCGTACTTATACAAATGTTTCACATTTATAGAAGGCCTAGCTGATGCTGGAAGTACACAAAATTGAAAGGTTGAGATATTGCAATTGATCAGGAAGGTTCTTCTATAAATTTCAAGACATCTAAAACCGATTGCACGAGAGCGTTTATTTATAAAGGGCATTCACAAATAAATCATCACGTATGTTATAAATCTCAGCAATTTCCTGTCTGTGTAGCTTTTTTAGAGGAAAAGCAAGCCTGGATATTGGTAAACTCCTACTGCATGAAACAAATTAAGATTTTGTATAAATTACTAACGTTAAAAAAATGGGATATAAATAAAGAAAAATAATTTGTGAAAAAAGAAGTTTTGAAAGTACAATAGACTACGATTATTTAAAGGCAACGGTTTATGTACCTATACATTTATTTATATACAAGGCGATCCGAAAAGTATACCTCCGATAATTTATTAATCGATAAAAAATGTGAAATAATATAAATATTCTTTGTAAACTTTTTTTCGAAGTTCATTTTCGTTGAAATTACAGAATATTTTTTTTATATTTCTTGAACCAAATTAGATGTCTCAATGAAATTTGGTTAGTTCATATTTCTCAATACGTAATATTTCTAATCGTGGCTTTCATTTTCCTGTTTCAAAAAGAGGCATAACAACGGCATTGTATTGTACCTTCTTAAAGAAATAAAAGTTACACCATTTAATCAAAATATTTGTATGTTGTACAGTTTTTAAATTTATAGACCATTGCGAGTAAAAAGTCCTGTTAAAGTTTTTATCGTTTCTAGGTTAATTAATAAATTAATCGCGCTTATAATAAGTGCAATCTGAGAACTACTACCCGAGTCAAGATAGCATTTGACCTAGACAAAAATAATATAAAGCTGATTTTTGGTAGAGATCATGCCTGAGGGCTAAATTGCAACATACTAAAAATCCTGGAGAATCCTCCTTCCGCAACCCCCTTTTTTCGCCCCCCAAACCCCCGCCTTTTAATATTTTGGTGATTTTTTCGAAAACTATCAACTTTACGTAAAAATGTCAAGTAAGCATTATTGAAGCTAATAAAAATCCCCTTCCAATGACGTATCGCAATCCATATTCAGTAGCACATGGTACCCACCAGTGGCGTATCAAATGAAGGGTTACTTTTAAAAAATATACTTTTTGCTATTTATTCTCAGTTTTTTTATCTAAGCATCATTTTTTTAGAAGAAACATATTTTCCTCTAAAATGACCATTAAAGGTGGTCTACTTGCGAATCTTTTAGAAGTTCATCGCAATTACTTCAGCCAAAAAAAAATTAAAAGTTTATCCGAGACTTCTCAGCTTTACGTAAATCTGGAGCAAATTAATTTTTACTACCAATATTAGGCCAGTCAATATCGACACAAGGAAAGGCAAACATCGCAAACGCGCATGTATCTACGATTGTTTTATATATTATTAGGACCCCTGAGAGTAGTTTATACCCAAGTTTGCAACCCCGAAAACCCCGTGCTTCAGTATCTGCGAAAACTGCGAAATTCTGACACTTGTTGCATTTTTTTTCTAAATAATAACTGAAGGAAGCGTTTTTCGGGTATCTTCATTCTATTCTTTTGTAAAGAAAACTAAATTTGCTACAATTTTAGCTCAACCACAGCTTTCTAGGTCCATTGGTTGCGGAGATACAGCCAGTGAAAGATGGGCAATTTTTTCTAAAAAGTGAAAATTTATCGGTAGGGTCATTTTCTAAGACACGTACCGACTAAACTAATGCTCCTAGAGAAAAGTCATGAAAATGAATTTGTAGATAATTGAACTAGCTTCAATTTGATCCCAAAATGGTGCCTCTAGGCCTCATAGTTTCCTCAGTAAGGAAACAATAGTATAACATCGGATTTTGGGAAAACATTGTACTGAATAATGGTGGTATATTTCTTTAAGAAAACGTGCAAGAATTTGAATTTAACATTTTAGATGTAACATATGGCTTCAAATAAACATACACAAAACAAATACTAAGCAAATACCGAAAATTCATTAAACAAACAAAATTACATAGGTACCGTTTTTCTTGTTTTATTTACAATGAAATATGTTGAATATACATAAATATGATTCAGTCAGAGCCATTGTGGCGGGATACGTCAGCTACGTTGTCAACCGCTTTGGTAAAAACGTTGCTGTGGTTTTTGATGGATACCCACAAGATGCAGCTATGAGGAGCACTAAATCAGCTGAACGCCCGCGACGCTCTGCTTCTCTCTCCTGCAGTGACATTTTGTTTAATGAATCAACACCCATCAAGTGTCGACTGATCACCATGATGCGTACTGAATTTGAGAGGCATGGTATCGAGGTACATCAAACTCAAGAAGACGGCGATGCTGATATAGTAAGGACTGCCCTCTCCAAGGACTCATCGTTCGACCAAGTTTTCATCATTGGAGAGGACGTCGACCTACTGGTCCCTCTCAACGGCTTAAGCTCTCTACATACAAACGTGTACTTTCAGAAAGGCGGCAGAGATGGGTCAGAGTGCGCCCAATATCCAGCAAATTCATTCACATGTGGAGAAATGCAAGTACCACAGACGGTTTTGTTCCTGCATGCCATCAGTAGGTGTGACACCACCTCTACCCCTCGCTCTACCCTTTTCTGGCAAGATGAAGTTGGTGCAACGTCTTCAAAAGAAAACCCACTGGATAGACCTCGCCAGCATTTTCCTTGATCCAAACTCCAACCAGGAAAAGTAGGAAATGCTGGCGAGAAAATCTTGATGAACCTTTACGGAGAAGACGAGGGAACGCTGAACACCCTGCGATACTCAGCATTTGTAAAATTGGCCGCCTCCCCCCCACCACAGAGACTGCAAAATATCGTTCTTGGAGGACCTATCACCAGGTGCAAATATGGTTGGGGGTCGACAAAAACCCGTGTGACTGGGGATGGGCTACCAGCGAACAAGGTCTCATGCCAGTCACAATGTGCGCAGAGCCCGCTCCTCAAACCCTGCTTAAAATGGTGGCTTGCAAATGCAAGAAAGGGTGCTTAGGGCCGTTCACTTGCAGAAAGGCAGGGCTCTATCCTATCCTTTTACCAAGGGCGAAGTTGCGGCAACGCCACCCCTGTCTTCCTGGACGAGGAGGACGAGGATGTGGATGACCCGAGGGATGACCTAACAACATATGACGACTCGCCTCCACCTCCAGAAACCCTCGTCTTTCCTCCCCCTCCCTCTCCCACTAATCCAGACAGGATGCGAGACCCGGACCTTCCAAAAGGGCGAAGTTTTAAACTACTGAGGTGTTTGTGCTTGACTGTGTAAATAGTATTTTATAGTTTACATTTATGTTTACGTTGTTTATTTTATGTTTACGTTATGTACGTATAAATTAAACAGCAGTTTTAATATTTTTGGTTCTGGGGGGCCGTTCTATACATCAATGGATTTGCATTTTTATCACCTACTAAAAAATTGGTAACGATATTTTTCGCCAAGCTTATAGTTTTTGGTTAAAATCAGTAAATTCGACGTGTCCTTCAAGAAATTTCAATTAATCTCGTGGCAGACTTTCTTTTGATACGCCACTGGTGTGTACCACGTGGTACTATATGGGCTCGCAATACGTTTTTGGAAGGGAAATTTTGTCAGCTTCAAAAATGCTCACTTGACATTTTTCCTTAAAGTTAATAGTTTTCGAGTAAATCATCAAAATAATAAAAGGGGGAGGTTTGGGGGGCGAAAAAAGGGGGTTGCGGAAGGAGGATTCTCCAGGACTTTTAGTATATTACTATTTAGCCCTCAATTATGATCTGTACCAAAAATTAGCTTTATATTATTTTTGTCTAGGTTTACCCAAAATTTAAACTATCTTGACTCGGGTATACATACATGACCTTGAATAATCTTAATTATTTCAAAATTATATTATAAACAAACATGAATTTTATTTCTTGGCTATTAGTGTATAGAACCAATAATCATGATAACTGAAAATTATTATTCTGGTAAAATTCTATTATTCAACAACTCACATTGAAAAAAAAATACATATGAAACATAAATAATCTACAAATAAATCATTAAAGGAGCTACTCAAAGTATTAGGCAACTATTTGATGTCTACTGTTACTCATCTCGTCGCATGTAAATTAAATTCTTGCAACAAACCCCTCTCTCATTACAATTAGCTCATCATAAAATTTTACTTACATACATACAAGTCTAAGTGCATAATATTTTGAGATCGTGATGGCAAGACTACTAGATTTCTACCAGTAATTCGTTGATTTCCTAATCGATCAATCCAGTGCTCCGAATACTTTGTACTGAACCATTTTCCACACTATTCGTCCAAAATTTGCTAGATCGCCATCACGTTTTATCCAATACTTATTAGTGGTTACGGCGTGCATCTTCCAGCAACCCTACTATTACATTAGCTCGGTATTTGCAGTATATAAAATGGATATCTACATTTCACAAAACTAATATAGCTTAACAAGTGTAAACTTCATCTTGGTCAAAGCCAATGAAGAATACTGAAGATCATATAGATCCCCATCAGGGAGCCTACAGAAACATGATGAATAAGAAATAAATTTTAATTATTTCACCGAAAACGATACATTACGAAAAATCCACAAGAGGAATTTTTGCTCGTAAATTTACTGTATATTTGAAAAAAGCGAATAAAAACAATTCATTGCGAATAGCCTACTTTTTTTTCTTCTTCGAGAAAGTGCAATAAAACTACCAGTGGTTGAAATACAAAAATTGAAATAATAATAAATAAATAATAGATAATATTAAATATGGGACTCATTGAAAACCATTTAAAAAGATGCGGACAAAATGGCAGTGCAAAATCTGTAAAACCCATGAACTGATGAACAAAATAAAAAAGTTAAATTTTACATGTTGGTGGCAAAAATAAACAGGAATAAAATTAGCCATTATTTCTTCTTCAAAGTCAAAACGCTAAATTATGAAATAGTAAAGAAAAAGATATCACCAAACTTGAATCAACCGTCGATCGGTTAGTTACCTAACCTTCATATTACCATATTACTTTAAAAGATTAGAATAAAGCGGCAACTAATTCTTAAAAAAATACAAAATTACGGAATTCTTAACAAAGAAATATATTTTTCAGCTCATGCCCTCAAGTATAAATTGCTAATTCTAGCCAAACATCATACAAAATGTAGTATGTACGCGTTGACGTCGTCTACCACCGTACTTAAAACCAACTAAATAAGTTATTTGGAAAATACCTAAAGAGCATGTCATTGTTATTATTATCATCATTATTAAAATTAATGGTTACACTGACTATTCATTTCACAAATACTGCATCAAGCATTAAAACAGTAAAAATACGCGTGAAAACCAAATTAATGAAATGAATCCAATTATTATTGATCCTAATTCATGATGATATCGGTTGCATTGAACTAGAAACAGATTTCGGAAATTAATTATTGGACGGGATTTTATGCTTTAAATTCCGTCACAATTGTAATTTATTTTTTTTTAATATTAATAGGTGTCTATATTTCACGCTATTTAACATTTCATGGCATAATTAAATTAACTAAAATGTCTGTCATGGTTATGTTGTACCACAGTACCTAATTAAGATTCAGCATAAGATTATATTTTTGGTGAATTGTTTTAATCGTTGTTACAGATTTAAATATTGTTCATCTATAAAAATTCTCGTATTTTATAAGTTGATACCAAAATGCAGGATATGGTACTTGATTTATAAAAAAGTATAAACTTGTGTCTTGAAACAGTTCATTTTCAAGATAAAGAGCATTAAAAACCTATTACTGTCAAAATATAAAATTTGATGTTCATTTTCTTTTGGGTTTATTATCAATTTATTTTATTATAGGGTCAAACAAATTCCAAGAACAACATTAAAATGTAAAGTAAAGTAATTATTTGTAGTTTTTTGGCTTATCTAAAACGTGAATAAAAGTTGGGTTAAAAAAATTCAAATTGTTTGCATGATAAGTAAAATAATTTGGCAACTTTGTAATGGCTTCCTCTCTTTTCCAGATACTTACGTAATCTTTTATACGGAAATCTCGGGCGCCAGCCCTTTAACTTTTGAGTGCAAAGGACAGCACTTTTTGGCTTTCCTATTTGGGAAAGCAATCCGGGGTAGCTAACAGATGGAGATACAGATAGCCAGAGGTCGCAAGTTGGGGGTCTGTCTAAAGGACTTCAACCCCTACTCAAACGGATTAATCAGAAATTAAAATGACAGAAATAATAACTCGTGAATTTTACCTTTTTAAAATAACGGATTTATTCAAGGATAATAATGAACAAATTAATTTACTCTAAACCTCCACGACTGTACAAACAGTCGAGTGTGTATAAAATTATTTCAAAAATGATAAAACAAGTCGAGCTGGCAATCAAGAATTTTTTACGTGATTTTACGTCTGAATTTTCGGATACGTGAGATTAATGAATTCTGATGTACGACAAGCAAATGTTTCCACGAGGATTATAGACGGCGGGCAGTCCGTCAGCTATAGATATTTGAGGCTAGATACAAGATTTAAACAAACGGTAAGCTACTGCCGCAAACGTCGAGCTATTTGTTACAGGATTATTTTAAATAATGACAGCTTTGCGAGTCAGTTCTATGCAAAACCCAGTCCGTATGGCCCTAGTGAACAAATACAAACTGTTAATGCATATAGTGACTATTTTTCACGTAGGTTTTCCGGTAACCTAGTAGGCAAGGGAACATTTGAGGTGGCACTAGTGAACAGACCTCAGCAGTCTTTACCTACATTAACAAAATAAACAAACCAACGGAGGTATTACTAATAAGCTCTAGTTTACTTTGGTAGCAAAATACGGTGATATTTACTGACAATAAAATCTCGAAATATCTATACTTGACTGACGGCAGTACCTGCAGAATGTAGCAGGTTGCGTTAAATTCTTACCAATATTATACTCAAAGGAAATTACTATTAACTCGGAGCGGTGATACAAAAGATTTACGGGTTCGGTTTGATCGTCAATTGCTGGCGGTCGAACGGATCTGATCCCGACTCGAGTGCCATTTTGCCTTTTTATTACCTTTTTGACGTATCTGTCGTGTTAAAAGAGAGATGGTCACCGACTTTAAACGACAGACTTGGATGTACAACCCGGCATAACGTACAAAGGTCCAGCGTATTATGCACTTTAACGCATCGCCTCGAAACATACATAATCGGGAATGAATTACTTGTAATTTCTATCCTATGTTACAAAAAGAACCGGATTAAAACGGGCAAGGATTAACATTTTTAGTAACGAATGATTTTTATTTCCGACTCGGCCATTATTTATAATATTTCTCGGATTTTACTTATACGAGGTATTGTCGAAAATTAATCAATTAATTACTTGATTGCTTGTTTACCAGCGGACTTTTTAACAACTCATTAATAACTTAATTAAAACAGGACTTACTTACTAAAACAGCGGCAGGGTGTACCCAAGTGACGGTAATATTTAAAGCAAAATTGAACATTCCTTGATCGGAAAAAATCACTTCGTTACACCCCCCTCTTACTTCGGTAAAAAAAAATAATAATTCATTATACATTTTTTTTTTTCTTCTCCCTGGGAGGCTCCAGGTAAACAAAGGCAAAATTAATTGAAAACGGAAAGCTCCCTAATCTAGTATTTACAGAACAAAATTCTAAATTAGCAAAAAAACAAAATTAACTTTAAACAGCCTCCCGGGACCGGTGTCATTACCTCTGGGGGTCTTCATTCGGTGCGTCTTACCAGTTGGCCTTAACGTGTTCCAGGGTGGTCAGTATTCCCTGGGGGGTCCTTCAACTGGGCCGACCATGGTCAGGGGCTGGTCCTTCTGAAAATACAAAAAGCAGTTAGCTATGGTGAAGCTAATTGACGGCGGTAAATGTAGAACGTCGGCGGAATTTTTGGACGTCGAGCTCAGGCCTTGTAGTGGCAGTGGCAGTCACACACGGGACAAGCTCGCTTATTTCGCAAATACAGCGGGTCGGTTTGGATCCCTTGTGTCCGGGTCTTGCGGGGAAGGTTCGGTCGACGGGTTGCCCTCGGAGTGGGGTTAGGAGGTATAACCGCGGTACTACACCGGCAATCGCGGGATAGCATGCCCACGAGCCCACATCTGGAGCAGAATATAATCCTCCTCCGCGTACAACGGTCTCTGCTGTGGTCCGGATAACCACATCTCCAACAGAGATCCTGCTCGACAGGTAGGTAGGTCTGCGGCGGATACGGCTCACGTCTCCATAACCCAGACTGGGGCGTCTTCGATGGGCTCTCGTGGCGAGTCATCCGCAGGGGTTCGGAGTCGGTGGCAGGTGGTGTCGGCGTCGGGCTACGGACCAAAGGGGGCGGTGTATGGCTTCTTACTTCCAGTAGTTCCGGACGGCTCGGACGGGCTACTTCCTCCTCCTTCCTGTTGTCCTCGGGGGATTCAGTACAGGCCTCCATCAGCTCCCACTCGAAGTCTGAGGCTGGGTCGCCGAGGAGTTCCAGTATGGGACTGTCCATGTGGAAGAAGTACTGTAACATAAAGTCAAATTACACATTAATGGGCGGCGGGGCCGCGTGCGAGGCTGGTTTTAAATCCTTTATGTGGATATGTCGCACTTGCTTGCCGGTATCACTTTTCAAATCGTAAACGACGGGTGAAATGACTCGGGTGACAGTGTACGGTCCGGAAAATTTCGGAGCTAGTTTAGCGGCAAATCCGCGAACGGCGGAGGACAACGGGTTTTCTCGCTTCATAACGCGGTCGCCACGGTGGCAGCGCCATTCCCGCCTACGCAAGTTGTAATAGTGACTTTGTGTAGAAAACGCGCGGGCTAAGTTTATTCGAACCAGCTGAAAAACTTCACGAAGTTTTTCTAACCGGTTACTCAGGTCAGCGGGTTTGAGAGAGTCGGTGGTTATTTCTTCCCCTTGCTGTCGGGTTTCTGTGCGATACAGCGACTTGGGTAAGTCCAATTCTCTCCCAAAATTGAGGAACGCAGGCGAAAATCCGGTTGACTCGTGTTTTGAGCTGTTTATCGCCAATTGGAAATCGGTGATGTTTTGATCCCATTTACGATGGTCTTGTTCGCAATATTGGGCGATCATGGTTTTGATTGTCCGATTGGTTCGTTCCACGGGATTGGCTTGCGGCGTATACGGAGGCGTGAAACGGTGCTGTATTCCCAATTCTTCCAGGGTGCGACGGAACAGTCGGCTATCATACTGAGAGCCGTTATCACTTATAACGGTGCGGGGGCAACCAAAACGGGTGATAACTTCGTCATACAGTGCTTGACTTACAGTACGGGCTGTAGCACTTCGGAGCGGCTTGCACTGGACCCATTTAGTAAAGCGATCTTGAAAAACCACAAGGTAATTATTCCCTTTACTGGATCGTGGCAGGGGACCGACCAAATCTGTACTGACGGTTTCCCACGGGTTTCGGTTTGCGGAAGGTTGCATTTTCCCTGCAACCTGTTGTTGTGACGGTTTGTACCTTTGACACTGTAGACATCCTCTGACATATTTGGCGATATCGCGAAACATACCAGGCCAATAGTACCGGTGAGCCATGCGCGCCACAGTTTTGGCTATTCCCATATGTCCAGCGGACGGAGCATCATGGTTTTCGGCCAATACAGTAGGACGGAGAGACGTGGGTACGCATAGCTTCCAGGGGTCAGACAGCTCCGGCTCAGTCAGATCATGTGCATCCCAGAAGTGGCGAAACAGACGGTTGTCTCGGATGCAATAATCTGGAAGGGCTTCGGGATTTTTTTCCACTTCGGCCTTTTTCCGGTTGTACCAGGAGCAGTCAGCTGTTTCAGTTAGAGATCCCAATTCCTCGGAATCTGGGGCGGACGACGGTCCCGGTAAGGGTTGTCTTGATAAGGCATCTGCTACTCGGTTCAAGGTGCCTTTTCGGTACTTAATCTCAAAATCGTATTGTTGCAAAAAGATACTCCATCGAGCGAGGCGTCCTGCCGGACTCTTGATCGAGTGCAACCAACGGAGAGATTGGTGATCGGTTAGCACGGTAAAACGGTAGCCTTCCAGGTAGGGTCTCATCTTTTCTACTCCCCAGACAATCGCTAAACATTCTCGTTCTGTGACAGAATAATTTTTCTCGGCGGGTGAGAGAGTACGACTAGCGTATGCTATCACCCGGTCATGACCCTCTATTTCCTGGGTTAACGCTACCCCAAGGCCTTGGTCGGATGCGTCTGTTTGCAGAGTGAATGGTTGAGAGAAATCCGGACACGTCAAGACGGGGGCCTCGGTCAGAAAGCCTTTTAAACGGTTGAAGGCCTCCTCTTGCTCGGCAGTCCATTTAAATCGATGATTCTTCTTTAGCAGTCGCGTCAGGGGGGTTACGATTTGCGAAAATGCAGGCACAAATCGACGGTACCAGGACGCAACGCCTAAAAATCGGCGTACGTCGCGGACGTTACGTGGTGTCGGAATTTGACGAATAGACTCCACCTTGTCGGGATCGGTATTTATTCCTTCGGACGTAACGACATGTCCCAGATACTTCAGTGACTTCCTACAGAATTCACACTTTGCAGGGTTCAGTTGTAAGTTCGCGGCTCGGAGACGGCGAAAAACTTCTCTCAGGTTGGTCAGGTGTTCCTCGAACGTTTCTCCTAGGACGATTATATCATCCAGATAGGCGAACGCGTGGGGTTCCAAGTCGGGTCCAATAATGCTGTCGAGTAGTCTTTGGAAAGTGGCGGGGGCGGAGTGCAGTCCAAACGGCATTACTCTAAACTGGAACAGTCCACGGCCCGGAACGGTGAACGCGGTGATGGGTTTACTGGAACGGGAGAGAGGTATCTGCCAGTATCCCTGTTTCAGGTCGATACTAGAGATATATCGGGCTCTGCGTAACTTGTCGAGAATATGGTTGATGTATGGTAGCGGGTATGCATCTTTTTCGGTAACTTCGTTTATTTTTCGAAAGTCTATACAGAACCGGGGTTTTCCATCTTTCTTTTTGACTATGACTACCGGTGAACTCCACGGACTGTGAGACGGTTCGATGATCCCATTTTTTAGCATCTCATCAACTTCTTGATTAATGATCTCCTGCATTTTCGGGTTTTGTGGACGGTACCTCTGCTTGATTGGTTCGGAATGCGACAGACGGATGTGGTGTTGTACCTGGTCGGTAGTACCACGGATTTCTTGAAAACTTGGTAACTCGTTATCAAGAAAGTTCTGCAGGCGATGCTCCTCACTTGTAGTGAGAGTCAAGGAAACTGTGCCTAACGGGCTAGCGGGCGTGACTCGTGGTCGAGAGACCACATGACCATTCAGTGAAACGGAAGCGGTTCTGGGAGTGATGAGAAAGTCGTGCTTGCTCATTACGTCCATTCCCAGGACAATGTCGGACGAGAGATTTTCCAGATACAATAGTTCTTCAGCGAATTGTGTTCGGCCGATGGTAAATTGTAGCGAATATGCTTGGGTGACGGTAGCCAAGTTGCCATTAGCCAATCGGGCAGAGGGTGCGGTAACAGTTTGCGGTTTAATCCCCAATCGCGTACAAAATTCATGTATTTGGTTACCGACGTACGAACGGACGGCGCCGGTATCCACAAGGGCGGAGAAGGTCTTATTACGAATGCGTACGGGGATATGTGGGCGGTTGTCATGATCAGGCGTCAGTTCCTGGTGCGAGGCGGTAATATTTCGGAACCAAACTGGCCTCGGTACGGTGCGGTTCCGGTTTAGTTTTCCGCTGTATTACATTGGCAGTCGCGGGTCATTGTGCCCTGACGGCCGCAGCGTGAACAAAATAGGCGGGGTGGCGAGCGACATTCACTGCGGAAGTGACCGGTCTTGCCACAACGCCAACAGATTGTACTTCGGTCAGTAAGGATGTCTGCGGATGCGGAACTGTTATTTCCGTTACGTTTCTGGTTTGGACGGGTTCGAGTTTCCTGGGTTTCACGCGTCCTCTCGGAGGGCGTCGCGGTCCGTGCCTGGTCGCTGCTTGACCGCGGAGGTGGTGACGACGGTTGGTTGGAAGTACGATCTCCCGGGCCTAAGCGTTGAGACGTCCCGGAAGTATCGTCGGACTGACGTGTACTGGTGGAGCGGCGAGCGAGAGGTGGTTTGCTATACACCCGGTCAACCTCCTGCTTCAGCGTTTCATATTCACGACATTTCGCGATTAATATTGCTACGTCTGTAAAGTCTTGTCGACGAATGTACTGGCGAAAATCGGGTAACAAATTTCGGTAGAGCCATCGTAACTCTTGTTCCCCGGAAAGTCCTCTATGACGACGGATGAGAGTCTGCAAGTCGGTGATGTACGTCATCACTGACTCCTCTGGGCGTTGCAGTCGACGGCTAATTTCTGCTTCTATATCTTCCTGATAGTGAACCGGTACGTAAAAAATACGAAAATCTGCTAGGAATTGTTCCCAGGAGGTCCAGCGGGCTTTATTATTGCGGTACCAGAGCAAGGCGGAGCCTTGCAGTAGCTCAGGTAGGACCGGAAGTAACTGCGCGGGACGGAGGGTGGTATACCCACAAACTTCTTCCAAGCGCTCCAGGAACGCGGCTGGATCGCCAGTGCCATTGAAATGGATGTTCCATTTGCGTATCTGTACGGGGTCTAATGGCGTCTGTCCTGGTGCAATATTGTGGGGCGGTTGAGGTATTACCAGCGGTGGTAACGGTGGCGGTACCGGCGGCGGAAAAACAGGTGGCGCGGTATTTGGTCTAGGCGAAGAGCACCCCTCTTTGATAAACTTGACCAAACGGCGCTTCTTCTCGTCCACGGTACCGGTTACGGGTAGACCAAACTTCCCTAACTGATCGTCTATTTGTTCCTTCTTTAATTTATAGATCCAGCCTAGCCGAATATCTCCCAGATCAAGGTTTGCGGCCTCGTCGACGGGTAATACGGGTGTGTCGGTTTTATCTCCTTCGGTAGGCATTGTGTTACCTCCCAAAGATGTCAGTAAAACGAGTTCAGGCCGAAACGGACGATACGAGTCGGAAAATCCTAAGTCTGGAAGGGCTGGTTATATCGCGTCGAAACTATCGGCAATCGCTTTAGCGTACTCGGTTTACTATTAAATGAGGGGTCACACCCTCGGAAAATTCTGACTCCGGAGTCACGAAATACTCCGGTGAAACTCCGGTGAAATAGTAAGAGGCGTCACGGCTGCTGTATAGCGGTCACGGATACGGAAATCTGCAGGTTGTGATGATATTCAACCTCAGGCGTCGCGACGGTAGGCGTCTTTCAGCAACGGTGCTTCAGATCGGGTTGCAAGTATCACCAATCGGTTCCTAGGGTGCGATTACCCTAAAAAGGATACCCCACAAGGCTAGCTTGTACCTGGGTATTTCTGGATGACCTTGGCTACAACCGACGGTAATTCGATTTGGAACGTGCAATCGTAGTTCCTCGTCACGTAAATTAATAACGTATAACTCGGTCTGGCTTCAATAACGTTGTGTCGCGTCAAAGTTATATGTAACTTCTTTACTAGAGTTGGAATCGGTATGTAAGTAGTCGCAATCGGTTCTTCAGGTTCGATTTAATCAGAATCGACACGTCGCAGGCTTATTTACCGCGGCTAGTAAAATTTGGTTGCGTTCGTTGCGTGCCGAATTCACAAAAAAAACCTAACAGATCGCTGCACTACCCAGCGGATGGGCAGTTGGATGCTAACAGAAAACGGTAAATCTGCGTTGCAGATTTTTGGAAATTGCCTACTTACTTGCTATAAAGCAACACTGGTGAAAACACACCCTGGTCACGTCAAAATAATTTGTTGTCAGCTAGAGTACCTAACAACACGTTATCTGAGAATAATTTTCAGGTTTTGAGTTGCTTAACAACTCGGCATAGGGCAACAGCGGTATCTGCCCCCTATGACAGCGTCAAAAATAACAAAATAATGCTAAAATTATTTAAATCCCTAATAGACTGTAACAGTAAGGTATGCTGTATCAGTAAAGTAGGCACACCCTGTATAATATCGGTTCAATTATGTTGACGTTGCCTTTCCACTCAACATGGCAGAGAGTAGCGGGAGTTAACCCCAAGGGCAAAGTCAAAATAATTTGCAAAATCCTCTAACGATTCGGTATACAGCGGCTATAGCAGCTTGAGTATTTCGCGGAAGTAAGTACTTATGCAAGCAGCTGTTTGTAAAATTAAAATAAACCACCTTCGGTTGTAATTGCAATCGGGACGTATTAACAAGTTAAGTTGCAATCACTTGGCTAGGTTACAGACAGACAGACAGACAGACAGACGGATGTAAAACCTAGAAGTAATTTATTTCAAGTTTATTTCGATGTTTAAATCCTCCGAGTTAAATAGGAAATGTTTTTATTATCTAGCAGACAGACAGACGATATTTAATTTAAATCACCTGATAACGGAATATTATTTCTTTACTAGAAATAAAACTGTTTGGTTTTATAAATTTTAAATTGATAAAACCCTCGTGTACGGCGAACAACAAGTTTTTATTTCTTATCAATAAAAAAAACTGTAATTTATAAAAAATTCTAGCGTTTTCGACGGACTGAAAAAACAGGCTTCACGTATTTTATTTTATTATAAATCGGCGTCTAATTGTAAATTTCTGGTATTTCGGTATTTATTTACTTCTACGCGTATTTCACACGAGACTTGTAATTTTTCGGCGGCTCCGTTTTCTGGACAACTTTACACTTTCGGATTTCTGATTAACGTAATAAAGTTCCTGCTCTAGGGCGCCATTTTGTAATGGCTTCCTCTCTTTTCCAGATACTTACGTAATCTTTTATACGGAAATCTCGGGCGCCAGCCCTTTAACTTTTGAGTGCAAAGGACAGCACTTTTTGGCTTTCCTATTTGGGAAAGCAATCCGGGGTAGCTAACAGATGGAGATACAGATAGCCAGAGGTCGCAAGTTGGGGGTCTGTCTAAAGGACTTCAACCCCTACTCAAACGGATTAATCAGAAATTAAAATGACAGAAATAATAACTCGTGAATTTTACCTTTTTAAAATAACGGATTTATTCAAGGATAATAATGAACAAATTAATTTACTCTAAACCTCCACGACTGTACAAACAGTCGAGTGTGTATAAAATTATTTCAAAAATGATAAAACAAGTCGAGCTGGCAATCAAGAATTTTTTACGTGATTTTACGTCTGAATTTTCGGATACGTGAGATTAATGAATTCTGATGTACGACAAGCAAATGTTTCCACGAGGATTATAGACGGCGGGCAGTCCGTCAGCTATAGATATTTGAGGCTAGATACAAGATTTAAACAAACGGTAAGCTACTGCCGCAAACGTCGAGCTATTTGTTACAGGATTATTTTAAATAATGACAGCTTTGCGAGTCAGTTCTATGCAAAACCCAGTCCGTATGGCCCTAGTGAACAAATACAAACTGTTAATGCATATAGTGACTATTTTTCACGTAGGTTTTCCGGTAACCTAGTAGGCAAGGGAACATTTGAGGTGGCACTAGTGAACAGACCTCAGCAGTCTTTACCTACATTAACAAAATAAACAAACCAACGGAGGTATTACTAATAAGCTCTAGTTTACTTTGGTAGCAAAATACGGTGATATTTACTGACAATAAAATCTCGAAATATCTATACTTGACTGACGGCAGTACCTGCAGAATGTAGCAGGTTGCGTTAAATTCTTACCAATATTATACTCAAAGGAAATTACTATTAACTCGGAGCGGTGATACAAAAGATTTACGGGTTCGGTTTGATCGTCAATTGCTGGCGGTCGAACGGATCTGATCCCGACTCGAGTGCCATTTTGCCTTTTTATTACCTTTTTGACGTATCTGTCGTGTTAAAAGAGAGATGGTCACCGACTTTAAACGACAGACTTGGATGTACAACCCGGCATAACGTACAAAGGTCCAGCGTATTATGCACTTTAACGCATCGCCTCGAAACATACATAATCGGGAATGAATTACTTGTAATTTCTATCCTATGTTACAAAAAGAACCGGATTAAAACGGGCAAGGATTAACATTTTTAGTAACGAATGATTTTTATTTCCGACTCGGCCATTATTTATAATATTTCTCGGATTTTACTTATACGAGGTATTGTCGAAAATTAATCAATTAATTACTTGATTGCTTGTTTACCAGCGGACTTTTTAACAACTCATTAATAACTTAATTAAAACAGGACTTACTTACTAAAACAGCGGCAGGGTGTACCCAAGTGACGGTAATATTTAAAGCAAAATTGAACATTCCTTGATCGGAAAAAATCACTTCGTTACAACTTAAGCAATCGGATAAGAAGGTACAAAATATCGAGTTGTATAAGTACCACAGTAAAGTTGCTTGAGGATGTATCTAGTCCTAAAATTGAAGATGCATATAAATCTGTAATTTGCTGGTTCCAGAATAATTCATCTCTCGTGAATCGTTTTAGTTTTAGTTTCTTGTTATTCTGCTTAATATTAAAACATTTGTTTTATTTATTGTCCATGTCAGACTTAATGAAGATGTTATCAGCAAATCAACGCTTTCAAATTACACTCTGGGTAAAACGTATATCAATATTATCAACAGATTGATATCAGTAATGGACTGTTAAAGATTTATTCACAAATTATAATAGGAGAAAATCCAATGTGATGCACGTCTCGAAGTAGTCCAGCTTTTTTCATGAAATTGGCATAAATTGTCAAAGAATTGATATTCGTTTAGAGATTATCCTAGGCTTATAATATATACTTTAGAGTTGCGTATTCTGCTTACTCCATGTATTTTTAACTAACTTTTTCTAAAGGAAGTTCCCAACTAGACCTACTTTTTTATTTGCCTGTTTATCAATAAAGCACTCCGCATCTGTCATAAATATATTTACTATAACACATCTTACACATCTTTCGAATTACTCTATATTTTAGAGAGTGAAGAGCCCAGACGTAAAAGACATTATTTGACCTTTATAATTCAATCTTGAATGCATAAAGCACACTAGAAATTCCTATCCGTTTAAACAGGAAATAAACCACTAATGCATTTTTATCAATTTCTAAATTATAAAGAAATTTTAAACTTAAAATCTAATTTAACCGATAATAAACAATGGAAAAACGTGAAAGTTTTAAAATTTCGGGTAATATAGCCCCACTTGCCATATAAAATAGTGGTAGGTAAGGCAAACCAAATAGAAATAACAACTATACGCTGGTCTAAAAATCAATATCTAATTACACTACATAAACTTAATGATATATCCAATAATTATTGTGTATTGGAAACACCATAAAAGCTACATATTGATGATACAGAAAATAAATTCCCGTAGTAAAATCACATCATTTGTTGGTCAAAAACAAAAGAGGAAAATTCAATAAAATATTAATAAAGAAATCTAATTACCTACTGGACAAACATTGTTTGATACACTGACTGGACAAACATTGTTTATCCAGTCAGTGTATCCATTATATCGTTATATACCTACCTAAATTGTTGAAAACCGAAGAACATAGTCCTGAGAATGACTTTAAATAAAGACTAAACGTCGGCAGCTTTTTAAATAGGTTTTCTTCTTATCTGCAACTACACTCCAACTCATTGCTACACCATAGACATGCCCACAAAAAAAGTGGAATAAATTTACTGAATTGTCTCTGACAAAATAACCATTGAGTGGTTTTGATGGAACTTTCACTAAATTAATCAAGATCAGGGAAAAGTTTTAATTAACCATTAACCGTGTGAAATAAAAAAGCTTTTATTTTTAGTTTTTGAATTTGCATGTTATACCTATTTTAGATAAACAATTTATTTTCTTTCCTTCCTTGTTTGGGAATTATTTCCTCATATTCTTGAATAATTTTAAATCCAGGCAATCTAATAAAAAATACCATGATTTTTGAGAAAAATATGCTCTACACTTACATCAAAGAAACAGTTCAGAGTTGTTTTTTTGACAAAATATAAATATGAATAATAATACTTTGCAGAGGTTTTGGACACTCAATCTGTTTCTCTTTCCAATTTTTTTATTATTTTTTAATGCATTTTGAAAAAATGTATTGCTTTCACAGAACTGTTAATCAAATTAAATGTTAATTTAGCTTCTTCAGATGTTAAATTCTCCTTTTAGCATCGGTAACCACATTATACAATTGACAAAACAATTTGTTACGTATTTATTTTCATTTAACAATATTATTGCCGATTCTTTAATTTATCTCTTTTTACAATCTGTTTCCTTTATTACAATTTTTGCTGTACCCCAATGTATACTGTATGCTCTAAAAGCATGTTATTATACAGGATATCCCGAATTGTACAGACCAAACGTTACGGTATGATAGAACTTCCCAAATTTGAAAAAAGTTCCTATAAACATGAGGCGGGAAACGCTTAGTTTCCGAGAAGTTACAATTCTGAAAATGTTTTTTTTGCATAATTTTAAAACGACCAAAGATAAACAAATGAAATTTTGCACAATAATTCAGATTTTTATGCTACACAAACTGAAGAAACTTCTTCTCCCAAATAATTCAGGAGCGGGTAAAAGTAGAGGGGGAAGGTTATAACATTACCACAAATTTTTGCATGTCACTTTTTTATCAATTTATGAAAAAAAAAATCGAGCCATTTTACACAAAAAAGTTTCTTGTGTTTTTTCTCAAAAACCATCCATTTTTAAGTTAACCCTAATTAAACTTTATTAATCATTCACTATTTCCAGCGATTTGTTATGCAGCAATAATAGTGTGCCATGATTTCAGTGTTTCAAGCAACAAAAATCTATTATATAGTATGCCATGCCAATATGACATTGGTATTTTCTGTTTTGAAATTTGTTTTTTGCATGTTTCTTTAACACCCTGTATCTAGGAAACTACGCGTTTCCCGACCCATGTTTATAGAAACTTTTTTTCATATTTTGTGAAGTTCTATCACACCGTAAAGTTTGGTCCATACAATTCGGGACACCCCGTATACTTTTTAAAAACACCTTATGTAGGTATATGTGAAAATAAAATTATTGTCGATTTTTTCTTCTACGTTTTATTGTAAATCGACAATAAAATACTACTTCCTGTCGCTTTGGGCTCTACCCATTCCACGGTGTAAATTGTCTTACACCGTGACCCATTCCCATAATTACAAATTTTTTTGCATGCAATTTTCCAACAGATATTTTTGTGTATTTTTGTTAAACAATTTTTTTACTAAAATATCCAAATTCAACTACCTTAAAATTACAAATAATAATCACAACAAGCAAATTTAATTCATATATGGAAATAACGACATCTATTCAATATAATAAGTAAATAATTTCTTTTATAACAAATATAACTGTTATTGAGAATATCGTTGTCATACTCAAAATTATGATAGGAAACTTTAGACTGTTTTTTTGACAATATAATTCCATCGTATTGTCGCATTTGCGTGGTACACAAGAAAATAAATTCAAGGCAGCGATATTTTTATGATAACAATGAAACCTCCATACTTCTACCTCGTTAGGAACAAAACAAAGCAGACATAGCAAGTTTTACCTTTATTTCTATTCAGTGTTCATTTAATTACAATAATATATGAGAATATGCCACAAGTACACAGTACACATACAAACACACAACGTACAAACTTTTCATTATTTTAATAACTTACGAGACAATACGTGGAAACGGCTTTGACAAAGAAACTTCAGACTCTTCAGAGTAAGCTTTTAGTTTACTTTCCGCTTAACCTAAGTCCTTAAAACAACTTTTAAGTAGTCAGTGGTTAAACTTAACCTTATATAGTGCAAACCGAGAGTTCTGCTTTTGGGTAAATTGGAGTAATGTAAATATTTAATAATATTAAAGTAAACTTGGTATTCAGACTTTGCGGGATAATTAAGAAGATATTAAAACTCTAAAGCAAGTCATCAAATTTTCATAAGGAAAGAAAATAAATAATATCGTATAAATAAGTACTTCATAAATTTACTGCTTTAATGTAAAAATCAGATAAATAGGGAGGTAGCTTAATATTATGAATTGCAACCCTCGTTAATCTGGAATGAATTTCGTTCAATCACCAAATTCAAGTTTATGTTTGATTGGAAAATTCTCATGAAATCACGTCCATTTTGCCGGATTGACAAATACCCTTTGAATTAGAGCATCATTCTATATGACTATTAACCAGGTTTCTCTTGAATATTTCAAAAACCCTAAAAAATAAACTAATACAAATTTTAAAAAACACATTAGTGTAATCTAATTTTTTTTGCAAGTTTTTGCAATTTTTAAGTAATTTGTTGACATTAGGAAACTCGTTCTAAAAAAATATTTTACTAATTTAACTTCACGGTTCTCGAAATGTTCAAGAATAATCAAGTTTTTTAGTAGCCTTTATGAAAACTCTTTTAGGGCTGTGTTTACGCATGAACTTACCAATTTATTTTGATGAATACTACATATTTGTAAATTCCTAAATACCTCGATCTGAACACCCTGTATAATTTGTATTTCAATAGCTCAATAGAAAGTTTATATATCAGACCAAGTTTATCATATAAAATATTGAGCCATACATTTTGATTCATTATTAAAGATTTGCAGAATGAGCCATCAGGATTAAATAGAAGTAAAATTGAACAGGACCACAAACCACAACCAGTTCTTATTAAATCCCTCAACGGTATCGTATGGAATAAGGTCAATAGTCAATGTTAAAGGGATTAACCTCCCTATTTATTTCTATGACACTGCGTAAGAAATATAATGTACACTGTTGTACTTGATATATGCTTGATACCGAATAATTGTTCTAAGATTTTGAAGTAAGAATTTCCAAAATTACTCATGCAAAGAAGTATAACCAAAAACATTATTTTTTTTATGAAATTAGAGACCACCGTTTTAGATCGGTAGTTGTAAAACCTCATTCTCATGATATCTGCGAATGGCCATAAATTGAACTGTCACAAAAAGCTAATTGACATATTCAAAGCAAATTAGTAATTGCAAGCCAATTTGCTGCTACTGCATATACCGTCAAACAATCATTATTATTCCAAAGAAAAAAAATCAGGAACTGATTCGAAATTTCAAAGTATAGTATTATTTAGGCGAATTATTTGTGAATGTCTCCAAAAGTCCCTAATAGCGTACAAATGATAAGCCATCCAGAATAATGAATAATAATGCATTTAAGCCATAAATAATCATTGAAAAATGTTCAATAAATGTAATGAAAATCGTTTTCACTATTTTGAATGACATTGAAAAGGTATGTAGTAGTGGATAAACGTTTTATTGAGACAGATGACTAGGGACACACTTCACTATACCGGGTGTCAACGAAATTATTAGACAAGTCATAGCACCCATAACTTTCTAGATATAAAATTGAGATTTGGAGGACGTAATATACAATGGAAATTGGTGTCGTCGAAAATGACCTCAACTATGAAATTTTAATTAATGCAATACCTTGTATGTTTTAGCCCACTTGATTTCCTTAGACCTATTTTTATTTCTGCATCTAGATTGCCGTGAATGTGCTAACATCAATGTCCTGGGTCTAGATGACCCAAGAAAAATTGAATCGTCAAATTTCTTCTATTATTTTAGGATTTACAACTCTTCAAATTTGTTTAAATCATTAATTATTTGTATTTACATCCATTTTAGATGTAGAAATAGGTCTAAAAACATCAAGCGGGCTAAAACAGTTCTCAAACAAGAGCAGTCGCACCTTAAATCGTCTCTAAAATCAAAAAATGTAAAAATATACAGGATGTTGCATTTAAAGTTTTATAGTTGAGGTCATTTCCAGCGAAATTACAGAAATGTGACAAATATCGAAAAATTTGCATTTTCCCCTCCAAATGTCCTCCAAATCTCAATTTCTTATAGTATATTCAATACACGAACTAAATTACGACATTTCATATTATTTAGAAGTGAATCTCTTGCAACAAGGATTGCTTTCAACCTCGGACACTTTATGGTGTTGCAATTGATTGATTACGATATATGTATGCCCATTTAAATTATTTTGTAAGGCAAGCCTTGAAAGACTATAATATATTGTTTGTGTGCCTGTTGAAAATTTTTAACCGCATTTTTCGAGAAAAAAAACTTTGTTGAGTTTAAGCGTAGATTTTAGATTAGCACCTAAAAATACCATCCAAATACGTCTCGAAATATGAGAACAATAATTATATATTTTATTTGGTGACATTTTAATTCAAATAGCTACTTGATATTAGTATATTTTAAAACCGTGTTTGATTCTTCGCATTCTGAGCGACAAATTTATCAGGTGATAAACACATTTACCTGAAAAGTTGTGAATAATTGTCATTTAAAGCATTGAAAGACAATTTACTAATTTCTTGATTTGATTTATTTTTGTACATTTTGTGTCTTCCATTATGGCTGAAACATATCCTTTGTATATTAAATAAAGGATTAGGAAATTGTAAATTGACATAACAATACCCGCAAAACCTACTTTCATATTCCTTTGTTGTTGTTTTATTGTTTTAAGTGAACTTTCCTGTTTTAATGTGTAACAGTCTTACTAAAAATACAATCTTGTTTGGAAGTTCTTGGTGTAATCCTGAAGTTCGACCCCATTAGAAAACATAACAAAACGTAGACGTGAGAAATGTTACAGACTAACAGCGGAGCACTTCTCGAGGAAATATTTGTAATATATTCCTTGGTAATTTTCTACGTTTCCATTCACAATTCACAACTTAATAAATCAATTTATAATTGAGATTGTGTGCATATATGAATTTAATTTAGCACCGATGTTAAGACCTATAATTAATCTGTTCAATAAAGTGTATGATTGCTAGGGAAATGAAGAAACATTTTTTTAAAACTCTGTAATTTTAAAGCAATTGAGATATATAAATTTTTCCTTTCTTGCTCTGATTAAAGTATTCCAGTCTCCATCGAAACCTGTCAACGATTTTGAAAAAGCCCAAAATTAACTTAACGATGTCGATTGTTCTAAAAATAAAAAAAGGTCTTAAAATATTATCATATTTTTAAAAACAAATTTTGACATGCTTGTTACTTTTGGTCATTATAATAAAATAATAAACAAAAATGTTTCTTATTAATTTGTATCTTATGTGATTCACGATTATGGTAATTTTCTTTTCTTTGACCTATTTTTTTCATGTTTTTTTTTTTTTAGAAATTTTGCCAAATTTTCTTACTAAATGTTTTTTATTTTTTAGGATAAAATAGATATGAAAATAAAATAATGTTACTCTATTTTGAAAACGTGCGATATACTAGCGATTTTAAAGATAAGTAAATTTAGCATAATTCGAGCCCGATATATTGTTATATTAATTTTTTAAGTTTTTGATTTTAAATAAAGACAGAACTACATTTTTACTTCGCAGTATACAACGAAATAATAATACGAGTTTTCTACATTCATTTTTAACATTTCGTGAGAAGTTGCAAAACTTCTTATGAAACAGGTAGAGTAACACGTTACATAAAAAATCTAAAGCTTAAACTTTGAAAAGGGAAACAGATATAGTTTTCGAAACGTCAGTGCAGTGTTTTTGTATTATTTTAATTCCTATTAGTTGTCAAAAATCACCCTCTTAACTGTTCCTTTGACGTTACTTCAAAGGCGTAGGTATAGTGGAGTAAAATTAGCCCGAGATTATGTGGTTAGGGGACCCTTGGCGTAGAACCAAATGAAACCTTTACCATTTTGTAGAGCATGTTTTGGTTCATACATGTATATGGTGTGATCGACATCTTTTTTTAGTAAGGCAATTTTTTTTTAAATGGCCTTAGAGTGCTTTATTTGCACAATTCGAAAACTTTTTTTTTTGGTACTTACATCGCCATTAAAAAAAACGACTCGACTTACCGCCTCGAAATTTTAACCACTTGTGCACAATACCTAAGCGCTTCGAATGGTATAAACCTTTTTTTGATAGAACACCTGCATAATAATATTACCAAAAAAATTACTCAAAGTTAAAACTTCTAAAATTATACATGAAAAACTTCGATATGCGGTTAGCTATGTGAAATATTCAAAATTAGTATATACATTCAGTGAATGAAATGTAGCCTAGACATTGAAGAAGTTTTTTAAAAAAAGTTTGAGTTGACATATTTAATAGTTTTCAAATTATCAAAAAACCACCTAAAATGTCCACCTAATGACAATAGAAATTTTTTTTATGTGTTTTGCAGCAGGAATTTTTAATTGATATTTGGCCCACCTAAATACAATCGTAAAAAGAATTTTCTCCAAGAATTTAATTAAAAATCATCATTATTTGCATAAATGAAAAAAAAGTGTGTATTTTTAGGTTATGTAATTTACAAGATTTTTAACATTAAAATTGTAGTTGAAGATATCTTCAGACAATGCATTAGCTGGGCACACACACAGAGGTATATCTGCGGACTTTACCCGGCACAGTCAAAGTCTGTTGACAAATCTGTACGTTAGTGTGTGAGTACGCGCCAGTCTTAATTCATGTACAGACTTATCTGCAGACATAAACCACATGTTAAGTATGTTGATGCCATATTTGCACAGTCTTCTCCCACAGGTTAAATCCGCATGTTTAATATTTTTATTCAAAAAGATTAGCTGAAAAATACTCGTTTTATGGGGATTTTAGCAGAGTTTATAGGCATTTATAAAAGTCATCCAACTTTATGGAAAATCAAATACACACATTACCAGTATTGTAAAAAAGTGTATCCTGATGCGGGCCAAGATTTTGTTTAAAAAAAAAATACTAAGTATAATCAATAATCTTAAAAGTTGTAATATCCATTTTTAAATAGTTTCTAAAATCGTCGACCTAGTTTTCTCTCAATTGCTTCAATAACGGCAAATAACTTCAAGTTTCCTTTTCTAATAACAATTTTTTTAATCGATTTGCCGTTTTGTAGTTATAGAGTAAAATTTATTTGTCATAAGATGTATGTTAATTATAGCCAAACACAATGCAACTTATTGTTTATATTTTTTTTGATCATTTTCTCACTAACACAACAAAAGAGTACAAAATATCACCAGAAACGTTAAAGACTTCCACTAAAAACTTTTGTCAAGACCGAATTCCACAGTTTTGGTAAAGTCTGCAGATAAGTCTAAAGACTTCACCCATTAACAGACAGTTTTGTCTGCGAGCGATTAAGTACGCCGGAATTGTCTACAGGCATGTCTTTTAAGTTAGTGGAGTGGCAATATTAAGTCTGTCACATACCAAGTCCGCGAAAGAGCGCAGACTTAAACTGCCGTGGATAAAGTCCGCAGATATACCTCTGTGTGTGTGCCCAGCTAATGTCTGTTGTATTCTTTAATTTGTTCTTTAACATACTATAAGAAATACATAGGTGCGTATTGTGATCGTGGAAAAAATAATACTTATTGATGTCTTGACGAAAATGTTTTCTATCTTATTAAATCCAACAAAATGATTTTTAAAAGTGACTGTTAGATTATCTGTACCTACAGTGTACACACAAAGTCTTGAAATAATTACTACGAACTTTGCCTGAGTAAACATCGAAAATGTTTCAGTATAGTTTCAACTTAAGTGTGAAGTATGAGTAGTGTGACATGTCGTGAGACAAACATTTTTCAGAACATTTAATAATTTAATTTAATAAGTAATATTTAGGACAAATATTCGTCAGTCTTTTGTTATTATTTAAGGAAGTAACAAATATATAAGCAAAAAGATAACTACTAAAACGAGTAAACGTTACAGCTGTTGCCGAATGCAGAGAAGCAGATTAAATCTAAAACTAAACTTTCTAAGTTACGCTCATTTTGCGAAACTGCTAAATTAGCTTTACAAAACATAAATTTAAAGAATTTAAATGGACGGTTACTTTGTATGGTTCTTCTTAATATATTGCATGCATTTTAAAACCGATATAAAATAGATAAGTAATAGATATTAATAATTACACAAAAACGTACTGCTTTTGAGAGCTAGGAAATTCCGAAAATATAAAAATAGTATTTGCAAAGAAAAAGGGTACATCCACTTTATTAGTTAGTACAGCGTGGCATACATAATTCTGCAAATTGAATAGTTAACTTTTATATTGAAATGATATATATATATAAAACGAGTAAATAAAATTGAAGCTTACTTGAAAAGAGCCTGAAAATTGATTTGAATTTAATTTGATGAAGCTGGAGTATGTGCTGAATAATATGAAAGGGGAATTAAAAGATTCGAGTACTGTGAAATTAATATATGGAATAATAATGTACAAACAAATTTATGCCATTAATTTATCTATGTTAATTGGCGATATAAAATATTTTTCTTTGACAATAAGTAAATGTAGGCTTTGTGGCATGACAAAGCATATGCAAAAGTCGACTGTATCACACAAATGGTATTTGTAGAAGAGTTTCCGGGTTTCCTTCCACGTTGATTATTTTAAATTGGATATTGAATATTCGAAATCTTATCAATAAAACTCATTGACCGTTCGTTGCTACGGGAAATGTGCTGAATATTTATTGGTGCAACTAGAACAGGAAGTTAATACTTTTCTGCTAGAATATAAATTTCTACAAAAGCAGACTAAGATACTTTCTGAGTTGCACACAATAGTTTTTTGTACCGCCGGCCGGCGCCATACACGTTTAATGAAAGAATTATTTTCCTCAACGTGATCACACAAAATAGAGGTCAGACGCAAAAACCAAACCTATTTTTTTCGGCGTGTTACAATAGAATTCGATTTACAGTTTACTTAATTTTGCACCAACTTTGTTAAAAAGAAAGAAATTGCTCTTAATAGTATTTCCAAATGAGAATTCTGGAATTTTACTATCTCTAGACCATTTGGAAACTAAATCGCAGCTTTCTCATCGTCTTTCATTTGAGATCCATCAAAAATTTCTTCTTTTAGTTTAGTGTCCGAGGTTTTTAAGAATTTTTATTCTATAAGATACAAACTATATAGTTAAAGCAAGGACCTTTCTTAATTAAAGCTTTAAATGTAGAGGGGCGGGAGAAGAATTTTTGATAGATCGACTAGAAATTCGTCGACGAATTCAGTGTTTCTGATCTCTACTATCTCATTCACATACAGATTCGTAAATCCAGACTGTTGTTGCAGAATCAGAGACAAAATCTTAAAATTTCTCACACTAAGACTTGAGTTGTGTTATTTATAATTTATTTTTCTAGAACTGTTTTTATATTCTTGTAGTTTTATATTAAAACAGTTGAATGTGTTGTTGGAATAGGTTCATTCTCGTTAGTGTTCTAAAGTAAAACTGCCTTCAGACTCCGTTTGAATGAGTCTATGAATAATCTTCTTTCCTCATCAATATAAACGTTGGGTTTTAACACAATCATTTAGGTATATAGGAGTCAGATTCTTGTTTTGTAATTTTTTTTGCTGAAACTATACAATGCGGTCATTTAATATAGAAACCTGGAAATATAAATCATCGTGGTTGGTTGCGAAAAAAA
The DNA here is from genome assembly GCA_963680705.1 of Rhagium mordax. Classification (NCBI taxonomy): domain Eukaryota; kingdom Metazoa; phylum Arthropoda; class Insecta; order Coleoptera; family Cerambycidae; genus Rhagium; species Rhagium mordax. The sequence continues at coordinate 64,019,334 of OY796658.1, forward strand.
TCCTCAGACAGGACAATTTTTATTTTCTTTTGCGCATATTTCAACATGTGCAAATTTGTTCCGCCATATTTGAACGAGGTGTGACGTCGTCGCCATTTTTTTTAAATGGTGACCATCAATTTTTTAGCAAATTTCCATAGAAGATCCAATTCTGAAACTGGCAGTATGCAGAAGTATGACTAGGAATTGATAGCTTCCGAGATATGCATCGGCAAAGATCTCAATTCATTGCTTCTCAATGACCACTAAGAGTTATTTTCTAACTTTTAGTTTAATAGATTGTCACTTTTGTTCCTTTCAACTTTGCTTGAGCATTGAGGCCAGAAATTCAGTACAATTCTTGGGTTATTCCTGTACAACTACTTCAGATTGTATGGCTGAGTCTCAGAATCATAAGGGACTTCTCTTTCACTAGCGCTCACTTCATTTTTCACTTTCTTCATTATCTTATTTTGTATGTTTAACTTTCATATTTTTCACCCATATAGTTTTTTAAATCTTTGTTTCCTTTCCCTGTTACTGCGATATTTACAATTTACTAAAAATATTCGTGCTATCTTGAAGGAACATTGAGATAAGAATTTCTCGACTTAATTCCTATAAGTGTTCGAGAGACGTTGGCAACAAAAATATGATATTCTTCGATGTTCTTCATTTCACTGTTACTTGATGTTTCTTCTTTTTTCATTCCACTATTTTGTTAATTAAATAAGAAACCTGATATAACTTCGTCATTTTTCTTAAATTAAAATTCTTGCAAAATCAAGTAATTCGATAACAGCAGGTTGAAACACATAGGAAGACATGGGCTTGGTGTCTGGACCTGACCACCCTTTTTTGTGTGTGGTTGTATAATTTCAAATATGTATATCTCAGGCCCTTCCTCAACACCGATAAGACACTAAGTCTTAGTCATTAAGTAAAAATAATAAAGAGGCGCAACTGTCAAGGTTTCGAGATTTTAGTGTTGTATTTTTTCACCAATAGCTTCATGATTGTCTTCAATTTTAAGGGCTATACAGCCACATTACAAATACCTTCCCGTAGCACTAAAAATTGATGACAATCATGAAGTTATTGGCAAATAAATACAATACTAATCCTATCTCGAAACCTTGACAGTTGCAACTCTTTATTATTTTTTACTCAATGGTCTTAGTATCACGTCGTATTTATGAAGATAACGTTGCAAACAATAAATAGACGCACTTATTTGAGTCGACAAATAAAAAGGTTGTTTACATATTTATTTCCAAAGGGATCAAAAGAGAGGGACATTGATAAGTATAATATCGATAACGACTTTTCCTCTTACTCTTAATTTGTTACTGAAAAAATCTAGACACAAAAATAAAACTACAGTTTTGCGAATGATATAAAAGAAAGGAGAGTACAGTCGCTAGTGAAAATGTTTTGCTTGTATATTTTGAGGTGGAGTTACTTGAAGATATATCTTAAATATTGGGCTTATCTCTTTATGATGTGCCATTTTCTTATTTTTTGCATAAGCAGGAATTAACTGGTTGTGGGATTACGACTAATGATTTTGGCTACCAATCATTTTGACCCAATTTGAAAATAAGAGCAACAGGTTATCACTATATTGTATTTTGTTTTAATTTAAACCTATATAACCTTGCTATTATTTATTGCTCCAATATGAACTTGCTTATTCTCGTCGATTGATTTCTATGCCACTTATCACATGTAATTACGAACCCCTTTATCCCAGAAGGCTCTAGAAGAGCCTTGTGCGCAATAAAAATTTTTATAAACTCTATTTGTGAAAATAATGCATGAAACAGTTATTACAAAAAGAAACTTTGTTTATTGCTTATTATAACACACCTTTTACAACTAATTAAAGTAAATCTTAATAAACAATGACCACCAAAATGAAATAAAATTAATTAAGCGTTAGTGTAAATAATGGCGTCATGATTTTCCTTTTCCTTAGAGAAAGTAAATGTTGCTTTATAAATATATTAAACAGATAATAGTTATTAAAATATATCTAATGAGATCTTAATACAGCAAGTTGTTAAATTGTTACTTAAAAAAACTATTATAATAAAATAGGTACCAAATTCATATCAAATACTTGCTATCATTAATATGCAGCAGACATGGTTTCCCATAAATTACTCACAAAATTGCAATAATGATTGATGATCAAAAGTTTTTCCCACAAAATGTGAACAATTAATTTAAAAACAACACACCCAGTAAATCGCGAAACATCTAATTTTCATGCAATTTGGTTGCATTTATCGTAGCTGCTATTAAATCGGATCGACTCGCTTATGGCTTTACTAGACTTCCTTAAATCAATCTGGTAACCACGAGATTTATGTAATTTTCATGAATTCCTTACATATAAAATAAAGTGTGTTTTATAGTATTCAGACACAATAATTAATTCGTAGCAAATAGAAGAATCTTAATAGTCGACTTGGTGAAAATATAAAGAATTGTGCCACACGAGGGTACAGGGATAGGTTGCTATTGATTATTTAGGCACACCTTTTTAGCAGCGGAAAAAAATTAACATTGCAAACATGCTCTTATTAGATAACGTTCATTTGGCCGTCAAAGACAATTTAAAAATGTAGGGCTTATCTTTGATAAAAATTTGTCTTTCTCGCAGCATGTCACCAAGCTATGTACTTTTTATTTTTATAAAGCATATTCGATAAAAGTTTGATATTTGAGTTAAATATGTCTTATTATACACTTGGTTTTATCAGTCAATAAATACTTAACTCAAGTATAAAAGCCTGTTCTTCTCAAAGTGTTCCCTCGCTTGTTTAACCACCAGTTTCTATAATTTAATGTACCATCGGCATTAAATGTGGTCTTTGTTCACTATGCATATTAAAGTTTTAATAATGCTTTTACGAAATGTTACGTTGGTATAATGTAGCAATTATTTTACATAGTTCTGTCTTTTCTCTACAACTCAGTCAGCACTAAATAGCCTAAGTTAAATAAAAAATATGAATTTGGATTACATTCCATGTACAAAGAATTATGTATTATAAATGGATAATACGTAAAATTCTATAGGCAATGGCCTACAATTCAATTTTTACTTTTATAACCAAAATACAAACGAAGTCATGGTGTGTATTCAGTACCATGGTGTCTGAAGCTAGCCCATGACTTACAACTAGCTCTTATCTAGTCCACTGTAATACCGTCAGATGATTCAGTTGTACATCAACTCTGTTTCTCCAGTAATTTGTAATCAATAATTCTATATGCCTTCATACCGCTTTACTACAGAAGTACCACAAGTCATTATTTAACATTCTCAGTTTGTGATAATCCGTCATAGACCATGGTCGTGAAGAAGTGCCTTCGTTGTGTTATTGTTTTCTTGCGTTGTTGTAGAGTGTTTATTCTCAGACCTTATCGAAATAGATACATTTTAGAGACAAGTTAACTATGTTGTTTCGTTTGCAATTGCTCAAAAAGGCACTATGTTATTTAGGGTTGATATTTTCTGCCTTTGTTAAGGGACAGTCTAATCAGAAGATAGATTGTGACTATGCATCTACATTTCATAAAGGTACACTCGCATTCCTCATCAGATTAGTTAATCGCGCCTTAACTGGAACAGCAAACGTCGGCTGTTAAGATTTCCAGAGAATATCAAAGGTAAATCTTTTTAAGTGATAAATAGGTATGTGATTCTTTTAACAATGATTAATTTGTGTTTTAAATCCGTTCAAGTTTCCGTTTTGTCGGCAGAACTAAAATAACGATTTAATCTGCAATGGTTCTGTTAATAATTCCACGATAATTTATAGGTTACTCCTAACAATGACTGAAGACAATATTTAACTAATTTAGGACTACTGTGCCTGCAGCTACTTAAGCCAGTCCACCAAATTCAATTAAAACCTTGGAATCACTACCAGTTGAAAAACACCAATAGCGTTTATATAATTTAAAAAAAATCCGTTTGTACTTATTTTATTGCATCCTAATAAAGCGCATAGGTACTTTTATCTTTTATTTGACATGAATTATGTCTAAATTTGTTTAGTTTAATTTAGTTTAATAAAATCTGTTGTAAATTATCTGCATGTATTGTTATAACATAACATAACATAACATAACATAAACACATCGCAGAAATTAGAGGTTGTTATCTATCAGACGAATTAGATTTTACGAAAACTCTGGCTTAACAATTAATTTAAGATTTTATATAATACTTTTTAAGTATAGTTTATTAAAAGTTTTTAGATGTGAAATAAATTTTAGTAATAATTTATTATATGAGATAATCATGGCTATACGAAATTCTATAGTATTAAGGAATCAAGTGTTTCAATTTTATTTTTGTTATTGCCAATTCAACCAATGAGGGCTAACATATCTCGGCTCACCAATTGACGCCACTGAACCGTGAGGTATCTGAGTGAGTTCGAAACCGGTCTGTGTCTGGTGGAGAAGAGACAAATAACAAATTTGGCTACCAATTTGGATTTATAGGTATAATTCAATGGGAGTAGGGGCCTTTGCCCGTCCAGTAGTTGTTTCCTATAAATCCTATTTATCGTGAGGTATCTGTCAAAATGCTTTTTAAGGGTTATGAACGTAAGATTTATTTTATTTATGTGTAAATTGCTAGAGATTTTAATTTTTCCAGTTTCTTTGTGTAATTTTGAAAGATAAATAATGCCTCAATGTTGTTTAGTGCCACTTTGCCCCGAAAAAAAAGGAGACCACAAATTTCCTCGCGACAAAACTTTCTTAAAGAAATGGTTGATAGCAATTTGTCGAAATATGCTAACAAAACATTCGCGTGTCTGCAAAAAATATTTCAGTCCCAAAGATTATACATTAGGTACCAAAAGAATCTATGAAGAAAAATCTTAAGTAATTTATTAATTTCATGTTTTTAGCATGTTTATCATTTCATGAACCTTATGCTACTAAGCAGACATAATATAACAATAGACTTATCTTGTAAAATTTGTTTATTCTTCCAGTTACTCTTTTCTTAAAATAAGAAGCATTGCCGAGTAAATTTTCATGGAATGAAGAAAAAAATGAGGAGGTGAACAAGAGAAATGAAAAACGTAATCAACGAGCTTAGATAGATTAATTAATATAAGAAAGAAGTATTTTTTGAAACTGAAATAGAAATAGAAAGCTCGAAGACAGATGTGGGAATTCAGTGTTGTTTATGTGAATGCAAAAGTGATGCGAATCCGATTACTGATCAGATTCGCATGCGAAACGAATGACCCATTTCACTTCCCTATTACTTTTTAAAAATTCTGGAAATATCATTGCTAAAGAGTATTATTATTTTTCATTATTTCTTATTTGTTTAAACAATTTCGGTTTAAGCAATATCTGACCGGGTTACTACGTGGCAACTTGTACTTTTATAATTATTACTATGTATAAGGCAAGATTATGCAAAGAAATTCCGGCGGAATAATTTTTCCCACGATACGATACTGCCTAGTCTAGTAGCTTGTAGTACATATGCCAAATTTTAGTATTTACTCATAAAAACAAAAACATCTAAGCCATACTTACAAATAAAAAACTACAAATTTGCGAACTTTAAAAATCCCAGCCACAAAATTTTAAAATTCGATGTGAAAGTTAGGGAAACACTATACTCCTGCCAATCCTTGTTTAGGACGCCCATGGTCCAATTTTTTAAACAATTTTGACATAAAATTAAATATTAAATTTAATACACATAACATCTACACATTTATAATTTTAACGATTCTCAGTTTGAGGATACTTATAGGAAACCATTGCTCTAGCAGGGCTGTAGCTTTCTTAAAAGAAGAATTTTTACACGCATGTTTGTAGGAACTTTTTTTCAAATTTTGGAAATAGAATTTATTGGCTAATTATTACAAGCTAATGTAGGGAGACCCTGTTGTACAAATATATTATAAAAATGTCATACCTTGTAAGATGTCCTATATCGTTCTGGACCTACCTAATAAATGAAAAAAAGAGGAATAAACAATTACATTAATTCAATGATTTAACAAAACTACCTTTAATGTCATTTACTCAATGCGATTTGTCTTCATTTTGTCACACTAAACTTGTTCCATCGATATCACAACACTAAAATCACAAAAACACAAGAACACAAACACATACGATAATGATTAATTAGCGATATCATGCATCATATTAATTTAAGGCATTATAACTTCATCGAAAATGATATTTTTGTACACATGCACTCCACAACACTACAAACAAACTAACTGAAAGGAACCCTAATCAGCTAAGTGCTGATAAGTTTTAGCAAAGTTTACTGCAACGTTTTGCGTAATTCGTTTTTCTGTTTAAAAAAAACTGGATTTCTTTTTAATACAAAAACGAAACGATTTAGGTGCAGTAAAACTTGAATGTTAAATTGTTATTTAGTATTTTGAAATGTATAAATGATGAACATGCTAGATGATCTTCGAAAAAAGTGTAAAGTACAGGGTGTCCCAAAAAAGCGCCATATAAAATAAGAAAAAAAGTAGTATTAAAGATAGTGTTTGTTTTGACGTCTTCTTGGTTTTCAATGTTTTATCGTCAATACAACTATACAGAGTGTACAAAAATTGAGAACAATTTTCTTGGCCTAGACAAACGCTCTTTTGACACGCACCTTTCAAAAAATGACAAAGGAAAAGGTTCATTAAAATTCAATTGATGTATGGATTAAACATCTTGAATAACCGTTGACACATAGTCATTACTCACTAACCTGCAGTCTAACCCAATCCTCCAAGTCAGTTTATCTTCACAGAATTTTAAAATTTTGTCTCAAAAAGTATACACTCTCATAAAATGTTTGCTAAACAAATTCTAGCAAAAGTCTCATGTAACAATTTTTAATGTTTCTTTTTTCTGGTTTCATGTTAAATGACGAATATACAAGCATTTTTACTAATAACGTATTGTTAATCTCACAGGTTTAATTAAATGAAAACAGATTTTCATTTTAATAACTGTTTATCTGTATATCGATTACTTTTTCAATTTATAACGTAAACTCGAAAATGATTTGCCAGAATACATTACCAATTAATGAATATCGACGTGAATATATTTATAAGCTCTATAAATAAAATCAGCTATCTTATGCTGACATGGTATTTATAAAATATTTAGGGTTTTAAGATAATTAAAAACAAAATGTCTGCCATTAGAAAAAACTTCTTCAAAGGTATTTTGTGTTTCTTTTTGCAGCATAATAATAAATGTAACGAACACATATACGTATGCATTACATTCACTTACCATGCATGGTTCAGAATAGTTTTATTCGTCTATAAAGCTATGTGTTTTTGTGTTTTCACCTCAATTTAGCGTAAAAAATTAACGTAGGTATGTAAAACTTTTAATTTATCTTAAAACTTCTCAAAACAGCAAAGAATCGTAAACATGCTAGATACATTCTTAGAAACTTAATTATTAAAGAAAAGAAAGAGTATTAATGTTTTATAAAACTTTGTTTTAAGTTTTACCTTCTGGAACATTAAACTTTATGACGTTGCATTAATTAAAATTTTGATACACATAATTATAAAGCTAAAGGTATAATGCCTAGAGTACTTTTAAATTATAATTTTTCAGATAAATTCTGTAGTTTCCTTTATATCTTGAGAAAATATATCTGAAATAAAATTGCTATTAAACATCAAATCAAATGCAGAATATTCGTAAGGGTGACAATTAACTAAGATGACGTTTTACAGTAGATATTAAATAATTTAAATACATAATACGAAATATATAAATAAGGCAATGCTCCAAAATGTACTCTAAAGTTTATAAAGTATCCAGAGTTGTGTAGACTTGGTGTATATACGTTTGATATGTCCTCATAAAAATGAATCAATGGTCGTTAAATTGAGAAACTTGAGAGGTCTTGCTATGAATCTGTCTATTAGGAAACACCAAATTTCATTTAAAAAATAGGAGATTAAGCACCTTTAAATATTTAGTCTCCAAAATACCTACGATTTGATGAGAATTTGGAAATTAAAAGAGATTTATCAGCTATAGTGAACCAAGAGCACGCGATAATTTTGCTAATAATCAATACATTTGATGGAATTATTATAGCAGAAGAGAATACGTAATAATTTGATTGAGGTATGTTTAAAAAAATAATCATATATTAAAAAGAAACACAAACAACAGCTCCTGTTGTTATCAATAGATCGAACTGATCAAAACCACTCAAAAGTGTTTCCATGCAGTCGATAAGCATATATTTCATTTCAGCTAACAAACGGAATAAAAATACCATTCAGTCACTGAATCATACATTGTTAATCACTAACTACACATTCAACGTTAATGAATATTACATCGTATCGTATGCCCATTGTTTCACATTTTATTTAGCAAATACATATTTTTGATTTGTAAAATTAATATACAGAGCTGACCACGCCACCATTACAAAACTGAATATAATGCAACAAATAGAAATGGTTAAATCAAATAGTTAACGATAAAAAATTAATAGTAAAAAAACATTTTTAAAAACAAGCTTTTATTTAAATGCTCTAAAAAGAAGAAAATAAACTTAAAATTAAATCAAACCCATCAATTTATTACATTATACAATTTATACAGTGCGCGCCAGCCGACTAGGAACATGGCACCTCGAAATGAATGGGCAAACGCACCTCGATCGAGCCTCGTCCTTTGTACCGTTGTGCGTTCAATCCCATTCTCACCCGTAACGAGGACACTTGATCGAGTGCGGCTGCCCGTTCATTTCCCGTCCCGTGTTCCTAGTCAGCTGGCGCGCACTGTATGATATAAAAGCTTGTCGCGAGAGTTTAATATTGTATTCTTGTTTATTTACCCAGGCAAATCTCGCGACAAGCTTTTATATCATATAAATTGTATAATGTAATAAATTGATGGATTTGATTTAATTTTAAGTTTGTTTTCTTCTTTTTAGAGCATTTAAATAAAAGCTTGTTTTTAAAAATGTTTTTTTACTATTTTTTTATTTTTTAGTTTTTTTCGTATTCTTTTCGTATTCTTCTCAGCAAACCCTTTCATTTGATACCCATATTATGATGGTAGATAAGAAAATTTTGTCCGCCATATTGAATTTAGTGTGATGTCATTTTATATTTCGTATTCTTCTGAGCAAACCCTTTTAATTGATACCCATCATGGGGGTGTATAAAAAATAACTAGTCCGCCATCTTGCGGCGTCCGCCATATTGGATTTAGAATGACGTCACTTAGCTAAACATGCATAGTCATCCAAACTAAACGTGTATGCAAAATTTCAGCTCAATCGGTTGGTGATAACTATTTTAAAATTCAGTTGCAAGATTTGACCTAAACAAACAAACAAACAAACAAACAAACTGACATAAAAACATTGCAAGTTAAATAAAAGCTTGTAATTAATACAGTTAGTATTTGTACCGTTACCAAAACGAAAATATGTGGGTAAAAAAGTAGGTGTAGCAAATGCAATGATGTTAGGTACATCTTTGTCTAATACCAATAAAAGCCAGCAGGAGTGGCCAGCAGTGTCATTCCTTATGGTTCTCATGAAATTATTATGAAAATATAAGTGCTTTTATCTCTTGTAGTTCATTACTGTTATTATTTACTTCAAATGGGCGTTACACATCACATAATGATTAACAATACTATAAAAGCAGCCAATAAATTACATATGAATAGCTGTTGCAAAAATTCAATTCAAATCCCATTTTGTTTAGTGGTTTTGACATAAGTATTAATTCTAAATAAATATTTGCAAGCAAACCGTGACACATTTATGTCATAAAATACATTGTGAAATCTGTGTAATTTATATCAGAACCTGATCAATTGAATGCTGCTTGTGGTATTGTATAAACATACATTTTCAGTAGACGATAAAAACGTAGCGTCTAGAAAATTTTAGGACTTTTTCTTTGTAAATCTTTTATTCCATAAATGATAATTTTATTACAATTGTTACAAGAAGAAAACTTTTTTAATAGTTATCAGAAAATTACGACTCGTTCCCCTCTCATAAAATAAATAACTTTCAAAGTTCCAAAAGTTATATTTACAATGATCCTTGCGACTTGAAGAATCTTTTGTCTGTCACTTTTTTAGTAGCAAAAATTTTATAAAGAGGAAACAGAATGTATATACCTACGTTTTAAAACATGAATTGGTACACCCAAATAAAAATCAGGCAGTTCCCTTATCACAAAATAACATATCACTTTATATAATAAATTACTATATTAATTTAGCGAAGATTTTTAGTGTTGTACCCAACCGACTAATATATTTTACAACACTATGGTCACAAGGCGTTAAAGCCTAATTTACGGAAACTTCAATAAGCATTATCTTAAGTGAACCACAATTATTATTAGATTCACAAAGTGCCATTTTCGCATCACTCATTTTTTTTACATTGCGCAACTCTGTCTGCACGAGCTCCTCTATTTATGTTTGACAGAAGGAAACCGCCTCTCCCAATGACGTGAAATTCAATGGTGCAACATGACTGGCCATGCGACATTAGCGAAACGGAGCTACGCGACATCACTATAAAAAAAACCACGCCTTCCGATGACGTAGAACTTACTAGCATATCACTGATCCACCGCACCACGTCAGCATAATGAAACCACGCCTCCTGCAAAATATATAAATAAAGAAGCTCGGGCCAACCGAACTCACTTATGTTCGGACGAATACGACAAGATGCTTGAAACGTCAAAGAAACAAAATATTCAACGCAGAATAACTCTTCTACAAATCATCAGCTCAAATGAAATTGACTGAAAAAGCAATTTTTATTGATGTATGAACAGGTTCAGGGAGATTGATATAAAAATAGTTAAAATCGAACTAATTACTTTAAAACTGGCATTAAACATAGCAGTGCTATGGCAAATCGGTTAAATGACTACACAATATCTAGTGGATAAACATTAAAATTGAATAGAATAATTAACAAGAAGAGAACGAGACCTTCATACATAATAAGACACGTGTGTCCAGAATAAAATTACATCACATAAATTAGACAACCCCCAAATCCAAGGATACTTATCCATTATCCACCGACATTATCTATCAATGTTGAAGCTGAGGATTGAACTCAGTCTACGATGGACAATATGACCAAGCATGCTCGCTACAACATAATTTATTTTATTTATTTATCGCTACTCTACTGAGTTGGTTAATAACACAATGTTGTAGCAAAATAATTTGATAGATGAACAATATTTAGAACCCTGAATTCCAAATATAGGGTGTTAAGAAAAAGTAGGTCGAGCCGTTAACCACAGATTATTTAAACGAAAATAAGGCGATTATTTTTATTAACAATTCTGTTATTTTTAAGATTTTTACCTGCTGTCTTATGCAGATACACTTTTTGTGTAATTTTGGTAAAAAAAAGTCAAAGTACAAACGAGGAAAAGAGGTATTGTGATACCCATTAACCCCCCCCCCCCCCCAACTTTTTCAAGCGTACTCACATTGTCTCTAGATATTTATTTCTAGATTAAATACCTACTTATTTTGTTAACTTTTCTTACTCTTATAAAATTTTAAATTAGAACTTGATTAATGAGATATTCCAATAAATTCATATTCAGTTTCAATATCTTAGTTTCGGAATTTATTATTTTTATTATTGTTGTTTGTTTGCATTGGTTTTCTTCAAATCGATTACTTTTAAGCAAAGAATGCTAGATACCTTTTTTGTTGTGCATAGCTATAGAAAAGCTGGATAAAATAAAAATTATAAAAAAACCAGTGGTGCAAGTACACATTTTTGCTTAGAAAATCTAAATTAATTCTCATTTAATTATACCACTGGCGTAGGTAAAATAAGCAAATAATAATACTAATTTCGAGGAAATATTTTTGCTTAAATTGCCCTGCACCATCTACAATTCATTCCCGTAATTATTGCTTATTGAATTGAAACCGAATAAACAAAATCTTTCACAACTAACCAAAAACTAAAAATAGAGAATATATCGGGTGGTCCAAAAAAAACCGGAATTTTCATTTTACCTTATAACTTTTTTATTTTTTCAGCGATTTTCAACTTTTTGGATTCGTTCGACAGTTAAAGCTTTCAGCTAAACGATTCTCTGTCAGAAACTGATATTATGATCATAAATGTCAAGGCAGACGTATTTAAACTTGAGCAATTTTTAATAACTGCTGGAATATTGTTGAAATGCCTAATTTACAAGCGGCTTGTTTCATCATCATGTGTGGTCTTGTGGCAATATTTTGATGTGTAGTTTTAAAAAATCGGTCAAAGAACTACGGAGCTGTACCAAAAAATGTAGAGGCGTGTTATCAACGTCTCGGCAGCAATGGTAAAAACAGAAATTTTTATTTTCCTTTATAACTTTTTGATTCCTTACCGATTTTAAATTTTTTTGGATCATTTAAAACCCAAAGCCTTCCACTACAATATTGAATGTCAGAAATTGACATGAATCATAAATCCAATATGGCGGAAGTTGTCAAATTTACCTAATATTCAAAAGCCGCTGGGATTTTTTTTAATGGAAAATTAAATGGCTTTTCTTTTAATCTGGAAGCCTTATCTTCTAAAAACATTTTCACTCATAGATCACGAAAATCGGTTATTATTATTTTCGTCCAAAGAATCTGTGGTTAACGGATTGACCTATTTTTTCTTAACACCCTGTATATGGAATCCTACATTTTGAATTTTTAATAAATGACCACCAGTTTATATCTATTTTCAAAGAGCTCCAAGTTCATTAGTGCTTATTTCTAATACATATCTATTATCTATAACTAATTGAACTGTCTATATAAACAGCAAACATAAAGATACAGCTATTATCCCTAAAGCGATAAATCTCCTGTCTATACCATGTATGTATACAGGAAGAGAGGAAACTGAAAGGAGAAAGAATTGTTTCAAACAATGTTGAATGGAAAGGATGTTGTCTGTATACCGCCCAGCCGGATCATTTTGTATTTCATGAACAATTTCTCATTAAGGCGGCCATTAAGAAATAAAGCACTAGAACCAGCTTCATTAATTTTATGAGGTAGGTATAGTTCGTATCTTGGAATAAAAATATATTTACAAACTTTTCAAGGTTACCAAATATACGTACATATAAAATTGTTTTAACGAGGCCATTAAAAATTATAACAGAAAATGGAAACAGGGAATGGCAAAGCTTAATGTTCAGTAATAACGTTTTAAACTTTTATTAGAAGCTTTTTGGTTAAAACCGATATGGAAAGAGAATTTTTATACAATGAGTATAAAGTGCTGAAAATTACGAAGTCTTTTGTGGTTAATGTTTCATTCTGATAAAATAGATTTCTGATTTCACTTTGAAAGATTATTATGACTCGCTCGCTCGTTTGTTGAAATATGTCTATTATGTAAATTCATATACAGGGTTTACAATTGCATGGAATAATGTCTGTATCCTTTTTTAAATACTAGTCAAGAAAAATATGTTTAAGATTTATTTTTGCTAGATATTCTTTTTTATAAAATCGATGTTACGACAACCAATTGTATATTTTGAAACAAGACTCTATGATTTTTTGTTTGTTATAAAATGTATTCGAACTTTCTAACTGTCGATCTTCGACAGTATGTAAGTAGGTGTCAACGCATTTACCCCTTGGCCACTATACCCAAGTACCGACTATATTGAAATAACAGAATTTTGTAGCTTCACCATTGGCATTTAGAATCTCGTATTAAGCCATAAAAAGTGTTTTTCCACAAAACTAATGATAATTAATACTTGGTATTAATTACACTGACTATTGTATTTTTCAATGATGTATTTTTAAGGTCAGCGGGGCTGAAGTCGGAGACCGAGGGATACATTGTGGCCTGCCAAGATGGTGTTATTAACACATTGGTCTATCGCAGTCGCGTGATGGGTGTAGAGGTGCCTGATATCAACTGCAGGACCTGCCGTCAGGCGCCGGAGTCGCTCATGCATTTATTATCTGCATGTCCGATATATGCGACTTCGGTCTACATCCACCGACATAACGCGGCTTTACGAGTGCTATACTACCATCTACGGCACTCGTACGAGATAGACCAAACACCAGTGCGCTGCCTTACATTCCCGGAGATATCGAGTCCGTTGTCGAGAACGAGAAATGCCGGATTTACTGGAACTACTCGTTCCCGACCGTCAGGCGAATTCGAGCCAATAAGCCTGACATAGTCCTCCTCGACCATCAGACCAAGGTGATGTATGTCATCGAGTTCTCAGCACCTGCTGACACAAACATCGCCTTGAAGGAGGAGGAGAAACGGACCAAATACAGAGATCTCCGGTACGAGCTCCAAGTGCTATACCCAGGCTACTCTGTCAAGATGGTCGTCCTGATAATCGGTGTACTCGGAGGTATGAAGCCCACGCTGCTATCCACATTGAAGACCATGCCTGCCTGCCAAAAATCGGCAGAGTGGTTGGCTGGTCAAATGCAGAAAGCGGTCATCCTGGGTTCCCTCCGTCTACTTAGGGCACACGAGTCTGGAATCTACAGTCACTAACCCCGCGGGATGTGGGGAGTGGCTGTAGATTATTCGCTGGTGCTTTCTCCGTGTGGTGTCGGAGGTCATGGAGAGACTGTCCAGCATCGGGCAACCGAAAAAAAAAAAAAAAAAGTTTATTCATAAATTACAGTATATCTGCTTAAGAATAAGAAATAAAATGAATAAACCACCGAAACTCACGAAGAACTCAAAGAGTTCTTGTTTGTGAGTGTACAGTCTAACTTATCAGTAATTATATCATATTCCCCCTAGCTTAATTAATAACAAACAGTAAATCGTACAACGCAGCAAAATACATAGTAAAGTTGAAGAAGAAGGAGATAAACCATTTTTCTTTTACAAATTAATAGTAATAGTAGTAATAGTAGCTATGTTGTCTTTGATCTTTGATGCACATAAAACTTTACTATTACCAGATATTTACCTTGAATTTGAGGCACAGAATATATCTTTAATATGCAAAAAACATTATAATGGCATGTTTAAAATGATAACATTAAATACCTGTAGAAATTTGGCACGTAGACTATTTCTAATTAATTACAAAGAAGGAGACATTTTTAAAACAGATTATTAATTATTCGACAAGAAATACAAAAACTATGTTTGAATACGCAAATAATCTAGAATCGACCTCGATTAGTTCTTTTTGCTAGTATTAACAATACTATCTATTTGTTCGTCTGTTATATTATTTATTAGCCTTTGTCCATAGCGAACTCTGCACAGGGTGTTTTGAAAGGAAAGGCAACTATTTTAAGGACGTATTCTAGAGATCAAAATAAGAAGAAAGTTCCTATAAATAAGAGTCCGAAAATGCTTCCTCTTCTGGATACAGGGTGACAAGAAAAAGAAATTCATTTTCCTGCAAGCAAATAACTAAACTGGTGCACAATTGAAGTGGATGTTGGCGAACGACGAAATTTAACATAAATTTAAGGGCCTGGATATCACCCTGTAGATAAAAGAAGCACCGACGATTTAAAAATCAATTATTTTACAAACGGTTTGAAATCGAAAAAAAAATTAATTGTCCTACCAGAAAAACTCAAAGGATCTTTTCTTTCTAGAATTGTCTGCCGATTAAGAAACCAATGTTTTGAAAATAAAACAGTGGCGTACTATATTTTTCGTCAAAAACATTAATATTTTGCTCTCACGCACGTCACTGGTGTAATTATCAAAACTTGTTGAATCTAAAAGAAATGTTTCTATGCCAGTATAGTGCATACCTAAGCTCAATTTAATATCTTAAACCGTTTTCGAGATACAAAAAAAAGAGATTTTTAATTATTTTGGACTCTTATTTATAGGAACTTTTTCTTATTTCGACCTCTAGAATACGTCCGTAAAATATTTCCCTTGCCTCTCGCAACACCTTGTATACAATTTGTAATTTTGTGCTATAAAATGTGCTGTTTAATATGTATACTGTTTGTAAGATGTTGACGTTCTTGTAATAATTATAATTTTATAATTTTTAAACCAGAATTTTCTATCTATTCATGGAGTGGTATAATATTTATATAACTCTTCATGTCATCTAATTTACTATATTTTTTTAAATATGGGTCATATAACGCCTATTTTTTCATTTTGCTATCTTCAAATGAGGTACGAGTATATAAATTCAAATGCATATTTCTCACTAGTGATGAAATACTCTTCGACGACAATTTTATTGTTATATTGCATTTTTAATAAAATGTTTGGATATTATGTAGGATATTTTTAGCAGTATTTGTAAATATCCCTAATTTTTTCAATAGTTCTAAGGGAAATGCAATGTTGTTTGACATGGCTACATTATGTCTTGATGGTGCTTACTTAATTGCAAGTCTTCCCAGGACCATTTGTTTGCTAGAAATAGTTCTTTACGTTTATTACTTATCGATGAGTTTTTTTTTTTCAAAAAACTGATTTACAGTTTAAATTTTAATTCGATCGAAGTTACTGTTCTTAAGTTATCGTCAGTAACAGACAGACAGACAGACGAAATTTTTCAAAATTCGTTGACGGACGTTGACTGTTTGATTTTTCCAAATCATACCGCTGGCCAACGATTTCTTTTTTTGGCTAGTGATGGACAGCTGGAGAGGTACTCGTTTAACATTCAGTGTGTTGGACTTAGTTTACTTTACCTTGCACCAATTCAATTACGCCTTCTCATTCATTTAAATAAGAAGGAATTGTCTGCTGCTTTGCTTTAGTCGTCACAATGAATTGTCTAAGTTTTGTTTTAATTTGTTTATTTTCCATTACCATGGAATATGTATATTTGCCGTATATAACTTTTATAAAATACATTTTTTTTTCAACTTGTTTTTGAATGAATATAAATTTGATTTTCCCCAGGGCGTAAATATCTAGTCAACTAATCTAAAATTGGTGAGTTGTAAATTGCCGTACCTTTATATTAAAGCCAGTCTATGTATATCTGTATCATGGTCTGTACACTAACAGTTCAGTGTTATTGGGTTCGATAGTTTGACCAATCCACAAAAATAGAAAAATTCACCTCCATGCGGTGCGCATCATAGAATTGTAGTGGCCGAGGGCTTGAACGGTAACCATAGTAACTATCATAGTAACCATAACCATAGTAACTATCAGAACTCGAATTAGATGGTTCAGCTCTGGCACAGTAATCATTTCGACTTTCATCGTTTGATCCTTGCCATTATGAAATCTCTACAAATAAATTTGTACAACCGACTGTCTGATGACTATCTGAAGCATATCCAATCCATATACCACACTAGAATGTTTATTTTACTTCTCTCTGGTCCCCTGGTGGTATTTCGTTTCCGTCACCTTGAAAGTAAAGTTACAGATTTTCCTGTTGACTAGCACAATATTAAGCAGCTGGCCTGCCCTCCATTTCTATCTTATCAACTTCCTGAACAGCATTCTAAAATAACCTTCCTTTACATCCATGTGGAGAACATCATCAGATCCAACGTTCAAAATAGCAAATATATTCAATAAACCAATTCAATAAATCACTAGAAACTATGAAAATACTTCGTCTGCGTCTGCTTTTGAGTTTTCCAAATTTGTACTGGACTGACAATAAACTACGTTTATAGAAATCAGTTACTGCTATAGACATTTACTGCTGGAAAGCTTCAAAACTTCCAAATCAATTATCAGTTCATATACTACACTCCAATCGTCATCTATATCGTTTCTATATAAAATATAAGTAATCGTACCAAAATAAAATAAAACGTGGCGAAAGGAAATTTTTTTTTAAATCTACGCTGAAATCTCACAGCAAATTAACGTGATGACTAACGTAATAATTTGTCAGTATCGAATTCTGTCATGGGTTCACAAATTATAACTCCAATTAATTTAATTACTGTAGCGCTGGCTACGGTAAACTGAACATTAATGAATTCGTTTGTCGGCAGAAGTTTCAACTTAACAGCGTAATATAATTTCTCATGACCATTTTTTATTGTGCAACTAAAATTGAACGTTCAAAGCATTAAAAAATGGTTTTGCTTTTTTTATTCAAATATTAATGATTAAAATTTATAATTCCTGGAATTTTAAAAAAGCAGTTAATTTATAATATTCAATGGCACCCCCAAATACTTTTTTTAATAATGTGTCTTAAAACACCTACTACAGATTAATTAAAAGTAAAACATATATTTTCAATCCAAGTAAGGAATGTGTAGAAAATATCAAAAAAATATTACTTTTTTTTCAAGAGGCATTTTAATAAAGATAAATAATGATTTATAATGTAGCAGTTTCATCCTAGACATTAGAAATGTAAATTTTGTTTGTTTGGGAACTTTTTTCTTCTCCCATTTGAGACATTGAATCTAAATATCTAGAATTTTAAAAATAACCTTTACGTCTGTGACAGTTAAAAATGGTTTTTTTGACAGGGTATATATGAAATAAAAATAATGATATTGAAACGCACAATTTAGTTTATCGAGATTTATTGGGTTTATTTAAGGTCAATTTTAATCATCTCCAGATGATGCCAATCATCTGGAGATGGTTGGCGAAACGCGCGTCGGTTGCAAAAATATTGTTTTGGTGTTGTTGGAAACTACGTCGGCATTACTCACGCCAAAGGTTCCAACCCTCTCCAGGATTTATTGAACTCAGCAAAGTTTTTTTATTTATTTTCGGATATCTATTGAATCGTTCGAAGAACTTTATAATCGACTCTATTTAGGCTTTATACAAGCATAATAATATCAAACATATCCATTAATTTATATTTATAAACAATGCATATCAAGCAAAGAAAGAGAATTGTAAAAAAAACTTTAGAATATTTTGAAGAGTAAATTAACTAAAACTCATTCTGCTGAATTGTCGTTATTTCCTTGAAATTATGGCACTCTTGTTTGGAGAAAGTTCCACCTAAAACTGATGTTTTTTATGTTTATCAAAATAGTCCCTGTGGTCTGTATCCCACAAACAAGGATTTGTTCCACCAAATTGATAAATTTTTTATTGATTAAAAACTATTGAGTAATGGCTCATGCTTCATTGACTACTAACAAAATATCCTACTGCTACCCTCACGTCTATGATATTACCTCATCAGCGAAAATAATGCGTGTATTTGAATAGAATAGGTTCATACGATATACATGGAATTAGGATATTTGGTGAATGAAGCATGAGTACGTTACTCCATCTTTCAATCACGGAACGTACGATTTTCGAAAATGAAAAATATATCAGTTTGGTGGTGGAGCAAATCGTTGTTTAAGGGATACAGTCCACTTCGACTATTTTGATAAACACAAAAAACAGCAGACACGGAAAGTAATACCTTTTCTTCTTTCTACAGGTAATAAAATTCGAATATAATCATTTCATTTATACATTTATAATCCTATTTTAAACTATATAAAAACATCCAGTGTTTATCATTTCAAATGAAATATAATTTTCATGTGAAAAGTCAGACTAAATTAATAACAAAATATCAAAGAGAAACATTCGCTTATTAATATCAACAATACTATTTTGGTTACTATCGTTAAAAAAGAGATCATTTATAAAAAATAGGGTGTAGGCTTGTCAAAATAAATGAATGTATGTCTGATTCAAATGAAAAACCTACTCTCAACTCTCGCTTTTTAATTTTTTTCATTTATGTTCAGTTAAAATTTTACATCATTTAGTTTCTATATTTTCCCAATGAGAACAAAATTGTTTCAAATAAATGTATAAAACATTTAGTGGGTTAAAATTATTGTTTGTTGTTTTTTATGAATGACTGACGTGTACCTATTTTAAATATATTTTTTTCATTTTCAATTATTTTCATTGTTTTGGCGTAAGGTTTATTAATTCCATATAAATGAAAACACTTCTTAGTATTAATTAGAACAGTAGTTGTTTTCATTGATCCTCCAATAACGTATAAGTATTTTAAAATATTGTTTTAGTTTCTTTAGCTAGCTTACACTTAGGTTGTGAAGCTAGTTAGGAATTGTAAAAGTTACCGGTTGAAAACCTTACAAAAATAAAGAGCATACTGGTAACTTACAACACTTATGAATACAAACACCAACAGGACCTCTATATACCTACATACAGGAATATCCATTATTAATTGTTGATGACGTAAATCCTGTGTGCCACCTCTAAAGGTTTTGATCATTTCTAAAATATCAATAAATGGTCTAAAACATTAATCTGATTTAAAAGAAAATTGTGATTTTCTACCAATTATATTGCAATATATTCTATAGTTTGTTTAATAATTACTTTGTCTGTCCTACATTTTTTAAAGTGATTGATTGTGATTTTTCCTTGGACTTAATTAATTATAAATATTTATGACACAATTATCGGAAACACATATAATATAAATGCATTTTCTCCTCGATATTCCATGATATATCTAATTCAGACATTTTTCAAATCTCGAAAACTCAATCTGTTTCCTTTTTCAACGGTAAGCTTTTCTTTGTTTGTATAAATCGTGAAATTACATCATTTGAATGTTTATTTCATAACCATAGATATTTACATTCAAATTGTGTAATTTCACGAAATATCCCTATTTTTATTATACGACATGTCAAAAAAACAACCTTTAAGTGTTCCTTTGATGGAAAGTCACAGGCCTAAAGGTTTTATTTTAAAAAAATCCAGATATTTTTTAGGTTATCTGAAATTATTCAAGAATGTGGTAATAAATCCAAAACAAGGAAAGAAAGAAGAATAATGAATTAAGTACCTAAACATTTCTATTTTTATTTGGACTGATCATATGTCTTCAAATATATATTCTGAGTAAACAATTCATTAAATTGTCATTTGGCATATCTGTAGTAGATTATTGTTTCAATAAATATCAAACTTTACTTAACTGTAATTATTGTTCTGCGAAAGATTTTATATTTTTTACCTCATTTACAAACGACCAATCATATTTCGTGAAATATTAAATATCAACCTATATAACAATCTTTTTATACGGCATACCTATACCAAACCTCAAATTTAACAGTAATTAAACAAAACCTATGATGCAAACACTCCATCACACCCACCACAGTTCCTGCATATTTGTTCATTATAAAGTTTATTAGAATTCTTGGTGAAGAATGAGCTTAACCAAATTCCATTTTATTCTCAGTGTTATCCCATAATAAATGGTGTGTAGATTTACAAAATATAAACTAAATTCATTTCATTATTGTCACACTTGATTTTTATGATATTCACATGATTATAAATACATACTACCGATATTTTCGTGAAAGTTCCTAGTCTAGACATTGTCCATACCTCCATTTTACATTCTCCGAACATAGAGATAACAGATAGTTGAACTTTGTTGAATAATTAATTCACCGGAATATTAGCCAACTTAACAAGAGGGTGAGGTAATCAAGTAGAAGCTACTTGATATTCTTGTTTTGCAAGGTTTATCATTAAATACATTTGTATTCCCATCACTATTAATCAGGGTCTCGTAAGATAAGGATTTCTATTATAACCTGGATATAATTATTGCCATGTTCTGGACCTGAAATTATAGGTCTCTATTTAGTATATTGTATGCCTCTAAGATATAGCATAGTTATCGACCCTCATAAACACAATAAGCCATGTTTCGCATGGTATATGCATACTCTATAGTCTAAGTGTTACACAGTGTATTAAATTTCAGAAACCAATTTGAGGTTTAAAATGTTGTAGGCGATCTAGTCAGCCACCATATCTTACCATTATTGTAGATACTATTTATCTACATAATAACATTCTTTTAAATTAAAAAAAATCTGAATATCTTGGATCAAAGAAACCGGCAAATAAATTTAACCTCCGTCAACATAAGTGTATGGCAGATGTAAGGTTTCAATTTTAACTAGTTTTTTTTTGGGGTGAAAGGAGATTGATTCAACCCAATTTACTATATTCTAAAATTGTATCCTTAAGAAGTTACCACAGTTTAAAATTGGCCCTGGGAAAACAATAACCTCAATATTTTCTTCCAGTTTTGATACTTCTTGAAAATTCATGCGGCTGTTTCTATTGCTATTGAACAGACGATGTGTGCAATATCTAAAATACTGTAAGCTGTATCATAATCTACATCTTTATGTGGGAGTAGTTTGCAAATTGTTGTGTCTGCAGGGATTCGGGTTATTACAATAACATTAACTATGAAAGCTGATCTAAGTCAAAGTTTATACAGAGAAAGTTGGGACAGCGCGCGAATTTATGAATGAATTTGAAAATCCAAGTTGGGTGACCTTGTTTTTAAAGTTTGGTAGGTTGTACAGGGAGAGCAAATACAATTTTACTGGGTGGCTTAGTTTCTTTGCAATTTTAAATAAATATGCACAAGTCATTTATAATTACTAAAAAGAAGAAGTAATAAAGGTAGGTATCACCAATTTTGGCTAGAATATACCTTTATCTATATATAAAACAAATTTAGTGTTCAATAAGAGTATTTTAAAATAGTGAATTATTATATTTCTATATTAAAAATGCTAAATTAATTATAATTATAATTACAAAGAATTTGAAATAATTCAGTCAGATTGTATGTACTGAAGAAGATATTATTTACACAAGTGTTTAAATAAGTCCTACTGAACACATTTCTTACTTTCAGAAGATTTCAAAGTTTAATTTTTTTTTTTTTTTGCATTAAGGACGGCGTCCATTCAGCCAGTCACCAAGACAATAATTAAAAGAAACCAAGAAGAAATTCAGAACTACTTAATCAAACACGATTGGGAGAGACAGGGGCACACTCTTCTAGCCTAGGGGCCAATCAAGGCGCTTAAAAATGCACAAACAGGGGCGCCACGGTTAAGAGGTAAAATTGACAATTGAGGATAGACAGAGGAACAAAGATAAACCTATATTATGATACTGCTTTTGTTTATAAAAAGTAAAAGTTGATTCAAGACCTCTATTTTGTTTAAGCATAAAAGACTTAAGAGGTTGAAGGGTGATTCTATTTTTAATTTTATTAGGTTATTATATAATTCGATGCATGAGTCTATATGTCTGGAACAGTTAAAAAATATGTGATCTAAGTCGCCCTCGGTATTACAGGTAACACAAAGGTTCGATTGTATGATGCCGAGTCTTGCTAGATGGGTTGGATGACAAGTTTAAATTATAAATCAAAAATATTTACACGATTTATTTCATGTATATAAAAAGCTATAAAAAGAACATTTTCACTGAAATACAGCAACAACTTGCACTAACAAAATTTTTTTAACAATAACATAGGCAAACATTAAGTAAATAATAAATCACATCAGCTAGTGCAGTAAAATATCTCTTACTTACTGATGACAATAATTTTTGACACTAATTTTTCTAATTTATGTTTACAATTTTACATTCTACTTCTTTGCCATCAACATATTATTGCGTTTTGAGGTAGGTACCACTATAATTCTACAAATTTACTCGATTTTAATTCTTCTTCTTCTACAATGTTGTGTATTATGAAAATATGAATACCCAAAAGATAATTAATTTCATATTTAAGCGTGGTTTCACATTTAATTTTAAATGCAATGTGAAATATATTTTGGAAATTTCCTATAATTGAATAATAGTTAAAAAATATATCAAAACCTTCAAACAGTTGTGCATGAAAAATTGTAAGTTCATGTTAGAACGGAAAAAATTTTGAAAAATAATACTGAAATTTACTACTCTAAAAGGATAAATAAACAAAAACACAACTCCAAGGGAAATGAAAGTAACACTCATGTTTTACATCAATATATTATGTATTACAAGTTTCAAGACGAGTAGGTAGATTATACACAAACCTTTAACTAAAATTCTATTATACTATATTACATATGCTGCCAAATTATCTTTTTTCATTTATTTTTATCAGATGTGTCAGTAATTTTTATTGCAAAATTTTAAAGTGTAATATAGTCTCATTCTGGCATACAGCTTAATTATATATAAATAGAGGAATTGTTCACATGGATGCTTAAAATGTATTTTGTTATAAAGGGTCGGGAATTTACTGCAACACATTTTTTCCACAGCTTCAAAAATATCAAAAAATACTTTTTCCAACAAAGTTATGTATTTGTAAAACCTGTCCGCATGCATTTTAAGACTACCAAAAGTGCATCTCCATATGCTTAAGATAAGAGTAAATTGATGTATCGTTAAGTTCAGAGTGCTCCGTCGCAAAATTATTACATATCTCACATGTGTGGATTATTATACACTTCTAAATTAAAAATCCACAAATATATCTCAGGAAATTATGTTCGTGTATGTCGTGTGTATATTAATAATCTGTGTCAATTATTGCTTCTTGTTCTTCATTAGATACTATCACGTTCTCATCTACTTCAAAATTTAGTTTTTTCATGTCCTTTAAGGATAAAAGCATATTGGCAAAATCCTCTGCACAATTTTCTGTTCCTGAATGGAAAAAGTTCATGCAAAAATGTTTTTTAAATGCCCTATAAAACTGAATTGGGGTTGGTGAAATACAATTTCCACCTTGTTGACGTATACTACCAAGTAATTTTCCAGGCAGTCCTGATTTATTCTTCTAGTGAGTATGTAATGAAAGCCTCCATTTGAAAGAGTACGCCATAATTGTATTAATCCTCTGATTGTTATTTGCCAACCTCTTATACATTTTATTTAGTTGGTATAATATTTTCCTTCTTTATGAATAACTCGGATGTCACACAAATATGCATACATCTCTTCCAGAAACTGCAATTGAAAGTCTTCCCCACTAAACGGCTTTTTATGTATCTTCGGAGTATACAAAGAAGAAAAGAAGAATTGAACATATCGAAAAGCTTATCGAACTTTTCTACACATTCAATCGTTCCGATAGCTTCTGCAGATAGTCCACCGTAAATTAAATATGTAATTTAAATCACGTCCACTGACTGGTATACTAAGGTGAATAATCACAAGCAATTTGGACAAAAATTTTTATTAATGACTAAAGCATCAATTTAAAGGCCAACGTTTCGGTAATCGATTACTACCATCTTTGGGGCTGCAAGAACCAATATAACATTAACAACCAATTACTTTAAATGTACAACAATTAAAAAAAAAAAAATTATTAAAAAATTATCAATACATAATAAATACAATCAATCAAGTAATTAAAAAGACGTTAATCATTATAAACAATTACTTATTTTAAACAAATTTTACATAAATCATTCTCTGAATGAAATAAATTAATGACAATTATAAATTGAAGAATTTAAAAAAAAATAATTAAAATAGGTACATAATTAAAAAATTAAAAATTAAAAAACAGAAAAGAGCTTACCCAAAATTATTTGAAAGTCATTGAGTCCAATATATTAATAAACTTTCTCATTTTATCTATAATAAAAATAAGAAAAACTGTTAGGTATATAAAAAACATAAATACTACTTAACAATTGCTTTTTTAATTTAATTATCTAAAAGTAAACATGAAACAAAACAGAAAATAATGCACTTACTTACCAAGATACAAATGAAAGTCAAAGATGTAAAAATATGCTAGTTAAAATAGTTACGAGAATAAAAAACTCAAACAATTCAACTGCTCGTTACGAATATTTTTCACACACTACATTATAATACCAACAATATAAATGATTATTATTAGAGAGTCCTCTGTTTAATACACTTGTAAGTAATCAAATACACAAATTCAAAAAAGTACATTAAAGTAGAAGACTAGATTAAAAATAAATTGATAGTTTATATTATTACCAGAAGGTAGCGGAACACTCAATATTCTTTAGAATTAATCAAATAGAACAAATTATTGGAAAACAAACGTAAAAATACTAAATAACTATCATATTCGCAGCTAATAATTAGTAATAATATTATGGTAAATTTTATTCAAATTTTGATAATCAGTTTTTAAGTTAATTGGATTATTAGATTTCAAAATGTGTGCCATTTCCAAAAACAACCGTTTATTATAATTAGATGCGTGGTCTAAAACTTTAATTTGTTCAAACAAAAAATTATGATTTTCAGAAAAATGATGACTACTTAAAGAGGTTTTTTCTGTTTTATTTATATTGACAATATTACAATCCCTCTTATGATTATAAACACGTTTTCGTAACAATTGTTTTGTTTGACCCACATAACCTCTTTGACATTCACATTTTTGTCCAAATTGCTTGTGATTATTCACCGTAAATTAAATGTGTTTCCATGCGAGTTGCTACTGAAGCACTAAATACCTGAATAGTATATTTAACCTTCATTTTCTCAAAATTTGAGGGATTTAAGTGAGAATCTGTTAACTTATGTGTTTGATGTCACTCCAAGAAACTTTATTATTATTGATAATAAGAAAATATTTCAACATGACATTCCTAATTGATTTTAACAAGTGAGGCGGGTCAAAAATATACACAATTTCATGATTATCAATCGAAAATCAAGATTTCTCAGGAGTTACTCCAATAATATTTTAGACAATTTTAGAAAATTCCTTCCATAATCACTAATGACTGCTTGAATTGTTAATCCAATATGTTTTGACAATCTAAAAATTTCAGTTAAAGCGCTCTGTAAATTGCTGGCAGTATAAGTACTGTGAACAAAAAAACAACCAACAGGTTGCTTCCAATTATAATAAATACTGTTGTATTTAGTGCAGGTTTAAAATACCTGGTATTTCCCATATCCTTAAAACCAATTACTTTATCTAAACTCATATTGTAGAGATGGGACTTAGAAATTTCATCCACAGTTTGCCTAATTCCTCAAAATTTTCAATTTTCGGCGCAATGGCGTTAAACAATTTCCTGTGGATGCCAGGACCAAAATAGATTTTTTTGTGTTAATCTAGTTAAAGTTCTCTTAGTTGGTAAAGCAAATATTTTAGATATCCCCCTATGCTTTAGGGCCCTTGAAATATAATGACAAGCATGTCTGCTTAAATTCGTCACTATATCGTCGTCCCATTGGAGACCGGCCAGTTTGTATAGCTTGCATTTTTACAAAACTCGCTTGAGTCGGTGTAATAGTAATCTGCATTAGTTTAATGTAAGTTAAATGTTTTTACAATCTTTGCAAGTTTATATATTCGTATAATTACAAGATCGCGGTTTTTGTTCACAGCGACAGTTTAGTTTGGAAATAAGTTGCCCTCTTCAAAGCCTATCAACTTAACCCTTCCAAATCTTCTTCAGTAACAATTGCTAGAAGAACTTAAATTGATTCAAATCTGACGATTATAGTGTAAGTTTCTGAATGATCTGTTCTTCTCTTTGTGAAAGACCTCTTGCTTCTAGTCTTGCTTTCTTCGTTCATTGCAGAAATCCAATTATTCTTTTGATTTTATTGGTTCTTTGTAAGATAAGGTGGTTTCCATTTCAGCAATAATTGCAGATGGATGTAGATATCTATAAGACTGAATTTAACTTCAGTTTCTCAAATTCTTACCATTTATTACTTCCTCTATGTTCTATTTCTTCATTTAAATTAATTATTTCTCTTGCATCGTTGGCTTCTTTCCAGTCAGATTTTATATAGAGTCCATCGCAATAGAAACAGCTTTTGCGTTAAAAGAGTTATTCCGATGAGTAGATATTTTCGAATGTCTCTGAAAATAGTTCCCTTATTTTCCTTACCGGAATATCAAAGTGGTGCCATTTAATTTTTTGGTTTCTTTCTTGAAAATTATAAAGGTCGAACGAATTTTACTTGTACTGTTTTTTAGACCAAAATGAGTACTAGCGCTGTTTAACCATCGTGTATCGAGAATTGTCGTACTTCAACTCGAGTTTAATATTGTATTCTTGTTTATTTACCCATGCAAATCTCGCGACAAGCTTTTATATCATATAAATTGTATAATGTAATAAATTGATTGGTTTGATTTAATTTCAAGTTTATTTTCTTCTTTTCAGTGCATTTAAATAAAAGCTTGTTTTTAAAAATGTTTTTTTACTATTAATTTATTTTTTATTTTTTAGTTTTATTCGTATTTTTCTCAGCAAACCCTTTTAATTGATACCCATATTATGGGGGTGCATAAAAAATAACTAGTCCGCCATCTTGCGGCGTCCGCCATATTGGATTTAGAATGACGTCACTTAGCTAAACATGCATTGTCATCCAAACTAAACGTGTGTGCAAAATTTCAGCTCAATCGGTCGGTGATAACTATTTTAAAATTCAGTTGCAAGATTTGACCTAAACAATACTGACATACAAACATTGCAAGTTAAATAAAAGCTTGTAAAAAATAAATCAAAAAGTCAAAATAGACATATTTGAGAAGAAAACTAACTGTCAAGTTCGAAAAAAAAAATTTTGAAACAAATAAGGATTCATGAATTAAATCTAATCATTGCTTCCTAGGGGCTTTGTTTACAGGAAGTTAATAAGATGTCTTCATGCTAGGGAATTTTAAAGGGGTGGTTAAAAATTTAATATTATACTCTTATCTGCTGTATTACCCTTGGACACTCCCTTAAGTGCAATGAAATTTTAATTCAACTAGAGATATATTGCCTTCATAACCTATAACTGTCTAAATCCCATTTGAAAATATTTATTTTTTAGATCATTTATCTTCAATTTTCTTCGTCTCATAAACGCTCCTGAAAGGATATATAGTATTTTAAAAACATCCTGTTTATAACGTCTTTTAATGCTATTCTTATTTTTCTGGTCACTTAAAATCATACTTTATTTGATAAACATTTCGGTTTATTCTACAGCCATTAGAAATAATACTATTTAAAATACTTTATGATTTAACAAGGACAAGAAAGAAAACCTTTATTTACGTTAATACTTAATTTAAGGAATAATTTAGTGAATAATAAGTTTGTATAGGAAACTCCTAAAACACGACTATTTCTTTTTGTCGTCGACTAGTGATAAAAGCCAAATCGTGTGGCATTTTCTTTCCTTCAATCATAAATCCTCATCCTATATTAAAATAAACAGTACCTAAGCCTACCCTTCAAAGATGTACAGGCGGTCATGTTGCAACAATTTTAAAATTGGCTCCCCATTATTGCGACTGGTAATTAATTCACTGTATTTTAAATGCAATATTTTCAAGAATCTTTAGTTAGTTTCCTTCACACCAGTAATCTGGTATACAAAAATAAACAGTACGATTAACCGCAATAGGAATAACACTATTATTATTATGTAATATATTTTTAAACAAAAATATTAAGAAAGCAAGAAGACAGACATTTTTAGATAGTTTCTGACTTCCATTCCAAAAATATCTTTTCAAATCTTTATATTTCATTAACATTACCTAATTTTCTAATTTATATACAAAAAATTATATAAGAAGTGAACTAAGTAGTAGCGTTGTTATATTATGTCAGTGTCAACGAAAATGGTTATTAATAACGTCGGGTATTATTAATGAATATATATGGTTTTAAACAATAGTGCCCCTTCTCTACCAGAGAGCTATCCCCATCACTTGGTAAATTTATCGAGCAACCGTACTTAAAACTAATTGCTTTGGTTATGGTATCATTAATTTACTGTCAAATCATCATCCATGGCCACGAGAAGACTATTATGAACCGTAAAACAATGCCAGATTTCCTCTAACTTTACACATTATAGGATTCAACCGCAGGAAGTTTGAATTCCCTTCATTAGGTATTAAGGCGCTACTGCCATTCAGAAATAGGTTCACACAACCCAAGAGGATTTTTAAATCTTACCTATATAATCATATTATAAACGAATTTTTTTCTTATTTTAGAATAGTTCTGAAACGAATTTTTTTATCTTAACGACCATCCTCGATTTCTTCTTCTAAATTACTACAGCGTTATGATGGGCACAATTTAAAATATGTTATTAAATAAAATATATAAATAATTTCCATATTTCTTACAATTATAGAAATCATAACATTGTAAAATTGTTGAGAAAATTATTTTATATCAAGATTTTTTTAATGATCTTTTATAATTGAATGATGTATGAATACAATTCAAAAAAATTTCTATTTTGTCATAATTTACCACCACATTCTCCTATTATGAATGAAAATTCTAGTAACCAAAAGTCGCAAATAAAAGAACGAAATACTGGAAATTTCTCCAAATACCATTTTCTCTCTGTAATATTTTTGTCTCAAAATATGAAGCAAATTAAATTGCAAAAGCCAACAAGCCAAAGAGAATTCTTCTAGTATTAAAATTACGCTAACAAGGGATTCTATATAATATATTACATACAGTGTGCTCGTTTTAACATGAAAGTTTTTAAATAAAAATCCCTGGTCCTAAAGATAACCTCTGGTAGTTCAAATTTATTATTTTATGCAATACATTTTGACAGTGTGATTTTCCATACCGTAATATTTCAATATTTTTACAAGCTATGATGTTATAGTAAATTTCAGTAAATGGTAACCCCTCCCCCCTCCGTTCTTTTGACAGCATTTGGGTAAAGGAAACAATTCCAAGAACGGTAATTTCTAGGAGTGTGACCTTAAATTTGATAGTTTCCGAGATAATAAACCTCAACTGGTGTTCCTCCGATTTATCATCTGTCGCGTATGTTATTTCAGGTTCGTTAAATATTTCGCAAAGTCTAATAATCATAAAATCACCTGCACAAAACAGTAGCACAACAGTTTTGGTTAACAAAAAAAATATTAATTTTTTATGAAACTTCAGCACCTGTATCTTTGTTAGCAATGCCTAAAGACGTAACTTTTCTATTTATTTTGAATTCCTCAAACTTTGAACTACCCTGATTGGGTAAATTTTCCACCCAATTTTTTTCGAAAATATTTGTAAAAAATTTGCAGATAATCAATTTTGTTGTACTTAGTTACGTACGTAATTTGTTTTATCCGCCATTTCAAATTATTCTTGTATATATTTGATGATTTTATTATTTATTGGAAAAAGAAGTTACAATAATTATGTATTATCTATTTGTTTATTAAATAACTGAAAATACATGACAACGGTTTCTTAGTATTAGAATAAAAAATTAAACTATAACAGTTGAACAATGAACATTATAAGGTATAGTTCTCGGCCGCTAGAGGGCGCCACAATCATAGACACTGATTCACAACACCCCCACTTGATTGGGGCCACCTTCATTTCACAATCAAAAGTCCCATTTTTCGTGCACACCATTCATGTTTCCTTCGGTCCACAGCTTTCTTCAGAGAGTCGGCCACCATTTGCTCTGTCGATATTTTCATGACATTAATCTTACATTCCTTGATTGCATTGCGGACGAAATGATGCTGAACATCAATATATGTTTGGTTCTAGAGTGATAGACTGAATTTTTGGCTAGGTCGATCGCACTCTTATTATCACTGAAAATTGTTGTGGTCTCGACTTCACTATTCTTTAATTCTGTCAACATTGACCTAAGCCATATGGCCTCTTGGGTTGCATGTCCCAATGACATATATTCGGCCTCGGTGGTGGAACGGGCAACGGTGGGCTGTTTCTTGCTTGACCAACTTATCAAGCAATCTCCATATTTGAAAACATATCCTCTGACAGACCTCCTGTCATCAACATCATCGGCGTAATCTGCATCTGCATAACCATAAAGCTGATGAGTTCTGATATTATTCTTCCTAAATAATAAATGGGCATTTGCCGTCCTTTTAGATATCTGAATATCCTTTTCACACTACCCCAGTGGTCTTTTCCTGGGATCGCGTTAAACTTACTCAGCGCCCCCACTGCAAATGCTATGTCAGGCCAGGTTGATTGAGCTGCATACAGTAGGCTTCCAATTGTCATTTGATATGGTATATGAGCCATTTCTTCTTTTTCCTTGTCATTCGATGGACACATAATGGATGACAATTTTTTTCCTTGTTCAACTGGTGTCGATACTGGTTTAGCATCGGACATGTTGAATCTTCGCAAAATCGCTTCTATATAAACACTCTGTTCTAGGCGAATTTCTCCTATGAGTCGATCTCGTGATATGCGTAGGCCTAAACAATAAGTTGCTTCACCGAGATCCTTCATTTCTAGGCGATTCATAAGTTCTCGCTTGATCCATATTTTGTCCTCTTCGCAACCAGTAAACAAGAGTAGATCATCCACGTATACTGCCACAATTACCGTGTTCTTATCTTGACGCCTATTAAGTAGACACAGGGTTCAGATCTAACCTGAGTCTGACCGATGTTGTGAAGAACTTCATCCAATTTTTTATTCCAAAGCCTTCCCGACTGCTTAAGCCCATAAAGAGCCTTTTTAAGTCCACACACCTTTTCCAAGGCCTTTGGATTCTCGAAATATTCGGGTTGCGTCATATATACTTCTTCGTCTATCTCTGGTTGGAGGAAAGCCGTAACAGCGTCCATTTGATCTATATCCCAGTTATATTCAACTGCCATGGAAATCAATAAACGAAGAGTAGTTCCTCTTATCACTGGCGAAAATGTTTCTTCATAATCTACTCCGTATGTCTGAGAACAGCCTCGGGTCACCAAACGTGCTTTATATCTGCTTGGATTTCCATCTGAATTAATTTTTCTTTTTAAAACCCACTTGCAAGAAATAGCTCTTCGGCCCTTTGGAAGATCAACAAGTTCCCATGTCTTGTTCTTTTTAAGCGACTCGTATTCCTCTTGCAAAGCTATCTTCCACTCATCTGCGTCACTCCTCGAAAAAGCTTCTTTGAGCGTTTTGGGTTCACTTACTGACTCAATTTCGATTGCTGCATGGAAAACGTAATCTCTGAACTTCTGCGGTGGTTTTTGTTCACGTTGAAGGCGCTGTGCAACTTCTGGTCCCTTATTTAACTAACTTTCTTGCTCATCCTGCTGTTCTGTTTCGATTTCGTCTTCTTGAAAATTTTGATTGACGTTATAAGAAGTGTCAGATTCTGACAGATCGCAGGAAATTTCTCTATTTTCTTCAATTTCCGCATGGGCCATTTCATCATCATAAAAATACTGTGGTTCCATTGTTTCGAAATAAATACTATCATGATTCTCATCTTCCACATTTTTTAATTCATCAAATACCACGTCTCTTGATTTCGTAATTCTTTTGCTTTTTGGATCAATAACACGATATGCTTTTGAATTTTCACAATAGCCGACAAATATAAGTTCCTCTGACTTCGCGTCCCATTTCTTTTTAAGATATTCGTCCATATTTTTGCAATCATTATATCTTATGACAACCAACTGTTATTCTTGAAAAACCTTTCGACTGGTAGATTTTTTCTAAACGGTCCCAAACCGCCTTTGCAGTTTTTAACTCCCTTATTTCGGTATAAATGTGAGTTTGAACGCCAGACACAATAGCGGCCACAGCTCTCTTCGACAATTTTTCGTCATCTCTTGTCCCATCCACATACTCTCACAATTCACAATTAATCAAATGGATTTCCATACTATATCGCCAGTCTATATAGTTTGAGGTACCTTCTAACTTTTCAAACAATGCCGATACTGCTGTAGAATTCATCGCCGCTTTCATATAACCAGTTCCGGTTTTACTACTTGAGCTTTTTGAATTATTGACGTCGTTTACTGTCAACTTTAAACTTTCCTGATTCGAATCAATTTTCGATACGAGATCTGAAACACTCATTTATACTCCTTTTCCAAAAACATAATTCGCATTTCCTGGGCCCATAACCTGATGATTTTATTATTTATTGGAAAAAGAAGTTACAATTATGAAATTTATGTATCGTGACAATTATGTATTATTTATTTGTTTATTAAATAACTGAAAATACATGACAACGGTTTCTTGGTATTAGAATAAAAAATTAAACTATAACAGTTGAACAATGAACATTATAAGGTATAGTTCTCGGCCGCTAGAGGGCGCCACAATCATAGACACTGATTCACAACAATATTACTATAAAGCTTTTCTTGTGCCAATTTCGAACTATTGGATTTCAGGGAGTTGCTTTGGCTACTTGAAAGATGAACATTTGAAACATTTTAAACAAACGTAAACTGGAAAACATTTTGAAAGAAAACCAAAGTCCCTTTTCTCACAAAAATTCAAATAATTTATTTTTACAGCGGTTGGTTTCGTGAACAAAATTTTGCTTCACATCTTCAGGCCACAGAGAATTTTATCAATGCTGAATACAAGGGTTGTCGAAAAAATGTTGTCAAAAAGCTCAATTAAGAAAATATAGTAAATACAACACAGTAATTTTTTAGAATAAAAATAAAATTATTATTAAATACGTTATAGTTTTTAGTTAAAATGTAGCTTTAAAATTCATAGTACTTATTTCTTGTACATACCAATGGAATTTTTTTGTATGGTAACATTTATTTATCATAATTAAACAAGCTCCATTTGAAACAATACATATATAAATTTAATTATATTTAGTACCTACACTTGTTTCAAGAAGTCAAAGGGATGTACGTTAACAGTTCTAACATAGGCTCAGGATAAGTTTCAGCTCTAATAAACCTATTTTGCGCTAAAGTTGAACTTTCACATACAGATAGTTTATTCGACCACAGGGAAGTCGACATACACTCTTCAGTATTTAAAACTTTGCTGTATACCCGTGATTTTCGTGATTAACAAGAAACCTTGAAACAATTCTACTACAAAGTTGTTAAATAGATTTACCTAAAACACTGTAGTTGGAACAATTTGGAATATCGTTTTGTATAATACGAAAATAAATACTTTTCACATTCTGTATTAAGTAAGTGTATAATCAATGCTAACTTTTGCATCTGGTGCAAATTCATGAAAATAATTTCAACATTTCATTTGTTTTTACATATTGAACACTATGAACATAAAATAATAACACAAAAATGATTTGAATACATGTACACAAACAAAGGGCTTCCTCCTTCTAATTTACCGATTTCCCTCTGGCATTTCACATTCAGTAATGGTTGATATGACGATACTGTAACTGTTCGCTTATCGTCCAAATGACACATGTGTGTAATCGAAATTTACACTTCGTACATTATCTATAATATTTGGTTACCATCACATAAATAATTTTAAGTACGCCGGAAGACGTAATTAAAACTAAATAATAAGTCATGTTGGTGGAATAGCATAACAGACAATTTTTTTAAATAGTACTACTGATGACGAGTGACATCTCATTTGAAAGTATGTATATGATTGCATTTAAAAAAATGGTCAATTATATCATTAGTCATTACATTGGTGACGTCATCATTATGCCGTTAGAATCAAATCCTTAGTGTAAGAGATTTGAATTATATTCCATATTTTTGTAAGCCCCGATATTTGCTCCGATATCTACTAATATTTATACAGTTTTCAATATTTCCAGTGATGCCAAAGAACAGCAACAATAATATTTACCACTATATGGCATGCCCTCTCAAATGCTTAAACTAAAATAAAAATGTACCTTTATTGTACATGTACCTTTATTGTACATGCATAGGAATTTCTGGGTGCAATGAATAAAGGTAGTCAGCCCTCAGGCTTAATTAATTAGAAATACCTAACTGTGTGAAAAGTTGTGGAATTTTGTCGCTAGCCATTCATCCCTGAAAGGGTGCAAATTCTCAAGTACTTAGACCGCAATTTATTTAATATTTATAATCCATTGACGCTCCAAAAAGTTACATTATATAGTCCTAAAAATTAAATTGTATTTGTGATAATACTAAAGAGTAAAGAAGAAATGAAACCAGACTGATAAATCTACTATAAATTTTTTCGTAAAATATTTATCTTACACGCAAATTCAAAGCAGTTCTAGATTTTCACTTTAGGTGAAAAATAATTCCTTAAATTTGACTTTAAATATTCAATAAATTCATCTACGTTAGGATAGGTTGTAACTTTTTGAAAGCGGTATAGAATGCAATGGTAAAACTTCTACAAAACACATAGTTGCCTCCTTACTTAGTTAACAAGTCAAGATGTCAAATTCTTCGCAATCTCTGAAACAAACTTCACCTTCAAGACAGAAAATCAGACGAAATATCTTGGGTAGGTGTTTCAAGTTTTTGTCTTTTAACTTGATTTTCCTCAAGAATTTCCCCTTCTGAAATACAACAAAATAAATAAAAAAATATTTATTAATCAATAAAGTTCATAAAAAGTATAGTACAGTGATAGACAGAAAAATAAAGAATTTATTCTCACCATTATGTTCGTTTCTTCAGTCATATCCAAACGGTATCAGCACTAAATGTATGTTGCTGCAATATTATGACAGTTTCGTCATATATTTACTAATAGCGAATGTCTATTGAGTTTTAAGAAACGATGGTAGTAAACATGTTTTGATGGAATTAAAACTACAGTACACCAAGAAAGTATGTCAATCTAATAAAGGCTAGCAATTTCTCTAGAGTATTTTAAGATAAAAAAAATGCATGGGCACTTGCTACCTTTACTTCAATACACAGAGTTGACGACTCCTTACAAATTAGTTTGTGAAGGAGAAACCCCATCAAAGCAGAGTACAAATCTAGTACACCAGTCATTACTTTATAAAATATTCATATAACAGACGTTACTTGGAAATTAATAACGTTGATAATGTAGTCGACACGGAGATACATAACATTATGAATACCATGGAAGACCAGAAAAAACATATACAATTAAAACTTTTAGTGGAATAATAGTAGTGATCGGCGCCCCGCAAAATGACTTCTGTGGGCGTTTCGGGGTTACAACTTGAAACCTTGACTAAACAAAAGTTTGTATTTTGATGTTTCAAAATCCAAAAGCCGTCAAAAATCGCCCTGTGCAGAAAGGCACTATAATCAAAATTCGAGTTATCTAGCGTACTGTATAGAAGAGAACGTGAACAATTCTTTGATGCCAAATTTGTAAATAGTTTTGTGGAATTGAATTTTTTATGAATTTTCGAAAATTGCTTAATGCACAGGCTCTTATGCGTAAAAATAACTTAAATCTTCGATATCTCGATTCGTACCACTGCAAAATTTAATTCAATTTCATCTTTTTTTTCGCTCAACCTGCCGATACTTGGAAACGCGGCGTCATATCGAAAAATTGCATTCTTTCAAAAAGTTTGCTTTATCTATGTAGAATCCGAACACATAAGAATTATAATTTTTAATGGTTTTGTAAACGAGATATGCAATTAAATGTGATCACATGTTAAAATTATGGTATTTTCGGGAGTCACAGCTCCGCGTCCCCACTCTGCTTCGCCTATCTTGCGTCTCTAGATTCCCCGCAGCTCCATTTCACTCGCACTTTAAGCGTTCTATTCGGATACAAATTAGGCACATTTTATCATTTTGTTATAAAATAATTAAACTATAAGAGGCTTTTTACACGCACTTAGCAAATAACAAAAAAATATTAAGTTATTTGCAATTAATTGGATTTGTAAATTGTACAATTTATTATGAATGGTAGTAGGTACCTATATAAAATTAAAAAAATCACATTAAGACGTACTTAATAATGTCATATATATATATAATATGCTATTACTATAATGATTATGTTACACTATGCACATATATAAAAAATTTACACGACTTCAGTCATCGTCGGACTATTCGGAATCATATTCTGCAGTCACTGCTGAATGTGATGTAGATTGTAAAACATTTCGGATTGTCAGTTCATTTTGACAAGATTTCTGACCCATACATTTACAGGAACCAATGCAATCTATCCGACTCTTTATACAATTACACACTTTACTTCTGCAGTCTGAAAATCATGATGAGATAAGATTTAAGAAATATTAAAATTTAAGTAGTAGGGGAAGGGGGGGCGGAACGGGTACATTAAGGTTTTAGGTCGATTTGAAAATACTAAGAGTTTAAAAATTCAACATGTTTCAATTGAAGTCAGTTCTTTGGAGTATTAGTTAAATGCATTAGTTCCGTTTAGTTGCAAAATTAGGATTTTAAGAACCTAAAACAATTTATTTAAAAAAAATGCATTTTGCCCCATTTCGCCCCAGGGGCGGGGCAGAACGGGGAACTAATAATTTACATTAAATAATTTGGTTTTTTTGCAACAAGCATAATATTAATAATAAATAATAAGTTATTCTTATAAACAAATTAAATCTAGATGAACAAAACAGTCACTGCCAATATTCACATATGAGGACTGAGGACGGCTTCGTCATCGTCACTTACGACAACCCGAGCATGTAATCCATCCGTCAACTGATTTGGACCTTGTCTGTCCGTTTTGCGAACATAATTGCGAACCATCTAAAATAAAAAAATGTTTACTTCAAAATTTGAAAGAAGGCAGCCGTAGATTGATGCACAATGGAGTACCCGATTCTGCCCCAACCCATTCTGCCCCATAGGCAATTTTTCAGTTAAAACTAATTTTTTTAATTAAAATAACATAATATAGAGTAAAACTATATATACATAAAATTAAAGTCAAATAGTGATTACCTTCAATGACAAATCATATTTAACTTAATACCGTAAAAGCCTACTTACCGTACTGATCTAAATGGATAATAGTATATTAAACTATAAGTGGATATTAAGGTCTTTAAAACACGTGCGATTTTTCGAGCACGACGGCGCAGCCGGAGTGCTTGAAATAGAGCAAGTGTTTTAAAGACTAATTATCCACGAATACTTTACGCTATTTTTTTTTATTGGTACACTTTGAAATCATAAATAATTACTACAAAAAATGGAAATAAGAATTAATAATGTAAAATACCTTTAGTTGTCATCGAAATGAGAAAAACAAAAATTAATTTGCAATCTGTCATATAAGATTAATTGTTGTCATCACAGTTGAAGCTTTTGAAACATTTGTCAGTAATATTTTATTTGACGTTACAAGGTACTTCTGTCAGATCAATAATTAAAAAGTTGCCATTTTCACTTCACGTTTCTCGGGATATTGATGTTGTTGCTATGGTCACTTAAAAAACCCGCGTTTTTGAAAATTGGATATAAACACTCTGAGGCGTACTTTAAATAAGCAAAATAGGGTACCAATAAAAAAAAAGTTATATTTGCGACAAAAAATTCCATACATCAACGACACAACTAACTTAACGCACGTATTTTGACCAAATGTCGGTACAGCAAGTGTAGTGTAGAGAAAAACAGTTCGTAAAAGTTTTAGATATTCCTGGTGGTGCGTTCAGTTTTCAGAATGGTCACCCCGTTCTGCCCTCTACCCCGTTCCACCCCGCCTTCCCCTACCTATTAGAAAAATACCTTTCTTACAACCACACGATGCCAATACATCTAACTTTTCGGGGAAGACAGGAAGAGTATTTAGTATATTCCATAACGACCATAACCAGACATATCTTAGCTGAAAGGATATGCAACAGAATCCTAGTATGGAATGGAATCTGTTCATTCATTCCACATTTAACAAGAATCAGTTGACCAACTCTTTGTCACAAAGATTGTGCGAATACTCTGCTTCAGACAAACACATCAATTTTGTTACGAGTGGTGGCTTCACAAATATTCTACAATATCGGTCAAACTTTGAAATACCAAACGGAGACATATTAACATCGGATCATGAAGAAGCCGATACTAGGATTCTGTTGCATATCCTTTCAGCTAAGATGTCTGGTTATGAACGATGTATTATTGACTCCAATGACACGGATGTTCTAGTTCTTTTGGTACATTTCAAACATCACCTGACACAAGAAAAATGGCTGAAAACTGGAAGAGGTGATGCCGCACAATATATAGCAGTCCATGAAATTACTATGCCTGACAACCTCTGTGAAAACCTGCCTACATTTCATCCTTTCACTGGTTGTGATACCACTAGTCAAATAACAGGATTTCACTCACTTCTATTAATTGTATCATAATTTTGTTCTAAATTCAAAATAAAGACATATTATTATTATTATTTGTTAAAAATACATGCTGGAAAATGTATACACAGTATTATGAATATTTACACCGAGTCGGCATTGACGAATTTTCGGAGGAAATGTTCAGAAACATGCACAATTTCGTACTATAACTATATTCAACAATGTTGATATTCCTTCAGTAAACGTACTAAGAGGAATAATTACAAAGTTACCACCAACTGAAGACTCTCTAAGACAACATTGTTTGAGGTCGTATTACCAGACTAAAGTGTGGGTAAATTCTTTACAACCACGGCCACACTTACCCAACGTTACTGATTTTGGATGGAATATACCCTTCCTGCCTTCCCCGAAAAGTTAGATGTCTTGGCATCGTGTGGTTATAAGAAAGGTATTTTTCTAATAGGTACTACTTAAAATTTAATATTTCTTAAATCTTATCTCATCATGATTTTCAGACTGCAGAAGTAAAGTGTGTAATTGTATAAAGAGTCGGATAGATTGCATTGGTTCCTGTAAGTGTATGGGTCAGAAATCTTGTCAAAATGAACTGACAATCCGAAATGTTTTACAATCTACATCACATTCAGCAGTGACTGCAGAATGTGATTCCGAATCGTCCGACGATGACTGAAGTCGTGTAAATTTTTTATATATGTGCATAGTGTAACATAATCATTACAGTAATAGCATATTATATATGTATATATGACATTATTAAGTACGTCTTAATGTGATTTTTTTAATTTTATATAGGTACCTACCATTCATAATAAATTGTACAATTTACAAATCCAATTAATTGCAAATAACTTACATATATTTTTTTGTTATTTGCTAAGTGCGTGTAAAAAGCCTCTTATAGTTTAATTATT
The DNA here is from genome assembly GCA_963680705.1 of Rhagium mordax. Lineage (NCBI taxonomy): Eukaryota > Metazoa > Arthropoda > Insecta > Coleoptera > Cerambycidae > Rhagium > Rhagium mordax. The sequence continues at coordinate 64,060,122 of OY796658.1, forward strand.
TTATAACAAAATGATAAAATGTGCCTAATTTGTATCCGAATAGAACGCTTAAAGTGCGAGTGAAATGGAGCTGCGGGGAATCTAGAGACGCAAGATAGGCGAGGCAGAGTGGGGACGCGGAGCTGTGACTCCCGAAAATACCATAATTTTAACATGTGATCACATTGAATTGCATATCTCGTTTACAAAACCATTAAAAATTATATTTCTTATGTGTTCGGATTCTACATAGACAAAGCAAACTTTTTTAAAGAATGCATATTTTCGATAGGACGCCGCGTTTGCAAGTATCGGCAGGTTGAGCGAAAAAAAAGATGAAATTGAATTAAATTTTGCAGTGGTACGAATCGAGATATCGAAGATTTAAGTTATTTTTACGCATAAGAGCCCGTGCATTAACCAATTTTCGAAAATTCATAAAAAATTCAATTCCACAAAACTATTTACAAATTTTGGCATCAAAGAATTGTTCACGATCTCTTCTATACAGTACGCTAGATAACTCGAATTTTGATTATAGTGCCTTTCTGCACAGGGCGATTTTTGACGGCTTATGGATTTTGTAACATCAAAATACAAACTTTCGTTTGGTCAAGGTTTCAAGTTGTAACCCCGAGACGCCCACAGAAGTCATTTTTAAGCGTCTTTCGGAGCGCCGATCACTCTACTATAAAGGAATGTATTAGGTATTAATTAAATTCGAATTTGTGGTATATTTGATGGATGTAGGTTTCCCTCTCTACCAGGAAAATAATCAGTGTTTCCTTTGTGTACAATCCTAAATTGTGAGCAAGCGTATTGCGTATTATGTATTACGAGAAACAAGAGGAATATTACAAGTTTACGAAAGGAGACATGATTTTGTGTGAAATGTCTCATTGTCTTTACCACGAGGTCACAGTTGGCGAGCAAACGTGATTCAATGTTCTTGGAAAACTAATTCCAAAGCTTGCCGAACCGTCGATAGTGCTGATAATGCCTACATATAGTCGAGTATATTTTAACTTGGCCGGTCCAAAGGTCGCTTCGTCGTCTGAACTAAGATGTACATATTAGATGGGTGAGATATGCCAGCGGTTCTCAAACAGTTCACCTATAACAATGATGCTGTCGTTAAATAATTATATAAAAATATTAAAGGTGTTATCATAAAATGCTAAGTAGTATTAACTCACTAACTTCATCGTTTAAGTGTCATTCTGATTATATGTAGGTTTGGGCACAAATGAAACTAATAACAAAAAATAATTTGCCCAATTCAGTCAATAACAATATTAATTATTATTAAAAGAATAATGATCGAAAACTAATATTGTTCGAAAACTAATATTGTTACGGTCCAGCAAGAACCGCGGGGAGGTATGGGCGACGGTTACAATCTTTTCTATACCTAAATCCACAATGTTTTAGATTTAGAAGTTTTAAGAGACTTACCTTACATAAGTCTATGATTCCCCTATTTTTCAACGTTTCCTTCAACGTATCGAGTGTAAAATGTGTTTTTGATTCATAAAAATTATAAATTACTTCCGTTATTTTCATTTTAACACCATCACATACATCCAATGTTTTTGGTTTCTTCGTAATTCGTTTATTTTGTTGTTGTTGGTGCTTAATCCTGCAGATTGTTCTTAGACTTATATTTAAAGCTTCAGGAACTCTTTCATGAACCTGTTGAAGTGGTATCAACGGTCCCTCGCTTTCTCTTTCTTTTATAAAATAATCCATTAAATTTAAAACCAACTTTTTTTATTGTTCACTTGACGCCCACTTTAGTTGCCATAATTATCAAATGTATTTTTACAATTTAACATTTTCCTAATTAAATATTACCGTCACGAATACACGTTTACCTATTTAATTTTTTACCACTAAAATAATTATCCCGACAGGCTTCTGTCTAGAACTCCTCGAATCCCCAAACTGTATATAGAGGGTAAGAACGTGTATTTATTGGTTAAAATATAGATATATCACGCCCATATCAGGTGTTCGGCTTTGTTTGACACCGGCCAGCACCGCAAAATTCTATTTATTTAGCAAGAAATTTAAAATACGAAAAATTAAAGGCGTATTTGGTAATGTGTAATAAATAAAATTTAAATAAAAAATAAAAGCCGTGGGTAATCGTCTGAGAATCGGATAAGTAACGTCTGAAAGTTGGTTTTATTCACCTACTAAAGAGACAAACTCGCTCAGAATAATAAAAGAAAAATATTTAGGGAAAAGATGGTTTTAACAAAATTCGAGGAACGGATTAGTAAAATAAAATTTTAAGAAGGAACATTATTTTTTACTTTTAATATAATTTAAAAAAAGTAGAGCCAACAGGATTTGACTTGAATTATTTCATTGCCATTTCATCCACTATTTATCGCAAAAAATAACTTAAACATTTCTTATAAAGACTAATTTAATTCTAATATGAGACGACTGTTAACCCAAATAAATAATAGTTCACAATAACGACTAACAAATTTTCACAGTTTGAGAATCGCTGAATTTATTGAAAACATAGATTATTTATCTCTCTCTTCAGTGGTATGTTGCATATTTCCGTCTCAATGGAGGTGAGAGAGAAGCTCGGTAGACATACGTGAACAACGTTTTCGGGCTATTGCTTTAACTTTGTGTGCAACAGAAAATGAAATCGTACGCGCAATAACAACTCATACAGATGCCAAATTAAAATATACTCGACTTTACCTACAATTACTTAATAAAGTCAGTTTCTCATGCTTTCTGGAATGAAATTAGATTAAAAGAATGGGCTCGATCACTGGTAAAGCTGTTAATTTTTTCGCTCGAACGAACAAACGTCAAAATATGTCATAGAGAAATTATACTAAGATCTACTTGTTTTCAGGCAATAAAATTCCCACATTGCCCTCCGTAATATTATCCATTAGAATTGGTGTGGGGTATTTGCAACCAATATTATGATAGGTAACATGAGCGAAGTTGGTTTTCGAAACAAACAACTTTAGATGTGTGGCAAGAAGCCTTGGGTCAATGATTTAAATAAATATTTTAAATATAATCATTGAGTAAAAAATAATATTTTTACTCAATGATATAATTGATGAATTATTATTAAATGAAATTCAGAGATAAAATCTATTATAATATTTACAAACACAATTGTTGAAAACCACTGTATATATTTGCATTATTTGACGCGTAGGATTTCATCTCAAGATAGTTGAAAATACCTTTTTTTTAAATAATAAAAGTTGTATGTTATGAAGGATCAAAAAGAAAACAAACTTTTTATCCCATCTGGAAACATGTAAATTTTGTTTCCGAATTTCACGAAGCTGATGATTATAAAATGGTGGTTACCGTTCTCTTTGGCATTTATTATTTTGACCTTTAAAATTTTAGAATACGACGCCAAGATTGTTGATAAATGTAAATTTTGTTCGTAATTAGGGCGAATTAAATTTAGCCTCTTCATTCCGTTGACCGAAGAGACTATATCTTCAAAAATTTGAGAGGATGATATGGTAAAATGACATATTCTAAAGGTCCCGATTCTGTTTAAAACTGTATCTCTTTTCTCTGAATTTAAATAAATGCTTTTCAAGAAATAATATAAAATTATAAGTTATAAATACTAAAAATTGAAAATTTACTTAAAGATTTATTTTATTAATTGATCGAAATAATTGTGAGATCAAAATGTTCACAAATCCTTAACAACGTCTTCTTAGAATTATTATCAAATTTATGAAGTAAATGCTATTGTTAGTAGGTAAGTACAATAATTTATATTTTACTGCATAAACAAATAAATAGCTGATTATTATTTCATAATTCTTTTTAAAAATACCTATACATTTATGGTATCAAAACAGATTGCAGATATTGAGCCTGTACGATATAATCTTTTGGGTATGCTGAAAAGCGTCTTCTATACGAATTCGTCATGAAAACCTTCCTGAAAGTTTTATTAAATTCGTTCGATACTTTAGAACCTCACTGCATAAGAATTAGAACTAGTACTGAGTCAACACTTCAGCAGAGAAACTCATCTGCACTTAACTTGTTTTGTTAACCATCTCTCAAGTCGTCGAAGTAACCCACGAAAAACCCAAGGACTTTGTATTAAGTAAATGGAGACAAAGTTGTTTATTGTTGTAAACGAACCACATCTAGGGCATTGACAGTTCCTTGCCTCATCTAAGTCCGAAGCAAATCACAAATAATAAATTTTTAATTTACCTCAGTTATGTTTTTGAACCATTCTACTGTTCAAGCATCGTCATCCAAAGTGATATATTTTAGGACGGAAATATCACTAATGACTTTAAATTAAATACAGATTAAAATACTAGAAAAGAATGCTCAATGAGAAACTCTAATGCAAGCAAGAGGAAATTGTAATTGCAAAATCACATAACTTTATATCCCACAAAACATGCACAGACATTGAACGATCATCTTTGATTATTTTGTAATATAAAGTTCACGGAAGTCGAAAAAGGAGTATCGCTGCGATATACGTATGCGCCCTGCCAACTGCTTACTTGCTATAATATTCGAACCTTCGTGGAGCATACATGCTGTATATCTAAAATTGGTCTCAGATTAGATGAGGGTGTAAAACTATAAACTCATGTCAAGTACAATTGGCCCTTGTTTCATATAAAGTGCATTCCATAAATAGAAATTCTGAGCAAAAGTCAATATATCTATCTACCTATTTTATAAAACATAACATTTTTTACACAATGATCTTTCGTGATTTACCCACCACATAATATATTTTGTGAACAAATCGATATAAATTTATGACAAATAGGGTAAATAAAAATTTAAAATGATGATTTTATAAGAGAATGTTCAAGATAGATGATTGAAAATTAGATGAACATTAAATTTATAAGACAATATGAATATTTTACATTTGTAGGAGAGCAAACAAAGTTAAATATAAAAAGTTTTTGATAAATAAAGGAACATAAAAACTCTCAAAGAAGTTATTTCATCCTACTTTGACGCAACCTTTACATGTCGGATGCAAATATCAAAAAGAATGGAAGAAAACACATTATATAAGCTTTAAGTTATAAAAAGTTTACTCAAAATAAAATGCCCACAGTTTTATTTTCAGAAAAATTAAGGTCACCAGTTTAACACATTGTCTGTCTTTAACAAAGAAAGCACTGACATGGAATAATTTTGTAACAGCGAGGATCGATAAAATATTTACCCAGTCAAATTTTTGCAGGTAGGCAATTGCGTTTAAACCTTCTGTGTTCGTCCATAGTTAAACGTTGCAAATGACAATGCTATATCGTCAATTTTATGATCAATTAATGTTTGATTAAAATTAAATTCAATTTCGATGACGACCGTTTCAATTATTATGTTCTAAAAAATATTTGGCATTTATCTAAAAGTAGTGATAAATACCTAAATGTAAATCTATTTACATATTTACAAATGGTATATTATGTTACGTTATTAAAATATTATTTCCTTGGAAATACCATAAGCACCTAATAATTAGAGCAAACGCATTTATTAATAGAATATTAATAAAATAATGATGGAGTCATACTTAGATCTTGTAGTGTATAGATATGAAATTCTCATGAGTCAGGAACTACTCTTTCAGTTAATAATCAAAATAATCATCTTTATTCCGTCTAAAAAGCTCACCATCGTCGTTGAAAGTCGCAGCCCGATAGAAAGATCTGCTTAGGCATCAAGTCGATAAAATCTTGCACTACATTTATCAACTAAACTACATATATAACTAGAAGGTGCATTGATAGATAGAGTTTGTAACAATAGGCTTACCAATCTCAACATATGATAATCAGTAAACAGTAAACAGTAAACAAGACAGGCGACTTATAAAACTTATAAATTAGGTTATTGTTTGTTTCAACTAGGTTTTAGATTTTGTTATTTAACATAAATTACTAGTTAAAACTGTTTAAATATGATCTCTTTCTAAATCTACTAGCTGTTTCATGAACATTTGACATTACTCTACTAATAATATGAAGCATCAATTCGATAACATGTACAAATTTTAAAACATGTTATGTTTGCTCCTTTCGAAATTACAAATAGTGGAAGCGGAAACATTAATTAGTAGTCGATTTCTATACGCGGGCGGGTTAATCTACTTCTTGAATTTTATTTAATAATGAGCCGTTAATTAAATAAATCCGTGATATAATCCATCTATATTTTGAATCAATAAGTATTTGTTGCTAATAGTTACATGAGCTTATTAAAATTAATAGGCCATTAAAATTACAAAATTTGCTCTAATTTATTATTTATGTTAATATGTATTATTTACTGAAGTTGATTTTATAATATATTAATAATGAATTTTGTCATTATATAAACATGAAATGGTGGTCTAGCTGTTCTAGTTCACAATATGCAAAGCTGATCTCGGATAGGGCTGATTGAATACATAGAAAGAGATACATCCCCAATATAATGCCCACTAAGTGGATGCTCTGTATATTTTTAATAAGTTTATTGCGATTCTTTAAATTCGAGAAAAAAGCTACCTCGAATGATAACCTTGTCGATTTTTTCAATTTCTCAACTAATAGACTATCAAGTAGGAGGTCAGATGGTGCCAATTAAGCGAAAAATGCGACAGATATGTCAAAAAATCAGAAAAAATTAGTAGAATACGAAAAACCCAATGCGGACATCGAAAGGGGTAGTTTTCACCCCTAAAAAAGCAAAACACCCCCTACTTAATTAAATAGTGAGGAACGTGGTTTCTTCTGTATTGTAAGTTATTGATAGTTGGCTGGAGATCGAGTGATGATTGGTTGGCAACGGAGGTAAACAAGGAGACCAGTTCCTTCATCAAAGAGCGTTGTCTTGAAAAGCCAACAAAGGAATTCTTTGATCCGCTAAAAAAACTTCGCCTCAAAACTTTTTGACATCTGAAAAAAATTATAAAATCAGGAGCTAAAGGTAAGCAAAATACTGTAAAATGTGATGCATCCCTTTTTGCTCGTTTGGCAATTATTATTGTTCAACACCGGAACATTGATCTTCGACAAGTTATGTGCTACCCTTTAGGACCTGTCTGGTCATTGTCAAACGGCTTTGGTTTTCCCAGAAAAACTGCAAAAGCGCAATTACTGCATTTTTAGAACAGAACGTCCCTACAGAAACAGGTTATACTGTCAATTGTGCGTGCTTATTCGATGGTATGCATATCTTGCGCTCACTTAAAGTTCGAAACGGCGAAACATTTGACTACGTAACATCAGCTCTATTTAATCTTTTATTAAATTCCCCGGGAAACAGATTGGATGTGGTCTTTGATGTTTACAAACAAAACTCCATCAAAGATATTGAAAGACAATTGCGTATAGGTACCTATACTCAAACCGAAGAGCCTCGATATAGTAATATTCGAGGTTCTTTTAAAATAAAGTGTTGGCATTTCTTTCTATCTGTTGATGAAAATAAAACAGGCTTAATTAAATTCATTGCGGAATCCTGAAAATCTTCAAAGTTTCGTGACAGACTGGCGTCTAAAGTCATTTACGTAGCATTTGATACCACATGCATAATAGGCCAGTCAATAAAACCATCATACATCGCAAACGCGCATGTATCTACGATTGTTTTATATGTTATTAGGACCCCTGAGAGTAGTTTATACCCAAGTTTGCAACCCTGAAAACCCTGTGCTACTCCCGTGGTGCTCGAAAAACTGCGAAATTCTAGCACTTGTTGCATTTGTTTTGAAAATAATAACTTAAGGAAGCGTTTTTCGGGTATCTTCATTCTATACTTTTGTAAAGCAGCAAATTTGCTACAATTTAAGCCTAACCAGAGCTCTCTAGGTCCATTGGTTGCGGAGATACAGCCAGTGAAAGAAGGGCAATTTTTTCTGAAAAGTGAAAATTTATCGGTAGGGTCATTTTCTAAGACACGTGCCGGCTAAACTAATGCTCCTAGAGAAAAGTCATAAAGGAATTTGTAAAAAATTGAATTAGCTTCAATTTGATCCCAAAATGGTTCCTCTAGGCCTCATAGTTTCTAAACAACGTAAACATAAATGTAAACTATAAAATACTATTTACACAGTCAAGCACAAACACCTCACTAGTTTAAAACTTCGTCCGGGTCTCATCCAGTCTGGATTAGTGGGAGAGGGAGGGGAAGGAGAGACGAGGGTTTCTGGAGGTGGAGGCGAGTCGTCATATGTTGTCATCCACATCTTCGTCCTCCCCGTCCAGGATGATAGGGGTGGCGTTGCTGCAACTTCGAAATTGGCAAAAGCAACATAGAATAGTGCACTTGAGCTCTGCCTTTCTGCAAGTGCACGGCTCTAAGCACCCTTTCTTTAATTTTAAGCAAGGTTTGAGGAGCGGGCTCTGCGCACATTGTGACTATAGCATGAGACTTTGTTCGCTGGTAGCCCATCCCTAGTCACACGGGTTTTTATCGACCCCCAACCATTTTTGCACCTGGTGATAGGTCCTCCAAGAATGATATTTTGCAGCCTTTGTGGTGGCGGGAGGCGGCCGATTTTACAAATGCTGAGTATCGCAGAGTGTTCACTCAGCGTTCCCTCATCTTCTGCGTAGAGGTTCATCAAGATTTTCTCGCCAGGTTGTAGTTTGGATCAAGGAAAATGCTGGCGAGGTATATCCAGTGGGTTTTCTTTTGAAGACGTTGCACCACTTCATCTTGCCTTGCCAGAAAAGGGCAGAGATGGTGTCACACTCACTGATGTCATGCAGGAACAAAACCGTCTGTGGTACCTACATTTCTCCACATGTGAAGAAATTTGCTGGATATTGGGCGCACTCTGACCCATCGCTGCCGCCTTTCTGGAATTACACGTTCGTATGTAGAGAGCTTAAGCCGTTGAGAAGGATCAGTAGGTCGACGTCCTCTCCAATGATGAAAAATTGGTCGAACGATGAGCTCTTGGAGAGGGCAGTCCTCACTATATCAGCATCGGCGTCTTCTTGAAATTGATGTACCTCGATACCCTGCCCCTCAAATTCATGGTGATCAGTTGGCGTTTGTTAGATTCATTTGAGAGCAGTTTTGCTTGGGGCATTTTCATGGGTGTTGATTCATCAAACAAAATGTCACTGCAGGAGAGAGAAGCAGAGCGTCGTAGGCGTTCAGCTGATTTAGTGCTCCTCATAGCTGCATCTTTTGGGTATCCATCAAAAACCACAGCTACGTTTTTGCCAAAGCGGTTGACAACGTAGCTGACGTATCTCGCCACAATGGCTCTGACTGAATCATATATGTATACACGGTGGTGAATTTTTCGATGCCCACCATTGGTATCTCAGAAACTATAAGATTTAGAGAATCGGTTAAATTAGACAAAAGTTGCGCTATTTTATGCTCTACAATTTCCCGCCAAGAAATGCTGGATATCTTGATTCGTTCGCGGTTTATCCTGAAAAAAATTGAAAATCGTGATTTCAAAACAAAATTAATATCTTCTATACCATTCATGCGAATTTAGTGAAATTTGGCAAGGTTATATTTTTGACCACTACCAATTGAATGGCGTTGATAAAAATTTTCCAAGCCTTCTAGATTTTGAGCAACGATATTTAACTTTTTTTTTTCTTATGGCCACCATATTGGATTTTTACACCATTAGTTAGAGAAAATAATTCTCTTTTCACCTATGTCACTAAAATGGGCTGATTTTTTAAAAATATGTTGGTATTCGAATTAATGTAAAAATAATTTACAAAATCCAGTACGCCTTGGAAAAATAATTGCAAGCAACATTGTAATCCAAACGCTATTATTAAATTGTACACTCGTAAAAAAATTACAGAAAAATGCCAGGTTATTTAAACTCCTATTAAATATTACAAACAATTTATAAAATAAAAATAGTATTATTTGTTTTCTTGACTCTTTAATAAATTGATTGTTTGTAATATTTAATAGAAGTTTAAATAACCTGGCATTTTTTTGTATTTTTTTACGAGTGTACAATTTAATAATAGCGTTTGGATTACAATGTTGGTTGCAATTATTTTTCCAAAGCATACTGGATTTTATAAATTATTTTTACATTAATTCGAATATCAACATGTTTTTAAAAAATCAGTCTATTTTGGTGACATAGGTGAAAAGAGAATTATTTTCTCTAACTAATGGTGTAAAAATCCAACATGGCGGCCATAAGAAAAAAAAAGTTGACTATCGTTGCTCAAAATCTAGAAGGTTTAGAAAATTTCTATCAACGCCATTCAATTGGTAGTGGTCAAAAATATAACCTTGCCAAATTTCATTAAATTCGCATGAATGGTATAGAAGATATTATTATTTTTTTGAAACCACGATTTTCAATTTTTTCAGGATAAACCACAAACGAATCAAGATATCCAGCATTTCTTGGCAGGAAATTGTGGAGCATAAAATAGCGCAACTTTTGTCTAATTTAACCGATCCTCTATCTCTTATAGTTTCCGAGATACCAATGGCGGGCATTGAAAAATTCACCACCGTGTATATATTCAACATATTTTATTTTAAATAAAACAAGAAAACCGGTAGTCATTTTGTTTGTTTAATGAATTTTTGATATTTGTTTAGTGTATGTTTATTTGAAGCCATATGTTATATCAAAAATGTTAAAATCAAATTCTTGCACGTTTTTTTAAAGAAATATATACCAACATTATTCAATACAATGTTTTCCCAAAATCCAATGTTATACTATTGTTTCGTTATTGAGGAAACTATGAGGCCTAGAGGCACCATTTTGGGATCAAATTGAAGCTAATGCAATTCTCTACAAATTCATTTTCATGACTTTTCTCTAGAAGTATTAGTTTAGCCGGTACGTGCCATAGAAAATGACCCTACCGATAAATTTTCACTTTTTTGAAAAAATTGTCCATTTTTCACTGGCTGTATCTCCGCAACCAATGGACCTAGAGAGCTCTGGTTAGGCTT